>MU270012.1:7465822-8070322 GCA_021432705.1 Caranx ignobilis | reverse complement strand
CAGAAGAGCTTTTAAAACCCTCTTGGACATTGATGTGAGCGCAGAGGGAAAATAAATGTGTGAGAGTGAGACAGAAAGTTAGAAGAAGGGAAAAGGAAGCAGGTAGATCAGTGATTGTTATCTGGCCTCATAGAGGCAAATATTCATTTAGTTACAGTCAAGAGCGGAAGAGATTTGAAGTGTCCCCATATTCACAAGCTTAACCTTGAATCTGAGTGTACCTGCCCTCTGCTGAGAGGTACAGGATTAGGGTTGGGCATCCAGGAGCAGCAGAAGAAGTTGCAGAGCAGAGGTAGTGCAAACAGATCTCAACCATTCAAATTCATGCACACAGAAAGAAGTTATTTTACCACACGCCAGGGTTAAAATTGAGTCCCCAAACCTCTCGACCGCCCTAGATCCTCAGAGATCATGTAAGGAGTCTGAATCTGAGTCCCCGGGGTCATGTCCAAATCGAATCTCAAGTGGCACTGTGTGTACTGCTTATCCATCCTGGGTGAAATGAGAAGATCCACATTACAGAAACAAATCAAGTGGTTGTGGTGATCAGTGCATATAATTTCTTTTCACTCCACCATCAGACAGTGACAGTTATTAGCTACTTTCAGATTAAGATTTTACACTGAAATACTTCTAATGAGCCTATACACAACACACTTTCAGAGAGTATTGTGGAGTATCTAGAGTCATCCGATATTTAACACACAAAAAATATCAGAGGACAGTAAAATAAAATGTACAGTATATATAAATGTGTACAGCTATTGAGCTGTGATGACAATTTTGGTTTTATTCCTCCAGGTTTTGAGATTCCTGCTTCCAATCAAATACAATGAAGGCTAATTACATTTACTTTCTGGGTCTCATAACCAAAAGCACCAACCACAGAGAAAACTACCATATATCCACAAGATATTTCTCCGTGACTTTTTACTGCCTGTGGGGAGTTTACAGCCTACAATTAAAAAGTTTCACATGGTGGCTATTTTATAAGCTGATTCCCATATATTTAGAGTCATTTGAATAGAAGCCTCTGCGGCTCTCTCTCTTTTCTTTCCGGCAGTGTGTGGGAGGTTTTGAAGCAACCAGCACCTTGATGTTGGAAAACTATATTTACAGAACACAGATTAAGATCGAAGAGCTAGCAGAAAAATAACAATACATGTGAAATCCAAGACCCAATCTTTTTTGGTTTTCAGTGAAAGAAAGAAAGAAACAAACAAAAAAAAATCCATGTGCAGTGGCGTTTGTGTTGAAGGGACTTATGACCTCATTTTTCTAATGTCCTGGCTACGGCCCTGCTTCTGCTTGAGAAATGGCATCTAAATGATTCAGCAGCAACATGTCTTTCCAAAAACAATGTCCTCATTACTCCATAACCCACTGTTCTGTAAATGGCTTTCACGGGCAGTATTTTTTACAGTAAATAGTCTCTGTGAAAACTGATGACAGCGTGTTTTGTGGTCAAGAAAAATATGCTTTTTTTTCCCATAGTATTGTGAACCAATCCCATAAATTTACATAATGGTTTATTTATTTTACAGACATAAGCTGCAAACCTCCACTTAAATGTTCTTGACATATTGAAGGCCCTTGTTATATTAAACCAAAACACTCTCTAATGTGCAGTGCAGATACTGAAAAATACATTGCCAGGACTCCCTCTTATGGTTACCATCGTGGTGTTATTATAAAAACACACGTGTAACGGAAACACACGAGCAGGTACACAGATGAACTCATGTTTCATCACACTCGATAAGATGATATCTAAATCCGCTTTATTCTTACATCCAGATTTACACCATCTTCATCAGCATCACTGTAATGGTTGTTAAGAATATCATCATCATATTCACAATCATCACCTTCATTGCCACACTCATGATCATCATTTTTACAGCATTATTAGCCATTTTTTTTTCTGTTCAAAAGCTAAAGCTGTGATAAATAAAAAATAAAACATTTGGTCCTTAAATATATCGTCTAGGCAACATGGTATCAGGGGTTAAGACAGAAATGCCTTGTTGCTACCCACACACAAAACATCGAACATCACTGGAAATGGCGTCTTAGGGCGACAGAGGGAGGAGACCGTCGGTTGAACATGAGGCTGATGGCAGCAGAGAGCAAAGTCTCAGGCAAAGCAAGAGGAGGGGAGAGAGTCTGTGAGTGCCAAAGAAACATTTAGCGACCAGAGCTGTGAAACCAGATGAAAGCCGGCGAGACAGATGAGAGATGAAAGACAAAGAGGCCGAGGGGTGAGGAAGCATACAACAGACCCACAGAGAGGCACGTATTTACAGTACATGAGAGCCGGGTGGAACAAAAATCAAGTGAGCCACAGAGAGATCACAGCAGAGCAGTATTGTGTGTCACAGGAAAAAAACAAAACAAAACACAATATACAGAGGTCGTCAGAGTGAACATGTAGGTTTAAAAGTTTTGTCCTGTTTAAAAACTAAACACCACACAACCTGGGACGACAAAACTACCAGTGGACTGCTCCTAGTTATTCAAATTCATATGAGCATTAACTTTACAGTGATTTTTAAACGCTATATTCTTATAATTATTGTTACTCTGATGAGAAAATATTACACTTTGGTGAAGAATGGGAGGCAAGAGGTGGAGGTGGAGCTGGAAACCAGGAAGTGTCTGCTCTATTGCCTGCATATTCACATCACAATAGACTTTCTTCCTCACAGCAGAAAGATTTCTCACATTTGTTATTATTTGTCGAGGTCATGTCCGGTAACATCATGAGTTAGTCTCAAATGATTCACATGTATTGCTGTTTTCACTGACTTTTAACATATAGTACAGTTAGTTTTTTTTCCTGACTCTTATCTATTGCTTCCGTTTCTGTTTTGCTAACTGCTTCATATTTCCACTTCAGCTCCCCTGCTTGCTCCAACAATCACTAACACAGATATGTATGTATACATTTGTATGTTTTTTTTTTTTTTTTATAACTCTACCTCAAGCCTGCACAACATGACACACCCATAATGTCCTTCTCCATCGATGGCTTGGTTGAGTGTCACATGATGTTCTAAGACAATCACATCCTAGAGTGAATGCAAACCAGAGGTGCCCGTCCACGACACGACTCTCTGTATCCACGGTTTGACTGGCTGCAACACAAAGTCCAGCATCCTTTGAGATTTTCACCCTCTTCTTCCTCACATATTGGCGGGCAGTTTGTGTCTTAGTCCCTCTGAGTCTTTTCTGGCGAGTTCTAGCTGAGGGTCCTTTTTCCCACCTTTAGGAGAGGTGGTGTTGGCAGGGGTGGCTGTGTATGCTGCTGACTGGGTGGTGGGTGTAGTGGTAGATGCCTGAGAGGTCTGAGCAGGGGTAGAGGGTGTGTTGCCTTCTGAAGAGTGGGTAGGGGCAGCTAAGGTGGTTGGCATTTGTTTTGGGGGTTGAGAGGAAGCAGATGAGACGCTTGGGGAGGTGGCGCTAGAGGAGGTGGTTGTAAGAGAGGAGGGGGTTGGGCATGAAGTTGTTGAGGATGAGGTTGTCGATGGGGTTGGTTTGGTGTAATGGCTGGGGCCTGAAGTGGGGCTCTGAGTTAGGACAGGAGGGGTCTGTTTTACTGGATGAACTGAGAAGGTTACTTTAATAGGAGTGCCAGTGCTTGCAGGTGATGAGGCAGGAGGGGCTGGAGTTTGGGTGGGGGTCAGAGGTGAGGCCTGTTTTGGGATTTGGCTCGTGGCAGTGACTTTAGCTGAGCTGGAGACGGAAGGCTGAAGGCTGGTTGTTGGACTCTGGGTTTTACTCAGGGGGGGAACAGATGTAACAGGGATTGAAGAGGGGGAAGGTGTCAGGGTAAAGCCCTGGGTAGGGGTAACTGGGGTGGCAGTTTGCGTAGGAGTTTGGGAGGGGGTAGATGTGCGGGTGCGAGCCGTCTGAGTGGGAGCTGGTATTGGAGAAGGAATTGGAGATGGAGCAGCACTGGGGCCAGACAGCAGAGAGGTGGAAGGAGGTGTGTTGGAGGCCTTGGCTCTGGGGCTCTGAGGATGCGGTGGGGAGGAGGCAAGGAGGGAGGAGGGAGGAGAAGAAGAGGTAAGAGATGATTTGGGCCCATAAGTATGAGGTAGTGGAACTGGGGTGGAAACAGAGGATGGAGGGGGTGTGGAGGAGGGAGAAGGAGAGGAAGAGCGGGAGGAAGGTGTGGGGATGAGTTTGGGACGAGGAGTCGAGGAGAGCGACAAGGGGATTGTTCCTGCTGAAGGGGGGGTGGAGCAGGGAGGAGGAGAAGAGGAGCGAGAGGGTGTCATCGGGATTAGTTTTGGGCGAGGTGTTTGGGGGAGGATGGGGGTAGGGGAGGAGGGGGTGGGTGTGGGTGAGGGGGTGGCAGAGGAGAGCGGGGTTTGTTTGGGAGGGGAGGAGGATGACATGGAAGCGGTAGAGGGCATGTGTGCAGCTGTGGGTGTGGACACAGAGGCAGTGTGAGGAGCCGGCTGTGTGTGTGTGGCAGTGTTTGCAGAGACAGCAGCCTGTGCTATAGTGGGCTGAATGGGAAAGGAAGCCTGTGCTTGTGTTTGTGCGTTAAACGGTAAATTTGTGACCAGCTGTACTGGAGTGTTGGAGGTCAGCATGCCTGCGCTGCTTCCCCTGGCTAACTGCCCTGCCAGGAAAGGAGCCGCCAACAAATTACCCCCAGAGGCCTTGCGGTGGAGAGGCGGGTGCGGCTGCACTCCAGCCCACGAGCGGTGAGGCAGAGTGGGCTGTGAGGCCGACAGCAGCCTGGCCTCCTGTGTGAGTCTGCCCAGTGCTGGCAGACCCTGAGAGCTGTTTCCCCCATGACGTAGCAGAGCTTCTTTTGCTCCCTGCTGACCTGTAACAGAGGCACTGCCATCTGTCTGGGCACCAGGAGCAGCTGTGGAGGTGGTGGTTGGTACCTTGTGGAGCGGTGGAGTTGGTGGGCCTCCTCCTGTTGGGGTTCCGAGGGATCCAGCAATCACTGAGGGATGATCAGCCTGGAGACGGAGGCTGTAATGAAGAGTCCTTCCTTGCTGGACAGAGGTTGGGACAGACGAGGCCGGAGTGGGTGGTGTTTTAGCAATAGGCGGTGATGTCATCCCACCAGGAGGGCCCATGGTTGAGGGGGAGGCAGGAAATCCTCTTGGGGACAAACCACTCATCCCTCCCATTGCCATCATTCCAATGAGGGAGCTCACAGAGGGGCGGAGGGGCTGCAGCACAGGGGCACGAGGGGGTGACAGAGGGAAAGAAGAGGAGGGAGAAGGGGAGATGAGAGGGGAGGGAAGGAAGAAAGCACCTCCGAGTGCATGTTGCTGCTGAAACTGCTGGAGCTGCTGCTGTTGCTGCTGCTGCTGGTGCATGAGGGCGATGGCTACATTACTGGTGGCAGCTGCAGTCTGCAGGGGAGCGTGGACCAGCGGCGCCCAAATGACCGGGCGTGGCCGAGGAGACACGGTGCCGCTTCCTCCAATGACTCCGCTCCTTCCCGCAGCAGCCGCAGCGATGGCGTCCTGCATGGCCGGCATGCTGTCGTGTTTGACGATCTGCTGCACCAACATGCTGTCGCAGGAACCCAGACCGCTGGCTGCAAGGCCTCCCCCGGCTCCTGGACCCCCTCCACCCCGGCCTCCACCACGACCCATACTGCCCCCCAGTGAACCACCCTGGGATGACTTCCGCAGGAGCATGGAGTTCTTCCTGCCTGTTGTGGAGACAGTGGAGACATTCTGAGATATGAAGTGTGAAAATGAATTTTTAGAGATGAAAGTAAAAGTTTTACTTTGTAGATGGCAGAGTTGTCAACTGAACACACAGCAGACAGCTGGAGTTTTACCCTGAAGGTTTTTCTGTTCTTCACTGAGAACATTGCTCATCCTTTATTATGTCAGCTTTTATTTCTCTCAGTTTGTTTTCAGATGAGTTTTGACCTTTCAGTGGAGGACATGCCTGACAAAAGCGCCTTGGAAATTTGGCAGAATTGGACAGATAATTGAGAGAGCGTTTGTGAAGGTCACTGCAGAATTAAAAAGCTGAATGGGAAATAACATAGATAAGATGGTGAGGGAAATGTAAGCTGCAATCAGACATCCACACGTTACCAATACGATCCAGTCGGTCCACAGCAACAGTTTCAAAGGCACGCCGCATCATTGGATGTTCCTCCAGCACCTCGTTAAAGCTATCCACACTGAGGGAGTACAGACGACAGTATGTATCTGCACGGACGCTGGCTGTCCTCCGTCCCCGGGTCAGCAAACAGATCTCTGAGAGTGGGAAGAGAGACAACAGAGAATAAACACAACAACCCTCATCTTCGTCTTCTACCTCTCAGGCTTACTTTAATTTAGACCTCTTTTTTAACCCTTGACACACCTTAGGGGGCTTTCACACACCCACCTCGTTTGGTCCAGACTTTCTGACTTTTCTCTTTGAACCAAATTAAGAGGTGCGAAAGCTCCCCCAAGGCCAGGGTCCGGACCCAAGACCCAAAATTTGGTCTGACCAAAAGAGGTGGTCAAAACAGTGCCCTCACCTCCAAAGTAAGACCCATCGCTCAGTTTGGTTTCCTTGTTGCCACGGGTAAGCACACTGACTCTTCCATGCTGGATGAAGTACATCTTCCTACCAACTGTGCCCTCACGGATGATGAAGTCAGCGGGCTGAAACACTTCAAAGCGGAGCTTGGTCAGCACCGCCGTCACAAAGTTGGGATCAGCGTTGGCAAACAGTGGCATGTTAGCCACCAGGCTACGGCAGTTGAAGCTGACTATCTCCTACGCCAAGAGAGAAGACAAGTTGGAGGAGCTTTCTGAAGGCATGAATACAGCACCAGTGGTTTGTATATGTAGCTGTGTGGGTATATGTGGTTGGTTTTTTACCTCTTTAAGTGGCTCACTGAGTTCTCCCAGGATGTTCTCCTCATCGAACATTTTCCCCTGGAAGCGATGCTCGTAGTACTCGTGGATCTTTTGCCGAACATCTGCAGGAAGCTTATGGAATGACATGTACTGCTCCACCTGCTTGTACTGCAATAACATACACATGCACAGGTCAGAGATCTGTTCACAATAACACTAAAGATGAGCAGATACCTGAAGAATGACTCTAATATCTCTGATTCTTGTCCTGGTGTCATTTGACATCAGATCAAAGTCATTTTGAAAAGCGTCCCCACCAAGTTTGTTGCCCTATTCAATAAATTAATCGATCAGACAATTGACAGATGAGTGTTTTTGTTTGAAAAAAGATTGATGGATGATGAAGATACTTGAATGAATCACATGTAACAAATAAATTATACATAAGTTTGATGGAGAGATAGATGAAGTCACAGGCGGATGAGCATCATGTTTCACCTTCTCCTGATACTGTCGTCGTGAGGAGTCCAGAGACTGGATGAGAGCGGTGGCGTGGCCGATAAACATGGCATAGCAGGTGGCGCCTACGATCATGCTGAGCATGGTGAGCCACACATCGGTCATCCCCTCTGGTGCCTGGGCGCCATAGCCAATACACAACATATGGCTCATGGCTTTGAACAGCGCATAGGAGTATTGCACGCCCCATGTGTCATTCTGTGAGTGGGAGATGGACAGCAAGGGCGACAGAAGGAGTAAAAGAAGTTTAAACTGTTCATTACCAAGGCGCTGTGATATTGAACCGTTCTTATTTTAGCCTGGTTACAGAAGCTTTTTCCCCCTCAGAGCCACTCGACTTCAGAAAATACAGCTGAGATCACCATGTGCAACAGCAGCACAATTTAACTGTCAAGAGCCGCTCTGCTTCAAAACAGAGAGGCCACAAAAAGCATGGAACCACAGACACAATAAAAGAGCAGTCATCATACATTATTAAATAAATGCTCTGAAGAAAACATATAAAAAATACCCTCCTCTATGACTGAGTCAGTGTGTGTGTGTGTGTATGCTTGTGTGCATATGTCCTTTTGTTTTAGGTGGTGTGTGAGTCCAATTATACTAAGATGTTAATGGTCCATCAGATGAGGGGACTTTCTCTGGGGAAAATCCCAGCATCAGCCTGCTTAGCAACAGTCACCCTGGCAACGGCTGAGGCATGAATCAGCTATTCATACAGCTGTGTATCTGTGTACATTCACCGGCGTCCACGTCCGTATGTATGCACACACACACACACACACTCACACACTCGTGACAAAATCAGTACAGGTCCCTAGGCCCTCCACTGTTTGCGTGCGCTCACACCGCCACCTGATCTCAGTTTAGATTTTTAATTGGAGAATCCTTTTTATTTATGTGATGATGATAGTCAATCTTATTCCAACTGGACGTGTCGCTACATGAGCCAATTAACACGGATAAGGAGCAAACAATGTCAGATCTGATAAACAGCCACCCTCTGCATCCGCACTGATAACCCAAACTCAGGCCTTTCACAATCCATGGTTTGCTTTCATCTGCAATAAATAACATGCACATTGTTCAAACAAGCTCAGATACAGCTTTGTTCTCTTCACAGTACAATCATTCACTGAAACATATTAAAAAATGACAGTCACATGCAGGCAGACGACATTTTAGAGACTCACCACCATCAGGTTCTTGGAAACCCAACAGTCAGGAGGGAAGTCCTGCAGCATTGGAACCAGGAACTGCAGACAGCCATCCCAGTGGCACAGCAGCAGCATCATCCCGATCAGGTTGACAATCCTTACCATGGCACTGGCAAGGTCATAGGTCATGTGAAAGATCTGAGGAGGAGCAGGGAGAAGGATAACTATGTCTTTCATACAAGTATGTCTTTCCCTTCAACTCTTTGCTGTTTCTGTTCCCTGGGCTCTAATTCTCACCTCCTCCCACTGGTGGATGTAGCGGATGAGTCTGGACAGGCGGAGCAGACGAAGCAGGCTCAGGATTTTGGTGAAGCGGACGATGCGCAACGCCCTGGCCGTCCTGTAAACCTCTGAGTCCAGGCTGTCCACCATCAGGAAGATGTAGTCCACCGGGATGGATGACACAAAGTCCACGAGGAACCAGCTCTTCAGATAGTTCTGGCGGATTGCTCTGAAAGACCACAGAAACTTGGCAATCTACCTTTGTGGAAGTGATTTCAATATTTGGCCAGCATAAAATGGTCCTCATCAATATTCAGCAGGAAGAAAACTGGAATGTGAACAAAGCTCTGCCACTGGCTGCACGTCACCTTTTCACATTTCATACATGAATGTGTGTGAGCACAAATGCAGCAGATGGCCAGAAGAGCAAATTTGAATTTATGGCAATAAAGCTGCTGCATTGTTATTCCACACCACACACACAGACACACAGACAATACTCTGACTCTTAACATGCAATACTAATATGCACAGAAATGCCTCTACTGACCTGGGGTCCAGCAAAATCTCAGTGCTGTCTTCTTTGACGATGCCAGTCCTGAAGTTGAGTACCAAGTCGACCATGAAGAGAGTGTCGGAGACCACATTGAAGATGATCCACGAGGGGGTGTTTTCATCTCTAAAGAAAGTGATACCCACTGGCAGGATGATTAAGTTCCCCATCATCAACAGTAACATCAACAGGTCCCAGTAGAATCTAGAAAGAGAGAGACAGAGATGTCACACTGATGTTACTGTGGGGTTTGACTGAAAGTGTCAGACACAGTTCTCCTCAGACTATTTATCTCACTTCAGTCTCCTCCCTCTTCCTCTTTTTGTCTTAAATATCAGATTAGGGACCTTTTTGCACAGAGGACGTTCTACCCAATGACAGTGTAAAAAGCTCAGGTGTAAATAATAAACCTAATGAGGGGTGAAAGTCACTTAGCTGCTTCGAACCTGCTGCTGCGCATGGTGGCTCACTGTTCTTTGCTATGTCCCAAATCCATATTACACACTGATTCTGAGCAGGTATTTTGTGTTAATGTGTTCACACAGCAGAGGTGACAAAATGAGGCACACTCAAACTGTACATAACAATACAATACAAGTACATACAACTGGTGCTGACGTTCAAACGCTGCATTTTGATTGGCCTCTGCTGTCACGTATTGCTGTCAAGTGTTAATTGTAAAATAAATGATGGTGCTTTTTGTGTACTTCCTGCAAAACACTATAACGAACTATGACAACTGGTACCATGGATACCGGTGTCACAGCTTACTTAAATAAGCCACATTCATTCTTAGTGTTATCACTAACACCTGTGATTTCTCTACTATTACACTAAGGTGTCTGCTGTGAAAACAGTTCACTGTATTTACATTGTCTTTCCATGTTGTTCAAGTTCAGAAGGCTGAAGGCTAAATTTGAACATCTGTTCGTTTTATTCCCCTGAGCTGAACTTGAAAAAGACAGGCTGAAAGGGATTATGTATCACTCACCTCCATAACATCAACAACTCCTACTGTATTATACTCTCTCAATTCCCATAATGCAAATGGACAGTGTCTTTCACTATGTCTATCAACTGGCTTCATCTTTGAAACCATTCATCTCCACTGTGTAGTGTGTACACAGGCTTCCTGTTAGAATATCACAAAAATGTTATCAGTCGACTTTAGAAAGTGTCGTAGAAAACACAGTATGTGTCGTGTCTTCATGAGGGGCAGGCTGGTCAGAGACTGATGGGATGACTCTTTAAAGGAGACTTTAAATAGATTCAGGAACTTCCTGGTCTTTCTCTTCCCCCTCCAACAGCACCATCTTTTCTTTCACTTAATCCTTTTATCTCATTTTATTATATATATTATAATGTTAAATTTTTTCTATATATAGTTCTGTCTTTGTTAAGCCCCCCGAGCCAGGTGGCTATGTGTGGCTCATCCAGGACAGTGAGAAGTGGAAATTCTTCCTCGAAGAATAAGTCCAGTAGTTGTATATGTACTGTATGAATATTTTCCTCAAGCAAAGTTTCTTTCTGCTTTGGCAACAGACTGGCCTTTATCTGTTTTCATCTGCCACTAAGGCAGAGTAGGACTGAACTAAATTGAATTTAAAAAAAAAAGAAAAAGAAAAAAAAAAGGCAGACAGAGAGGGACAGAAGGAGGAAACTGATCAGTAACCTTGGGAGGCCTCATCAATCTCTGTTTCATGCTGGAGGGTATTAGCGGGTGACGTAGCCTCCTCATAAAAACATGGGGAATCATGGAGGCTGGAAGTGATTATAGTGTGACAGAGGAGGCGATACAATCATCTGGAGAGGATGCCTGTCATCTTTCTGTCTCTCTGCTCCTAATCCCTTTATTCATCACCTTAAACCATATCAATGACTTGCTTCCCCCCCCCCCCCCCCCCCCCCCTCTCTCTGTGAGAAAGTACAGTCGAGCTCTCTGGTCGATTGCTATTGGGCGCTAATTTAGTAACGCAACATCATGGTGTGATGCTACCACTACACTGATGAAGATTAAGTATGAGTCATCATTCTACTACACATATACACACACACACACACACCCTGACTTTGTCACTTATACTGACAGATGTACCGGTTCATAATCATAGGCAATAAATACAGGGATTATTTACAGCAGCACAACGATTCTGTAGCTGTTGTGACGGCGATGGAGATTTACTCCTGACCTTGAGGACACGCTTTGTTAACGCTGATTATAGGGAACAATTCACTGAACCACATCGTACTACGCTGGTTGTTTATGTGTGTCAGTGCCACCCCAAAATGAAACATCATCCAACATCCAGGGCTTTACAATCAAACTGTATATTGATGGAGGTTATGACCCAATTGAGATCCTTGAGAGGAAACACATTCTTTTCATTAATTATGGTGTTATGCTAGTGTATATTGCACTTGAGCTGATTAGTTGTATGTAGAGAGAATTAGAGCCACAGGATTAGATTATCTTCATCATCAATTCACTGGTTGATTATTTACTTGATTAACCCAGTTTTAAATGTGGCTACTATCAAAGAGGATTAAGGAAACCAGAAATGTGCATCTGAGAAGATGAATGAGATTTTTTTTTTTATTATTTCTTAAAAGTTCACTCCAGTTGTTTATCGAAATGGTTTCTAATTCATTTTCTGTTATTTGACTGAGCAAATAATTGACTAGTTGTTGCATCTTTAAAGTGAAATTATATTCAGTTTCATGTACATTTTCGGGGAGGTTTAGATCGCTGCTCAGACAAAATCTCAATATCTCAGCTTGTAACTTTGTGATGGGTGTTTTTCACAATTGACTGATCAAACCAATTAATCGAGATAAGAATGGATTAATAATTTACAGCCCTAATATTACATCATTGTGGAATTATACTGATGTCTAACGTCTTTCTCCCAAGATGTCTCAACTAACACACACACAGAGGGAAAGAGAAGATGATATGCTGTGTTCCTCTCTGTGCATAAGACAACTTGCAGCAGGTTTAATCTAATCTCCATATTGTGCATGGAGAAATGTTTCAGTCTGCCGGGAAACCAAATGGAAGACATTTTACATGTGACTGCACATCAGTCAGCCTCTGTGTACTACATTTTGCTGATCTCACTGAGAAGTGGCAGCTGATTTGAGTTCAATGTGACAACAAACAAATGAGAACAACCAAAGAGACAAGAGAAGATGTCAGATCCAAACTAAAAACAAAAAGTGAAGGTTCGTCATGTTGGGCTAAATATCTGACAAAGCCTGGTTGCTGATCTCCCATCTGTCGACTGATGCAGCCCTGGGTCGCATATTGTGTGCGGTTCATGCAGGTAGACATGCACGCTGACCTGTGTGCACACACGCACACACACAGTCTCTCCTATACATGCAAATAAGAATTGCAAATGCAATCAGGACTGTTCTCCACGGCCTCATCAGTATTCCACTCTGAGCATGAACAGGTGCTGGAGAAGAGCTGACCTGCATCTACCTGCTCAGCTGTTGTCAAACCAAACACTAATTCTACTGTAATTGAGGCCAAGTGTCTCCTGGGCGGCCTGTGATTGGTTCCCAGATCACAGTTGGCCAGATGTCAGTTCTGAGCAAGTTTCCACCCATCATCCTGCCAGACGTACAGACAAACAAACACAACAGCAACCAGCTATTATATAATAAATCTCTGATACTATAAGTGCAAAGCCACCAACTTCGCTTCTGTGCGACTTATCCCTGCTGACAGACCAAACCGTCTGCCTTTCTGTGTTTTCTTCCCTCCTCTCATTGCTGTCTCACTCTGTGTTCCTCTCATCACGTCAGGGTATGAGTTTTCTCCCCCTCTCCTGCCTCTTGCCATGTAAAGGTGCAGCAGCAACACAACTCTTCTCTTAATGAGGTGAAGGCCATGAGAGCTTATCATCAGACTCAGTAATGACACACTACACTCAAGCACATATATTACTACACACACACACAGAGGCCATCGTGTTCAAGGTCAACACCGGGACAAGAATCCATAAAGGGGCTTTATCTGTCGTCCCTCCTCTCTCACTCTGGCCTGACAAAGTTCCTCTTGAGCCGTCGGTCCAGACGACAGGTACTTAACTGAAAAGTTAGATGAGTGAATTATGCATAATACATACTCTACTTGCATAATTAAAGATGTCATACATAATTGATAAATATTCAATTGTGATCCTTCAAGATGGATAATTAGAACTATAGACATCTTTGGATATCTTGGATGCATATGAATGAGCACATGAAGGACTGAGATTCATCCATCCACACTCCGTCATCCACGCTTCCCCTCCGTCCCCCTTCGCCAACCTCATTCACCGTATTGCCCGTGAGCAGACTCACAAGCGGCACTTGTGGGTGATCATCGGATTGACAGACGATACAAAACGACTCAGTTTGCGTGTGAGCGAGTGTGAGTGTGTGTGCGAGTGGCTGATGAGACAAAAGTGGGCCAGGAGCCTTGGGGATCAAGTCATCCATTGTCGCTGCAGTCTGTCTGGAGATTATGAATGCTGCCTCTCCCTTTGCTGTCCACCTGCACATTTAAATAGAGTATTTATGCAAAGTCTTTAACAGCTGACGACGAGCATGCCCGTGGATGGCTCACATGTCAGTCAGCATTAACGTCTGTGACTGTGTATGTCAGGCTGCTGTGTCTGAGGTGTTAGCAATCACCAAACTCTCCTCCCAATCGTTCCTCCATTTAAAAAATAATCTTAGAAGAACACTTTAAAACTAATGATTATTTTAATTATCAGTTCACCTGCTAGTTAATTTCTCCATAATTTGAATTGCTGCTTTCTCTGTGTGATGTCAGGAAACAGTAACAAGGCCTATGACACCTTGATGTCCTCAAATGTCTTGCTCTGTCTGGACCCAGAAGTGTTTAGTTTACAATTATGTAACACAGAGAAGAAATGTCATCACACTGGAGAGACGGTCACAGGGACATATTATATCATGTTTTTACTTAATAACCAAAATGTGACCAAAATGATATGATAGATGATCAAAATAGCAAATTTTCTGTAGCTTGACTGATCAATCAGTAGCTTAATGATTTCATGTCCCAGAGGAATCCACCACCAGTCTTCGTCTTCATGAAGAGATTTTTAGTCAAAGAAAACAAAAGTGAACAGCTTCATCATGAGTCCGTTCCTCATCGTGTGTCACTGATCCATGTGCTAATTTCTCAGTTGATGTGGCAGACAAATCAAACTTCTTGCCAGCAGGGAGTGCTGTGCTCGGTTCATCCACTGTTCACATGAAAACATACTTCATACTTTACCTAATTGACCATGAAGGCATCTCTCACTGCTTCGTGATAAGCCAAACACCTCTTGGCTAAATTTGTCCTTCTGCAACTCCTCTTCTTCATCTCCCTCTAACTGTGAAACTACTTCTGCAAACAGGCCACAGACGTTTCTCTCTCTCTCTCTCTCTATTTAAACTACAAATGATGAACCTGCCATTGTTGTGTGGCGGCTCTCCTGGAGAACTCCTCGCCGCCACACTGCCCTTTCCATAAACACCTGTCCCTCTGCCTTCAAAATGCCCCCAAGGACCTTTCATCTACTCCACTCCTCGCTTTTCATTTAACCTGTAATACATCCTCCGATTCTGTCATTCCTCCAGAGACTCTGCCTCCCTCTTCCCTCTTGCCCTCACATCACTTCCCATACTCCTCTGTTGGCAGTATATATTTAGCCTATTGCATCTCTTTCTCTCCTCGCAGTTGTCTTCCCCATTTCCCCTGTTAGTAACTTAAGAGGCTGCTGAATGTATGATCTGTTTCTCTTCCCCTGTTCCTCGGTCGGCTTAAGTGTCTATCATTAGGCTTTAAGTGTGCAGCTAAACAGGGCTGTTTCAGTTTGCTTTGATCCCTATTTCTACCATAAGACATTTCATGTCTCTTATGTTCTACAAGTGGCTTTCAGTCTGTTTTATAAACCAACAACATCAGCTTCAATAGCAGCATGCTTAGGAGGGTGTGTGTGTGTGTGTGTGTGTGTGTAGCTCCATACCTGAAGTCACTGTACGGGTGTATGATCCACGACCCTGCTGATTTCAGTCTCTCCTGCTCCAGTGCCACAGCTTTGTGGGATCCAAACATGCGCAGGCTGAACTTGTTGACCCCTGGCTGAAGCATGGCCCCGAACTGCCTCTGGATGAAGGTGCTCTGGTTGGAGTTGCTGTAGTCCTCTCCATCCAACCCCATGCCGAACCCACCAAGTCCAGACTGACCCACCAGCTCTGGGGTGCCTGCTGCAGTTGTGTTGCAGGCCGTGGTGGTGGTGGTCTCCGGACCGGTGGCCACCACCATGACACCAGTCCCGGTGGAGGAGGTGGAGGCCAGGGCGGCACGGGATGCGGCAAAGCCCACAGAGCGCGGAGGTGGATGGGCTGCACTGGAGGGCGGTGGAGGCAGGGGGACCGGGGTGGTCGGTGTGCCCGCTGTGCGGAAGGGGAGGCCGTCCCTGGTGGAGGAGCTCATGATGGAGAGACGACGGCCCCGGGCACCTGAGGAGGTGCTGTCAGCCCCAAAGGAGCCCTTCTCCCCCTCCAGTGAGGCCTGGGACAGCCTGTAGCCTGGGGAGGGCAGGCTGCCCTTACTGCGTCGCTTCGAGTCCCCCCCATTACGTCTGGGCAGGCTGTCACCCCCAGACCCACCGGCACTGCCGGGGGTACCCACACCTCCAGCCACCCCATCCATCCCAACTCAGGGAGGAGGTGGGTGAGGGGAGGGTGAATATAACCTGTAACTCCCGCCCCCTCAGGAAAACTATTGTTCAGTAGAGTCGACCTGGCTAGATCACATAGGCTAGGAGAGTGTCAATGTCAATATGAATGATAAATAGAAGAAGCTAAAGGAAAGTGTCCTCTGTGTCTCCAGTCATTCTCCTGGAGCCGACAGCTCACACCTCCGCCCTCTCTCCGCCGATGTGGCCATGCTTACCTCGGTGCCCTTGGAAAAAGCCCCATCCAGACATGAATCCTTCACCCTGCCAGTGTGACGCCAGCACCTTCACTTTTCCTCCTTCCCTACGAGTCTCCTTTGTCCTTAGGCTACAGATGTTCCTCTATTCCTCCTTCCTCGTCCTTGAAACGTTGCTCTTCGCCCGAGGCCCTCCCTCCTCTCTCCACAGCCGCCCTCAACGCTCCGACGCCGGTCATATTGGCACCGGATTCCCGGTCTTTTGTAGATAACGGAGCTCGCCCCTCATTGGCCGTCGGTGTCCTGTCGGTGTCAGCCTATATGTCCAGGGCTGCTCACCCAATTTTTGCCATTTTCACCACATTTCATTATGTAAGAGATGATGAGAGCTGTGGGGTGGCAGAGTGGGGAACATTCGTCCGCGGGTGAATGACAAGGACACTTGATCCTCTGTCAGGAGGGACGGCTGGTTAATGGACATAAGGGACGCACATAATCGGCGCACACGGGCGCTCACACTCCGAGGCGCACTGATTCATCCCGACACGCACACTATCATCAACTAGAGACACGCACACGGAGAAAAGACAAACAGAGACCGGCGGGCGAGCACGAGGCGGTGGAAAGAAGTCATATTACCCCCACATCTAGCCCATGTTTCCACGGAATCCGCGGCACGTTGTCATTCTCAGTATCCGAGCGGAAAAAACCCACTCATCATGATGGGAGACGCGCCGATACGATGCCGCCCAGACACTATACCGGCTCTACAGCGGCGCGTCTGTGCTCAACTGATGCCGGGATGAACTTGGTCAGGTGCTCAGAGTCTGACGCTTGAAATCTGCTCTTCTGTCATCGGAGCACGCTGCCGTGTATTTCCACTTCTGCTGACTTTCAATGACATTGTGTCCACACTATGACGAGAGCACATAAATAGGCTCCGTGTCTTAACGCAAGAAGATGCTCCGGTGTAAAACCGCGCGCTCCGACTGCACCCAAAAGCCTCTTTAAAAATAAAACAACTTGTTGAGCCTTTAACGTGGCTGCTCCTTCGCAGCCTGGCTCAGAACCGATCAAGTCCACTTGAAGGCTGAAATGCACTTCTTGCTCTGACTCAACACTGAAGAGGTCGTGTAGACACGTCCACAGAGGCGCGCGACGCATACAAATGAAATATTAAATAAATAAATGTGCATATAAAGGTCTGGATCTAATCGGCCTGTTGCCATGGCATCCGCATCCCCATCATCCATCCCCCCAAGGCCGCATGCCCGACCGGCAAGACGCACGCATCCCTCGCAGGTACAGGTCGCGCGTCATCCTCTCTGGCCAATACAGAGAGGGAGCGCGTGATGGAGAGCGTGATGCTGAAACTTATTGAAAGCTCGGGAAAAAAGAGCAGCATATACCGACACCAAACAAACAGACCATGTCCCTGAGAGGATGTCTCGTCCAACTTACAAACCTCGAGTGCTTTATACCTGTTTAACCTGAACATTGTGTTTTATGCCATTAAGACATGTTTTAAACAATTAGTAAGTTAATTATGTTAATTTTGCAAACTTGAGAATTAAGAGGAGAGTGTGAACGTGGTTGCAAATTACATTAAGGGAACTAAACAATGCACCTTTTAGCTGCTCCAGCTCCATCAGAGTAACATTTTCAGAGGCAGCTATTCTAGGCTACATTTATCTGACAGGTGCATCTACTAGTTACTTTATTTTAGGAGGCATTAGTATATAAATTTAACATCCTTTGAGAAGCTATAAACTTAAATTGCTTCATGACTAATGCATCAATAATAATAGTAATCTACAACCACACTCCACATTTGGAAGTATAAAGATAAAAGTGCTTAATGTGTGTGAAAGATAAATTGTCGGTAAGTCAGCCGTAAAGATATTTCCAGTGCTCGGTTTATGTGTAAGTGGCTTTTAGTGGCAGAGAGAGGTTGAAATGAACGGCAGAGGAGGAGGACTGAAGCCACATTAGAGCTGGAGAGGACAAAGTGAAGGAGGAGGATGCCTGCAGAAGACAGGCAAGGACGTCACGTAGAACATCATCAGACATGAGTAAGCCCTACACAGGAGCAGATATAATTAAGTTTATGGGAGAACAGTATACAGATGTGGGCATCTGGGTCATCTCAGTGGACAAAAGGAGGTGTAGTCCAATACCCGTTGTCTCTGCATCTCCCAGCTCTGCTCACAAAAAGCCCAAAGAAGTGCACTGTCATGGAGATAAGCTCAGAGCTATGGACAAAAATGAAAGCCTTATCTCCAAATTATATACAGTCTGCCAATAATGAGGTGCTTCCACAATGGCCTGCAAAGAGACAATATTCATGTTTAACTCAGGGATGAGAGGCTCAGTTAGTGCAGGTTCAGTCCTGGTGTGAACAGGAGAATATGAATGGTTCAAGTTTTATTTGGAGGGAGTCATCAATAATACACATTAGACACAAATTCAACATGAATGGGACCAGTTCCAGTTCCAGTGGCACTCGGTGATGTTTCTATCATTCCCCCCCCCCCAATTTATCAGTGACAGTGGTTTTGATTTCCAGGTGGTGGAGTCTCTAACATTGTCTGGTCAACATGTCAGTCAGACGGAGAGTCCAGGTCAGATCAGGTTGTTACTCAGCACTGACTGCCCTCATAATGTTGGTGTGACCGGACCCCGGGATCCAGCCTGTCACCACGATCACCATGTCGCCTGACTTGAAGAAGCCTCTTGCTTTCCCTGTGGAGACAGAGGTAGTGTGGGTGAGACAGTATCATAGCATGTAACTAAGGAGGCTAATGGATGCGCACAATAAGACAACAAACATACACATACACATACACATACACATACTGACCTATGTCCATGCCAAAGTTAACCCTGTTGTCTACATCATCGGCCCAGACAGGAGCAGGCAGAGGGTGGAAGAGGACAGGAAACACTCCTCTTAACAGCTGGGACTGACGGGCCACCTGAGGAGGAGGATGGTGACATATGGTTTAGCAGCGGTTTAGTTTCAGAGTGAATCTTTAATTGTGATTAATCACAAGTTGGATATTATTTTTTCTACTTGTGATGGGATATGATGCTAAATGTCTGTCTGTCAGTCTGTCCCTCTAAGGTTTTAAACATGTAAATGCAACATCTACCTGACCCCTACTCACAGGTTATGACCTTACTGTGGATATGAAGTAGTGGTTAGTTTCAAGGTTGCTGTGATTATTGAATTTGAGGATGCAGTGAAGTCAAACTCTATGCTACTTACTATGAATTAAATGTTTGTAAACCACTGATTTAACGTCACTGTGAGACAAGTTTCCCCTTCACTGGTGTTTTTATGTATGACAAGGTCACCTCAAGAAGAAAGACTGGACTTCCTTTACGTTTTTTTAAATTCAGTATATCAACCCAGATACTTCACAGACATCCTTTTAGACTCTGCATCATATTTGGAGCATCTTACAGTGTCATGACTGCAGCATGTCCAGTCCAGATTTTATCATATATGGAGCCATAGTTTGAAATATCTGGGCAACTACATCAACTATTAAATTTTGCTTCATTTGCATTTGTGTAATATCTTCTGCAAAACACAACCTGCAGGCCCAAATCATCACTTGTCCACAGTGAATAAATAATTTGATATCAGACAAAACATTTATACTCCCCAGTAGATGAAGCCTTCCTATTTTGGACATTTTGTGAGACACTTTCCTTTAACATCACCATCACACCAACATATCCACTTAACATACTCTGAAAAATACAGTAAACACTGGCTGAACATGTCCATGCACAGTCTGCCTTGAGAAGTTATTGGTGTTGTCATAAGTGGGGTCACACTCTTGCACTTTGGAACAGGGCCAGATGTGCTGCTCTGAGTCTGGCTCTGACCTCTGACCTCCATGTGAAGCATATACTGTAAGATGTGTGTGTGGGACAGAGGATGGGGGTGGGTCTTATGCGGATTAACTCCACATGATTTTAAAGGTCTTAATGACCCACTTTAAACCAGTTTGTAACACATGTTTAAAACAAAACTCTGCAGAAAGCTCCATAAAACTAAAATATACTCGCATGAGGTGTCACAGCGAGAGTAAATCCTGATTGCATCGCACGTTGCTCTGTTTTGAAATGTGTGAGTCATCAACAATTAAGACATGTTTCTGACAGGACAAAATGCACTGCTAGTCAACACAAAGACATTTTTATCATTCAGCTCATGGGAGCCGACTGTACCTGAGGACTTCTGGTGACTGCGATGATGGGACAGCGAGGGCGGTACCTGGACAAGAGATGTGCCGATCTACAGAGAAATGGAGGAAGGAGGGATGAGGATGGAAAGTAAATTATCACTCCTGACAAAGTTGAGATGTCTTAGAGAGACATTGTGAGCGTCCACAACAGCTTCAGTGTTCCCTGGTAGAGACGATCAATATCTCTGGGACGAGCATCTTTCTTGTAATAGATTTTATATTGTGATGATGGTGGTGCTTTCCCATTAATGTAAAAGAAGACATCATGTCATGACTGTTGTCAATGAAACAGCAGCCAGAGGAGTTTTGCCATCTTGATCCACAGTCAACTGCACTAATATAAGTCACAGAACATGGTGGGACGTTAAGCACAGTACACATGTACAAAAGCATTTGTGTGTGTGTGTGTTTAAGGAGAGATTGTTGTTATGGCAGGAAGGGGAGTTACTTTACAAAGCTCCAGTCACACAAGTACATAAAGTACAATAGCACAATAAACATTATAGTCAACATAACTCTGCCCCTGAGGATGCAAAGGCAGAAAGCAGAGCTGTAATATTCAGTCTGCAGCTCTGCTTTGGGATAGACTAACATGTGTTGTTGCAACCTTTAAAGAGCTCTCTTTATTCACACCGAGTGAAAGCGAGAAAATCCCAAACTGTTGTTGTTTACAGGGGTCTAACACTGACGAGGATTAGTCTACAGTAATGTTCTACAGTATGTGAATGAAGTGGAGTGTATTCTGAGAAATTACATTTGAATTGGATGATTCAGCACTTTAGTTTGTGTCCAACACCAACCTTAAGTGTGTAGTAATGTGCCCTCTATGTGGAAGAAACAGTCACATTGTTTTCCCTAATTCAAACCAAGAGTTTCAGTTCAGCATGAGCCTGTTCATACCTTCATCATGGACTGTTTGCCATAACCATGATATTACCTTCAGGTGACATCTTAGGAAATAAATTGCTTTATTGCTGAGAGTTAAATAAGAAGATTAATGCCAAGAGGTATTAACAGTACATACGAAGCTTCAGGAAGCACCAGGTTAAATATACTTGTAGTAACATGCACCTTTAAAGCTCACTTATTAAAATGAGGTTCATATTAATTGTAGCTACATACATAATAGTGGTGTCAGTGTAAAAAAAAAAAAAAAAAAAAAAAAAATCAATATAGTCCAATAATGACACTCCCATCTGGTGCTTGGTTCATATACACACCTGCCAGTGGTGGTGAGGACTATGATGGCCCCAGCACAGCATTTGAAGGAGGACTCCACAGCTCCAATGGCCGTGACCTCTGTGGGATCAGAGGAGAGAGGAGTGAGGCGACGTAACTCCTCAAATAGCTGCTGGTGGAAAATGGCCGCCTCTGCCTCCCTGCAGATCTGAGACACACAGACGGAGGGTGAGGGTGTGGGGGAGAGAGAGAGTTATCACGGGGCACTAAGTCAGATGTAACAGAGTGGACATCATGTGCACACAGAAACACACACCGAGTGCATCATTGCGACTGCCTCCACAGGAAACAGTCCCTTGGCGGTCTCCCCAGATAACATTACACAGTCGGCTCCATCCAGCACGGCGTTGGCAACATCACTACTCTCTGCTCTAGTTGGCCGTGGGTGGGCCACCATGCTCTCCAGCATCTGCAAACACACACACATAAAGGATTAGCTTTACATTAGTCTCATTACCACGGTCAAAATGTCTCCATCAGGCACTGTAAAGGGATCTGATCAATTAATCCATCGAAAATAAAACACTTTGCATCTTCAATGTCAATTTTCTGGTCAGAGAGTGACTGTGCCATGATGCACACAGGCTTTAGGGAGAGGGTGATGAGGGGAGGTAATGGCTTTGTGGATGGATGGACAGCAGTGGAGGAGAAATGAGAGATCATTTAGACTGAGGCAGGCAAGTATGACTTTGTGAGATCATTATTGGCGTGCCGGAGACTCAGTATTACGAGTCAATAAGCAAGGCAGACAGTTGGAAAATGAGATAGCTCACAGCATTGCCTGAGAGACCCCATTTTTGTAGTAGTTAAGAAGCTGCGACTAATGCTGATTGGTGTATGTGTGTGGGTGCTGTTTGTGGGCCCAGGTCTGGAGTAGCAAACCTGCTATAACGCTGTCACTCTGAGTCAAGAGCTGTAGCATAAACAAGATATAGCACCATGACTCAACATGGCTGCAGGAGTGTGCCTGCAATGTGTGTGTGTGAGGGTGAATTTACTGGACAAGTGATTGTGTGTCTGTGTGAATACATTATGCAGGAGTGTAAGGTTAATGTGTGCCTGTTAGGATTTAATGTTAGTTTACTCTAAACCATTTGACATTTCACTGGCTAATGCTGTGCTTGGAGTCTAAATTTGCATATTTCATCAGATCCCTCCGTCCCTGTCTGTCTGTGTGTGTGGGTGGGTGTGTTTGTGTCCGGATCTGACCTGTGTGGCACAGATGACGGGCTTGCCGGCGGAGTTGCAGCGCCCAATCATCATCTTCTGAGCGATGAAGACTTTCTCTGCCGGGATCTCGATCCCCAGGTCGCCCCTGGCAACCATCACGCCGTCGCTCTCAGCAAGGATCTCCTCAAAACTGACAGACAGAGTTGAAGGGAGGGTGAGGAGGGGAAGGATTGGGTGTTGGGGTGGGTTAAAAAAAAACAGAGAGAGAGAAGGAGGGAGGAGGAAAAGAGCACAAACAGAGGAGTGAGCGGGGACCAGACAGCAGAGGCACAGAGGAAAAAACAACAGAAGCCCTTCTGGCTTCTGAGCAGTATTCAGAGCACCTTAAAAGGAAGGTCTTAATGTCTAAAAAGTGGGATTTGTGAATTGTCTGTGGATTTTAAAAACATTGAGCACAGTGTTGCACTGTGATCAATGTAAGTCCTAAATCATCTGTGCAAAATCTAAATCCATGTGACAGCGGGAGGCAGTGATGAGGACACGGATTTACACAGTGGACTTGTTGAACACATCATCATTATTATCATGTGAAATACAATCTTTATAATCTGATTAAAAAACACAAACATTTGAATTAAAGCTGCAGTCAAACATCTTTAGAAGCTGGCAAGCAGCAGAGAAAGCAGGAGATGAGTAATG
This sequence comes from Caranx ignobilis, assembly GCA_021432705.1. Taxonomy (NCBI): domain Eukaryota; kingdom Metazoa; phylum Chordata; class Actinopteri; order Carangiformes; family Carangidae; genus Caranx; species Caranx ignobilis. The sequence goes on along the minus strand of MU270012.1, from coordinate 8,046,653 downwards.
GAGATGAGAAAGTGGTTACATAAATTGTGTTAGATGTATTAAGTGTCAGCTGTAACTCATAGACAGCCACACACATTGCTTATCATACATGTGTAACATCCAGAGCTGACATATGTCCATCCATCCATACCAGCTGGCTGCCCACAGGAGTGGCAGATTGCCAACAGTGGTGGATTTATTAGTCCTGTCACAGGCTCATTATGAAAGACTCACTGCCTTCAGCTTCTGTATTGCTCAAAATTACAGCGCCAAGATGGTTTAAATTCAAAGGCATTTTTACGTGACTCACTTCTGAACGCCTTGCCGGCTCTCCACCTTGCTGATCACTTTGATATCTCGTCCGTGCGGCCCCAGAGCTCGCCGCACATCCTTGACATCCTGGGCTGAGCGGATGAAACTGGCGAATACCATATCGATGCCCTGGGCCACCCCGAACCTAAGATCAGCCTCGTCTCGCTCGCTGACCGCCTGCAGGCCGATGAGGTCACAGCCGGGGAGGTTGACACCTTTCCGACTGCAGAGCACCCCGCTGGCCTCGACCACCGTGTCCACCCAGTCAGGGCCTGCAGAGGAGGAGAAGGAGGAGGAGGGGAGGAAAATGATGTACTATATGTGCACATAGAAGAACCATGTAGGTCCATGCAAATATATTTACATGTTTTTCTATCCAAACCTTAAAGATTAAAAGATTGCAAAATCAATAAAACATAAACCATAAGAGATAGGTGAAGCTCTAGGAAACGAAAACAAATGTCAATACATCTGATGTGTGACAGGTAGGCCCTCTGCTTCCTACAGCTAGGTGTTGTTTTACCTATCTCTGTGACTTTGAGTCCAATGAGGCCATCATCAATGTAGATCTTTCCTCCCTTTGTGATGACTTGGGGCAGGTTGGGATAGTCCACCCAGACGATCTTTCCGTCTGTTTTGTCTTTGTCGGTCTCTGCCGTCACCACCCGAACATGGCTGCCCTTTTTCAGCTCCACCTCCTCCTCCACTTTCTGTTCAAACACATACACACATACTGACACTCACTGGAAAGACATGGATGCTTCCTTTAAGCAAACACTATCATCATCTCTCTGTTATCACATATTTATGAAGGCAAGGTCCATTTGATCAATGTCATTTTTAAGATAAGCAGATCACTCAGTTCATTAAAAGGTATTTTTCAGTCAACACGCTGGTCTCAATAAACCTGTGGAAGGTGTTATCATGTATGCGTCAGCGCTATAGTTGTTTCTAGGAAATCCTCTCTGTAGGTGGGATCAGTGTGGAAGAGGTGTTACTTCCAAGCCTCCGTGTTTGCCAGAGAGCGTCACCACAGATACCTGAACTGCTCTGCGCACTGGTCGTCATGAGAACATTTTAAATCACCAAATTACAATACGTCAACCCTCAAAGATCTGACGTCACATTACAGTAGTACGCTGATGTGTTTCTATTGGTAAACATGAAATGCAAAAAATCAATGAAGCTCACATCAGCAATGAAACCCAAATATTGATGTTCTAATCCTGAGAAAGAGTCTGTCTCTGTTTGTTGTTGCAAAACCACATCCTACACCCCAGCCAGACTGAAACCTGCTTGATCCAACTCTAACCACTGTCTGTTTGCTTTAAGCCACACTGAGCTCCTGCTGCCAGTGTGTTTTTTTCAACATTTCTAGCCAGATAGTTCAAGAAATTCATTTTGAACACTGAGCAGCAGTGACAATGATGAAGTGACAGATTTTGACCTGTATAAGGCTAAGACTGTCACAAAAATATGTCAGACGCTTTGATGAGCTCTTCTGCTGCTGTATGTGTACTTTGTGTACTATGTGTACTTTGTATAATGTTTTGCAATCATCTGTTTCCTTCCTGTCAATTACCTTAATATGGATGGCATTGTCATGAGAAATTAACTGGTAAAAATGCACAGTAATGATTACAAATATCCAATTATATACAGTAAGACTGATGCTAGCAGCTCTATTTCGTCTTCCAAGTAAGCTACTAAACTGACTTTAGAGGAGACACAACAGGCCTTAGTCAGTGTGCAGCCTGCATGTCATGCAGAGCATTTTGTAAGATAATCAAAGCATGAAGAGATTTCCAACAGCTTGGAGTCATTTTTTCAGCAAAGCAGACGGTACACAACGGCATCACAAAGAACAACACAATCCAAAGATGCTGAAGAGGAAAATGAAAACAAATAGTGTTCATTCCAAAAAGGTATTCACTCCATAAAGCAGCAACATATTTCCTGCACCTCTCAACATCTGACAGCGAGTGACAGATTGATTTTGTTTATAGTGATAAATACACTCTCACCCCTTTTACTAATCCTGTGCGGATCTCTGGACCTTTCGTATCCAAGGCGATGGCAACCGGCCGGTAATACAAAGGGTCAGAAGTGATTGTCTCCACTGCCTCTCTGATGTTTTTGATGGTTTCACCATGGTACTGACGGGCAAAACATGGAGACAGACAATCAATGCATGACTGAATGAAAGGTGAAGCCATGCGTGTGTCAGTTCTGTGTGAGGAAGGGTATAAACAGACGTAGACATGACTTGTAGCTACATACCTCATGTGAGCCATGAGAGAAATTCAGACGAGCAATGTTCATCCCTGCTTTGACCATCTCCTGGAGTTTGGGGATTGATCGGGAAGCAGGACCTGAAAGGAAGCACATGAAGTAAACAGACTTTTTCCATCAAACCTGACATGAAACAATACGTTTACTGACATCTTTCATGATCGTTCAACGAGAAATATTTTCTGGTTAATTCTCAAAATGTGACTACTTCTTCTAAAATGAATCTCTTTAGTTGTTGGACTGCTGATAAAACAAAAACAAGAAATTTGGAAATGTGAGTTTGGACCAGAAGAAATGAGATTGGCTGTGGTCACATTTTTATTAGTCAAGAAACTGATTAGCAGAGCAATGGTGAAAATGACTATCTGTGAATCAAGCTGCAATCTTGGGAATCACAGCTCTGAAGAACTACGAGGCTATTTGTCCATTGCACTGCCTTCCAAGTATTTTCTCTTTTTTTCTGGCCAAAAGAAAAACTGCAAGAGCTGAAGAGCACCACAGCCAAGAATCAGGCCATGCCAACACCCAGCACACAGGAGCTGGCGATCTGACAGGGAGCCAGCGATGACATACAACAGTTGCCAGAAAACAAACTTGAAACTGAGACTCGCTGTCTGCAACTGGTTGTCCCACTCACCGATGGTGCAGATTATGCTCGTGTTGCGTGCTGTGATTGGCTCCTGGTCGATGTCCAGCAGACAGAGATGTTCCAGGAAGGTGTCAGCCATGCTGGCGTCCAGCTGCTGGCGTTGGATGAAAGAGTCCGGCAGAGTCATCACTTCTGAGTAGCGCCTGATACAAGCTATAGTGACAGAGAAATGTTGTCAGTGAGGTGAAGACAGTGTGCCAGGGAAACTCTTCTGTCTGTTCCACCTGTGAAGATAAACTGATGAAACACCTTGAGCAGAAAAACACTTGATGGTGAAGGAGGAGAAAAACACCTGTGTCTGCTGTGTGTTAGGTTGTAAGAGCAAAGACACAAAGCGGATTGAAAATGCTCAGTCGGAGCAGAGGAAACATTGGAAACACAGAACACATTGACCTGACATTAACTACAGTGTGGAGGGGTCATGGATATAAAAGTGTGACATTCAGCATCCAAGTGTAAAAGGTTTTATCCTGACATTTGAAGCAAATGAAGACAGGAGGTCTCCACACCTGCAGTTCTTTAATATGGGGCTGTTTTACAAGACTCAAAAGATTTAGATTCCTCACAGAGTTGAATGAATGAAATATTATGCTCCTCTCAGTTGGCAAATGAATTCAGGAAAACAGAGACATCTTACATTCTCTGAAAAGACACTGAAACTGAAAGGAGGCTGATTTGACTGTGTTTTGTTGTTGCCCAGTCTGTCAGTGTAGGAGCTACACGTTCTCCTCCATCCTGGGAGTCTCAGTGCCAACAAACTCTCTGCGAACAAATGACAGATGAATGAGAGAGAGCGAAACTGAATTATCATTGAGAAAAACAATAATTCACAGGGGACTCATTTTTAGGCCGTTCAGTGTTTATGTGAGTTTTAAAATGAGTTTGTCGTCACCTGGGGAGAAATTCAGCAAGCTGTAAACACAGCTACATATTAACTCTTCTGAGGGAGATATGTTGTTGTTTTAGCTGCTAACACGCTCACCAATGTGTTGCTGACTTTGTCTGCCTGCCATTTGGCACAGGGCATGTAGAGCACAGCAGCTTTATCAGACCTGTTTCACTGATGACAGCTGCTGCTGGAAACTGGTCGGAGTGGTGAGAGTGAAAAAAGACTGACTGGAAAACAAAACAATGAGCTGAGAAATGCTAAAAAAATTCACATTACAGACAGCCATTTGATCCAGTGGTAATCCAAAAATCCTGATTGAGACTCCAGTCTGACTGAGATTAAGAGACTGAGATGACCTGTCCAGGCCTAATGTCACATGAAATTGGCTCCAGACTCCTGCGACTCTACAAGGATGAGCTGTATAGCTAATGGAAAGGTGGATGATTATCACAGCTCCAGTTATATTGTTGAAATTTGTTAGGCTAGCAGCAGTGTCACCACTTTAGTCCAGAATCTCAACAACTATTGGACAGATGGGTATGAAAGTCTGTGCAGATAGGATGAAGGGAGATAACTTTGGCGATCCCCTGACTTTTCATCTGCTACGTTATTTTTCAACCAAGATGCATCTTTCATATTTCTATCTAAAAAAACAACAACATTTTTTTCAGCTTTCCCCTTTTGAGATCTTAAACCTCTGTCAGGGATGATACCAGACTGTAATCCCCTTCATCACCCTATGACAGTGACGACACCAGCGACTATTGCTGCTTAAAAATCAAGAGTACAGACCGGTAAATGGAGCCTGTGCCTCTCGTGCAAAGCATTGTGGTACCTGGCTGAGGGCTTTAAGCCAGTACAATGGCATCCATTTTCAAGGATGTCACAGTCAGTCAAGCCTGCAATTTCTGCACAGGGGACGAGAGAGGAGAACCTGACAGACAAGGTCGGTGCTAACAGCACAACAGGAGTCAAGAGGTGAGGACAAAGAAGTGAGAGAAGAGGGGAGGAGGAAAGGAGGTTGAGAAAAGAGGAACCTGGAGGGGGATAGATCAATAAATTCATTTTGGAGGAAAAAGAAAAAAAGGGATATTTTTTGAGTGATTTGTTGGTAATTTGTTACCCTGAGCTTGATAACCAACATGTTATGGTATCAATTTGTGGCTACTTTCTCCAAATCCACAAGCTTAGAAGGTGCATCGGAAATTCCCTGGTGAAAATTGTGACCTGAGGTTTTTGTAGGATTATGTGAAAATGCACAGCTCCATTATCCTGCCACTGTTTTCTCCCTCTTTCTCTTTGTGTCTTTTTCTCTCTCTTTCCACCTCCCTGTGACCCAGTTCTGCCGCACTGCTGCACACATCATTACGTGTCCCACTGAGATCCTCCTCTGACACATCCCAGAGTGTATACATGGAAACACGCACGCACGCATACACCTGGAAACACACACACACACACACACACACACACACAAGATCATGCACTCATATATAGGTACCTGTTACTGGGAGTCTGACTAAAAATAACTCAGACTTTAGGTCAAAGGCCCCGATGCTGCAAAATATCAGTGAAGGCACAACCTTTATGACTGATAAGAAAGGTGAACCAGGAAATGGGCGTGGCCACAATGTTCTAGGAATGACCTGTTTGGGGTGGTTCATATACTGACATGAAGGCAGGTCAGTGTGTATGTGTGTGTGCAGGTGAACCAGTGAACCTGACATAAGAGAGCAGATTTTGTCAAACTTTTAAGTTCAAAAGACAAACTCCACAGTAAGGCATGATTTGACCTGGTAGTTAAGTTATGTACAGTGTATGATAGAATTATTTAATATTGCTTATATTGGAAAATGACAATAATTAGTCACTCCTCTGTACATAAAGCATGAAACATAAAGCTATAGGTAAATCATGGATTCTTGACAATGCTAATGTTGAATGATATACAAAGTTTGCTATAACTCTGTCAAATGTTCTCAGTCCACTCACCCATTCTGGTTAAACCCTCCATTACTGCATACAACTCGACTGCTCCTCCTCCTCTGACGGTTAATTTTAGGCTTTCTTTGAAATTCTTTCTGTATTTTTTCCAGATTTCCTCCTCCTGTCTTTGTCCTTCCCTGTGGTCACTTGTTGCACTGGTTATTCTCGAAGTCTTGTGTCACCTGAACTAGTCTAGTTCAGCCTCTCTCATTCATTTTTACCCCCTGACCCCTCTGCTGCCCCTCATTTCCCCTCCCACTCACACCATTTGGAGTGATTCCATTGCTTGCAACAGACGGGTGATTATGCTGAGTTAGTGCAGGTGGACAAAGCTGACTGGGTCAAGGGAAGCTAAAAATGGAAAAAATGGGAAAAAAAAAAAAAAGGCTTTATGTCAATAGACCAGGAATGACAGTAAACTATCAGGGTGCACTATAGTACAAAGTGACACTTGTCTTTTAGCTGCACTGCTGCAGATTATGTAATTCTAACGCTGACCTCAAACTGACACAGTCTCAACCCAGGGACTGATTATCTGCACTGCTTTCCACCCTTTTGTATCTTGTGCTTAAACAATAAGTCAATAAATAACTAGTTGTCTGAAAATTGATCTGCATTTTTAGATAAAATGATCAATTGATTAATCATGTGTGAGTGCCATCGTGACTCACCTGGTACTACAAAGGCTTAAGTCAACCCTCAGCATTTCATCTCTCATCTTCTCTCTCACTGTCACCATTCAAATAAAGGCAAAAATGCCTTCAGGAGTAGCTGGTAACTCAGACTGCCTAATTCTCTTTCTTCAATAACGAACAAGATGTTCTGAAACTTTTTACAAGCAGCCAGATGGTCTGCAGAGACATCCTTCGTTCCATAACAAATGGACCAGGAGACTAAAGCCGGTGAACAAGTGAAGCTGTGTCACTGACACTCAACTGCCTAGCCTGATTTTTTTTCACTGATAATTTAAAATCTAGAGTCCAGTGACTGAAATCTTTAATCTGGTTAAGTTTAAAACAACCAGCATGTACTGTAACAGTATCTACACCTTAAAACTAGTTGAAAGTCAGTGTTGAAATTCTGGCCAGTAACCACAATACTGGACTCTGTCATAGGGCATATGATGCCATTTACAGGCAACCAACTGACACATGATTGAAATTTTGTCTTTCTCTTCTCTGAAGAGTTCCTGGAAAAGATTTGGGAGAATATAAGGACATAAATCAAAGATATTTAACATAGGTCTCACATAGGTCTAATTTTAGTGTGAAAAAGTTAGATATTATGACTCCTCTTGGGTTGCCAGGTTGTTAAAGAGCTACATAGTGCATAGTCATTGATAAACCGTTTCTCAGTTTCTAATAGGCTGGAAGTGAAAACAAGTAATTCGCTTATAATTATAGACGTTAGTAAGCCATTCACATGGGCTTCTTGCAATAATGAAAGTAAGCAGTGATAGAAATTAGTTTTGGTCCAGAGGGTCTGACTGTCCACTGGAATAATATACATGATAAATTAAAGAGCTAAATAGACAAAGTGAATTTCATAATGTTAAAGTATTAACACCACTTAGTTGGCAACCTAAGTGGGCTATGAACATGTTTTATTGACAATTAATTATAAGCAATTAGTTACATCTTACACAGTGAATGGCATACTGGAGAGCAGTAGCTGAGCAGGCTACCATAAAATATAATGATGTTCATAACAGATTTAGTTTGCTGCTCCTGATGTCAGAGAGGTGGTGAACTCCAGATTAATTTCCTCTATCACTCCTTTGCATTCACCCAGTGCAGCATGTTGCTGCTTTACTGGAAAATGCTTCATGTGCTGGAGGACTGTGAAATGCTAATGGCTGCTGTTACATAAGTGTGAGACTTTGAGAAGTGAAGTGTCTCATAGAGATGATGTGTCTTCCCCTCACTGACACACTTTACTCCAAGTTCCTTGTTGGTCATTTGAGGAGCTGCTCTCTGCACTGCTGTATCTATACATGAACCCGGGCTGACAGAGGGTGTAAATCGTTAGCCAAAAGACAAACAGACCTTTGTTCCTTAGTTAGAGAAAATTTACCCTGCAGCCCTCTGATCCGGAGAGCACACACCTAGAGCGATATAATAGCACAGCACTTAATTACCAGACTGGAGTAAAGGTCAGTTTTACACATTAGGACCAAAGTGCAATATAATGATACTCAGCATAAAGGTGCAATAAAACAATGTAAAATAGAATATGAGAATTAAAAAAGTCATGTTGTATCATAAATACCAAAAACTAATCCCATGTGTTTGTTTGTTTTTTACGTTAAGTACTTTATCTCTGCCTGAAAGAGAGAGTTCCCTGTATTAGGAGAAAATATAGTCTAAGTCTTTCACCACAGCTCATCAGCAATATGAGTGATCAATATCTGGCAACAAGAGTGACAGAACACACACACACAAAACAGCAAGAGAGAGAAAACAACAACAAAAGAACAATCTGATCAGAAAAACACAGTTGCTTCACAGCAGCAGATGCAGAAATAAGAGCAGGTACACTGCATGCAGTAGGATCCTTGAAGAGCCTCAACAGTACAGAGAAGGTGTGAAGTAAGAATGTAAGTTTAGATCTTAAGGAAGAGAATAACAAACCTGTTGGATGAGTGAAGTCAAGTCAAGTGAGTCAAGACTGACTCCTGAGGAGGTGTCCAATGTAAATGAACAGATTAGTGAGTGAGTATTAGCGCCATCTGGTGGGCAGTAGTGTTAAAGCTGCGTTTGAAAACTCGATCCACAATGAAGACAACAGATGGAGGAGATGGATCTTTATTTGTCAGTATGATGAATTGTTGGACTGAATATATGAGCATGAGGAAGCAAAAATCTGTGTGCAGCTATATTATATGATTTAACATTTCAAGTGCCTGTGTGTGTGTGTGTGTGTGTGTCAGAGCTTGCTGAAAGTGATCCTTGGTGGAGTTTCAGGCTGGAGGATGAGGGTGTATGTGGTTTTGATGTCCTCTGTGGACGACACGCTGATGTGGAAGCTCAGCAGGATCTAGACAGGGAGTTAGGAAAAAGGTGGGGGGGGGGGGGGGTGGAGCAGAGGGGAGGAGGGGTAGTGAGTAGGAGGCGACAGAGGCATGGAGACAGAGAGGAAGAGAAAGAGCAGAATGATGTTACACTCAGAGGTAGTGGATTAAATGTGAATATATTTCCATATTATTAGGATACATGATGCTCATATCTGGGCCAGATATTTACTACACTGCATTTATCTGACACATTCATTTAATTATTACTTCACAGATTACACTTATTTGCTCCCAGACATTTTGGCTTGTGACCACTGATAATAAAGAAGCCTATCGATACCATTGGTTGACACAAGGGTGAAAGAGGTTAGGAAGTAGTTTATAGGTGAATATTGGTTGTGCAGTGCAGAGTGGTTAAACAGTTCACTGGACAGGTCTACTTGATGAATTAAACAGCTCAAAGAGAAGCAAATTGTTTTCCACAACCTGGCAAACAAACAGCTGTTGTTATCACTGGCCTATAATCTGTAAAGCAGTGGTAGAAGATGTATATAAACCATTAATAAATCAACTAGAAAGCATCCATTTTTTGGGCCTTTTGTCTTTAATTGACAGGATAGTTGAGAGAGACAGGAAATGGGGAGGCAGAGAGAGGGGGAATGACATGCTGCAAATGGCCACCAGATTCGGGATTTGAACCAGGGCCAGCTGCAGCAAGGACTGTAGCCTCTGCACATGGGGCGCCTGCTCTACCCCACTGAACTATACGGCACCCCAGATTTCACACTTTCTGAAATCAGTGATCAGTGGTAGGTTGTGGCTCTTTTCAAGTTCCATGTTGGGAACGACTGATCAAACCAAATTGTAGATGAGTTATCAGTAGCTTCACCTCAACTGGTTACAAGGGTAAAATGCAGCCAACATGTAGCCTGCACCAGTGTTACTCATGTAATTCATGCAGGAACAACCCAGTAGTTGTTTGAGGGTTGAGTGTCGGGGCTCTGATTCTTTTTTTATAGTGGTAACAAGTTTTAATTTTCCAATAAGCAGGGATTGGGCCTGAGCTTTTCCTTCAGTAAAACTTTCAAGAGTTTCACTTATAATGGAACATTTTATATATTGTGGTGCTGATAACTTTGCTTATGTAAAAACATCTTTCTTTCTCCCACCACTGCTCAGCAGACACTGGTTGAGCCCCTCTGACAGTCTGTCCTTCTCCCTAACTCAGCACAAGCCTTTCCAACTCTTTTCTTTCTTTTTGCATTACATCCCTTTCTTTGGTCCTCCTACTCATTTCCTGTTCTTTCCTTCTTCTCTGCTGTCACTCACATGCATGAGCAAAAGCTGTATCTCGTTCTCAGCAATCCTTCTCCCGACACACTGCCTCGCCCCGAACCCAAACGCCAGGGAGCGAAACCCTGACGCTTCTCCTCTTTGACCTTCTCCGTCTCTGCTGCTGCCCCACCGGCTGGGGTTGAAGCGATGTGGATCCTCAAACACCTCCGCACTCCTCCCCAGGGGGTAAAGACAGACATGGACCATGGTCTGAGGGAGAGATGATCCCCGTCAATAAGACAGTGAGTCAGCTGTGGACGATTTCAGATTTAGGAAGGATTTGGAAGAAACTCACCCCAGCAGGGACGTGGTAATTCTGAAGAACAATATCTTTGACTGGCATCCGCTGAACTGTGATTCCCACTGGGTATAACCTGACACCAGCCAAAACACAACACACACACACACACACACACACATATGTTCATGTTTTCTAGACATTGACCTTTGATCTCTCACTCAGTTCTCAACACAAACTCTGGATTACTGAAAATCAATTCTCATTTCAGGTGTGAGGACAGCACCTGCTGATGAAAACAGAAAACTCTTGGACAAGCTGTTCCTCCGATCTGTGCATGATGTTTTTCATGCTCTATTGATCTGAATCATCAGTCACCTCAGGTTATTTCTATTTTAAACTCACAGGTGATGTTTGTGCTCCAGGTTTAAAAAAAACTCACATGTAAACAGGAGCCCACCAGTAGGAACAAATGGTCTTTTGCAGATGGACTCTTGAGTTTAACTCACCTGAGGATCTCCTTGGTTGTGCCTCTCAGCAGCGGCGCTCCCTGCAGGGCTTTCTGAGGGTCACCACCAGCCTGTGCCCATGATGTCCTCACCTGCTGCCTCACCCTCTCCTGCACATCAGGGTTGCGGCCCAGCTCAAACAGAGCAAACTGCAGAGGTACTGCTGTCTACAGAGATGGCAGAAACAGTCAGGGTGATGTGTCCAAGGAAAACAATAAGGCACACAAACACACATATACACACCGTGTCAACCCCTCCGGCCATCAGCTCCGTGATGTTGGCTTTGATGAGATCCAGAGATAACTGCCCTTTCTCCATGAGTTGGCCCAGGACCCCAGAGTAGTGGTCTCCAGCTGCCCTAGCCTTAGACCCTTGACCATGGGAGGATGACAGGCGCTGGTACCCCCTCTGGATCCTGGCGTCGGCTGGAAGAAACAAGACAGGATTATGGTGTCAGGTGAGATGGGAGTAATGAAGTAGGAGTATATTGATTAAAAAGAGTAAGATACACCCGAAATGTAGATCACATGCTCCATTATTACAGCATTATGCATCCAATCAATATAGCTCTTTCTACCATGACTGAAGATGTGGTCCCATGCAGTGGCATGCTGGGTCCACAGGGGAGCGCCGATGCGGAGCAGGAGGCGATGGGGCAGGTAGAGCAGAGGAGGGGTGGTTGCCAGCATCTGCTCCACGGCCCAGATGAACTTCTGAGACTCCAGGGAGGGAGATGAAGAGAAGAGGCCAATGCGCTCCCCGTACAGCACATGGCAGCTGGCTAGAAGGAGGAAGGGCGGAGGCGTAGAGATGGATGAGGGTGGAACATAACTGACTGAATGAAATGAAACATTCATAGATATATTCATATATAATAAATTATATAACCTCCACGCTCATATTTTATGACTTTGGACTTAAACTTCACCTCCAGGGTGACAACCACACTAAAGGTTTGATACCTGGGAGTCCCACGTCAGCTTTTTAGAAATGAAGCCTTTCAGATGAGAGAGCTGAAAACGAGTCCAAGTGCTTCAAGTCCATCAATAATGACTACCTTGACCTGGATGACTGAGGACCTACGCAGACTTAACTTCAACGATAACAAGGCCCCATGGGTTGAACATACTGTACCACAATTGTGTCTTCAGCAGAAGTCAAATAGAGCCGAAATGGATTATTTCTAAAGGTAAAATGTTTCTGTCTGACAGCAAGAATGTATTCTCCTGCAATTGTCAAATCTACCTCCATACAGAGAGCCTGTGTTTGTTGAGTACATATGATATCTAGACATCCATCACCTGTGACACATGCTTGTGGCATATTAACCACATGTAATAGAGGATCTTGTCTATTCCTACACAGACTTAGCACCTGGCTTGGTGTGCTGTGGTCCTTTATGAGCAAATCAGTATGAGTCAAAGTCATCAAGTCTCCCCCACTTCACCCTCATGTTCAAACAGATGCATACAAGTGTGAGTCACACAAGCATTCACACTTGTAAATGTGGCATGTTGCAGATAGGCACATGAAAGGAGCAGACCCAGTGAAAGAATGCAGGAGCTTTGATCATCTTTGGTGGCGTTTCTATTTTTAAAGGTGCATGTTCTCCTTGACCTCCTACATCTAGAATATGTTAACAGCAGTTCTGCCTCAGCTTGGAGTGAGAGTGGCAAGGTGGGAATGTTTCAAAACAAAAATCAGGCCAAGCAAAAGCAGTGAGATATTAAAGGGAAGTTTTTTTTTGGAAAACATCAAAAAGGTGATGTTCCTGCAGATTGTGTAATGTCTCTGACGTGAGGAAGTGTCACAGCCTGCGTCAGTGGTTGTGACTCAACCAAAAGGACCGATAGTCAGGCTGAATGAAAGCCTGTCAAAGGAAGGAGGTGACATTAATCCATACTCTGCTCTCCCTCAGGACATAGAGGTCAATCATTACTGGCTGAAAAGAAAACATCCCGCTGGACCAGCATCACCTCTCTACACTTAACTCCTGGACAGAAACAGACAGGAGCTTTGGTGGCCTTGGTGTGAACAAAACAGGGATTATGTCTCGCTCTATTTGTATGATCTTACATAAGAAAAGGAAAACACAGAAAGAAGCCAAAGGCCACAAGTCAGTGAGGACGATGACCTCCGACCTTCCAGAGCGAAGCGGAAGAGATCAGGACTGGGATCGATGGTCAGGCTGCGCCGCCCCTCCTCTCCTCTTCCCTCCCGCTCCACTCTCACTTGCAGCATTTGACAGAAATCCCTCGCGACCTCATCAAGGAGAGGAAGAAAACGCTTTACGGCCGCAGTCATCATCACCTCCTTGTTGAGCAGCAGACGGTCAGCTCTCCACTCCTCACCGTTCCTGTGGAGAGAAGATTTGGAGCAAGGTGTTAAAATTGACCCATTTCACTTCTTCTCAGACACTGTGAAGCAGAGAATGTGTGATGGAAAGCAAAGTCAGCTGGGTTTCTCAGGCAGATGTGCTGTTTACTGTGCTGAAATATTCCAAAGGTCCAGGTGGTTTGTTTTGCTGATCGACAACTATCTACAGCTGCTCCTGGGATTCTTTACCTCAGTCCACCTTTGTCTTCATTTTAAACTCAACATGAGACTTTACCATAAACATGGACAGGTTACAGTGATTGGACCCTGAGCACAGAGCTTCCTAGATAAAAGACTCTTAACCAGAATAAAAAAACAACAAAGCACACAGGTGCATCATTTGTTGGCTTTTTCTTCTGATCATTTTGTGTCCAGAGGCTCTTTGCCTCCTTGTGCTCCTGGGTCTGGGCCCAGTAGATATTGGTACATGAAACAGAAAATCCCAGAATCCCATTTACAGTTTAATCCCAAACTTTCAAAGGTTTAAATGAAACTTCATCATTTAACTGCGGCATGTTTCTTTCTACCAGTAGTACAGCACCATAAATCCGCTTAAATTTGTTCAAGTGAAAGCAAATAATTTATTTTCTAGTAAATTAAAGGGGCATCATTTTACATCCACACAGAGGACAGCTGCTGCTAATGTACCACTCTGCTTGTGAAAACAGTCTGTCGCTCTGAGGGAGGTTTCCAGTGCCTGACCTGTCTCAGCCTTGGTTTGTCTTATAAACTGGACATGTGGAGTTTGACAGATGAATGCATTTACCGTCAGGGGAGAGTCTAATGAAATTAGTCTATTGGTTTCCTGCAGTTTTATCATATGCTCAGGACTAAAGGTCAGGATATCTTCAGCCTCTGCTGCGCTGATATTGACTATTCTTTTTTAATCTGTGCCCTCTGAGTTCAACAGTTCAAATGTGATGCAAAATCACAGAGGCAACATTTGAATTAAAAAAAAAAACATTTTGTAGGAGTTGAATATGTCCAAATTTGGCATCCACCTGGTTGCACAACATAAAAGACCACAGCGACAAAATTCATTGAATTATATTCACATAGTCATTATTTGAAGATTTGACTTAAACTTGATTATGACCTCTTTATATCAAACACTAACTCTGAAATTCATACACCTGAACTTTATGGGTTTGTATTTTTAGGGGAGGTAAGTCTCCACAGTCCCCAGAACAGATCTGAATCATCACCACATAAGAAATAACACATGCATGTGCAGTTGCAGGTGAAGTACTGACTTGAGGAAGACCCCCTTGCTGTGCTGTCGTGTCTCACGATGTGTGGCCCAGGGCTGCAGGGTCATCCGTTGGGGGTGCAGGCCCTCTGAGCGAAACAGCTCCCCAATGTCTGATGGTAACATGATGTTCACGCTCCTGTGTGTGCCCACATACTCCCTTCTCACACACACACACACACACACACACACACACAGAAAGGCCATGGTGCAAACTCACATGCATAATTAATGATCAGCATTCTGTCTAGCATCATTGTCATGTGTAAGGTGATCAACCCTCATAAAATGCATCCTTATTCTTTCAAGTTTTTTTTTTTTAAAGAGAAATATGATACTCTCTTCCCTTTACCTGTAGATGGGGCCGAGGGCATTGAAGGTCCTCTCCATGTGTTTGTGGAGCTGCTTGAAACAACCTTCTCTCCAGAACTTCACCAGGTTGACCCAACCATTCTTCCCTGTGTGAGGGATCTCCTCAAAGCTCCTCAGCCGTCCATCCACACCTCTCTTTCTGTCTCCTGTGCCCTGACCTCCATTTCTTCCCCTCAACTTCCCATCTACCACAGTCCCTGCTGCTGTTATAGACAGAGCCTTTGGTGAGGTGACACCAAAAAACACATTTCTGGACCCACAGGCGCCCTGTGCTCTGGTGCACCCAGTCACACGGATGGACATGCTCCTCATGGTCCAAACAACATGTGTCCATCGGCCTCACGCAGAGCTGTGACATCCCCCGTTGTCGTTGTTTCTGCAGGGCTGATTATTTCCCTCCTCCCACCCCAACCTCCTGCCCTTGAAAGTGCTGTGTCACTCTGATGAACTGATAGGAGGTGATGATTTATGACTTTGTGTGTCAGAGTTCAAGAGAAACACAATAGAACCCGCACGTCAGACTGATCCACAAGACAAACACACTCACACACTCACAGCACATGAAGGCCAAAAAGAGTAAGAACAGCTGGCTGAAGAAATCTTTAATACAAGTCTCAGCCACAGCTAAAAATCAAGGTCAAAGGTTATTCTAGGGAATCTTTGGTTTCTGCTTCATGTTGTATAAAATCATTTGACTAGGCAGAATTCAACTATTTACATGCTGATTCAGTCCAAACAAAGTAGTCATACAAGAAACTAAGAGTTTTAAATTTGGCTCGTACACATTACGGATAGAGTTTGGCTCACACACAGAGATGTGATACAGGTCTGAGAGTATGTACAAAGAAACAACAAAACATTTTTTTTCAAATAAATAATGATTAAAAAATAACTAGGTGAAATGCTACGTCATTGATTGTGTCAGTGTGTGTTGTGTTGCCCTGAGGTTCCTTACTTGTGTATAGATCTCATCTATAGATCTATAGAGAGCTGCAACAGCCCTGTAGAGTAGAAAATAGCTAAAGTAGCTTCTATTATTAAACTACCACTACCACCAATCAACATGTTGAGATTTCACTTGTATGTACAACATATTATTATATATATATATATATAAACTTTATACAAGGTTATAAAATGATTATTCTAACTGGGGGAGGGGGGTATGATCAAACCTTTGAAAGATGATGTAAAAGTCTCATTATCAATGATACTAATGGAACTGTACGACATGTTGCATATTAGCCTACAATGCAATACATGCAAACATGACAGTATACAATGTTTTGAGATTGAAATGAATTAATTCATTAAATTACGTCACTCTATCTAGCTTTTATAAGCAGTACGCACCTAACTGTGGTTGTACGCCACCATTCGCATTTATTAATGAAATGTATTTTACTACATTGAGATTCGATATCTGTTTATCTGATTTCTACAATAGTTAAGTTAAAATTGCTGACAAATAATACAAGTATTAAATCCCCGGTGAAGAGATTTGCACTTACTTTTAAATTAATACAGTTGTTATACACAGATCATAATTGACGTGTAACATCACATGCTCAATGCTTTACAGCAGATATAAAGTTGCCTGGCAACAACACATTATAACTGCTACATAAAGTAAAGGAGTCTTAATGAGATGGTTTCATAGTAACAGCAGTCCTGATCTGACTGAAAGACTGAATGCTGATGTGAGATTAAAAAAAAAACAAAAAAGCTGTTTCAGTTTGAGTAACGGTGACAGATGAGTCTATTTCCCCTGCCGCTTCCCTCCAACACCACAGTCAGAAGGCGATGTGCTAGTTGTCCCTGTGACCACATATTGTTCACATGACTTTACAAGAGTCCCTACTTGCTGGTGTAGGAGTAGGCGTCTCTCTGTGTTTCCTCCCCGTGAGCGCTGCTGTGCCGAAGGTCAGGCCTTGAAAGGCACTCAGCAGGTTGAAACTGTCGTCCTTGTTTTTGGTTTCAGGATGAATGATCTTCGACAGCTCGTGGGGGAGCGACACTTTCCCGCCAAAAGACCTCAGGTGGTTTGTATCCTTCGGGTTCTAAATCATGATGGGGAAAAAATGGAAGAGGAAGAGGTTTGAAGGACTGAGCACATCACAGAAAATGAGATCTTGATGCTGTGTGTTTATCTACACTACTCATGCAACATGGATGACAAATAGACAGAGACCTTCAAACTGCAGGCTGATTATTCTGTTTGTGAAGGTTTGACAAAGTGGTCTGGATACTTTCCTGCAGAAAATGTCTACATTCTGAATACCAGGGCTTTGTGCAAAGATGAATGGCACAAAATTGCTACATGCGTTGAAAATAGCACTGAAGTTTGCAGGCCACTCATACATTAGTGTGCATCAGTCAATTTTACTTCATTTCTAAGAAGTAATGAACGTAAGAAGGTGGTTACATTAACTTCCATTCAGCAGCTATTCACACATATTAAAATGTGTAAAAACACAAGTAAAAATATCTACATCATGTTCTACTATGAACACTTGCACAGACCTCAGACAGCTGGTATTTTCTCCTGAAATGAGCTCTCATAGCTGCTCTCTGTGCATTCTTCTGAGCGTTCATCGCTTCACGCTGCTTTCTGTAAACACAGCAGACAAACAAACACACCTGACGAGCTGCAGACAGAATTCAATTAAAGCTCATCTCTTTCACAGCACAGGTGACTTGAATTAACTCAGTTCATATTGGCTGCCTCTTCTAATCAAAGTAGCTATCTCAAGACAGCCACAGACAGTGCCATTATAAAAGTGGGACTTCTGAGAACAATATGTAGCACTCAAGGCATGTGTGGAGATTTAATTGCCACAAAGGAAATTTCTGTTTTTTTTTTCACCTGCTTCACAGTCTTTCTTTCGCTGGTTAAACTTTACTTAACAAGCAAAGGAAAGTCAGTTTTCACTTACACCTGGGGATTTTTAAAATGCAATAATCTCAAGATGTGTGTAAAATCATGTTTTCATCAGGGCAAAGTAACTAATTCTAATAACTAAAGCACATAAAGCAAATAAAAGAATAAAATATCACCAGTTGTTGCTTATTATTTTTATGTGGCGCTGGTAGAAATATATTGTAAAAGCAATATCACACACACACACACACACACACACTCGTGACGATGTGTTGATTATTAGCACAGCTGTGACTCACAATACCTTTCTCTTTGAGGAGTGTTATAACAGGAGGGTATGAGGTGCTACCACAGCAGGGTATTGTTACAGTAGAGTTTAATGTGTTATTACAGTAAGATATGTATAAATACTGTATAACAGTATGTGACATAGCAGATATAACAGAAACATATGTATTATTACAGTTCAGTGTTAAGTGTTATTGCAGTATACCACTTCTTCCACCACATACATTGCTGTGTTTGTGTGCCCACTTGCCTCTCTTTCTCCAGGTCCGCCTGGTATGAGCGGATGACTGATGGGTCTTTGGGGTGTGCAGTTTGGAGTGGAGGAGTCCGCCCAAACCTCTTGCACCCTCCTCTGCCTCCCCGACCTCTGACCCTCTTGTTCCTGGGTTTGGCGCACAACTTCCTCTCCCTCACCCCCGACACACAGCTGGTCAGCTTCCTGATGGGCTTCTTCAGGGACTTTTTGACTCTGACCACAGGCTCCATGATGCACCTGAGTTCTCAGGGACAGCAGGTAGGCTACAGACCACGCCCCTACTTCTTTGACAGATGATTAGTGAATATATAATGGTTTTCTCCTGTGTGCATGTTGTGTTGCACTGACAGGACCGGCTCCAGACACACACAGCCTCACGTCCTGTGGCAGTAATAAGTCAGGTTGAGACCTGCCAAGGACAAGGACAGCAATCAGACAAGGCTCAGACACACAGCATTAGTCAACACACTCAGCCTCACACACTCATTATCCCAGAGGTTAGACACATAAAAAAAAGTGACATACACCACACTCAGAATATTTTTCAGGCCATTTCTTAAAACCTATCGACACAGAAAATTAACATAGCATGGACACACTTTTCTTACCCATGCAGGTGGCCACGATTGGCCAGAGGCTCCCTGCATAAAATCCTGATAAAGCTACAGCCAGATGGCCTCCACTGCTACCGGACAATCCCCTAAAGCTGCAGACCAAACCAGAGAAAACAAGAAGTGACAACAAATGACCCTCCACGAGATGATGTTGCCTGTGGCCCTTGGTCCTCACTGGAAAAAATGACTGCGTGCTGTTCCAGGTTTCAGCTTCTGCTTCTTCTGCTGCCTTCCTGCCACCTTTCCTCCTTCAGACTCGCTGCACACCTCGCTGCCCCCAACTCTCCTATACAGATTACCACTTAAAGGATTTAATGAGCGGAATCTCGTTAGCCATGGCAGGGAATGCACCCAATGACTCACGTGTTTGTGATGAAGATTTAGAGCCACTAGCTGATGTCATGCTGAGTGACACATGCATGCATTCACAGGCCTGACATCAGTGCTGGCCTCATACTCAGCCTGGGGTTTTTTTAGGTGCAGCAGAGCAGTAATAATGGGAGAATGAGGGGTAGCAGGTATTCAACCTGGGCCTGGGGAGGGGTGTGTGTGTGTGTGTGTGTGTGTGTGGGGGGGGGGGGGTTCATTAAGAGATGAACACAGTATTAAAATGTGATGTGAAAAGAGGAAATGAAACAAAGAGACACCTGAATCGAAAGAGTCTGGTCTGTGACAGCAGCATCTGGGCAGCAGGGAGATAAAAGAAGAGTATTGACAAGTGGACCGAGAAACTGTCCAAACTGTTCAAGATGAGGAGATACTGTGAGGTCAACCTTCCAACTACCCCACCACTCAAGAAAACACGTCAATACCAAAACTCAGTTAAAGATGCAGGGCACGTCTTTTTGTAGTTGACACAAAAAGAAAAATATACCCCTCTTTTCCCATGTTACTTACTTTTTCCTTTGGTAAATCCTTATTCATGTAAATCTACCTATTTCAGTTCTCCCATTGTGCATGTATGAGTAAACCACTATACACTCACTTAAAGGGACTTGGGGCAGGATTTGTGACAAATTAAACATGCATTTTAAGTTTTTTTTTAATGCTAATGTGTGATGAAGCGTTCAAAACCAAAACATCAGATGACGCTGAGTGCACGTTCTCGACGGCTTTCAACTTGGATACGGGAAGAAGACAAGTGTGGTAGTAATGGACTTTGTTATGGTAAACAAATGACCCACCACCACAAAAAGTCCACTGAAAAGTCCCACAAAGAAGAAAACGAAAGTTTTATCAGCAGCATCTCATCAAACACAATTACCCGCAACGGCCGTCGTGTCAGTATTGAGTCTTATTTCTTGATCCTGTCCCAAATCCCTTTAAATGGTGTAAAACACACTATAATAAAGTAATAAACCTATAGAAGGACATTTTCTGGGTTTATTAATGAACAGTATTTTCAACAATTACAGTTTTTCCTAGTTTAACTGTGTTCATTGTGTCTTATGTGTCCAAAGCAGGAGTTATTGCTGCTTTGGTCACATACATGATAAACACCTCAGCCTTGAACTAGGTCTCAGAATCTGCTCCATCACTTCTCCCAACTTTCCTTACACACATTTTCAGTTTTTGAATCTCTTTTAATCACTCTCCACGGTGACTTTTGTGCTCAGTGGCCTACTCTAATACCCTATTTGGCAGCAAACAGCACAGGAGCACTTCCTCCAACCCGTTTAAAATCCTACAGTGCCATGTTACCCTCTTATTCTTTTTCCTGCACTGTCCAGGTCACTTCAATTTCTGACAGGTGGAGCTGCTTTAATGCTTTAATGAGATCACCAAGAGAAGCCACGCCTCCTCCAGCATGTCCACCAACAGATCTGGGATCAGTTTTCTCGCCCAAGTGTAAGGCACTTACAGCTGAGAGGAGGGAGGATGGTTGGTCCTGTGTCAGCAGGACTTCTCCCCAGGAGGTACAGAAACTGAGCACATCTTACCCTAAATGTTCATATTAATATATTAATTATGTATTTTTATCTGATTTCAGATAAATGATGCACAGTATAATGTTCATTTGTTTGTGTGTGTGTGTTTATGAACAAGGGCATCAATGCAAGAACATAGAAAAGAGACAGTTAAAGGATTCTCAGGTGGATCAGTGTCCGACACGTGACAGTCACTGACACCCACACATTAATACGCACACACATGCTCTCGTGCATGAAGAGGCGTGCCTTCAATACAAACAAAAGGTAAGCTGCATAATACACGCACACACAGACAAAATCCAGCTACAGTGGTCAGAGATAATGGTGAGGTCACGGCCCGGTGAGGATTTCAGAATAAAAGGCTAACTCATGGCAATGAACTAATTAGTGAATTACCATGACACAACATGGAAGCACATGTGAGCTCACATGTGCTTACTGTGTGACCATTACACAGCAACACACACGCACTTAACGTGTAAATGCACTGCTGTCATCTAACACCATCAAACAGCCTTTGCAACATTTTCATGTCAAAAATACAAATATATTTATATACTAATAAGTTATATAAAAGTAATGTGCTATTCATACACAGCTTGTTTTCTAACCCTTCTTTGCACACATTAAGGTGACAATCACTGTCAACACACCTAACTTGTGCACTGAGAATCAGCAGGTAGGTTGCCTTGACTCTTTGCACATACAGCATGAAACTGATTTACCTTCCTTCAACAAGTCTCCATGCAAATAAAATAAGTCTCTTTATTTTAATTTTAGCAGCATTCATGCTCATTGACAGCCTAAAATTACCTTTACCTCTGCCAAGACGGAGGATCATATTCACATTTATACATACCCTCACTAATACACACACAGCCAGCCCCGCATACACACACTCTCACACTTCAGAAGTATAAAGTCTCATTCAGTCAGGCACACATACGCTGACACTAAGTCTCTCAGCTCTGCCAAGGCTGAAGAGGAAAGTTGGCATGCGCACACACTCGCCCAGCCTTGTGACCATGCTCTCTGCTGAGCTGCACTCAATCAAGATGCCAGAGAAGGGCTGCGAGTCAATGGCAGTTACATGAGGAGCATGTGTGACGTGCACGGATGGTTGGCCATGAGCTGAGAGGCCACAATCACAACCCGGGAACAGAGGAACTGAATTTATTATGACTACAGAAATGACTCCATACAAAATGTATTACAAAAAACATGTTGGTACAAAGTGACTGAGAGCAGAAAACTGAGGAGATCCTTTTTTTTTAAGCATTTGTATCTACTGCATATCCTCTAAATTTTAGAGATACAAGACAAAGGTAAATTTTACAGTTTCAGCCTTTAGAACCAGACCTGATTTACTTGCCTGTGAGGATCAGCACCCAGTGGTTTTACATGTTGCTGCCAATTTTCCACAGAGCATATGTATTGACATTACAAGCTCACCACTGAGCACCTGCACTGCTGTGTCTTAGAAATGAAATATTCTGCTGTGATCTTGTGATCTTTTGTTAAAATCAACAAAAGAATAAATTATTTTCATAAATCACAAAAATGGAGGTTTTTACAATAAAAAAAAATCTGAAGCAGTCTTCACTTGAACATCAGCAGAATATTTTGGACTAAAGTGTCTGTTAAATGAATGTAATGTTAAGAGGCTCAGTGAAGGTTCACTACCTTTCATGCTTAGTACAGCAAATCACATTGACCTTAAATGTAATGACCTGTGCAATATAACTGAAACCGTCTTCGCTGACTCCTCCTTTCTTCACTCTTTCTCCTCCTAATTCAGAAAAGCCTTTTCAAGCCATCAGATTTTGTCTTGACCTCTGTGAGACAGTTATGGACATGATGTCAACATGTTAAATCTGTGGGCTATGCTGCAGCTTTCATCTGTGATTTTAGTGACTCCAGATCTCATCCGTCTTTAAGTTCGACTATCATTCTTCTGTCTTTCACCACCATCAGGTTCTAGACTCCATCAGGAGGAGTGGGTGGACCCATGTATTGCCCATTGCTTAATAACACTGTTAAAATGGGATGTGAAGTACATATGGTTGGAAAATTGGGAGCTAAAACTTGCAAAAGCAGCTGTGTGGTCCTCACAAGGGCAAGTTGACTATTCAGGGTCATCTGCTCATGTCACTGCTGTTTCTCCAGACTTGGCTCTTTGGTTGGTACAGGAAGAACGGGTGGCGCAGAGCAGAGGAAAGAGAAATTCGTTTCGAAGGCTCGTACTCCAGCATCTTCTCCAGGAGATCGAAAAAAAGATGGTGCTCTGTCCCATGTGACAACAAGTACTTCTGAAAACAACAACATGGATTCAGAGAGAAGCATCATGTTCGCGATGTGTAAAAGTTCAAACCAGCCTCAGCTCACCCTGAGTGGTTTGCACTTGGCTTTCACATAGCGTCCGGCCTTGGAGCACTCGTTCCAGTCAAGACGCCCACGGTGGAAATACTTGCACTTTCTGAAGGAAAAAACAAAATGTCAATTGAAAAGTGTTTGAGTGTGTGTTTGTGTGTTGTTGAGTGTGTGCAGCTTTGTGCTACCTGCTCTTTTGGATCATTCTCTCAGGAATTGGTCCCTTTATTCTCTCCATCATAGCAAGATGCTCCCTATTGTCATGAGTCTATAAGGGAGAACAGTTGTCAGTGAAATCAATGTCATCCTATGTTCAACATGCAGTAACTCTGCAAGTACAGACATGTGTGTGACCTGGAACAGCGTGAAGCCTTCGTAGTACTCAAACAGGATGCAGCCGATGCTCCAGACATCGCAGGGGTGACTCCAGCCCAGCTCTGTGGGAGGAAGGACGGATCACATGTTTGCAAACGAACAGGACTGACAGCTCCTGGTTGCTCTCCAGTCTAAACCAGCATCTCTTACCCAGAATGACCTCTGGTGCTCGGTAGTGACGTGTAGAGATGACGGCTGAGTGGTGTTCATGGTCAAAGGTGGCGCTGCCAAAGTCAACAAGTCGCACTGTTGTGTCGTTTATTCTGCGCTCATTGCACTTCTGAAGGAGGACAGGAGAGAGGAAGGTCCATAAATCCGACTTCACTGAAAGGATAATTTGAGTCTCTATGTTATGTTTGGCCGCCCTGTCCGACCTCTCTATGGTTTATAACTGCACTGTCCACAACAATTTATCTTAGGGTTTAGGGAGCATAGCTACACAACTGTAATGAGGTCTGACAGGAGAGGAAACATGCCGAGACTCAGATGTGTAAACAAGCCCACAGTTCAGCCGGATCCATACCTCTTCATTTACATGACTTAGTACAGTGTTAATGTCACCGAAGCTGAACTAAGACGGAATTTTCCAACCGATTTACTGATCGAGGTCAACAAACACGACACAGTCTGCTTGAATAGATATGTGTGCCTATGAAGGGAACACATGTGGGTGGTAAGCAGGTTCTGCTGATAGAAATTTGCATCCAAATCGACGACTACAAAGCAAATCTGCCTGCATTAATCCCTCTTCCAGCCTCTGCTGCCTGTAGTCGTTTCTAACCTTCTCCGCGTTGTATACGAGGGAGTAGTCTGAGTTGACAAAGAGGATGTTCTCAGGCTTCAGGTCGGTGTGAGTCAGCTTGTTGTCATGGAGAACTGCAGTGGAGACAGAGGCGGGAGGGGGGTCGGGGGGGAGAAAGTAGATTTACATTCAGCAGGAGTGAGCCAACGCCCTCGTCTGGTCGAATTTCAGCTGGTCGAAATGTCAGACGTCGTGATGTCTGATCATGCTGGGGGAGAATTCAGTGTTTGTGGACAATGACATATATCAGAAAGCCTGATGGTGCCTCCATGTCTGATGAAACCCTGGTTAGATTAAACAGAACAAAATCCCTGTGTGTCTTGTGTCAAAGTGTAAAAGTTTTAACTTCACATGATGGAGATGTTTAAGAATTCACTGATTAACATGCTACCAGCCCATCAAGATGTTGAAATGACATCTTTGCTGAATTATTGAATTGAAAGTTGAAGCAAGATCTTTTCCCCTTGTCTTTACAAAACCTAAATGGTTCAGGGCAATAATGCAATTAAAAAAAAAACATAATCATTCAACTAAATGAAAAGTCTGGGATCATACAGAAATGTGATATAAATATGACACTTATTTGTATTTTTGTTCTCTGGACTTGAAAGAGACAAGGAGACAAACACAACTGTAACATGCAAACTTAACTATGTGTGTCCTTTACTTAAATCTGGTATGGGAATGTAGATCAGGAATACACACCAACAACTCCAGGTAACAGTCACCCCCCTAAACATCCACCTGGCTTCTCTGCTGCAGTGGAACAGCTGTGAATAATCTGCTTACTGTCATCACTGACACTGATCCACAGAGGAGGCATAGGGGGTACCACACAGCCGGCGTGATGCACATTGAACTCACAGCTGACGGAGTGGAAGATCTGGTGGGCCATGTGTCGGATCTGCTTAATGGGATAAGGCAGGAAGTTGTTTGCTTTCAGGAAGTCAAAGGTGCTGAGAGACAGCATCTCAAAGGAGATGCACACATGGCCGTAGTAGTTAAACCATTCCAGCATCTTTACGCAGTGCCTGATGAGAAAATGAAAACAGAGATGGAATTGCATAATAAAAAGAAAACAGAAACAACGTCTCAGTCGTGATCTACTCACTGCTTGTTGAGTGGGTCTTTCTCACTGATCTTCTCCAGAACATTGATTTCCAGCTGGGCTGCTTCCCTGTATTTCTCCAGGTTCTTAATGATCTTCAGAGCAACTTGACGTCTTCCTCTGCATTTTAAAAATACCATGTTTAAAGCTGGTAAACACTGTACATGTTGAATACTGGTCCAACTTTGATTTTTAGATGCAACATTACCTGCCATGGTCCAAACATTGCACCACCTTCCCAAAGGTCCCCTCACCTAGTGTGTCGACAATCTCATCTGTAAGACAGACAGAGGTGAGATGGGATATCAAAGCCAGTGACTTTTTATTTGGCCGGCCAACTCTTCTTGAACTTAAACTGATACCTACACCTGTCTTCGATGACGTCCCCTATTTTGTAGATCAGGTGACCGTTTTCGGTGTCCCTCTCGTTGTCGCCTGCAGCCTCACTCCTGCTCCGCTGGAAACACAGTCACCCAGCACGTACAACAGGTGGAGGAGGGGAGGTAAAGTCAGAGCAGAAATCAGCCTGTTTTCATCAGCCCACAGATAAAAACAGGTTGAGTAACATGGTAACCTCTGGGTTTGAGAAGGTCAAAGGTTACCAGCTGGACTTAACACCTGACTGCCACTGATGCACACACAGTACAACAGACCTGGCACTTAATTCCAGGCATTACCTCAGAAGTGCAGACTGTCTGAATACAGCCAGGATTTAAAAAATCCTCAAGAGTGTGAGTTTATGCGCCGAGGTTGATGCTACTGACCTGAGCTTGTTTTAAAGGAAGCTAATAAGAAATGCCAAACTGGCCTGGACTTCTGGCCTCTTTGGAGGAGCCGCAGCTCTATTTCCATCCACATTCTGAGACTGTTATTAATATCAGAAGCGCAGCATGTGCTGAGGAGACACTTACTGTAGGGCACGAAATAGACCGCGCACAAAAGCCAAGCACTGGCACATATAAACACACACAGTCAGCATGTGCTTTTATTGTTAGAGGACTGTGGAACCAGAAGGCAAAGAATAAACAATGTGATGCCACCATGTTAATGCAGATGTCCAGGTCAAACGGCAAAAATGATGCAGCCGGGACACATATTACACATAATACAGCAGAATCCATGAGTCTGAAACCACCTGTCAAGATACGACTGTGAATAGTGTTTTTTTTCTTACATGATAATATCAACGGCTGAATATCAGAATGTCTTAGTATTCGTTGTGTCCCCCTTTTAGTTCAGTGACAACATGCACATCAGCTGGCACAGACTGCACCAGTGTGTGCAAAACCTGGTGACCCACATTATCCCAAGTGTCGCACAGTGCTCAGCTGTTTCAGTGAAGGTGGCGTTTAAGGTGTGTGTGTGTGTGTCCACAAACCTCTCACTTCTCTGCTACTGCCATAAAAGTCTTCAGCTTGAATTTATCAGCAAAGATTTTGATGATGTGAAATTTTGCTCATCTAAAGCCTCTCTGACACCATGACAATACAGAGTGTCTTTGAACAGGACATCTGCTGATTGCAGTCTTTGTTATTATTATTTAGAAAAGTCTCTACCTGTGTTTGACGTATTTACCCTGTGATGCTGCGACTGCCAGGTTCTGCAGAGCCTTCCAGTGCGTCATGCACAGCTAGAACCCCAGTTTAGAAGCACCAGTCTAAGTGAGAAAGCCCCTACCTGCTGAGGTAACAATTTGACTTCTGACACTTTCACTTAGTTCTGATGCCATTTTCCTCACCATCACTGTACTGCTTGGTAAGAAATAATGTACTGGAAACCTGAAGTGCAGCTTTCTTTATAACAGGTGAACATTAGCTGAGCCTCTAAAGAATAAACCAAAGTATCATCTGAATACAGACCTCAAAGGAAATCTCTGACTTAAGCTTGGCAGTGCCTGTGATCACTCTCTGTGTCTGTGTCTGATCATTTACAGGCGGCATGTTGTGGAGATTCTTGACGTGGTTTCACAACTTTTGGACTCCACATTAAGATGCACAGCAAACTCATGCACAGGAAAATGAAAGGGAGATACTCACAGAGAGGCAGAGGCAAATACAGTCCAAAAAACCCTTATACAGAGAATACAGCTCTGTCTTTCCCATTATGCAGAGCTACTCAGAGAAGGGATGAACTCGAGGGGAAGAGGATGGAAGAAGGCTGTGGTGAGGTGTAGGAGAGTGGCAGGTGAAGCAGCAGCAGCAAAACTAGACAATGAGGAAAAAGAACAGGACGATACAACATTAAAGCAACAGCACAGAAAGCAACCAGAGGACGGGAAGTTGTGACAAAGTAAAAAATAGCCTACAGCCTTGTCAACAAAAAACCAGAAGCAAAGGAGCGACACAACCACACGGTCCAGCCGCAAAACCAAAGGGGGGGAAAAAAACTTGAGAGGAATCAACGAATAAAAGGGAAAATCAAGACAAGACAGCTGAAGCACAAGACAAAAACAGAAAGTGACAGACAGATATGAGACGATAAGACGGGGAGGAGGAGACGGAGGGTGACGGGCAGACAGAGAGCGAGAGCTGAGACAGACGCTAATAATAAACTTTGGTCACAACCCCCTGAGAAAGTCCTCGGAGGAGAATCAAGATGTGGTCGGGGGGGAAGGAGAGGGAGATCCAGTTTCACTCAACTTACTTGCTCTCCTCCTTGCACCTCCTTAACCCCTGCAGTATGTTTTGCCACACCTGTCGGGCTCCGCGTGCCACAGATGCCTTTCAATGTACAGCAAAAACCCGACAGAGCTCATATAAAACTTTTAATTTGCAGATGATGCTCAAAAGGTCACGCGACTTGAACTAAAACATACATGCTTTTTCATTTTCTCCACAGACTAACATGAGGTGAGTTCATTAAAGTATCAAAAATATAACAATAAAAACAGTTAAAATATTCACCTGAAGTTCATGAAGCTAATTCAGATTAAAGGTCGCAGCAGAAACAGGGAGCAATTATAAAAAAAACAAAACTGCTTAGTTACATAAAAACAACATGAAAAAGTTTTAAAAACTTCAATAATTTCAAACTCGTCAACACGATGGATCAATAACAAATCCTTGAAATGATCACTTATAAAACATCAGACTACATCAGAAGAATGACATTGTTTGAATTAAAACTTTTAAACACAGTGGTTATCAGAACACGAGGCTCATGGGGACTTGAACTGTTTCATACTCATCACACGCTCAGACGCACTTCGCCGTGGTTGCGTCGGGGTAAAATCAAGATGTCGCCGTACGGCTCGTCCTGCTCCGCACGCACCCTCCTGGCCGATAAATTCTCTACACACAAGACACAAGACGCACACATCAGGCTTCACATCGTAATTTTGGACAAATGATCAAACAGGAAGAACAAACATGGACGGTAACATAATGAAGCAGCTCAGCTTGTTTCAGATGTTTACTTTAAATTTCGTTTCTTTTTTTCTCTGAACTTTTGCACATGAATCGTTCAGATGTATCATTCAGCTCATTCCACATTATCATTGGAGCTGACACCACTGACACCCTGACTTCTTCTACACTGAGGATCAGATCTCATAACTGACTGACCACATATTGACTTATGAGCCTTTCCGGGTGCTGATGCTGTAAAATGAACACGACTTCAACATGAGTAATGAGGTGATTGGCTGGTAAGTGAAACTGATCCCTTACGCAGAAGCCTGTGGAAAGCACCGCTGACAGTTCTGCGGTTGGCCTCTGGCGGCAGAAGAGTCTGAAAGAGCACAGGTTCTGTTTCTTGTTCTTCGTGCAGCTCTGGCATCAACCTGCGCACACACACACACACACACACAATCATGTTCTTATCTTTTCACTTATTGCTGAGTTTCTACTGGTGAATAATTGTGTTGCATTCACTGTCAGTACCCTGAAGGCTCGGTTGCTGCTTGCTCCAGAGTATCACCCACCACCTCTGGGATGTCCTGCAGTGTGGAAACAGACCTAGAGGCTATGGACCTGCCAAAACACACACACACACACATACACAACACACTAAGTGTGACTGCTCTGGTGCACTTCACCTAGTTTTCTTTTCCTTCACACTTACCCTTCTCTCTCTGATGGGGTCGTGGACAACATCTCTCGAGATAACTCCCTATGGTCAGAGCTGTCAAACGGCAGAGCGCCCAGGGCTGGACAAACACACACACACACACACACACACACACACACAGAGGACATTGCACTGGCTTATATTCATTCCCTGCAAGCTTGCTTTAACCTTTAATCATAAGCGATACATGCCTCCCGTGACCTCTGACCTTGGCCTCACCCTTGTGAACATGTAAACCCTTTTAGCTTGTGCACACATCGAGGGCAACAATTTCACCCCCAGTTAAACGTAAACAATTTGTTCCCAGTCGACCAGTTTGAATTCAAAACTTGTCTGTGGTCCAGTTGCTCAAGTTATGAAATCTTATGCTATTGCGTAGCCTCATCATGATGGTTGCTTTTACCTGACATGTCAATCATCTCTGCTTCTGCCAGCTCTCTCTCGACCTGTATTCACAGACAGACAAACGCAGGTATTCATATTGTGACGTTTCCTGTCTCATCTTAAAAAACGCCACCGAGACATTTTGACCCTCACGACACAATCCATCACACCTCTCTGGGGCTGATCTCAGGTCTGGCCTCCTCTCGTTCGGCCAGCTCTATCATCTCCCGCTCTCTTTCCTTTTCAGAGTCGGTGGACTCGGGCCCTCTCTCCCCAACCTGCAGGTCCGAGCTGGGGAGTGGCGTGACAGTCGCAGCTGGTCTCCATAGAGACTCCACCGCTTCAGGCAGGACTGCAAGGGGAAAAAATAGCTTTGTGGTTTATTTTTGAAGGTGACTTGAGTCAAGTCTTTTAAAACAGCAGCAGTTGCACATGAGAAGTCTGAGGAAAAGGCAGAATTCTAAGTGTCACTGTTACACTTTACATCAGTGAATCTTTATCTTGAGAATTAGCAGACATCAACCTCATTTACAACTTGAACTTGGTGCCACTGAGTTGTATTTTGAGTTACTGCTAGTATTTTATGTTTTTACATCATAAAAAGTGAAGAAAAAACAGCTGTTCTCCAACTACAAGAAAAAATGGTTCAATTTTAGAATGAACATAATCAATTCTAAATAGAATCTTTTATTTATTATTATAATCAGCATTTGTGCTATCAGCCCTGTGCTGTTTGTCTACAACTCTTACATTTAAAAAATAGATACAAACAAAATAGAAATGCACTACGTAGTTTATGATTACAGGAGAAGTCGACAGTGTTATATTAGCACCTGGCCGACTCCTGGGATAAAGTGAAATATCACCACCGCGTTTTTATTCAATGCAAACACAATTATTTTGATGTTCGACACTGACAGGTGCAGGGATTGTTGAGGAGATCTGCAGCAGAATGAAATGAAGGCTGAGGGAGGACTGGACGTCTGGTCTCAGTCAGAGGGTTGTTGATCTGCTGCTGCAGGACGTCCTGCGAGATCTGCGTCTCCGGGTCAAAGAAGGTCAGCTGCCTCTTTCTCGTCTTAGCCGGTGGAGGAGACACATCCTGGGCATGGGAGAGAGGCAGGAAGTACCTTTTTATTGATCTGTCCAATATATACACTTTATTATAGAGTCTTAAACTTTATTTAAGACAACAGTCCTAAATGTAAGAATTTTTGGATGGATGGATGGATGGATGGATGGATGGATGGATGGATGGATGGATGGATGGATGGGTGAGGTGAGGTGAGGTGAGGTGAGGTGAGGTGAGGTGAGGTGAGGTGAGGTGAGTGTGGCTGGGTACTACTGTATATCCTATCTGTTGAACAAAAACCACTGATGCAGGCACCTCTAACTTCAGACCAGGTTGTTCACGCTCCCTTGTCACAGATGGCGGTGAAGGGAGTGCGGACGCAGACACGGGGGTGACCTGGACTGGCGGGGGCCCTGGCATCTCCTCTGACACCTCAGGCTCCTCCGGAGGCAACAACGTGGTGTCGTCACTGACGAGGGTGGTGGGCTGTAACCTGATGGAAAACCAGAAACACAGCATTAGGTGTGGTATTGAGGTGAGGTATTTTTCATCCATGCTTCCACATCATTTACTCAGATGTGGTGGTGGACACTCCGATCTCCTGGACTCTCGTTTCTTCTCTTCGCCTTTCTATCTCCCTCTCTTCCTCTCCTTCTGTCACTTCCTCTCTTGCTATCTCTGCCTCTCCTGTTAGAAAAGGTTAGAGGATGAAAAAACAAGGAATTCTTCCTTTGTGTCAGCCTCGTTTCATGCGATAAAGGAGCTCTTAGTGTCCCCACACACCTGGAAAGTCATCCCTTTCAGCCAAGAGGAAGTCAATAGTACCTGGATGCTCATCAACAAGCTCCTCACCTTCATACTAGTGTTAAGAAGTGGAAGGAAAAGAGGGAAAGATTCACACACGTTTAGCTCAGTTGATACAATAATGTACATGTCTTCACATGTTCTTCTTTTTAAGGCTTCACCTCAGGAGCAGAGAAAACGACAGGCTCCGTCTCTCTCAGAGTGATGCTTTCTTGAGATGCTGTTAAGTCTAAGAAAAAAACAAAGAAAGAATGGATGATGTTTAATTAAAAGCAACTTTCAACATTTCACATTTCACAAGCCAGCAGGAGAGGACACAACTTATCAAGCTGCAATTAAACTGCTCTCTGCTGCCAAGCGCAGCTGCACAACACATCCTGACACCGCGGCATCAGCCTCAGCCAATTAGGAGGATGCTATTGAGCCTGTTGAGGCAGCGCTGCTCTGCTCTGACCTGACCTACAGCAGTATCTACTCTCCCTCTTATTTCTGCCTGGACGTGCAAACAATGCGAGCTCTGTCTGTCCCTGTGACCTGTCTGCATTTTCTGTGCATATCGCTGCATACGGCCCGACATACTGGACATATCCGGTTCACACGTCCCTCTGCGAATCTGCATAGCTGGCATTTAATTAAAGCAGCTGATGATCACATAATTAGGGCAGGCCTTGTGTGGGTGCTCTTTCACTGGGATGTAGATATCTTCTGTTAGTTTTTCAAATAGTTGTAAATCTACTGAAACTACTGGGAGCAGCTACTTGATGGCCTTTATATAACTGACTATGGAAGCAAGACATATAGTAAGTTTGCAAATCAAATGTAAAGATCTGTGTGTGGCATTTTATCCTAAATTGGTCAAAGATTACTGTTAATGTTGATGTTATAATTAGCTTAATAACATTTTATTTCAACATTTCAATATTTATTGATAGATGAGCAGCTGATCAAACTGCTTATAGCAAACAGATACTACATGCCACAAAGTTTCTAACACAAACCAAAGATATCACCACAGGCAGGACTGGGGTGGGACTACAGACAATGTTTACCTTGATGTACAGTGGCATCTCTTTGAGATATGTCTTCAGCCCCATAAAAGTCTGTGTTTCAACACTGAGCACGCTGTGTTTACAAAAACAAAACAGCAACTTTATCTTTATCATATTACGTCCACCTGTCGTGCACAGTCAATCTGAGTGAAATAGCTGAAGGGCTCATGTGGAGCCTCTGCATATAGAATCACAACCAGGTCTGCAGATCATTAAAAAAACATGAATTCTGAATTTTTTCCTTGATTTAGAGGATTGTATAGAAGATCAACGGAACAACAGCAAGAAGGGATCAAATCATTTCATATGAAAATAAACAGTATTATATTTTTGCTTCTGATGTTTTTTTCCTGCAATACAAATATTGTACAACACCACAGTACAGAACTTATAATGCAACCTATAATAATATTTAGGGCGATTTTTCTCACATGTTTTGGGTTCTTGGCAGCTTTATATTTTTTTTTATACCATGTATGTTGGGTTAAGACAAAGGAGCTAAACAAAGACAATGGAGATGCATGAGTCAGAAAAATGAACCAAAATCAACTTCCAGTATCTCTAAGGCTTTGTAATGAGCCATCATTCTGAGAGGCATTATAGCACATACGTTCAATTATCTGGCAGTTAATTTCTCATTTCAGAGACGTCTTAGTTATTTTTGTTTCTGCAGTACATTCTGTTTTTTGTTGTTGTTGTTTTTTTTACTGCTGTAATGGACCAGTGCCCTGGAGAGATCATTATTTTAATGTCATTACAGCGCATCAAGTCATCCTACCGCTTCTTGCAGAAGTGGGGCTGGTCAGTTCTGGATGCTCAGGGGAAGCTTCTCTCAGATACTCCTCATGCATCTGAGAGACACAAAGAAGACTACAGGAGTTATTTGGTCTAAATCAGTTCATTTATTTTGATGGTTTACAGCTTTAGCTCCATTTACATATGAATGCTAAATGTTCACTCTTTACTTTGGGATGTATTACCTGTGGCAGTGCACTTGGGCTGGGTATGAGAGACTGCATGTCCATCACCCCAAATAAAGGGTCCAGAGCTCCTTCTGTCTCCTCCAGCAGAGCAAGAACGTCCGGCAAGGCCAGAGGTTGTCTGGAAGACAGCAACGAAGGAGTTACTTTGTGATTGTAAAAACTCTCAGATGTATAAAATACAGAGCCCCTTGTCCTCACTTGCTGGCGTCGTCCATGTCAATTTTCTGGCAAGCCCTCTTTTTCACCAGCTGGCCCACGATGCTGTGAATTTCCTCTGGAAGAAAGCAAGGTCAGCGTCATGACCCTGTGCACTCAGCATCACTCTCATCCACGTCTGAGATTAAAAGTTCTCACCGAGGAGGATGGCACACTGGCGGTGGTAGACGACCACGACACCATACTGGAGCTGGGACGACAGGTAGAGGGAGAAGCGGGGACGAGGCAGACCAGGCTGAGGTGGTGGGACCCGCTCCAGTACATAGTTCATGATGTCATCACTGCGCACAACATTAGTTTAATAGTAACAGCAATGATCAGAGTTCAGTCAGGTCTAAATGTGAAATAAGTCAGATAACGTACCATGTCCGTTTGACGTTCACTTTTAGGAAATCCCGGCGAGGCACTCTGATACCTTTGGTTGCAACCAGCCTGAAACAGCACCAGGACACAGACATATTGAGTCATATTTTATTTATCAGGACACAAAAGCTAATGTAAGTGAGACTAACAGAAACCTCCGTCCTGTCCCTAAATTTATACCCTTCATTTACTGTTTGAGACTTACAGCCAAGCATCTTTTCAGAAATCATTTTTAATGAGCACCATATTGAGTATGTGTTCATTTCACCATTGGTCTGACACCTACAAGTCTAGGTGCTCTTTCCTTTCATCAGAAAACTGCAGCCTTTGACCTTCACTTCATCTTCAAAGTTGTTGTCTTCTCTAAACAGGACTTCAAAGTTGTTTTGGCTCCAGTGTTTATGTTACAGCATTTTACTTTTCTTTGCTGATGATGCACCTGCACCTGTTTTTGATTCTTTCACACATCTGCACACATTTTTTTTAAAAGGAGGAGAGACTGTTTGAGTTACAATTAACATTTAATATTAGAGATTAACCTTAAAAAAAAAAATCTTTCATTTTTTAAAATAAAATAATTGAATGAAAGAAAACCTGGTGGTCTAGGATCATTCATTTGCTAGTTTTGCCTTGCTTTATAACAGGGACCTTTTTAACAAAGGGCTTTTAACCTCGCATTTCAAAGTGTATTTAAACGGCGATTTAAGGAAGATTTTACAAGAGATGTATGTAAAATCTTGTGAAGTGAATTAAACAACGATCCAGTTTGAAAGATTTTCCTCATACATCTGCTGTAGTTACAGTTAGCACCAGTGAGCTAAATGAGCTAAATTCATATCAACTAGCTGAGACATCATAAAGTTAGTGACTGAACCAAAGGCCAATCTCACATAGTCAAAAAAAAAAGTATTTACTCACCAAATTGTAGAGAAGCATCCGGAGTGATGCTTTAAAACTGCTGGGTAGTAAAACATTTTAGCAAATGTTTCAGAAAATCAATGAAAAAAAAAGCTGATCAAGGCTGATAAATAATATACTGATTTATTCCACCGCTCGACGAGAGATGAGTATCTGTCGGCTAATTCAAACTTAAATGTAGCTTTGTTTGAGAGGAGCTGATTGGTCAGAAACCGTCAGGCTGAGGTCAAATAGACCCGAACGCGTTGCCGCTCCACTCGGGTTTTAGTATGGGTGCCGGCAACGACCAAAAAGGAGAGAGAGACACATATTTAAAGCATTTTTTCATTATTTCTCACATTTGATACACGGCATGTGTAAAGTATCACCAAATATCTCTCGCCTGTCATAACACACCTTTGCTTCTTGGGAAATCCCACTGGTCTCTGTTCAGAACCACTGTGACAATCACATTTTTTACCGGACAGTTTTTCAGAATGATTAAATTGCGCTATAACACATTAATTATTCCTGGGCATTGAAAATGTATACATTTCAATATAAAATAATGGCCTCCATACACATTATTAATGATGTGGTTAGTTCATGAGTTTTCATCTTTTCCATAACAATCAGTCTGGTCCAACATGAAATGTACCTCTTATCATTTTATGGCCTATATTTTTTCACAAATGGGCAGGAGCTTTGGTTCAGTGAACAAAATTACATTTTATTCTGGGGTAAACAATGTTATGAATAAAATGCGGACACATTTATATAAAATAAAGGGGAAAATAGTTGTAATAAAATCAAATAATAAAAAACAATAAACGCAAAGTTACAGTGTTGAAAGGGTTCCTCTAAGTTTCCTATAGATGCAGCAGAAGTGGTGAACTTAATGGTGGCTCTAGGTCACAGTAGCCTTCCTCTGCACTCAGTGGATCCACAGCAGCAAAGCAGGACTTTGCCCTCCACACTGCCCACCTCATAGTTGTAGTCCCAAGTCAACTCTGTGCCGGCACGGATCCGTCTACACAAGGATGCAAGCAGGCAGGTCAGTGCAGGACAAGAGCTTAACACGACATAAACAGTGAGTCAACACAGTGCATTGATAAGCGCATTAAGATACACTTAATGAGACTGAGAAATGTATCTACTACTGCAGGAGCCATAAGTAAACTAGTGTGGGTGGAAAGCCTGTATGTGTGTTCATTAGTTATTTTGTGAACCACAAAATGACTTTCTGTCTGTAGATAAATAGGAAGTGTGCCTCAGCATATGAGAGTAGCTCAATCCCCTACTCCCCCTGTCCACTCTAAGCCCAGCAGTTGATTAGGCCACTGAATTGCATAGTTGTTTGCTGCCACTAGTGCATGACAAGGGCTAAGTGAGATGCTTCTGATAAAAGCACCACATGAATCCAGTCCATTTACATTACAACTCAGCTGATTGGGACTTATTTATACAAGACACAGTGGTGCCCCCCTAAGGTCATGTTCAGACAACCACGTCAAAAAAAGTCATCGTATAGACAGTGGGACTACCAGCACAGAGAGCATCAGGAAAAAAATGCAGCATCTAAATGGCCAAGGAGTTTAAGATGATGACGTCTGGCCAGAGACCTCTGTCACAACTCAACTTTTATCCCTCTACACTCATGTCCTGTCACTCCTTGACTATATTCTTTCTATTGAAGACAAAATGTCCAAACCATGTAAAACAAAAGACAAAAAAGAAGCAAGCGAATGGAGGCTGCAGCATTATATTTCTGTGATGAGGACTCCTGAGGCTGCTGAGATTAACAAACACTGATAAGATGACATCAAAGAATCTGCAACAAAACTGAAATTAAGTCAAAACTCACTTGCTGGCAAAGAACGCCACCCAGGGGAATCGTAGATCATGTGTGTCCACAAACACATTCTGGACAAACAGGTTAGGACTACAGCTGTGCTGTTGTACAGAGAAGAGACAGTGTGAGATGAACACATGGGACGGTCATTTAAATGGCATCAAATGATTATGCAGCAACAGGTCCTTACATTCAGGTAGCGCCCAAGATTTCCTTCCAACTTGGCATCGATGATGTAGCATGACTCTTCACCATCAAAGAACTGGCGAGTGTTTTTGGGAGTGTTGTCTGCACCTCCTCCGGTCTGTCCCTGCTGCCCTGTTTTTCCTCCTTGGCCTCCCAGCCCTCCCCCGCCTCCAGCTGCACCTGTTTTGACCATCATACCGTGGCTGGTCTTCAGGGCAATGCCACGTGTAGATTTAACTGCTACCTGCTTCTTAGTCACACCTGAACCAGAACAGCAACAACATGACAAAAAAATGAGAACTGGCAAAACAGTGTGGTCCTAATAGTCTTATTTGTTCATGCTCTTCTATTTACCTGGGACAACTTTTTCTCTCTCCTTGTTGTCTTCAGATCCAGAGCTGATAGTCTGAACATCATCACTGTCAGAGAGAGTCATCACATCCTGTTTCTTCCCCGTTTCTAGTTTCACTTGACTGCAGCAAAAACATAATAATGTTGCAGTGAACCACAGCTGATATTACAGATCACTCAGGTGGATATATATTGGAAACTGAAATACATTTGAAATACAGTAAGCACAACACACCTCTTGCTATCTCCAGATTCCTGTGATGGAAAACAGAAAAAGGTTATCAACCATCATTTAAGACAATCATCCAACAAAATCTCCTCACATAAACACCAAATATGTTTTTTCTACTGCTAAGAAAAGTTCTCCTATCTACAATGAGTGTATGAGAGGGTTATCGTTTTGATTTCTGCATGAATCACCAGTTATTTTAAACAGGCTGTGAACTCAGATCAGCTCCATGGCACACTCTTCTTCCTTCATCTCTCTGCTCACCTTCTTCAGGCCCTGGCTTGTTAGCCAGGAAGCCACCTTGCTTTTCCCTGTCTCCTCTGGTATTGATGGTGGTTTCTCGTCATCTGTTCCCCTTGCTGACGCACTCAGTCCGTCCTTACTGTCTTGACTCTCTGAGGCAGGAAGGACAGAGGTGACAGTGCGAAGACAGAACAGATCTATTCCACATCCACAATAGAGCTCCACGATTTTAAACATTCTATATTTGCTCGTTTGTCTTGCAGTGATAAACTTGAAGCAACACACCCTTGATGCTGGTATTAGAGGCTAGTTAGAGGTTAAAGACTTTCAAAAAGCCTTTTACCTCATATAGTCTTTTATAAACAAGTGAGATTTTTTTCTTTGTGAACACCAACAGTGCCCCTCTCTAAGTTTGCTTTCTACTCTCTAAGTAAGATGCAACCTGCTCACCTTCCTTGTTGCCCTTGACCTGACCACGTGTGGTGTAACTTCTCCACACAGAGCTGGAGCTGTAGTAATTGTCTTTTACAAATGTGTCATCTGAACTGTCGCTTTCATCTTCACTCTTGGAATCTTTGTCGTCATCGTTGCTTTCATCTGATGAGGATGAGCTTTGGGCTGCAACACAAAAAAATATTAAAAATCTGATGGAGAACAGTGAAAGTAAACAAATACTGCTGAGAATCTGCCCGGGTTTCCTAAACATATCTAGCCTTTGGATTTGGACTCACTCTTCTTGGATGGTCGCCCCACGGGGTTCGATGAAATTAAAGCAGATGGTTGGATTTTTATCCTGGAAACGTCCACACCACTTCCCTCACTATCTGAACAGTGAGCCTCGCTCTCATAGCCCTCCTTGAAGTTTTCCACACTCTCTATATGATCCAGGTTAGCAAAATACTCGTCGCCCATTTCAAGACCCTCTTTATCAGCAAAGTCGTCCGTCAAGATTTTACCTGGTGAAGTGGAGGAAAAGGGGAGAGGGGAATAAGTCACTTTGTAATCAGGTTGTCTGCTGTGGGCCCACTCGGCACCGTTCCTCTACGTCTGTTTTCCATTCCTCACCAGCATAGATGCAGACAAACGAGCCCTTCGCCACATCGTCAAGACAGCGAATGCCCCAGCCTTTGTTCTGGGTCTTGAAGAGTTGAAGACGCACCTGCAGGCCGTGCTGAACGAGCCGGTTGGTGCACATCTGAGAACAACATTTGCATCGCTTATTGCACTCGTAGATCCTGAGGGAGAAGAGGAGATAATGGCCTCTGAGACAAGATAACCAAAAAATTAGCTGTTACATTCAACAGTAATTATCCTCATATGAGGTTATGATGGGTGAGAGCGAGTTAGTCTGTCTGTAGAGGGCCACGCAAGTGGAAAGTGGTTTGGTTCACTATGTGTGCACTGAATGTCTAACCCTGTGGGAAGGCACTCCTCTAATCGTTTGTGCAAATATCCGGCGTTTGGGTTGATCTGCCCCCCTGGCGTACAACCTGTAGCCTGGAGGGTCAGCTGGTGGCACGAACACTTGGACCTGTAATTAAGATGCAGAGACACAAGATGAGAATGTTATCAGTGAAAGAAAGATGGAAAAAAATGCTGAGGTGTGGATGAGCAGCTGCACTCACTTGTCTCTACAGCCATCAGTACAGTCACACCCAACCAGGAAGTCTGCACTAGTGTTGATGAATACTCCATCTTCAGGAATACGCTCTTTACCTTGAAGAGAGAAATAAAGTCTCTTTTAGGGTCATTTAATCCACTGTGATCTTTGAAAAGATGACAAGGACATTGGCAGCTGCACGGGGAGGTGATCATTTGTAATTTGCTTTCATTTTTAATAAATTAATCACCATACAAAAAGTTGGATCATGAAGTCCAACCCTGAATCTCTCCTTTATTAAAATCAAAACGTTGTCCTTACTGTATTCTACTTTAGGAGGCGGCGTGGAGTCGATCTCAT
The DNA here is from genome assembly GCA_021432705.1 of Caranx ignobilis. Lineage (NCBI taxonomy): Eukaryota > Metazoa > Chordata > Actinopteri > Carangiformes > Carangidae > Caranx > Caranx ignobilis. Next base: position 8,006,172 of record MU270012.1, on the reverse strand, counting down.
TGACGCAGGACAGTGGGATGTCCTCCTTTCCACCAGTGATGTCTGGAATGTAATAGAACGGCCTCTGTGGCTGGAAGGGCCGGTCCACTAGTACATACGGGTCTAGACAGAACATCTCTAAGAATATAAAGTCACAGCGTGTCTGGAAGAGGTACTGCTGGATCTCTGCCATGTTACGCAGACAGAGACCGCATGGAGCCTTGTAAATCACATGGAAGGACATCTGGGATGTGGAAAGATCAAAGATATGAATTGTATAAGTTAGTTTTCAGGTGTTAAAGTCACAATGGTATAAATCAAATCAAGCGATACATTTACACAATCTCTTATGCTGTCTCTTACTGTGTTGCCATTTACATTTACCTTGCGGTTGACTTTGCGTCGTCCTGTCATGCGTCTGAAGTCATACAGTAGCGGTGTGAGGAGGGGGTTTTTGCCTCTGTGCATGTCTGGTTTTGCAGGTCGGACACGATTCAGACAGGCAGGCTGGCAGGTGTGAGACAGGTAGAAGATGCGGTCCGTGGGGGCACGATAGGACGGCTGATGTGGGATGGTGGCCATTGCGTGGGTCATGGAAGGGGGAGCAGGAGCCAGATTTGGCAGCTGTCTTTGGTACGATTGTGTGAAAGTTTGCGTAGGAGTATTTGAGGCATTTAACAATCTGATACTATGGATTGACAAACAGGAGATAAAGAGAGATACAATTAGAAAAAAAACATAAATATATAGTTAGATCACACTCTGTATTGTAAGCAGCAGGTTATCAGGTCAAGTTGAGTTGAACTCACCCAGGCGGGGTGGTGGGACTGGAGGAAAGAGACTGCATGACCTTAGAGGCATGTGTGCCTCCCACACCAGGGACAAATGGAGAAGTACTCTTCTTTGCCATCTGATGTTTGTTGCTTGAAGATAAAAAAGGTGAGACACAGACACAATATTAGATATCTTCATTTACATCCACTCACTTCGCCATGGCAGCACTGATCAATATCTTTTCATTAAGAGAGCATAAAATGAACGTGTAATAAGAAAGTTGCTAGGATAAGCCCTCAGAGTCTCGTCAACTTGACCACGGTTTTGCTCTCAGCTCTGCAGGCCCTGTTTGGATAAGCTCATGGTTTTTAATTTCATGGTTTTCAATTTCAATCAGGATGTGGTGATGCTGGAGGAGAAACTGAATACTGTGCTCAAACGCAACAGAAACGTGACTAGAAATGAATGAAAATGTTGTTAACAGGTTCATTACAACTTTAAAAGGTGATATGTGTCAATGCTGGGTTTTTAGTAGTATAGGTGGTGACCGACTGATATAAGGTGACCTTCTTGGTGTTTGTCATGGTCACTGTTGAGATGTTCTATTAAACCAAGTTTTCGCCTTTAAAGAAAAAACAGTGATGTCAGAGGTTCAGTAAGCATTACTCACTCAACACGTGGAGGCTGTGCAGGATGTACAGTCTGTGGGGTTTGTGGGGTTTGTGGGGTTTGCTGGGGCTGTGGGGGCTGAGGTCGCTGTTGATGTTGTGGTGTCGGTGAAGGCTGACTCAGTGTGGCCTGTGGTGTTTTCACAGGAGAAGCTCCAACATGTCCGTCACTGGTGTACTGCACCACAGGGCCTTTACTCCTCAGCGCCCCTAGAAATGAGCAGCAAGAGGATCTCAAGGAAGTGTATTTTTCACACTTAACTTCAAATATTAAAATGAATAGTACAATAGGACAGTGCGTATGTTACCCATATTAGGTCGTGTCCTCTGCTGGCCAGCCAGCTTCTTCTCTTGAGTGTTGGCTGTGGTCATCTTCAGGTTGAACATTGGCTCCAATCTGGTTGAGCCTCTGTAGATCCACTCACTCCTCTTATCATCCTGCTCAAACAACACAAGGTATTAATTCTCTGTCAACTGCTGTAACTGTACGTCAACATTTATCCAGTACCATTATTTACAAATTGATGTGGACTGTTTGTTACAGCAGTCTAAATCCCGATGCAGACGTACCAAGAAGAGGATCTTGACCAAGCTGCCATCCACCTCCTCCACTTTGCTCTTCCACCAGGTTCCCTCCCACTCTGTCTTGATTATTTGGCCCACCTTCAGGAGCACCATAGGCCTGCTGGGATAGGCAGTGATGTACTCCTCAATGAAGTCTCGACACGATCCATCTTCTATGTCTTCCCAAGTACGCTTTACTGTGAAAACAAGAGTGACCTCATTCTTCATTGACCTGTTTATGGAAAATCTCTTTCATGTATAATGTGCCACATTTTGTGGGTCACAGGGAGGAGACGATAAAGAACAGAGCACTTACATGGTCGGCAAACAGGATAAAGTTCAGGTAGCGTCACATATGAAGCATAGCCATCATCAAAGAATATAAGAAACCTAAAACACATACAACAGAGATATTAAACAGAGCCTGGCCCATCAGTTTGTCAGAGAGGTACCTTCATCGCTTTCTCTGTTCATTGGCATCTTTTAAAGTGTAAAGACAATTTTTTGGTAATAAAATTTAATGGATCAAAATGTTATGGTAACCCCATACTAAGTTCTTGATTCTTTGGCTTAGTCCACCCACCTCATGCGGTTCTTGTTGTTGGGCATCTCAGCTACTATTCCAGCATAGAGCCACACCAGGTTTCCATCTTTGTATTTGGCCACTACTCGGGCTCCGACATACAGACTCTCCAGGGTGGGGTTATAGTCAAAAGCTACATGATTTCCAGACAGCAGACTCTTTCCTTTATCAAACTTCACTTTATACTTGAATATACCGTTTCCTGCACATGGACAGAGGATAAACAGTTTCAATGACAGAGCAAAACAGGAAAGTTCATGCATAAAATGTTCAAAATAATAAAAACAGTCAAGCTGTGTTTCAAGTTGTCTTAAAAGAACCTAAGACAAAAACGTAATGTTCTTGTCACGCACCAACAGGGTTGATAGCGACGAGGGCGCCTCTGTGCCACGTCTTGGTGCGTTTCTTTCCCAGAATGCTCATCCCAACTCTGAGCTCATCCTCTGCCATATTTGGTTTTGGCTGAGCCATGGACTGAGACGAAACCTGTGATATGAACACAGCTGGAACAGAACCTTGAATACCTGGAGGACAGACAACACAAGTTTAGTATTAAACATACACACTGATCAGGCATAACATCATGACCAATATAGTGTTTGTCCCACTTTTGCTGCCATGTATGCAACAAAACTGCAATGCAATGTGTATTCTGACACCTTTCTCTCAGAACCTGCACAAACTTCTTCAGCAGTTTCTTCAGCAGTCCCCACATGTATCAGCCTTGCCCCTTTCCCGTCTATGATCCTGTGGCCAGTTCACCACTGTTCCTTCCTTGGACCACTATTGATAGATACTAACCACTGCAGACCAGGAACGCCTCCACAAGAGCTGCAGTTTGTGAGATGCTCTGACCCAGTCTTCTAGCCATCACGGTTTGGCCCTTGTCAAACTCACTCAAATCCTTACGTTTGCCCATTTTTCCTGGTTCTAATATCAAATTTGAGGATAAAATGTTCACTTGCTGCCTAATACATCCCACCCACTAAGAAGTGTCATGATGAAGTGTTATTCACTGTGATTCACTTCACCTGTCATTGGTCATGATGTTATGCCCGACAGTGTATACAGATATGATGCATCTCATCTAAGGAGTGTGTGCTTACCTGACTGGGTTTGGGGCTGTCCTGTCGATCGGAGCAACGATGTACCTGATGAAGGCTTGTTGACCATTTGGACCAACTTCTGCACCTGCTGAGAAGTTTTCTGTAGAGCTACGGAGGCCTCTTTTAACTAGCAAAATAAAGAAACAGGAAATAGGTCATCACCTGCACACAGTGAGTACTGTTTCACTCTTATCGCTGTGATGCCAAAAACCACATCATACACAATAACTCTGACTGTGGGTTTGTTCTGTCAACATGAAAAATATCTTGTATGCTAGTAAATAGATTCAGAAAATTACCGGTCATTGATGTTCTCAATAAACGTCCTGCAGCTACATGTTTTACACATATAAATTCCATGTAACTCTGAACATAGGAATATACACAACGGGCTTTTAATAATGTAATACACCTTAATTGTTTTCTGTCTCGTTATTTAACTTTTTTTTACATTTATATGATTTTTGCATAAATATATGCCATTGTGGATAATGTATATTTCACCATGAATATTGAGAAACTTATCTTAATTGATCCATCGTCACCTTCTCAAAACTGCACATTTGTTTACAAGGTACATATCAGGATGTGATGTACTAATGTATTTCCTTGTGTAAGATAAAGTCTTCCATGTCACAAGTCAAGTTTCAGGATTCATTCATTTATAAATATATTTGTTTTGTTTTTTTATTTAATGCAAAAAAAAAAACACACACACAAAAACATTTAAGAATGAAGAGGAAATACAGATCAATGTATTAAAGCTGCTTGTTCTCACCGCTGGATCTTTGCCTGTAGTGACGGGCCTCTTTGGAGGAACCACTGAAACATTGTGAAGAACAAGAGCAATTAATGACTGCATTTCCTCCAGCCATTTTATAGAAGAAGCAGTGAATTATAAATGTTCTAATATAAGAAAATACATATGACTTACAGCAGCCAACAGCTATGACATCATCGTCATCATCGTCATCTATTTCAATAACCTCAGACGACAACACTCCTCCTCCGCCCTCATCCTCTGAGCTGCTCTCCCGGTAAACAAGACCATTCCTCTGGTAGGTGGCCTTTACCAGCTTCTCACACTCTAATATGGACCTGAGTAAGAGTGGGGCAGAAAAATGTCCTGTCTGTAACAACAGCTGTCCAGCTGGGGATTAATCAATTCAGTGGATCGACAACGGCACTTCTTCTGACCCTGGAATTAAGTGCTTTTGTAACAACATCAATCAGTTTTATGCAATCTGGTGTTGATTTTAAATTTGGGGAAAATACTCTGAACTGAAGTTTTCGGAATTAGTATCATCAGTAAAAACATGGATCCATGTCCTTCCGTGCACATCATCATATGTTAAACCGCAAACATTTTTGTTATCTGTAATTTGATCTCGACTCAATTATCAAATTGTTTGCCAGTTTATTATCTTTGTGTAATTGTGTAAGTAATGGATCGTGTACTTGCTGATCACGTTTTTCACTTGGCAGGTGAAATCTGTTGGACATTATGTACACGAAATGCTTGGCTCCATGTGTTCACTGGAAAAACCTTGAAGCATGACACTCTTAAACAACTGTCAGCTTCTCGGTCAGAGCTGACTGATATAATTTCCATGATTTGTTTGGGCAGATTCAACACCCACAACTTGTTCCTATAGATGCTCAGGTGTATCTGAACTCCCTCTTTGACCCATAGGTATGCAAATTATAGACAATACATGCAGTATATGAACACTAGGGACCACAATAATAGCTCAATTCATGAACAAACGTCACAGGATGAGTCCTACTCACTGGTTGGCATCATTGAGAAGCTTCTCTGTCATCGCCTCATCCTTCTCTTTCTGTTCCACCCAGTCTTTGAGCTCTGTCAGCTGAGCCTTTTTCTTCTGCACCATCTCACTCTGCTCCACAGCTTCTTCAATCAACTTCCTCAGTTCATCCAGAGAAACGCCCAGTTCTTCCTCCAGACTGGAGTCCCAGCCCTCCACCTCCATCCTGAGGACACAGACAGAGACAGGGGATGTAGACATCATTTGAAATATCTTCACATACATCTTGATAGAAAAGGATGTTGAAACAAAACATAACCAGATGATTTGGAAAAGCAAACATTTAGGGTTTGTACTGTATTTGGTAAAAGTACCAAATCTTTGCCTTTATGAGTACTGACTTGTTTTTCCCCTTTCTTGTCAAACGGATTTACAGATCACTTTGACTATTTCACTCTGGATGAATCCTACATATATTTGATGTAGTGTAATAAATGCTCAAGTGTCACTTTACCCAATGCACCTGGTTCAAAGTGTTGCAGTCTTTTATATCAGTGAAGGTTTTATGAACAACAGAAACACACCTTTTAACACAAAGCAATTAACAGCACCAGAAACTATACTAAATGATGAGTTGAACCAACACTTATTCAAAAACAAAACCTTTTAGCCCTCATGAGATAGTTTAGTTACTGGGTCCGATCTGTAAATCAAAAATGTCTTTATGAATATCAAGATGATTTAAATCGCTCAGTGATCAATGGTGATATTTGTGAGGCTTACATACACTATGACTGACCTTTATTCAAAAGCCACACAAATGCATGTTTACTAAAATCTCCATCATCTCCAAACATAAACAACACTTCATGAGTTAACAGGACGCAGTACTGCAGGTTTCCAGTGTTACTGATTGTACCGTTTCTGTTTAATGGAGGGGAACATGGGATGCATGTTCCTCTTTGGTCAAAACACTAGATCGCTACATTTAAAGCATCAATGCGTGGACTGCAAACCTGTCTGAGGCTAGTCTGCAAGTTGAGTCCTTGCACACTCGGGGCTGGCACATGTATACAAACCACTTCTTCCTGTGTTTACATCTGACCGAAATATGTCGAGCCTCTCTCACACAGGAGCTGACTATTATAGATTTATCTAATAAGTACTATCCAAGTATTAGCTGATCTAATGAATTGCAATGCAGCTGCAGAGCATGCACTGCAAAGTAGCCTGCTACTGGTTAGCACAACAAAGGGCAAGTTGTAAGCCAAAACTCTGTTTATCTCTTAACAATTTCTTGCCTAACAGAGCAACTGCTAATTTATCCCTCCACGACTTCATTGGCAAACCACTGGGTCACATACACTGTTAAATGAAAACAAACTGAAGATACACACACGGGTAAACGGGCTAGCTGGTTAGCCTAGCATTAGCGTAAGAAAACGTCTCAACTGCTGACAGACTCATGCATCTGGAAAACAATTTTGTGTCCTCTGGAGTTTCCCTAAAAGACACGCGAAACAGCACAAAAAAAGTTTACTTATCAACGGCAGCCATCACTCACTCCCCACTGGTTTCCATCCTGTCCGCTCGCAAATAAACGGTTAGCTAGCTAATGCTACCGGCTAGCTACAATGGAGGGTACATGCTTTGCAGCCCAGGGTATCTGAAGCGGGCGGTGTTATGTTGGGCTGTTACTCTAGTTTTGGTGAAAGGATGAAGCTCCGCCAACCCGGGTCATCCGGGTTTATAACAAAGAAACCCTGCAGCTCTTGGGACAGAGGAGCCCAAAACCAACACATCCGTGGCCAAAAATACTGAAATATACACATAAAGTCATCGACAGTATTAATTATATCAGTGCTTTTTATGGTTTAGCATATATTTACACAACCAAACTCTATAATACTGCATATGAAGTTTAACATAATATAATATAATATAATATAATATAATATAATATAATATAATATAAAAATAAATAATATATGAATAGATTAAAGACAATAATGCATAGAGTACACACATGCACACACAAAACACAGTAAAGTAATTGGTTTCAGTTGATTGTTGTGTTAACTTTTGAGGACTTGAGGGTGTGTTTGAAGTTGTTTTGTGACTCGTATTTTGGGATTTTTAATATTTTTTTTCATTTTTATTTAGCCAGCAGCCTTTAATTAGAATTATTCGGTAATAAAATTTCACTTGGAGAACCACTGGAGCAGATAAACTCATTATACATTGGCACCTTAACTCTGCTGATTCTGCTGCTGCAGATTCTGCCTCTGAGACAAGAGCCACACTGATGAATTACTGACACATGCTACGAGGTATCAGGTTTATTTCATTTGCTCAATAACAAGCAACTTGCATGAAAGTTTCCGCAAATTCTTCAAAACACTGTGACAAAAATTTGAGGAACAGAAGAACAGAACATCTGTTTTGTGTTATAGTTCAAACACTGAGAGCTTGGAAACATCTGTGCACTATTAGTGTGGAAGGTAGGGCATTTGTCTCTTGTCTGAATCAAGCAGCTTTTCTTCCATTGTACAATTTGTGCTGATGGACAGATCACACACAATCTTTGTAATCACCCAGGGTTTTCAGTTTCTTTGGTTCCAGCCAAAAGATTGGTTTTCTATTTAAAGTTTAAATAAATCTCAAAGTAATAAAAACATCCATATCAAATACCTTTCCTGATATAATTGGAAGCTGATGTTTGAACATTTGCAATTTGGGATGTGTATGGATAAAGTAACATTCTAATAAATAATCATATAATCAAATGAATAATATGCACTATGATCTCCTGTTATAAGCACAGACAAAACAACATCTTGTTACAAATTTTATACTGTGCATCATGTGCAGTACTTACATCATTTGAAGTTACTGGATACTGTGGTTGATGGCTTTTTTGTTCAAAATGTCAGTTAGGTAGAAACAAACTATACGGAAATGAAAGACACAGCTCAGTCATAGTCATAAGACAAGCCACATGTATTTCGTGGGTTGTGGCAAAGTTTTTGTCTTCTCTCCACTATGAGTGGATGGCATCACTCCTTTTGGAGGATGATGTGTCCTTCTTTAATGCTGTCTAGATCCCTGGTCTCCATCACTCCTCAGTTTGCTCCTCCTGGTATGTAGTGACAGAGACCGCACTGTAAGGGTCCAGCACCATCTGAGCACAGCGGATGATGGTCACCAACAAGAAGAGGCAGAGGAGGAAGAAAAAGAAGAGGGCAAACCCGAGGTCCACATCCACCTCCAGTCTGGCCACAGGGACGATCGGTGGGTCCATGTTGACAAATCCACAAACTCCAAAGACAAGACCAAGTCCAGACTTTTGGCTTTCACCAGTGTAGTTCCCGAAATTCTTGTAACTACACCAAAATGAAGTAACTGTTATATATGTATCTGTATGTACTCCTCCAGCTCCTCTCTTTATGTTCACAGACAGTCCATCGCTGACCGTGCAGTATGTGAGAACCCCAAATTGACCTCCACAATCCTTTCCACGGGGTTTGGATTTGTTTCCCTTCTCCTGGCCTTGACACCTAGGCCACTGTCCTCCTCCAAAAGACAGGATGGATTGGTGGACACATGGAGCCCCATTTGGCACCTGTGTCCTGCATGAATAGTTAATAAGGAGTTTGGTAACGATCAGGCTGTTCCTGAGATTAGAACAGCAAGGCATCTCTCTGGTCTCTTCAGGACATGAGACCTTGACAGGAGATGACACCTTAACAAGAGTCACTGGATCCCTGGACACTACAAGGTTTGGACACATGACAACATGACCAAGATGTAGCCACAGACAAGTTGTTAAGGCTTTGTGTGATGTGCAGCTCTACCTGTGCTGAATTCTACACGCACCCCTGCACACGCACTCAAAGTTTAAGTCATTTTATGACCTATATGTCAAGGAAAATAAGGGAAGAGATTGGTCAAGATGCAAAAAGGAAAGAGAGGGTTGAGGAAGAGAAAGAGGATATGACGCCTTTGTGGCAATCCACTTGAGAGCCAGTTGGAAATTGATCCTGACCAAAAAAATGCAGATTGCTTGTATTCTGATGCCACCACAGAGACACACAAGTTAAGAGTACAGCTACTCTATGCACTTAGCAGTGGATCTGAACAAAAAGCTGGGGGAGGGGTGTGTTTGTATTGAAACAGCACCACTCAGTAGACAGTAGGATAAGATTTACTGCAAGAGATGTCACTCAAGTGCAACCCAAACACAGTGTAGTAAACCTATCTTAGAGCAGTAGTAGCATTAATTCAACCTGTTTTCACCCCCAGGCTGTGAAAGAGAGGAGGGAAGGAGGAAGGCAGAAACTGATCCTGGTAGATACCCACTGATCTTGTCTCCTTACGTCTTCACCGACACAGAAAGGAGGAAGAAAACAGATACAGGCCGATCAAAGGAAGGCTGGCTTTAGTTTCCTCACCACAGAAGAACAACTGTTTGAAGGAAGTAAATACATGGATGCACGTAACTGAAAACAGCCATGTCTCTCACATAAACGTGACCAATGATGTTTCCTGATCAACACTTGCCATGGACAATAACTGACCTTATGATAAGGGATTAATTGATACTGTGGACTGATTGACCCACTGAGAGTATCTGAGGTCTGTGCAGGACAAACTGCAGGCCAACCTCTGAATTTTGACAATATAACAATTTAATACAAAAACCAAACATTCTCTCATTTAACATTTCATATACATATACAGTATATTTATATATTTGTGTTTCTATGAGTGATAAAAGTTCACATCATTGGAAAAAAACCTGGATACAGAGCAACCAAAAATGTTTTCAACAATAACAAAGACAACACAGTCACCAACATCCTTTCAAAGATGAGTTGGACAATTATCAACATGGGTTTACATACAGTTACATAATTTGTTGTCATGAGTGTGCAAGTGTTACACTCCGACAATGGAAAAAGGGTCAAATTGAAACTAACACCACACTTTTACTTAAACTTAAATATTTTTTAGAAGCGTTTCATCCCATAACATTCTCCTAAAACTCAAACTTACCAAAAACTGATTGTAAAACACAGGTGGTTGGATCTTCGGCCAAGATTCAGTCCTAATCCAAATGTTTGTCACAAACAACGGGACAAAACAAAGAAAAAAGAAAAATATTCTGCGACATTGGCATTTGTACACTGTCTGACTTTTAGCTCCGTTGATTCCATTTTAATCCTTAATACCCTGATCACACCATTAATAACATACAGACCAGAAAAGGGCAATGGAAAACTCAAGTGATCATTAAAAGTTTAAAAATGACAAATAAAACATTAGGGAAACATTTCAATTAAATCAAACATTACTACCACATTTTCTCCAATTCAAAATAACATTAATCAAGGAAAACATTAATAACAATAAAGAATGGCTTTAAAAGTATGCAGTTCCTGCTTGTTAATTATTGCTGTATGATTTTTTAAAAATTTCTTTTACAAAAGAAGTACAAAAAGCCCATACTTGGTACAGGATAACGCAGGATGACAGATAATAGTAAATCAAGCAAGTTGGAAAACCCATGACAGTGTTAAAGTTGATAATGATACTGTACGCATACATTTGACATACATACACACATGCATGCTGTATATATGTATATGTAGCCAAAAAAAAAAAAAAAAAAAAAAAAAAGATTGTATACATTTCACCTCGACAAACAGTATGTAGCCATTCTAACACTGTGTGTCTGTGCTGTACATGTACAATGAAGAAAAAAAACAATGTTCCTTAAGAGGCAAAAACAAAACAATAAAAATTTATAGGTGAAGCCACCAATGTACATAGAAAACTGTACTCAATATAAATCTACACAATGTAGAAGCGCTCCATGAAAGCAGTGCTGACATGCAGAGACATGCTGTGGGTTTAAAACGGTGAGTGAGATTAGCACAGACATTGGTGGTTTGCGTGCAACTGCTTAGAAATTTTTCTCTTTTTTAAAATCACCAAAACTGTATATCCCTGCAATTTCCTGAGAGTTTAAATCAACGATTGGTGTGATTAGTCTACATGCTAAAGGGTAAAACAGCAAAATACACTCTTTATCAATGCCTGAGAAAAACCAGGAATATATTAGAATAAAAGGCCTTTGTTTGTGTGTGTGTGTGTGCGTGTGTGTGTGTGTACTTCCTATTTATGTTTTTCACCAGAATGTAAGTGTTACTGTGCAGTCTATTCAAAAGTGTGGTTGTGTGATTGTGCACTTTAATATATTTATATATCTCACATATCTACAACATAGGTTGTCGAGCTTTGGGCAGTGCTAGCTAAAGATTTCTCTTACAATGGCTGGAATATTGTTAAAATAATTATCTTTTAGTCAGTAGCAAATCCTTGATTTTCCTTTCCTATATATCTGCAGTCAGATACATCCCTCCATCTTTTACTGGCTCGTGGCAGTGCAGTTCAAGCCATGCGAAGCAAGGGAAGAGTGCTACTCTCAGGAGCAGGAAGAAAACAGGAGCAGAAGAGCGAAATATAAGAAAGTGTGAGGGCAAAAACAGTCAAGAAGACTTGGGGGTGAACCAGCAGAACAGTATTCACCAGGTCACTCGTTAAACGACGGGTACATGGGAATCTCAAAGTCATCACTGTTGAAGTTTGCAGGCTGGTCCAGCATAGACAACACATCCTGATTCAGAAGAAGATAAAACAAAGAAACGTTATTTAAGGGACAGGGGGAGTATTTGTGAATGCTTGGCAAGTTTGTGTCACTCACAGGAAACATGTCTTGCTGGTTGCCCTGAGCGTGAGGATGCTGCTCCGCATTACTCTGAGAGTGCTGCTGGCCCTGCCATTGGGGCCACACTGCCTCGGCTGCTCGAGACGGAAACTGTGCCCCTGATTGAGTGCCATCTGGGACAGAGAGCAGAGGAGTGAGAGAACGCAACAATACAAGCACAGAGACATGGATTCAAACATGCATGTGCACAACCCACCATAACCGTTGGTGTTGAGGCTGGCACGAGCATTCATTTGTGGGTAGCTGGCACCGCTGGTGGGGGTGGGAGCAGCACCTGTAGGCATCTGGCCACAAGAGTTGGAAGAGCTACCGCCAAATCCTCCCATGGGTGCAAAGGGTGGAGACATGGTCTTTGGGGCCTGGGGAGCCACCTGCTGGTTACAATTCAAGCATACAACTCCATTTACTGTTTAGAAGTTGGGGAGGATCAAGTATCATAATACATTTCCTGTTGCACTGAAATGTTCAGTCCTGATCAATAAGTGGAAGAGACACATAAAAGTGTCATTCTATCGAGTTCCTGGCTCACCTGGTTATTATTAAATTGTGGTCCAGCTCCAGCTCCAGGCCATCCTCCTGCCGGTCCTCCATGCAAGGGGCTGCCAGTGCTGGAAGGGGTAACTGACTGCGGGGCTCCATTGGGACGAGACATCCGAGCCAGCATCTGTCCCGCTGAGTGGCTTGGCTGCGCCATCTGTGGAGTCATATTGACTGGCCTGCAGAGAAAAGGGAAGAGAGTAAACACTGTGAAGATAAAATAAAACTGCTCCTAACATGTTAGAGAATGGTTATCAATGTTGAAATAAACATGTGCAAAAGGTTTACTGTGAATCCAGGCTATATTTAAGTCAGCATAACAGCTACTTGAAACATGTTGTACATGCATTCAGGAATTCATTCTGAAGGAGCGATAATAAAGGCACCATCTGCACCCACTTAAAGCACATGTGGGAATGTGGGAATTGTTGTTGTATATCAGCCAATAGCATACAGAAACAGTATCCATGTGATCCAACAGGAAAAATCTTCAGATATGGCAGGTTATATAAACATAAGTCAGATCTGAAAAAACAAGGTAAACTGGAGGTGCCAACAAATGCTCGTTTCTGCACTGTGTCATGATGTTTGCATGAGAGATTATACAATGGAGTTACTGTGTCGGGTAACTGACATTCAACGCCTTGAGAAATCTCCAACAAATCGGTATGTGACTACTGAGTCACTATGAAACACTAAGATGACACTGTTTAAAGTGAACTTTTGCTTTGAAGTTTAAGATCTGGTGCACATGCAAGTACATAACGGACTCGTGTACATATAAGACTTCCTACCTGTAAGCATCACTGGGTCGATTAGCAGTGAAGTTAGTGGCTGGAGGGTAAATCTGTGTGGAAGGAGTAGAGGTGGAGGGCATGGCCTTGGTCTGATCTGGGCCTTGAAAAAGGGAGGAGTAGAGCTCTGGCTTCTCGAGGCTCTTGCTGTGGTCTGGTCCTGCAGCTGTGACAGGCTGCACCGGCTGGACAGGCATCTGAGGACCACCAAAATCATCCATCAGCAATCACTATCTAAAACTTTTGAAGTGTTGAAGAAATGATCTGACTCGAATGTGAGCATTTATCATTACATCTGAAAAGTCCTTGAAATAAAAATTTCCCCTCAGTGCTCCAGTTCACTTTAATTTTGTGTTTACTGCAGCAGTCAAAGTGCTGGCAAATAAACTTGCCTTGCTTCAAATCCCTCTATAGTTTCCACCTGCATATCCCTGCACATTAACTCACATCTAAAGTGATATCTAAACCTAAATCAATACATCTAATGACCTTCAAAACAGAAGAAAAACTGTAAAACTGAAGACTCATAAGATATACACTGATATAGTGAAAACAAAAGCAATAATGCAATCACAAGACAATTTGCCAGGGTGTGAACTTCTCTCTTTAGCTCCCTTACACAACTACTTCTGTCACGTCTCATATGTGTGTAACCATGTGAAATACTGTGAATGCCTTCCAGAAGAGATCGACTAAAAATATCACATGAGCGGTGAAAATCTAAACATTGGTTTTTATCATGTCACAAAAATACCCGCACCCTGGACTATTATCTGTGTTGACTGTAATTTGAGGAATTACTTCACTGTTTTCTGTTGGTCATGACAAATCTCGTTACTGCTATTTGATGTTAATACGGTGCAAATCAAACTGACAAAGTGCAGGGTTCTTGTACGGCTAATTATTACCTGTTTTACCACTGAAATCAACGTCTGATAGAGTAATTACTATGCTGTACTTCCTTTGAGGAAGTGCAGTGTTGTTCCGCCAATAATGATACTTTGTTTAACACGAGGAACATGTAACCACAGTTTTATGACTCTAGTTGCTCAAGAGTGGACATGTATATTCATGTGTCCACACGTGTGATCTAACCTGTGAGAGGGTGATTGGTCCGGCCTCATACAGACCGTCTCTGGCTCCGGCTCCCTCCAGCTCTGCCTGCTGCTGCTGCTGGAACTGCCTGGAGAGGGGAAGGAGAGGACGAGAGAAAAGGGTGTTGATTTGAAGTTGGTTTAAAATAGCCTCATTTCCATTTCCATGCCCTCCACTGTTGAGTGAGAAATCCCAAACACCTGCTGGCAAAATAGCACTCAACCCGCCACTGGTCACCATGGCAACAAAAGAAAAAGGAGGACAGAACAGGAAGAGAGTGATAAGCTTCAGCAGAGAAAGAAATGTTATTTAAATACATACCTCTAACATGCTACACCACCTGTTAAAAGTTGATCTTTTTACTACTGACTATATGAAAAACAACTATGCAACATGCTTATTATTAGACCACAGCTCAATTGTCCCAATGCTGCAGGGCAACAGAGATAAATAAAATGGAGAGAAAAATCACCCAGGGTGGGAAATGACAACAGAACCAGAAGGACTATAGTTTTCTAGAAATAGCAGTAGTCTCCCATGAAGAAGCAGCCCCCGTTCTCCCATGCAGGGGGACAACAGTCAGGTCAGGTCTCACCTGGTGGCCACCTGCCCTGGGCTGAGCACTACTGGAGGGCCACTTGGGCTACTCTGACCCAAGGTAGGGGGGAGCAAACCCCCTGGGGAGGAGATGGGAGTGAGGGGGTCCTGAGTCGAGTTTCTACTGCCCCACAATAAGACGGGTGCAGAGGAGAGGTGTAGGGAGAGAGTGATCAGTGTGTGGTTTATTCATTGGGGTTACAGTATGGTAACAGTCTAAGAGGAACAGGGGATTGAGGGAGATAGGTACGCATTCAGAAAGAGGGATCTTTCCCAACAGTTACAGTTGACCACATCAGTGGTTTCATTATGTGTTGTATTGGATTGTGTAACAATGTTACATAATCATTAGTATTGGTTTGAATAAACCTCAGACTATGAAGAATGACTCACTTGACATTGACATTGGTGCAGATGATATACTCAATCTCCTCTGAAAACGGGTTTTGGAAGGTGAAGGAGCTGGTTCTCATCCAGATCCATTCTCTGGATTTGGAGCGGAACCGAAACATCACTGACAAAACCTGGCCCTTCAGCTTCATCACCTGAGGAGACAAGTCCAACATGACAAACACTCATGATGTGTTTACGCACAACAGCCCAGGTTATTGTGAAATATGAGGTTATACATAAAACTGAACAACACCTAATTCTGACAGTGAGAAAAGCTCTGGATGTGTGCAAATCAGTCAAATGTTCAGCTGGTGAAATAGACAGTATTAGACTTCAGGCACAGTTTATCTAATAGATTGATGTATTTTGGCAGTTTTTCTAAATAATACCCACCACACATGATTTTCTTTTTCACCATTTCAAATAGGTAAACTCTCATTTCATTGTATAGCTGTCCACATTACACTGACTTGCACTGTTCTCCCTCTCTCAACTGGACACTGGACCCATATAATACTCTGGACTGGCCATCGGGAGTCCTGCTGAAACCCCCCTGCACTGGTGGGCTGCTTTTACCTTAGCTGGCATTATCTGTGTACCATGCCATTTGTGGGTGGATTGAGTGAGCGCTCACCGGCCAATCACAATATGTCATCTGTGCTCCCTGACCTGATCTGAGTTGGTGATAGCAGTTATTTCTTGGAACTAACATGAAACAATGGAGCTTCATAATTTTTGCAGTAAAGCATTGTAAGCTTAACATCTTAAAATGTCCCCCGCCTCCGCAGTCAGCTACCACCACAAACAGAATCAGATTCTAAGGAAAAGACTGTAACAGCTACTTATGGTCAGTTTCATTTTTGGTTTGACTTGACTTCATGTTTACAGATAATAGAAGACTCTATGACTATTGATCTTTATGTCATTCTGCAGAACTACAGCGGTGGCGGCGGCGGCAGCCGCAGCAGCAGCAGCAGCAGCAGCAGCAGCAGCAGCAGCAGCAATAGTTATACAAATGCCGAAAGTGATGTCTCAAGTCAGCTGCGGTTGGAACTAAAAACAACAGACTTTTTTTAAAATGTGGAAAAAAGAAATGATAATACAAGGTCTATATAACCCCCTGTCCCATAACACAGGATTGTGGACATTTGTATCTAAATATTGTTCTTCGTTTCAGAATCGTTAAACCCTAAAACATAACACACCCAAATCGGTACAGTTGAGTGAATTGAGTCAAGTTGCATTTTAGGTAATGCAGGTGCCTGGATTTGAAAAAGAATAAATGTAATAAAACGATGATAACTCACTGCTGCAATGATTTTTAACTCTTTTGTAAGGGCCCAACTTGAGTTACAGGAGTGCAATGATTAATTGCAAAAGTACTCTTTGAAGTTCATGTCAACACATTGATGTGGTAATACAAACACAAGAGATAAGCAAGAATAAAAAGTCCTCAAACATCTACATATATTCGGACTGTCCTACCTGCTGGAAACTGTCTCTCAGTAAGCCCTGGTCTTCTGGGTGGGCAAACTCGAGAACATGCTTACCCAGTAAATCCTAAAACAAAACAAAACAGCAGATAACTCAATCACCATTATCCCAGGTGACATTTAACACCATCTAGACATGACATTTCCACCAGCTGCAATGCTCACCTGAGGCTGATAGCCAACAGTGGCCATGCAGCGGTGGTCTACGAAGGTGAACATGCCCTGGCAATTATGGCGTGAGATGAACTCTACTGGAACACTGATGTTGTTAATGTCTGTGTCACTTGGGCAACAAGTCACCTGTGGAAAAAAAGAAGCATTGTTTCTTTATAATCACAATGTACATTAATAATGGACAAAAAGTTAGGAGAATGAGTTTCTAGATTTGAATTGTTGGAAATATTATCACTGTTTTGCAACTCAGCAAATCAGGTGACAGGACAAAAGAACATTTCAAAACACGACGTAACTGCAAACATCGGCTGTAATCCACTTCAGATAAGGCTGGAGATTGTGACCATGAAGTACTGCCTTGTGGTACGTGTACATACAAGCTCAGGCATTTTTATTTTAGTATTGTTGATGTGAGGGTCAGAGATTACACAATTTGTAATTGTGTAATTTGCAGGGAAGGTTTCAGATCAGAGGCAAAAGGCTACATTGCCAAAACTGATCAACTTCTTTCTCCTTTATATCAACTACATAATACTCAATATGGTACGTTCATGATTAGTCACAAATGATTACATGATTGTAACTTGCATCAAATACACATGCACACAACTGCGAGCCAGTAACATGCTTTATACCTGTAATCTCCCAATAGCAACTAAACAGTAGCGGCTCCCCTGAGTGTTGTCTGCTTCGTCATCTGTTAATGATACCCCTGAAAAAACAAAAACATAAACAGTTAACATGGGTATAAGGCATATAATAAGAGATGTGCGATATATTAGAAGAGGTGGCTATGTATCCCACTCGTTACAGAATTATTAGTTTTACCTGCAGGGGGCCAGGACTTGATGTATCCTGTGCAGTGGACCACTACATACTGGGGCTCTCCCTCCTTGGCCGGACCCAAACCATTCCTGAGGTGAGGGAAAATGTATAAATATATAAAATATATAAATAAATATAATAAAATAAGATGGATTGATTTTTCAGCCTATTATTTCATCAGTAATAAAATCCTAAAATGTTCCATGTCAATATGCAATAATCCTAACTTCGTTTTTGACGGTTTGGTTTTTCTCACCTGTTTCTATTTCTAAGGAAGTTCAGTCTGTTCATTGACAATGGTTCCACTGGACATGTGCCGCACCTTTAACCATAACCAGACACCAAATGATCAATTTATGCATCCTGGCACTTATACCAATATAAATAATAAATTGCATATTATTAATTTGAGCAGGAGTCACACCTCATTCTGCAGATGAATGATCGACGGGCCCCCATGCTCATTCTGGCTGATGACTGCTGGCTTTCTTTCTTCACTGTTCCTGTCTTCAAGTCCAACATCCTCCCTTTAAAGACAAGGAAGAGCATACATTGAGTCAGTTATTGGTGCACTGGGTGGCATGGGTCTGCTACCGTGTGTCTAAGTGCTTCATACCAGTGTTGTTATTCTCTGCAGTTGAGAGCTGCTCCCTGAGCTTTTCTGTGTCATCTGGGTGGAGCTGATCATAGAGGGAGGAGCCAAGCCATTCAGACTGTGGCTGGTTGAGGACGGGAGTCAGCGAGTCTGAGACATATACAATGCGACCGGTCTCACACGAAACCACAAATAGGAAGCCATCGGCTGCCTCCAGGATGAGGTGCTTCAGTTCCTTCAGACACACGGCATCAAGGAACAAGGATTAGAGATCAGTGGATCATGGAGTATGATATGAGTGTGTAAATTACACTGACAACAAAACTCAAGATGCTTGTTTTCACTAGGGATGCACCGATCTGATATTAAGATCGGATATCGGCCTAGATGTTGACTAAATAGCTAGATCAGGTATTGGATAATGGGGCAGAAACATGATGCCAAGCTCTTCAATTCTATGTTTGTGATGCGTGCTACATCACCGGTAGACAACAAACACAGAGCAGCAACGTTTTACAAAGACAGGAAAGCAATGTTAGGTCAACCCTGGTGCCTTCATTCTCTTCCGCATGGCATGGTTTATTAATTCAACAGTGGTATTGGCAACAGGTATTGGCCGATACGCTAAGCCCAGGTATCGGTACCAGCACTGAGACTGAAAAAGCCGGATCAGTGCATCACTAGTTTTCACCAGTTAACAGGGTTAGGGTTAATCATAAATTTGGTTTTGAAC
This sequence comes from Caranx ignobilis, assembly GCA_021432705.1. NCBI lineage: Eukaryota > Metazoa > Chordata > Actinopteri > Carangiformes > Carangidae > Caranx > Caranx ignobilis. The sequence continues at coordinate 7,986,703 of MU270012.1, read as the reverse complement.
AGCTTTCGAGCTGACCTGGGCCTGGAGGGAACGCATACTGAGCTTGGTAAATGAAAGTAAGATCAGCTTTGACATTACAAACTTAGATTAAAACAGCCACAGAAATGGTCAACGGAAAATAGTAACTGACTACTATGTGAGAAAAGTTGCAATTTTGAAAAGGTGCTACTTTCACTCCTTCACTCTATTTCCACTGAACTCAAGAGTGCGAACAACACTGTAACTGTGAAACCCATGTAATTAAATACTTAATTTAGTTTCACACAAAACACTACTATCTTGACATGACTGCCTCGACATTGTCCAGAATTGCCCTTTGACACATCCAACATACATGTAGTGGTTGTCTGTGTGAGATTCATTCACAGTACCCAGAAATACTCCTGTTTGTTCAGGCAAGCAGTAACGCCTATGTAAAGCGCACAGAAGAAATTACTTGACATGCCATCAACACACCCACTCCCTCATGAATTCTCCAAGAGTGAATTTAATGTGCAGTTCAGCTGATTACTGTTGACACATATCCTTCCTCTGGATAATGTCTAGAAAGGTTCACAGCCGCAGAACTTGTGTGACAGCAGCTTGGATTGCTCATACCTGGTCAGTGAGAAATGAAGGTTTGTATGACCCATCTGCATTGGTATTGCCGCTTCCTCTAAGAGACTTCATATGGGACACAGCCATTCGTAGGATGGTTAGTTTGTCTGGTTTCCGAGCTAGAGCACTGCAGGTGGGCACCATATCTGACAATTCTGTGATGTAGGCGGTCATCTTGTTTCGCCTCCGCCTCTCAATCTCACTGTGGTTCTCTCTGCAGTGAGGAAACAAGGGAGGGAGGCAGAGGTGGAGAGGATAGGAGGGATCAAGATGGGTGAAAAAGGCAGGTGGACAACATGGAGGAGAGTTTAGAGTTAATGTTGCAATGCAAGTATGCCAATCATGAAGAAGGGATGGAAATGAGAGAAGGTGAGAGAAATGATGGACGCACAAAACAAGAAAGTGTTGTCAATGATCCATCGAAACGATGGTGAGAAAGCAAGTGAGCCTGGTCTTTCACGGCCAGTTGGTGTGACAAAAGAGGGCAAGTGCAGAAAGAGAAAGACCCTTCAGATGCCCTGAGAGGGGGGAGAGAAAAGAGACAGAGAGGACAGTTGCTCAAGAGGAAGGGATTACCAAAGTGAAAGAAGCCCCTGACTCACACACAGCACAGCGGTTAGTGACACATATCACAGTGGTGGGTTGAAATAGACAACCAGTCACCTAGGGCAAAGAAGCAGAACATTCTGACAGGCACCAAAACAGATGCACAGAGCGGCAAAATATACCGGTAATATCGTACTGTCAAAACAACAATGTGCTGAGGTCCCAGCGGGACAGGATAGTATTTGATCAGTGCATTCACTATTGATATGGATACAAGCAGGAGAGGGAGCCTTCCACAGTGGTACAGGCCATACCTGGCTAGTTTTTCCTTATCTGCAAAACTTTGATCTTCTTCCAAAAACCTGGAAATGAAACCAACCCACTAAAAAAACTGGCCCAAAAAATCACAACCAAAAAATAAAAAGCGAAAGACTAAAAAAAAAAGAAAAAAGGAAAAAACCATAGAAAGGAAAGGGAGCGCAACATAGACATAATAACTCTATCAACATTGTGTTTCCTACACCTCCCCACACACCTTCATCTCTCCTCATACACCTCCTACCTGGCAAAGCGCTCTTTGTCATTGTTAGAGCCGCCTGTGTCATCGTCACACCTGAGAAAGAGAGAAACAGTGCTGTTATCTCAGAGGCCGAAACAACTGAAACACTGATTGATTAAGACCATCATTTTGCTTCCTCACATGTCAAACTGATACAAACGTACCTAAACAACTTGCTTCCTTCGTCGTCATCAAAGTCAGGCCTGCAAAGTGGTGAACAGTGTTACATGAGAAGTTTCACACAAATATTCTCACATAATTTTGACCACATCAAACGAAAGCAAAAGTGTCCCCGTCAGCAAGTACACATAACACGATGCTTACAAAATACACCGCTAACACACACACACACTTACGCTGCTCGTCTCTTGTTGGTCCCTTTTGGCATGATCGCCCCGCCACCTGCTTGGGTCCCACTTTCCCCCATACCCAGATTTGGATCTGGTAATTCTATTAATAACATGGAGAGACAGGTGATTTCCTATTGTGCCTCAAGCGCTGCAAATGAAACTCATCTATACTCAATGAACTCCACGCTCAGGCCAAACTAACTTTAACGCAGACTGACACTGATTTAATTTCACAATTTATTGCAGCCAAATACATTAAACCGGTAATATACGAACAGTTAAAGCAGCCGACTGGCAGCTAAAATAATCGCAACCCCGGGCTAATGGTAAAGCTCCGTCTAGAACAACAGATACCAATCTTATGAGAAACATTTTCTATAAACAGAAACCTATGGACAGAGTAAGTCAACCACAGTTTCTTCTTAGGTTTCTTTTATCGTCTTGCCATGCATAAAAATAACTATCTGGACAGTTATGTGGCCGCTGTTAGCCGGCTAGCGTGTTAGCAAGCTACCACTTATGCAATACACAGCTAGCATTGCTGTGGCATTAGCTTTGCCACTAAGCTAACTTAGACGTTGCTGTCACGCTATCTTTAGGAAAGTGTCCACTTAAGCTGTGCATGACAAAACGCCCATAAACCATTAACAGTCGTCTAGTACCGTGTCGCTGAATGTCACTTTGAGTTTTATTGCACTTTACCTGGGTTTGAAGAGGACATGTCCGTGTGGAATAACATAAACAAACAACTTCTGCTGAGAAAAAAAAAAAATCCTCAAACCCCCGCCCCTCCCCCTCGCTAGCTAGCGAGAGGCTAACTAGAGCCTCGCCGATTTCCTCACGACTTTACTTTGTCCTATAAAATGGCCAAAGGCACGAGCTGTACAGCTCCGGAGCGAACCGAGGGTTTAAAACACAGGCCGAAGGAACGGGGTGTCTCCTCTGGTGCCAGTTTTCCGGTTTTCTCCCGGTTTAAAGCCCCTATCTGTTAAAGATGGCGTTTTAAGCTAGCGGAGCACAATCTGTCTACAGTGTTTTCTTTCCTCCTCTCTCTATTGGACTTCGCAGCCGCCAGATACAAATGACGCGAAATGTTGGGAAATCCATGTCGTGCTCCGCCCCTCTGACACTGTGGAGGGTCCTACAGGTCTGAGGAGGTAAAACAAAAGCCCTCAGGTTCAGACAGAAACAGGAACATAAACGTCCCAGGTAACAAGTACAGTATTGTTGGTGTTTTTAATTTTTGAAAAAAAGAAATGAAACCAATGTTACAAAGCGAGGATACACCACATCTGGAAACACACACATTTACACCCAACTCAGGGGGCTATTGTTATCATGTTATCATATGGAAGAGTAAGTAACTTGAGTAATAAATCCTGTATTTTAACACATTTGTTTTCTGTATTTTTATATTCAAGAGCAAAATGTACCGCTTGAGCACCTGTAGTGAACAACAAAGAGTTCACTGTTTCTTAAGTGAAGGTGCGTGACCAAGTTAAGTAAAGTGTGCTCTGCTCAGCTGATCCCTCTCAGGGTATTTAAAGGATTATTATGATGACATAATGCTTGACTGTGTAATGATCATTTTAAAATTCTAGCAGGTTCAGACCGCCAGTTATTACTACTCTCTAAACACTATTGGGGTTGAATCTATCACAACAAATTTTTGTTAGATGATCACATCTTTTTATGTGGTGTTTGCTGACACGCCACGTAAACAAATGAAAACAGTTTCACAGGGTTGTCATTATGATTCATGATCTTTGCTTTTATTATTAACAATACTTAGGCATCAATAAACAAACAAAAAAATTAAATAAAAAAAAAAATAACACTGTAATTAGGACACAGTTGTTTCTTCTGTATTGACAGGGAAGAGAGGTTGCTGGTTGGTCTGGGTTAGTACAAAAGAACGTAGTGGAATGAGGGTGAGTCTGAAAAGAAGGTCATTTATAAAGAAGAGCAGAAAAGTGATTGATGAATGAGAGAGTGGGGAGAGATGACGATCTAGACTTTGAGTTGAATTTGTGATGTGAGGTGAAGACAGGAAAGAAAAGGAGAGGACATGAAGACAGGAGAGAAAGCTTCCCATACATTACAGATAAGGCACTTGACATACAAAAAAATTAAAGCATAACAACAAAGCTGCAACACTTATTACTTCATTTAAAACTGAAACACTGAACCTCTAAAAGCAGATTTCTTAAAAAAAAAAAAAAAGTCATCTGTAAACCCGTTTCATACACAGAATCATACCAAAATCATTCACTTAGATCAACACTTATATTGTCACCGAGGTTAATATATATAACCCAGGCTACAAGGCAGTGAACTGAAGAAATCTGGACAAGATTAGTGAAATCTGGAAATGTTAATCCTGTTCTATTGCATCGCCTTGATAGAACTCCTTCATTTCAACAGAGCAACCCACATTCACAATGATTTTAAGGAGCGTCATCGCTTTTCAATGGGTGGCATCATCAGTCTGATTCAAGACTCAGATGGGTCAAACTGCTTCAGCCAAACCAGAGAGGAAAAAAAAACATTCAGCTCCATCAAAACTAGCAGGAAGCTGTGATTCCTATTGCAGTGCTTGTGCTGAACAATCATATGTGGACATTAGTGACTGCTCAGCCAAAGAATTGAGAATGACAATCTTTGCAGGTTGGACATCTCTTTTGGAAGCAGGAAATGGACTATAGCTGTAATTAAGATCATACTGGAAATGAAATAAGAAAACAAGATTTGCTTGCTATTTACCTAAAAAAAAAAATAAAAAAAGCACACCACATGTATTCCTAAAACCTCACAAGGCAGACAACTTTATAAATGGCACAGGCTGCACTGGAGAGCAGGGGCACACAGTCCCACTACAAATGATAACATTATATAGGAGACAGTGTATGTATGTGCAAAGACGTTGCAATAGCTGAATGAACACTGTACTTGCATAGACAGAAAAATAAGGGAAGTAAATGCCCCATTGTTTCTCTTCCATAAAACATTCACACTTGTTCTTTTGCTTGAAAAAAAAAAGCTACAATGAAATAAAGCAACAAAAGATAGCAAAAAGCATAAAAGCTATAAAATGGCATTTTGACAGCAATTAGCTGGCTCTAAGGCACACAGTTCGAACAAGAAAGCTTAAGTAGAAGCAGCATCAGCCCCCTCCTGTGTCCTCTCCTCACTTTGCTCCTCTCCTTTTTCTCCCCTGTCCTCTTTGAAGTTTTGGTACTGACATCTCACACTGACAATGATGCATTTTTCTCCAATGACAAAGCACAAAAGCCCTGCCACTTAATGTAGTGTATATCATCTGCTGGATCTCTGTGCCCTCTACAAGTACAAATGAACATGTGTGAGAGTGTTTTTTTGTGTCGTGCAAAAGTAACTGTCAGATTTCCTCAGGATATCTGCTGCTCTTGGTTTTAGGGAATGACTTGCCCCCTCCCTTCTTCTTGCTCTCTCTTTTCATCCCTCCCTCTTGCTCCCCTACTGAGGGATACGAGTCCTTCGCACATTCCTACGTCCTCACACTTGTTTGCCTTCACTCTGTCTTGCTGTGGTTGTTGTTGTGGACTGCGTGACCGTTCTGCACTGGCCCATTTTTCTTCATGACCTTCTTATCTTCCGCCTCCCTTTCTTCCTCTTCTTCTGATTCATCAGTTTCATCTTTGTCACTCCTTTCGTCATCCACTTTTTCCTAAGAAGAATTAAAATAAAGAAGAGGATTTGAGCAAAGGATGTGTTTTAGATCACACATATACTGAACTGGAGCTCTGGCCAGTGTCAGCAAAAGGTCAAACTCTGCATCTGTATACATTCATGTGTGTGTGTGTGTGTGTGTGTGTGTGTGTGCGTGCGCGCGCGTGTGTGTACTTTATTTCTAACTGTCTTGTAATCAGAGCTGAAATGTATATGAGCTTATGGATAATACAGTAGAGTCTTTATAACAATTCAGCTGCTTTAAGAACTTACAGAACAAGTACTTGTCAGTTTCATCTTCTAATCTTTTAAGCAGCTGCAGTCAATATCTTTACATATTACTCCCTGAACCTGTAGTTTAGTTAGGCTTAACAGCGAGTTTCAGCTCATTGTTTAGCTTTAGCTCATTTGGTTCTTATTTTCTAGACATAGCATGTAGCATAATTATATCAGTATTATGTAACTGAAAATTTTCAGTACCAGGTACATCAGACCTTTTCTTGTTTTTTCCTCATATTATTCTTCTAATCAGCACTGGATTATAATGCTGCAAAGTTGTAAACTTAAATGATTTTGAGTTTTGCTCACATTGTTGGTGAGGAAACGGACTGCTATGCGTATGATGAGGACAGCCCAGAAGACATGTAGACACTGTAGAGTCATCAAAAGTCCATTGAAGAAGTAGTAGCCAAAGAAAGGTTTGTAGATGGTCACTGGGTAAACCCACGTGCAGTAGATAATCCTGCAACCAACACAAGAAAGGGTTTAGGGTAAGGTAACTGAACAGCATGCAGAAAAACATGATCAAGCTGTTAGTACCTGAAGGGGAAGATGACCAGACGAGTGATGATGAAGATTGCAGCAAATACAATGAAGATGTAGTTACAGGCGTTTCGCCACCCAGCATAGTTGAACATCTTTGCAGACTGTGAAGAGAAATGAAAACAAAATGCAGTTTAATAGGTACACATAAAAAATGCAGATTCATGGGTAATACATTTCTTATCACACCAAAGTCAACCAGTTTCCTCCACCAGGTGGCAGTGTACCACCATCGGAATTCAGTGCTCAATCAACTGTGAACAGAGATGAAGGATAAACTCTTTGTCATTGGTGGGAATACATGACACCAGCATAATATATTATGGTGAAATTTTCTTACTGGGCCTGTGTGTAAAGTGTATTTGCATGATGCTGAATACAGTTCCTTCAGTTAGTGTGTACCACTTTATCAGGTCACTGGTTGTGACTGCAGACACACATCTGCTCAAAGTGCAGGAAACAGAATACTAGAGTTAGGTAAACTATGTATAATACTAATGCAGTCTGCTACAATGACTAAGGAGATGGAGATGAGATTTTTACCTCAAGGAGGTAATCAGAGGAGTCATGCACAAGCATGATGAGAGTTCCAGCTCGGATGTAGTTGACACACCAGGAGAAGCTGATGAGGAGGATAGTCGCTACATGGTGGACAATCTGCTCCTTGAAGTCCTGCAGAGAAGAAAAGATGTTATAAATGCTGCAGAAAGAACTTTGTTAAAAATATTTACTTGTGTGTTGAATGTGTTAAATGGATCTGTGTGATTGGTGGTAAATCCTGCTTAAGAGGTATCTGGGTTGAAATACTGTGTTGGAGGAACACTCTGGGCCTCTTTGGTATTTTTTTTTCCTCACTGCCCTCAGCTGATCCAAGCTGAGCAAAGTCCAAACACACACACACACACACACACACACACACATTCAAACACACGTGTAACAACAGTCTAATGTCCACCCACAGTCTATGCCAGATGTCAAACTGCTCACACAGTGAGAACAGGCTGTTTGTCCTCCTCTTGTTGTACAGGTGCCCATGATGTAATAATCATAAAAAAGAAACTTTCAATGAGAGTTCAGGCTTCACATCGATTGTATGAATTATAGATTAATTTCCCATTTCCCAATTACTTTTCCTTCTCAATGCAACTCACTCACTTTGCGTTTGACATCAGAAGCCACACTGAAGAGCAGGGAGCCATAAAAACCCAGTTCAATCATGTAGTACCAATACTGAGAGGGCAGGAGTGTCTGCAAGAGAGGAGAAAGATCGTTCATTAAAAAATCCATAAACATACACCTATGCTCACCTTTAAACACACATCCACATTGTGAAATGGGGCTGCAGTTAATCACTGTTCTCATTGATTTGATTCATTATTCCTTAACTAATTTATGACAGGAAATACAGAAAAATGTCCATCGAGTATTCTTCAAGTCCAGGTTGACATGTATGTAACTACCAGTTAAACCCAAATATATTCAGCTAATTATGGCAGAGGGCAGAGAACCAAAATGTTGAGGTTTCTGAAGCTGGAGCTGGTAATGTTATGGTCTTTTGCTTTAAAAATGACTTAGTGAACAGTTAACCAAATTAATTCACTGATTGTTTCAGCGCTATTGGAAGCTTTGCATCAGCCGTCTTCCCCAAATTAAAATGGAGACTTTTATTGACCTGTTTAATGCCACATGAAACACAATATGATACCTTTCTGTCAAAGAGAGACACAAAACCAGGGATGGTATGGCCTTAAACTCCATGTGCATGCACTTCTGTTCAGATTTATACCTCACAATATGTTCCTTCTGTGTGCAACAGTAATTTATAGTAATAGGTTTAATCACTGAACATGACCTGGATCCAGGTGAGTGGCAGAAACCTGAAGAATGGATTCATTACAAAATAATTAATGATTTGAAGTTTTTATCAAAATTAACTCTTGCTCATTATGGAGCAATGAACTTACAAGCTGGTGTGGCTGTCAGTAGTGACTGTGTTTGTTACAGGCCTGACGTTACTGACTGACACTCCACAAAGGTGAATTAAACAGCCTCCTGAGTACAACACTTTTACAAATTTAAGACCTCTGGATGCCTCCAGAGGCATTTTTTAAATGAGGGAACTGATTATACTTTAAGACCTGCAGATACTCTTGTGTATTCAGTACACAGGCATCCTAGAAACGTACCAGGACAGGAAAGCCTTGCCACATCTCCTTCAGGTCATACAGCCAAGGTTTCTGGAAGGAGAGATGAGACGTGAATGAGACAGCAGAACTCGACAGGTGTATTTATATCACCTGACTCAGCATGGCAATGAGTCAGTGCTGCTCCACTGACAGCGAAAGGTGGGGTTATCACAGCAAAAATATAGACTACCCTGGGCACCGCCAACTTATGATGACAGGGCAGGTGACGAATGAGGAGGAGAACATATAGAGAGGAGAGGAGGAAGAAGAAGAGGAGGGAGGAGGAGGAGAAGGGGTTGAGGTTACCACAGAGGTACTCACATCGATGAGGGCGGCCAGGCCAGCAATGAAAGCAAGAAGGTAAAAGGTAAATCTCCAACTGCAAGAGAACACACATACAAACACACTCTCTATTCAGTCAATGGGGAAAAGACAATAGACACATTTTCTACTAGCAGACACAAACGCATCACATACACACACAGTCACAAACACAAGAATGTATACTGGACAGAGAAATACTGGGCTAGGGCTACGTGAACAGCCTGGAAAAATCTGATGAACTCTGCTGAAAATGTCAAATCAGGACACCACACACACACACACAGACACACACACACTTGAGGCCAAGTCCATGTTCAACACATAATGAGTGCTATCAGTTGATATCTCCCCTCTTATTTTTCTTTAACAAAGAAAGCGAGGAGTCATTCCCGCTGCTGCCTCATGTACAGGTGTGGAGAAAGGATTTGGGGCAAAAAAAACACAGCAACGGGAACAGAAGAGAAAGGTGCACACAGAGACAGAGACACTGATAGTGTGAGAAATACACCAGTGGGGGAAGTAGCAGAAAGAGACGAACAATAGTTTGATTCAGAGGAGAAATGTCGTAACACACAGAGTGAAAGACACCATATCCAAGAGTGAAAAACATGCAGTCACAAGCACATCTTCACACACACATCATATGCAGCACATCACTGGACCATACATTTGCTTAAATGTGACTTTTCACATGAACATATAGAGCACAGGACACGGGAACACAGGCGCCACTCTGATTCTAAAGGGTCAGTTCACCAATTTACAAAAAATCTATTCTCACTTATATCATTAATTATCTGGTGGAACATTAAATTAATTACCAAGTATTTTTATTGTTGGTTAAACTGCCACACTTTAGTTTACTCTCACATAGAAAACAAAGAAAAGCAGAAAATCCTCATTGGAGAGAAGTTCAAACTGGGGTATTGGTTTTTTGGTTGATCAAGTTGCCAAAAATTATGTTAGCCATAATTAAAAACAAACACGCACAAAACTTTTATGTTAAGTCTGTATCTTCTGTAGTTAGTGAACTGACCCTTTAAGTCACATAAGGCGCTGATGTTGATCAATACATGAACAGTGCCACTGATAATTAGGCTAATGAATGACTACCAACAACAGTCACAGGACTACACAGGTGCAACGCAAGAAGCACAACACATGGGGTGGAATAATGGATCATCACATCATCTATCAGTGTGCTTGTAGATACTCGTTTTATTGCATCTGCCTGTGTTTCAATCCTCGTGATGCTAGCACTATCTTGCTATCTGCAGCTATCGATGGCACCCTGTTGTAATAGTGTGAATCTCTCCACTAATAATTAACCCTAGTAAGATTGTATTATCAGGTAATCATGTTGTCTTAACTCTGCCTCTGTTACAATTGTATACAACTGCCCACATAAAAATAACCAACAGTGGTGACAGAGCCCCTGTTGCCAAGGCCATTTGCTAATGAGCATGTGGATGTTTGGGTTGTGTGTGTGTGAGGGAGAAAGAGAAGAGTAGGGGGGCTACAGGCATAGCAGCAGCAGCAGCAGCAGTGGCATTGTAATGAGTTCATGTTAAAAATAGAGGGATACTTTTGCCCTCAGAAATGCGCTCATATAGCAAGAGGAACGCACGGGTGGGCAGCTGTTTCAACCTGATCTATAGCTCTGAAGCGTATACCTTTAAAAGCCCGGACAGAGTGTGTGTTCTGTGTTTGTGTTTACCTGGCTTCACGAAATTTTTTGAGCAAACTCGGTCTGTCCTGGTTCCTTCGTCTCCTGAACCACCGCTGCACTTGTCTTTCCGAATAGTCAGTCTGCTTGCAAAGACTTGCTATCGAACTCTGAGGACAGCATGCAGAGGGCAGATTTAAGCATTTGATTCCTGGAAACCAAAATACAACTAGTATGCTGCTCTGTCTTGTAAAGGTGTGCGACCATTTACCTGTGTGGGGTTTTTGGTAATGTTACAGTAGTGGGACTCCAGTGTGGTGTTGTGAGGGGCTTTGAGCCGTACCGTCTCTTTAACCCCGAGTAGAGAGGCCAAGGGTGTAGCCACCGTCCTGTAATTATCCAAAGGTTGTCGAGGCACAAATAGATATACAAAGTTAGAAACAGTGAGGGTGTAACCACAAAAAAAAGCACTCTGAAACATGAAACATTTGGAAAAACATATATGTCTATATATATAATCTATATCTGTAACTTTTATTGTAAACTTTCCAATCAAGCTGATATAAATGAGGATGATGGTGAACAGTGTTTAATACCGAAATTACATAAAGACCTTACTGTTGCATGCTGCATATCACTCATATATGAAAACAGAGGAACACTGTTATTTGTACTGTTTGTTTGTCAACTTTATAATGTATTGCTCTATGTTTGAGTGGGAGGTAGGAATAAAAACAATAATGAGGAAGAGAGCTATTAGCAATAAAACTTAGTTGGACTCTGAAAGGGCTGTGTGCTTTCCAAAAGATTAGTTACTGGAAACAGGAACAGTGTACTTGAGTGAGAGACAATAACTTGGAAGAGCGGACCTTTTCTTATTGTAACGCTGGGCACAGAGTGAGGTAAATTAAATAACTGCTGAGAAAAAATAGCAAGAGGCAAAAATTGCATTCTGACGTAAAATAATCTGATTAGAGGTCAGGAGGAGGAGATGACTGACGGACGGACTAACAGAGGAAAAAAGGAAGTGAAAGCAGCAGATACAGAGAGAGGAGAAGTTAGACTGGACGAGTGGACAGAGAAGATGAAGAGGAAGCAAATGTTTGAATCAATAATGAAAGACAGAGATGTTGAGTACGGACACAGAGCGGAAGGATGGACTGACCTCTCAAAGATCTGACGAACGATGAGGAACATGAGGGCGATGGGCAGCGCCACCCACAGGTCACGGGCTTTGGCATAAACTCGTCCCTCCCGATCCTCCAGGTCGGCCCAGCCCAGGCCCTCTGGAAACCACAGCCGCTCCTGCCAGAACCACTCACTCAGCTCCGACAGCATCCTGCAGAACAGGCCACACGGGCAATCAGCACCACTCTTTGGTGTTTATTAGGCTGTAAGTCCAAAGACTCACAACTTATCACTGATACATGTGATGTAGAGGCAGGATCCAGACCCTCGTAAACTGTTGAGTCAACTAAAATCTGGACACACAGGCAGTCTATAGGAGCTAACTTTAAAGGCATCTGCTACACAGGCCTACCCATAGGGCCTGTATAGGAAGACGTCTGTGATTAGGAAGACTTGGTACCATGTCATTAAGAGAATTAGATGATGGTGCTAACATTTCCCTGTTATTGGAGGCATGCCTGTAGGGTTTTCCTAATGCATATAACAGAGCACTTGCAGCATGCGGGGAACGGGAGGCCCACGTGAGGGAGGAGAAAGCAGACCAACAACTGAGCAAATCCTTTTGCTTCATGCTTTTAACCCCAGTGCTTGACTAGACAGTTGACAGCAGCTGTGAGTTGGTTTCGACTCCGAGAGTGCAGAGATGAATATTTCTGCCGCTAAGTTTGGGGAGTGGCAGAGAAAGAGAGTAAGAGGCGGGGGGAGGGGGGTAGGTTAGCGTCTGAAGGAAGTGAGTCATGATTCATCCATATGTGCAATACCATGGGGGCACCCCCACCCCACACACACACAGAGGGGGAGAGAGAGACACATACACCCTCCCTCTCTGGATTCCCATTACACATCTACAGTAACTCCCCTCCCACCCTCTGCAGCTGCAAATGCCAAAACCATGTAAACCGCTTCACTTCCACTCCCATCCCCACCCTGCTGCTCCCTGCCAGTAATCACGAAGGATTCCCTCTTTGGCCCAGAGAGCCAAAGCCATGTGTAACGCTCTCCCTCTCTGCCTATCTTTAAAATATGCATCTTAAATTACATTTTGGAAATAAAGCACTGATAAAGGTTGCACTGAAGAGAAGAAGGGTGTGGTCAAGCAGCGCTGGCTGAACTCCTCACCGACAAAGTGATTGATGAAGGTTCACAAAAGTAATGAACAAGTCCTTATCTATGTCTAGAACACAATTTAACATTGATCTTAAATTATCTTAAAACTTCAGCCCATGTCATCAGACCCATTTTTTTCCAGCAGTAGTCATACAAAGTGTTTGCATTCTCTAAACATCTATCTCTGTGACAGCTTGTATCATTAGGGGGTCACTTTCTTTCATTGCACTGTGAACAGATTTACCCGTTGCTGTTACATCAAACCTCAGTTGGTGTTACTATAGCAACCATAGGTGTCAACAAAAAAACACGAGAAATGAAACCCTGCAGATTTCACCTTTACACAATTATTGCATTATGAGAATGATTGCAGTTCACCTTTTTTCATCAAGCCACTAATCATTTCAGATGACACACAAGACAAATGATGGATGCTGTTGACACGCATGCATGTAATTGAAATAATAAACTACATGATCAAAGACATAATCATATCCGATACAGATATCTGATCAGTTCTTCCATGCCAGCTTTTAGTGGTTGACGGCATTTGATACTTTGCTATGTTCGGTATATCTGTCTCATTAGCCCGGCTACTTCTTTAAATACAGCTAATTTTGTTCATCTCTGAACATCCAACACCGACAGGCCACCTTTCATCAAGTCATTCCTTAGGGTACTGCTGCTAACTGTAGCCCCTGACACTGCCCAGAAGTTGGTGTCATGGTTGAGTGAGTTGGTTAATTTCCACATCTTGTCATGTTAGTCATGGCCCCTGTTTCCTGTTGCAACAGCACGGCTGGCCGAGCTTTGGGCTTATCCCTCTCTCTCCCTCACTCTCTCTCTCTGTCGCTCTCTCCCCCTCAGCACAGGTGGTGGTGGTGGTGGTGTTGGTGGTGGATATGCAGGGTGACATATTTTTCCCAGCCATTTTGCCAGCTCTTCCACTTCATTAGCACAACATCTCTTCTCCTTGGAGTGTCCAGGCACATCTCATGACCTCTGCTGAACAACATGTTTGTGCGAGTGCATATCTGTCTTCATAAGGAAGCTGTGTAATCTAACCGAAAATAGATAACTAAATGAGCTTCTGAGCACAAATAAAAATGGTTCAAAGTGCAGGAGTTCTAAGGAATCATGACAGCTGCTGTATTGCTGACTTTGCTGTGTAATTAATTATTTCTCATGATAACGACGGGCTATAAACTGTTAGCAAGTCAATTCTGAGTGCAAATATACACACACCCAAAAATAAACAACAAAGGAGGGACAGCACAGGGACAAATTCTTAATACTATGCAGTAATACAATTTGGCTGCAGTAGTGTGTTGTGTGGACCAAGATTTAGGATCCCAGAGGATATTTTCAGGGTTATTTGTTGAGATCATCCAGTGAATTCAGCGTGTTAAAGCACTTTTCCCCCCACAGCTTTTCTAACACCACATTCCATTGGCCCACAGGATCATATGACCATACTCTGACCATTTCAAAGGTCCAATAAAAATAAAGGATGCCTCTGGCAGGGGAGGGAGAAAGGAAGTTGTCTGACTGTCTCTCTCTATTCCTCACTATGAATATACATTACAAGGATGAGGTGATTGTAAATAGAGATCAAGCTCCGGCCTGGCAGAGTACAGCTCCAGGCTGTCACTGATACACTTCTGTTCAGCCAGTTCTGCCAGATGCACGTTCTCAAAAATGAAGAAATAAAGGGAACAACCCTGTGAGGGAAACTTAAACAGACCAGATTGGAACCTGGTACAGAATCCAGGAATATTTGGAGAATGTAAACATACTGCCACTGTACCGAGAGACAGCTTCAGCTTTCCCATTCACTCCCCATGGATGACGAACATCTTATGGAGTTTTACAGTCATTCAAAACTTTGTCTATTTAGAGGGACACATGTCATGAGACAGTAGCAATGTGCTGTGACCGTGAGTCACTCCTAACATACCATCAATGTGTATAAGTACCCATTTACTCACATCCATCCATACTTTAGTTGCTCACCGACGACTGAATCATTCAAACCACAAGTGTAAAAATTTGTCAGAGCGGAGGCAGACATAAGGAGATCAGGCAGCTTAGCGGGTGTGTACTGTAGACTGCATGACATTAGAGCTGAGTTTGCAGGTTTGAGGGTTTGATAACTAAGAGACAGACCGGCATGGTGACTACATGCTGTTATCACAACAGTAATACGAGTCAAATGGAGCAGACTCATTCAAATAAGTTAGCAGCCCTAAATGAAATAAGGGCTGTAAATGTTTCTGCAGCTCACATTAAAAGCACAATATGTAATTTTCTGCAGCGCGAGTCTCTCAAACAAAACTGTAACGAAACACTGAGCCGGAGTCCACAGTAAATGCTGAGTATCAAGTCTGTCTACCTTTTATACTAACATCCCTCACTTCATGTGGTTGAACATGCTCCCACAGTTCACAGATCACAGTACAAACCATGATGCTCTGAATGCACATACTGTGGGATGAAGTGACTGTTCAGGAGGCTGGCATGCTCTCTGCACATGGCTGATTAGTTGTAACTCAGGTCATGCCGTGGACATTTTGAGCCAGATGGTTCTGAGGGTGAGTCACACAATTCCCTCATATTTCAGACATTTGTCAGGATGGTTTTGGCAGAAAACAACTCAAAATAGTTTTTTTAATCAAAGTACAAAACAAAGGGTTTAGGGAGAGATCAAAGTGGAGGAAAACATTAAATCATGCCAGGGGCAGACTGTTAGTCTGTGTTTTAGATAGAGATCACAAGACAGTCACCTCCAAGACCTCTAACACTGATCTGTGACCCTGATGAATTATTGATTGGGGTATTCAATCAATCAGCATACTGATTTGAATAGGCCTCTTCAGGAGGTGTGAAGGTAATACTGTCATGCTGATTCTCCTCTCCTGTTACTTTTGTTGAGTGGAACTCCTGCAAGGTAATGGTAATCCAACGCAGACAAGACTGAGGTACCTCTGTGCACAAGAAGTGAAGGCAGCATTCCTGTCTTCAACTAAATCAACAGAGTTGAAGAAGTGAAGATATAATTACTGACAGATGATAGTTGTTTTCTGTCCAGGTCAGGGAGTGATAGACCAAAATCTGGAGGATGATTTACTCCCTCTGGACTGGTTCTTGTGGGTTTCTTTGAATGACTTTGTTTATTTTACGGTGATAGACAACATAGACAAGCAGCATATATTCCTCACTGAATAACTTTCTCTCATAAGGCTAACCAATCAATTAACTAGTTATCTCAACACTACATTCAGGCTCTCAGGGGACTTCATCAAATGATTATTTTGACATTTGACCTGGATACAACACTGTTGTTATTGCAGACATACACCCATAAGTCATAGATTTACATGGGCATCAACATGCATGTGTGCTCATGGTGGTAGACACAAATTTAAAATCGTTACACTGCGAGTGAAACCCAACAAAACCACATTACTACTCATATAATATTCCTATAGGGACTCCCTGTGGCTGTGGTTAAACACATATTCCACTGTGTACACTGGGCACTTTTGCCACCAAAGTTATGTAATGCACTTGAGTTGCATTGCTGCATTAGTGAAATGCATGACATTTTTTTCTTATTACAGTTCCATACATGAGTGACAAGCGATGGAACCATGTTAAAATGAGACGCATCATTATAACTATAATTTGTTTTTCTTTTGCTGTTAATGGCACCTGACTTACAGCTCTGTGTGCTACACAAAGGTGCACTATAAATAATGTGTATTATCTAGAATCATAAACACAATAATGCTAAACCAAACTAGACAACACAATACCCTGATTAACATCACTGTCTGCCATATGTTAAAGGCTGCATCACTCCACACTAATTAAAATGAGAATGATGTCCCTGTGCTTCCCTCACTGAATTATATGGAGTCAAGATCAGTAACTATCGCATTATACTTTTAAATATTTTGAGGCTAATAACTTTCCAAGACAAAATAACTAGGTTATATGTATTAAATACCAAAACCTGATGATTGAGAATTTCAAGCTAATTTCTTCACTGCTAACTGAAAGATCAAAGTCACAAAAACATCTACCCTCCCCTCCCCCCAGTGGACCTTACAGCACATGAGATATAGTACTACATCAGAGGTGAGAGAAATGTACATGCTGGAGCTGTTTGCATTCTGGTAAAGAGGTAATGCTACTTCCCGTACATGTCACTTCTCCAATGAACCTGATGAATTTAGAGTTAGGTTTACTGAGCGGTCTGGTGGGACACCTTACAGGAACTAACTGACTGTAGCCCCTCCACCTCTATGCCTTGGTACAACTCCTACATGTGCTACACAAATCAAGTTGACTCACACCACCACAAATATCTCGGTCCACAGACACATCACTAAGTTGATGAATTGAACATAAATGCTACTTTGTACACCACAACACCTCATCTGCAAACTGAGATCTACTCTGCCGCTGAGTAAACTGTGATAATGAGTCAGACCTACCAAGGACCACATGACCCTTTTGTCAACTCAGTAGAATAGGAGTCACTCACTCAATAAACTAACAGTGCACTTATCACAGTGGTTTATGAGATCCCTTAATTACACCACAATCACACTGACCTGTTGTTCTCAAACGTTAAAGAAGCCCTAAATTTACACAAATTAGTCCACGGACACCCTCATTTGATAAGCTTCGCCCCACAGGTCTCCCATCTGATAGGTACAGCTTCACATTACAGACAGTGTTTGAATCCCATCACCAAAATAGTAAGTTATTCTGCCATTGCATTATATTGAAAATAAATGATTCCCCCTTTTACTGAGGACTCCCAGGGACCCCCTCAAGAACACCCGGGGGAACCTGGACCCCACTGTGAGAACTGCTGGGATGGGCATAAGTCTCTATCAAAACTCTAGAGCAAATGGTGTTCCTGTGAAGACCTTAGGCTTAGGCTGTGTATTTGGACAATGAGTCAAAACACTTTGACAACAACTGATTCATTTACCGTAAACTACTGGGTCCCACTGACTCAGGGGAAATGACCTAATTCAATGATCCGGATCTTCTTTGTCAGTTTGGCAGGACTATTGTACAGGAGCTGACATGAGAGGGCTGACATGAGATCAGGAAACACCAATGAATTGAAGTATATTTTTGTAATTGTTAAATGACTGGTATGAACTGTTTAGCAATACGAATAAGCTTATTGAAGGCAGTTAAAACATATAAGTGACTTTTATTTAACGTTATATTAAGGAGAAGACATCATAACGTTATACATAACATATTTATTTGTTGTTTTAGTAATTTGTTGACTGATTATTTATTGGAAATGAGAAAAGGCACCGACAGCCTGGAATGACCCATGTGTACTTGTGATAGTGATAATGTGACATAATCCTCTGCTGGTTGGCTAACTTGGGAAAGAGACCCACCATTATGACACGAGTCGGGTCGCCTTCTTGTCCTACACTCGGACAACAAAGATGACCTCTCATTAACGTACTCTCAAAATTGCTAACAACTCTACGACGCCATGTCTGAGTTTTTGCCGTCAAACGCGAAAGGGGCCCGTTACATTTAATTAAACGGCTCCTGCAGGAGTGCGTAATGACGTCTGAGCCAAGTGAGGATGCGGAGCGTCGCAGACACACTCACGCACACATAAACGAATAACGTCTATTTGCCGACATGAAAGTGAAACGGTACTTACTTTGGTGTTACCAACGTCGTGAGGTGAAAAATGTGTCTTTGTGGGAGAAAATGTCTTTTTTTCGTCTCTATCCACAGAGCGGTCCCGGGTCCTGCTAGCTAGCTTCTAACCTAACGGTCCCGTTGTCTGAGCCCAGCCCGCTGCTTGGTTCAGAAGGGCGCAGTTTGTGTCCGAGTTCAGTATCCGGGCTGGTTTTTACATCTTTCCATTGGACACAAAGTTTGTTTCCCTTCGGTACAAAAGGATGAATGGGGATACGAACAAAAAAAGTATCTACAAATGGGCGAAAATGTGAGATGGTGCAGTTTTTCTCCCAGCAAATGTTCAGGCAGTTTTTTCCCCTCTCGTCGTGTCCCAGCTCGTCTGTCTCCCCGTTATGTGTCCCGGGAGTCGGCGGGGGCTGTCTGGGTATCTGGCCCGGCAGGAGCGGAGGTCGGGCCTGCAGGAGAGCGGACTGAGGGGAGCAGAGAGAAGGAGGAGTGAGGGGATAACGGTGTGGGAGGGGCGCAGATGACGTCCAAGCACATGAGAGAGCGTTTGGCTGAGACACACACACACACACACACACACACACACACACACACACACACATTCACACACATACACATCCGCGTTTTGCTTCCGCTCTGCCTTAAGCCCCCTCTTTGTCTTATTTATTGCCCTCAATTTTCTGTAATTTTACGTTGTCATAGATAGTAAAAGTACTTTTGCCGAGGAGTCAAAGCCACTGCCCCCCAGCTCTGACCTTTGACCAAATGTAGCATAGTGCTGCACTCATTCACAGGGAATTTCCAGCTTAGCGTTAAATTGTCTCTGATGTCTGAGAAATAAAATAATTAGTTTGGCAAACTACTGTGTAATTGATTATTGGTTCTAGTGATTTGTCAACAAAAATGTCAAAAATTCTCAGATTTTGGATTCTCAAAAGATTTTCTTTTACATGTATGTCAGTTGATAGAATATCTTTAGGTTTTGAACTGTTTGTCAAGCAAAGCAAACAAACTTCAGACATCACTATTGTCTGAGAAACTGGGTCATTTTTTCAGAGTATCTAAAAAGATTTTTTAAAATTCAACAATTAATGAAAAAATATTCATTTGATTCCTCATGTAGTATAGGTATATTAACTACATTGTGATATTCCTTCAAGTTTTTAACTGTCCACCATCATCTAGCAACTCTGTTTGTGATAAAGCATAAAATTTGATGTAAGTGTATAAATAGTTCATCATTTAGTGGCATATATATGTGTGGATATTCACACAAAGTCACCTCATGCAAATATAAACATCCATTGTAAATGTTGGCCTTTGCAGGTTAATGTGTGTTTGTCTTGTATCTCTGTTGCAGTGACCCTTCTTACAGCCACAGCTTTTTTTCCAGAGGGATTTGGCTATCTTCCTGTCCTCATGACCCCATAGACTATAAAAGGAGCATGTGAAGGGTAACAGGTTGACATGCAGTACTGTATGACTTACCTTGAGACTGTACCTTGAGCTTGCCCCAGATAGCAACCATTTGCAAATGTATGGGTTCCAACGGACAAGGTCAGTGAGGTCATTTGTCACGTGAACGGCAATCAGCAGATGTGACATGCAATAATCAGACTTTCACTCTGAAAAGAAGTCTTAAATATCTGCAAATTACACATTCAACACGTTCATGAAGTTGCATTAACATACGTCTAGCTTTTCAATTTGTTACTGGGGAAAACATTGTATTGGTGACCAATACTGCAAATGCATTAGTATTAATGCATGGTAATATCTCCTCTCTTTAAAAAAATAGCTCATTCTAGAAATAATAAGTTATAAATCTGTTGGAATAGTTTGTAAAGTCTGGACTAAAATATGGCTTATAATGTTCATATGGGCTTACTCTCAACGAAACCCCATAAAGACCACCAATGTTGTCTTTACACATGTATTCACCCCATTTACTGTGGTTATATACTATTATATTATAAACTACATCTGCACTTGATCAATATGTTTTCCTCCTAACAGTGGGCCACCTGTACAGCAATTCAAAAAGTATGGAAACCAGTGGACTTGGTGAATGTTGTGAATCCGGGTAGTGAGTAATTTTTTCTTTCTTCTGACTTTGGTCAGCCCTGTTATGGAAATACTGTAGTCATCCAGCTCAGAAATAATTTCATATAGCCTGTACACTTCATTTGCAAAAATATGTTGTTGTTTTTTTCTGTCAGAAAATTTGAGATAGAGATCAGCACATCGAGACAAAAAAAATGGTGCAAACATTGTTCCACAATGAGAAGAGTTAACTGGAGCTATGTTCTCAAACATAAAACCAATACAGCATTTCATTCTGTTAAATAAGAAGGCTACTCCCATAACGAGCAGCATAGATAACAAGCTCTGGCACATCAGTAGTGAAAGAAAGTGCGCTCTCTTCCTCTGATTACATGTACTCTTGTTGTGCCCCCATCTGGTCACAAGACAGACGTGCGCTCTCATTGCTGTGGCATTGGTGTTGAATGTTCAATTCAAGATTAGTTTTATCTCTCTCTCTCTCTGTCTCACACACACACACACACACACACACACACACACACACAAACACACACACACAAACAATAAATCTCATTAGGACATTTAGTATGATACTTTTTATTTTAACTTAAAAAGAGAGTGGATCAAAAACAGGATTCAATAAATTAGAAATAAATATAATTGCTGTAATAATTAATACATACATTATAATTACTCGATTGCAAGAGTCTGACAGAAACAGGCCCTCAAAAGGTTTTCTCTAGAAAATTCTAAAATGAAAATATTGCAACCCACTCAAACCCCTTCTCCCAATAAACAAAATAACAGATAAATTAGTAAATAAATAAAAAATAGCTCAAATATTAAAACCTCCCGAATAAAAGTGCAACCCCCCCCCTCCCCCCGTGTTTCACCTAAAATCTAAGTAGAAATTTAAAATATGTTAGTGATTTCCCATTTTACAATTTGGAATGTAATATCCCTTTATGTAGATGATGATGTTACTAGTGGTAATAATAATAATAATAATAATAATAATAATGATAATAATAATAATAATAATAATAATGTTGCTGTGTCCTGTTCAGTGTTTATCTAAAGTAGTATTCTTTTTGCATTTTTTCTTGTTTTTTAAATGCTGCTCTTTGTAAACTAAATTATTTACAGGTCATTAGGATTTTCTCCAAAGTCTCTCTAACCTACTCATTTAATCATCTTTTTTGTATTTTCTTTCTTTTTTTTTTTTTTATTATGAAACATCGGTCCCTCTATATTTGTCATGTAATAGACATGGTATAGACATGTTAAAGTCTATTGAAGTGATATATCAGCATTTTTCATCAGTACCTTCCATACACACTTGGTCTGAGTTGTCTTAACTGTACTAAACACCCTGTTGGCAAACTTCACACAGACTATGGTCAAACCAAGCTCTCGGCTGTATGAGTAAGATTACTGACTCGCGTGAAACCGTGTGTATCTGTGTCTGAGTGTTGGCAGGCGTATTTGTGTGTATGTGTGTTTGTATGTGTGTGTGGTTGTGCACTTTATGTACATTTGTATATCAGCCTTGTACCGTTTGAGGTTCTGTGTTGAGAGTGCATGTGTATTTGTGTGAGTGTGTGTCAGTCAATGTGTGTGTGTATGTGGCTGCACTCTCCGGACGCTCAAAGGTAGCAGACAGTCTGAAAGCATAATGAACCCTGGGATTCCACCTTGGCTGGACGTTGAAGGGTCACCTGTGAAGGGAGGGAGAGTTGGGGGGAAGAGGGAGTGATACATAAACAAGGAGAAAGGGACAAAGAGGGAGGGAGGATGTGTCAGAGTTATAAATACAACCGAGAACAGAGTTTCTGTCTGATCTTTACATCTTGAAAAACATGCCCCTCCCATCAAACCAAACTCTTCTGTACGCACGACTTGAACTGCTATCATACATATTGCAGCAACCTACACCTCAGGATGCTCCTAGCTTGTCTTTGTCTCAGTTTCGTCTTGGTGAGTTAAAACAAGAAGACGTCATTCACAGTTGTAAAGCTCTGTCTCTCAACAGCAGTAAATCATGGTGCTTTAACACATACACACACAGTGTCTGAATCATGCAACTCAGTGAAAATCCACTATTCGTGTCCTGGTGTGACTGTGTTTCTAAATGTCTGTGTATTTGTACGTGTGTATATATATTTGTGTGTGTGTGTGTGTGTGTGTGTGTGTGTGTGTAAAGCTCCATTATAAGGTAATTATGTGTTTATATGTGTGACCTTATGTGCATGTGCTGCACACATGTGCCTTGAATCATGGCAAGCAAACACTACTATCGACATGCATCACTCTCTGGCATTTGCAGTATAGAAATTCTGGGTGACAGTTAGATCAGACTTATGTAGGGGCAGCAGAGTTTAAGAGCTCAAATAGATGTTTTTTTTTTTTTTTATCAGACAGGTCCATTGCACATAAAGACCCTTTTATTACCCACAAGGATTTGTTATGTAAAGGTTTGTCTAGAAATAGAAACAGAATCCTTTATTTATAATGTGTGCTGCCATGTGACGGTGCCTCCACACACAGACTTGACAGCAGCTACACAATGTTAGGGTTCGTGGAGGATTGAATTTACCTCAAACTGCATCCTATAGATCTTTTACTTCTATGTGTTATATTTCTCCCAGAATTCCTATAGTTGAAGGCTGTTCTCCAATAAGCAAGAGGCATTTGTTTTTTCCACCATGGCAACCACATACCCTTTACCTTTAAACTCGAGCTAGAGGGACAGAAAGAGGAGGCCGGGATGAAGAGAAGAGGGGAGAGAATGAAACAGAGAAAGGAGGAACAAGAAGGAGGAGATAAAGGGACCAGAGGTGGAGGAGGAGGAGGACGAAGAGGGAAGTAGTGAAGGGGAAAGGAAGGAAACACCACAGCAGTGACAGAAGGTGTAAAAGAGACCAAGAAAGAGAAATGAGGGAGCAAAAAAACTAAAGTGCCACATCAAACAGTGTAACAAATCAGAACCCAGGGTTACAAACTCAGCCTATCAGAGTACAGCTCAACAAAATGCATGCTCACCCAAAATAGTGTGCTTTTGTCATTGCCTTATCTCTTATGTCTTTTCTCCTCTAAGCTGTATGGCCCATGTTGTGGACCAGTTTGTAGCCATATTTAGACTGTAACTACATACTAACTACTAACTAACTGATACTCATCACCTCTTGTCCAACACTGCCTGCTGTTTTTTTGTTGCATAAAAGCATAAAAATATGAGTTTTCCCATCAACACTTGAATGATATTTGGCAGTAAACTGTGGTGCTACTCTACATTTCTTCACAAGTCCTCTATGGAAACCTCTGGAAAACCTCTCTATACAGACACCGGTACAACAAGGATTATGCACTCGTGTATTACACACTAACAGTGTAACACAGACACATATGTACACATGGATGCCCACGCTCACTACTGTACCCAAACAATTTGTTCAAATAATAATGACACCAAACAGAACACTACAGAAACTGATCAAAAACAAAGCTGCAAAAAAATAACGAGCGTTTCTACAGAATTTATCAAATTACTATGCAGTGATTAAGTGTATCAAATATCCAATCAAATCAATTGTTTCTGAGTACAGTCCTGGCTATTGATAGTTATTGATCAGTATGTGCACAGGTCAATACAAAATAAAGTCACAATGCACCAAACACAGTCTGTGGTCACTACAGCAACAGGACATGCAGGTCAACGCATGGCTGGTTGCTCGAGGTGACAGAACAAAAATTGCCAAGGGCAACCAACACAGGCAATCAATCGCCACAGCAACCCAAACACAGGCCAACCAATCAACTTACAACAATGCGAGAGGAAGGGGGGGTCAGGGCTTTATCGGTCACTAGGCAACCGTTGCCATAGCGATGGGGTCCTCGTGAATTATGATTGGACGGAAGGATCTTGGGTGAGGTAAGTTGCCGTTTCAGGAAAAGATCAAAACAGCAGGAAAGAAAATAAATAAGATTGTGAAAGAAAATAAAAAGGAAAACAATATTTTAGTATTTTCACTTTTCCTGAGTTGATTAAGCTGTTTTTATACGAGAAACCAATGTTAATTCACTGTTATGTCATATTAAGCTTCTCCTCTTAACTTTTTACCATCAGTTAGCATTGAAGTGTCAAAGCATAAGTTACCTTCTCCATGTTTCTCTCACTAAACTCATTTCTTCCTCCTGCTCCCCCAACATACAACACCCCACCTCCCTTGTAGTCGTGTCATTCATCACCTCCTGACGTCCACCTCACCTCTTTTCATTTCTTCCTCCTCCTCTCAATGATCACTCAGTATGGGCGGTTGGCATCTTTGGGCCTTTTCAGTTGCACTTTCAGTCTTTTCATGCCGATCTGGAAACCATTCATGGCCTGGATAGCAGCCTGAGCACTAGCTGGGTTGTCAAAACTCACAAATCCTGAAAGAGAAAGAAAAAAGTAGACCTTGCGTTACTTTTATCTCACCTTAATTTAGATACAGAAATGAACACAACAGCTTGTCCTCCACACAGCCAGCCCCTGTCTTGTTCATTCGTCCTTTCCTCCCACTGATGCAAGTACTCGCCCCTCTCCCTCCCTCTTTCTTCTCTGTCTGTGTCTCACCGAAGCATTTGCTCTGGTTGGTGGCACGGTCCACAAACACCTTAGCTGAGATGACATTGCCAAAGGGCAGGAACATCTGCAGCATCTCAGAGTCACTGAACTCCTGGGGCAGGTGGTAGATGAAGATGTTACACCCCTCTGGACCTGGGATACATGCACATTGGCACACACACACACACACACACACACACATTAGGCAGAGTGTGATAAATGATCTCAGGCTGTGGAATCCCTGTGATAAACAACTTTAAATTGAATAGAGGGGTGTGGCCCCAGACAGACAGGAAGTCACATCACCTTCTCTCTGCTGCTGTTGCTGGGGTTGCTGGTGTTGCTGGGCAACCAGTGTTGGCTGCTGGGGGAACGGCTGCCCAACCAATCCGTAGGCAGCAGGGTATGCCGCTATTGGGAGAGACAGACAGTGACAAAATCTGATTGGGTAAAAACAACAGGTGGCAACATAGCAGCAACCAATAGAGTCATTTTGTTTGAACTAAAGTGTGTCCTGCTGAAGGTGAAAACTATTAACTGTAACAGCTTAATGGAGCAAGTCTGCTAAACAATGACACTGTTGATGAGTCTGGTATACACACAGTCTCCGTTTACTACATGGTTGTGAGTCGTGAGGAACAGATCAGATGTCAGATACCAGTCATTTATTATTTATCTTTTATGTACCTTATGTTATCATTCATTCATTCAACTGTCCGAGACCCAATGGCAGTCAAACTGCCCCTGGCCTTCTTTTCTGTACAACATGATTTAACCTACTAGTAGTTATTTCTGATAACACATGGTATTTGTAAAAAAATGTAGAAAAATGTGTCTTTATTGGATGTGCAATGACTTTCAAAGGAACCTTAATAAACTCACACTGGGAGTTTTAGAGGTCTAATGGTACTGTCCACACACTGGGCTTCATCTTACCATCCCTTTTGTCTACTTTTGTAATTAGCACATAAACTGATAATTTGTCAGGCCCATTACAATTGGAATAGCTGAGAATTTGAACTACTGGTTCAAACTGAACTGTGTTTTAACCCTATCTGTCAGCAACTCTGCTTTAGGTTTTAGTAGCTTTGCTATAATTTCAAATGTTTTTTTACTTTATAGTGTATCATTAAATCCTTTAGTTTGTCCATATACCAACCGGTATAGTGCTGCATGCCTGCATACGCCTGCTGTAGGGGGTCCAATGCCGCAGCTGGACTCTGAGCTATAGAATAACAAAAATAAATAAATGAAGCAAGTACAAACTACAAACAATATGGTAATGTCATAATAAATCCTTGTTGCTTTTCCCTATTTGATGTCTACATTGAACATTCTACAGACTTCATTAAAATACCTTGATATGGGTGAACGCCATTGGTGTATAGTGTTTCTGTTGCTTGTTGTCCATTGGTTGGGGCTGGCACACTGCTGTAACCGTTAACTCCTATTGGTGGAGGAAGAGCTGGCACAGGTGTTGCTGCAATAGTTGGAGGAGTGTTTGTACCTGCAGACATAGATCACACGCCAGGCATCAAGCCTCTCTAACTGCAGGTCTTTACAGCTTTCATAGGGCTGCATCTGTTTATAATATCATGTACAGTCATATTGCTCTATTTTATGCAAAATACCGAAAAAAAATGATTGATCAAGTCTCATGACTTTTTTTGTGACAAAGCAAAGCATGAAAGACAAAAACTTAATTATAGCATGTGTCTGATCACAGACAAATTCAAATCTGTATATGTGTGTGAGCCTACCCGAGGATGGTGTGATGGGTGTAATGGGTGTGGCAATGATTCCGTTGGCATTGAGCGCCGCCATCTGCTGCATCTGTACGGCGGCAACTGTTGCCACAGGAGACAAGTATGCTGACTGGGCAACCAAGGCCTGCTGTTGGACAAGCTGTGGACAGAGAAGGAAACAGAAAGAGAGGGGAAGGGGTTGGGGAAAAAGAGGGAAGAGAAGGGAGAGTATAGAGCAAGAAGGAAAAAAGAAGGGAGAGAGAGGACAAAGAGACAGTTAAATGAATATAGGAACGAGAGAGAGAGACCGAGAGAGAGAGAGGAAAAGGTAGAAAAACGGAGAGGAAGGCACATGCAGAGGGAGTGATGGAGGAACAGATGAATAGAGATCTAATTACAAGGCCATTATGTCTTGAGTCAGTGGGTTAATGGTTGTGTGTTGCGGGAAAGCTAATGCCCGATGACGTATGTTCTGTTGTCTAGGTAATAACATTAGCCCCAATTAGACTACTGATAGCCTCTTCAAACTTATTACATCCTTTCATAAGCACAGCACTCCTCTTACAAACTTGGTGTGTATGCGTGTGTGTAAAACAGTGAATGTTTGTGGTGCATGCACTACTTGCCTGTGCACTGACCGCCTGTGTGTAGGCATTGTAGGCGGGGTAATTGAGGGTCATGGGGCTGAAAATGCCGAGCTGGGAGGCCACCTGCTGCATCCTCCTCAGCCCCCGCTCCTTCTCTGTGTCAGCGAACTTCACCACCAGGCTGGACGATGCTCCCTGTGGGGAAAGAGATAGAGCCAGACCTAAGTTTCAACTGCAATTACAAGTAATGTTATGTTATCTTCTTTTTGTGTTAATGGGACTCTGCTCTGTTTATTAATTCATTCATTTTCTCTATCCATTTAATCCTTTTACGAGGCACAAGGGGCTCAGGCCGAGCCCAGCATATAGGAGGATGCCCAGGACAGCACCAAAGCGGATATAAGCTTACGTTACTTACACTGAGCTATATAAAATGTAAACTCTCCCGGCTGGCCTATGCACACATCTTTGGAGGACCATTCAAACAATATGTGACATGTGTTTTATATGACTAGTTTTAATCACATATATCATATGCATGCAACCTACAGGCATTGTGCGGCTTCCATGCAAGCTGTTGATGGCAGCCTGGGCTTCAGCGTGTCCTTGGAATTTTACAAAAGCACACCCTGCAACAAAACAGAGTGAGCACACAGATTGTTTTTAAATACACAACACTACTACGTTAAAAATTTCGTTTGTGGGATTTTTTGTGTGATACCTTTGCTGGTGCCATCGGGTCCTCGCAACACAGTACACTCGTCTATGCTGCCAAAGGGCTCAAACAGCCTTCTGACGTCCTCGTCGCTCTGTTGTTTTCCCAGCATGCCCACAAACAACTTTCTGTCCTCTGAGGGATCAAGGTCATGTGGAAAACAACAATGCAAATGCAAATACAAATGTTATTTTCCTTAAACTGGTATTACCTCTGATGAGAACTGTAGAAATTGTTTTATTGAATGGAAGCTACCACTACTGACCACCAGGGAGCAGTATTGACCACAGTGATTAGTGATAAGAGAGGGGAGTGGAAATGTGTGTCTGTGTGTGTACTTGTGAAGGCTATTTACTAAAAACATGAGTCCAATAACCCTCCAAGCACCCTGCTGCCTAGTTTCTATCTTTATCTGATCCAGCTTGACACCTACCCCTGGCGTCTGTGTCTGTGTACGTGTGTGTGTGTGTGTGTGTGTGTGTGTGTGTCTGTGTGTGTCTGTTTGTGTGTATGTTTGTCTTTGTTCATATGTATGTCTCACCTCCTCTTCCCTCACTGTCAGCTGGTTTCACCTGGATCGGCCGATTCATCTGATGGACAAAAGAAGAAAGCGGGAACATTAGCACAGACTATCAACATGTCCATCCATTTATATTATTACAGAACATCGATTTGCTTAACTGTTAACAGTTTTGTGCCTTTTGTTGTTGTTGTTGTTGTTGTTGTTTATATTTCATTTATCATCATCAATTAACAAAGACAACAGAGAGTAATTTTATTCTAAACGTTCCATGGTTGGCCACTTTGCTTATCTTCAACTGCAAGTTTATGGGGTCAAATGAATTGGGAAATTAGTAGAAAACAGAAATACAGTCTGTAAGGTATAACAAATCAGAAGACACCAAATTTCTGTTGTCAAATCATCTGAGTGCTGACCTTCATCAAAACAGTAAAACAACAAAGATAATTCTCTGTACTGACAGATGATTTTGTGTGACATCAAGGTCTGTGTGTGCATGTGTTTGGGTGTGTCCACGTGTTTCTTAGTCCCTGATAAATCAAGGTTAGCAGGTGACAGGTGTGTCTGAACTCTGTCCCCTGTTGCTCTCTTTCTGTGTCAAAACACACAACCTTACTATCTCTGACTTCTCGCTCTCTCACTCTCTCTCTCTCTCTCTCTCACACACACACACACTCACACAGAATGGATGGGGGATTGAGAAGTGATGAGATTAAGAATGCAGGCCAGCTGATCTGGATTACAGAAGAACTACGGATTAGATGAGGGACAAGAGTAGGCTGAGATAGAGAGGAGAGGGAGAGAGCGGGTGAGAAAGACTATAGTGGAATGAGATGACAAGTTTGTGAGGGGAACAGGCACAGTCAGCTAAAAATAAAAGAATGGAGAATGAGAGACAGAGGCCTAGGGCACCCCGACTGATTTCGACAGCCTGAAAGGGCAGGTGGAAGGCCAAGAGGAACTCAGGGAGTGAATGGAAATGCTGGAAAAAGAAGCATTACATGGAGAGTGAGAAAGAGGGAGACAGGGAGTGGGAGGATGAAAGCAGAGCTACCCCTGAGAGGATGATTCAAAAAGAATAGAAAGAGAAAGAGGAGGAGGAGGAGGAGGAGGGAGGAGAGGGGCGCGAGTCAGTCGTGACTTGCTCTGTCTAAAAAATGTCACGACTACAGAGATCCATTGCCTTGAGTGTTGCTGCATGCATGCACACATATATTCTGAATGGCCTGCACTATCTACACACAAACACACACAGGTTTGTCACACACACATACATGAAGGCACGCACAGCCTCAGAAACATACTACACACACTGTGCTTAGTCATAGCACTGAGGCAATGAGACAGAGTGTTAATGCCAGAGGGATGTGATGGGGGAGGAAAAGGGCTGTAGAATGATGGCGGTGAAAAGAGGGTAGAAGTGCAAGAAAGGGAGAGAAGCAAAAGGTTGGATCTAAAGGAGGAGGGATAAAGCAAGTCGAGGAAGGTAAAGCAGAGAAGAGAAGATTGAAGAAGCCACAGAAGGAATAAAATCAACATGCTCGTGGAGTCAACTCTGCTTTTGGCCAATCTGAGCTTTGCCAAATTGTTTTTGAGTCAGGCTCAGATTTAAAGTTCCTCAGTCTGCTGCAACAGAGTGTAATTAATGCTTTATCTCACTGCCAGTCAAAATGTGATTTGTAGTAATAGTGGGTGAATTACTGTCCTTGGCATCCATGAACGGTTATTCAAAGACAGGGAGGAGAAAGAATTCAGAGGGAAGAACAGGGGATGAGAAAAGGGACAAGAAGGGACAGAGAGGAGGAGGAAGAGGGTGGGGAAGGAGGGGACAGGGAGGGGATGAGAAGGAAGAATGGAGAAAGGTCCCAGAGGGGTGTTAAGGCAATGTAATGAAGCTGGTAATTGAGGAGAGGGCAGAGCAGAGAGAGACTGATCCATACATTTGATTAATCAGCTCTTAGCTGTCACCACAAAGCTATTGATCTAAGGCAAGGCCATCACACACAGTCAGAGACACAAACCCACACAGCTGCAAACACATCTGCACACACACACGCTGTAGAGGAAGGGATGATGTCCATTTTTAACCCCACACCTTTATTGACTGGGACTGTCAGCATAAACATAAACTTAACAGAAATTACACACACCTTACCTCCCCAGTTTCCTGTGACCTTGGAATCACACTGTCCATCCATCTATCCATCTATCCATCTATCCATCCATCCATCCATCCATCCACCCATCCACCCATCCATCCATCCATCCATCCATCCATCATATTCCAGTCCTGGTGTTATTGCTGTCCATCCACACTGCCATCCATCTTGTGCTATCAACTCATCGATCAGTCCCGTCTTGTTCATTGATTTTGGGCTGTGTTGTAGAGCAGGCTGATTGTAGCAAGATTTGTGTCCACAAACCCTTTCTCTATCCTTCCATCCATCTATCACCTCTTCCATTTCTTCCTTCATTACACCTATTCAAGCTCATCCATGTGACCGTAAAATAGACTGAACAGAACACCTAATGATTACAAACTATGGCATATCAATCAAGACTTATCATTCTGTTTTTGACATTTTGGTGTTGATAAGTATTGACATAATATACATTTATATTATAACACATAAAGGACGATGGGAATAAAAAAGAAAGGAGATGGAGAAAAGCAGCAGGTGAGAGGTGCACACTGCTGTGACAAAGACGACACAATGGCATCGGAAAATTGGCATGGCAACCGGCTTGTTGTCATGGCAATCGTATGACGGCACACTGGGTAGGTAAACAAGGATGCTGGTTGCCAAGGGTGACTGCTGTGCTCTTTGGATAAACAAAGAATTTTGTACCGGAGAGTGGTTTGCTGGCTTCAAACCATTTTTCTCTCTGAGTTGTAAAAGAATGAAACACGGGGGACAGATGAGAAGAGAGTATTAGCAAAAATGTCTGAGAACAAGGGAACTGAGCAAGACAGGAAATTTATAGTATAATGAAGAGTTGTGGGCAGTATCCAGAAGAGGAAGTGAGTGTGAGTTGGCTCCGAACAAGGGAAGGCGAGGGAGAAGGTGAGGGAACTGAATCTATATTGTAGCAGAGTAATTAAAATTCCCTTGAGCCCAAGAGAAAAATGCAAATAAAGTACAGTCCTTGATAGTCAGTCACACTGTACTCCACTCTGTCTTTCTCGCGCTCTCTTTTACTCCAACACACATGAACAGCCACACGCTCCTTTCAAGTCAAATTATCCTCTAATTACTCACGTTCCAATTAAGACTTAATTAACAGTAACCATCTGCAAACGTGTGCACGTACAAGGGGCTGGTTTAGTACTGTAGCACGGTTTGATCTGTCCTGCTGCATACTAAGAAGCCCTCGCTGAAAGACAGAGTTTCTGAGTCTCTGTGGAAAGTGGATTCGTATGTGAGCAGTGGCGCGGTGATGCATGAGGGCGAGATATGTGATATATGATCGTGTGTGTGTGTGTGTGTGTGTGTGTGTGAGCTCGCATGACCACTCATACTCAGTGGAGGCACGTCCACCACTCATACACGCATGGCCAAACCCTGCATGCAAACACTGCTCCATTTGCATGCTGTGGCGCCAACACAAATACAAACACAGTGCATGTCACTCATATGTGCGCACACACACATTCGGACTGTACGCTACACTTGTCCCTGCTCCCAGAGCACCCACCCTCCTGCACACAGAAACAAACACATACTACACACATACAGTTAATCTTGCTCCCTGCAGTAATGCAGAGAGGATTGTGCCAGGATTAGGGGATATTAAATCCTTGGATTATCCAATCAAATCGTATTCTACCCCCTCCCCCACCTACGCAAAATCAGTGGAACAAACCATTTCACCACATCAGGAGGGTGGGGGGGGGGTCGCTGTGTGTATGTAAATGTGTGTACGTACACTATTTGGAACTTGGATTAGAATACAGTTGAATCAGTTTTTATCATTTTGGTCTTTTTGGTCCAAAAGTGCTGGAGGGCAATACTTCCACAAACTGAAACCTAAAACTGACTACAGTGCACAGCATGAGAACGGACAATGGCATGTGTGTGTGTGTGTGTGTGTGTAAAACACAAACACTCTCTCTTCATATCTCTCTTTCTCATACAAACACATGCACACGCCCTTCCCCCCTTCAATCTCCCTCCGGAACACTCCATCCGCACAATTTCAGATGTCCATTTTCCAGAGTGCACAAGAAAGGAAAACTATTTTTATCCCTTCTCCACTATTTCTCCCTCTTCCTCATTCTCAATTCCCCTTTTTCCACTCTCAGCCCTATAATCCCTCCATACCCTGACATGGGCATTTCTGCTTTTTTTTTATTATCTTTTTCCATCCCTTCTCACTCTCTTACTCTGTCTCATTCACTTCTTTCTCGTGTGTCACTCTTGCTCTCTCTCACTCTCTTCCCACCCTCCCACCCTCTCTCTCTCTCTCTCATTTTTTCTCCATCATTGCTGTAATGTGCCTCGCAGGCCTACAAACTCATTATCATCAGTGTTATGAAGCCTTATGTTGATTTGACAAAACCAAAATTGAACTAAATAGCAGCTCTGTTCAGCACATTTTTCACTCTCTTGAAAACAGAATTTTTGACAGTATTTTTTAAAAAAGAAATACTTTTAATTTTTTTTCTCATTTTATTCAAATGTCAATAAATAATTATAATTTGAACAAGAGTTCGCATATTCTACTCTATGACGACATGGTTGCACATGGTTTTACACAATATTGGGGAAATTTTTACGCTTATACAATATAAAAAATCACAGAATTTCTGATTCAATAGTTTTGATTATGATGTTTCATAAAAAATGAATCTTCAGCAGGGATGTGATGGATTTTACAGCCAGGAGGATTTCTTTTCATACCTTTCAGCTAAGATGGACACATTTTGAAATTTCAAACTTTTATCTGCAGCAAAACCAGATCATGACAATCAAATACTGACCTTACTAGTTTTCAACCAAAATAGTAAAAAAAAAGAAGAAAAAAAATCCAATATATTGCATCTCCAGTAAAAGGCAGAAAGGTACTTCATAACATGATAACCAGAAATAATCAATAATTAGCTTTGACAAGACTTCATCTACATATTACTCTGCTTCTGCTTCTCTCCGTGGACCATCTGTGTTATAATAATTCGCAGAGGCTGTTTTTATGAGGTGTGTTGGAGTGTTTACATTTCAATAAAATGTGGAGGTCACTGTAACGTCTACCATCATGGCACCAGGATGAAACTGAGCTCTCATTCACAGCTGGATGAAGATACAGAGATGTGAGAAACACAGAATGAGCGGGAAGGTGGAGCAGCCCGGCAGCACAGCTCCACCCCACCTCTCTCCCATCTCTCTATCACACCACGTTAAGGCTTTGCATCCCCCAGGTTACCTAGCAACCTGGCATCTCGCTCTGATTTGTTGCCAGGCAACGGGGGCCCGCAACCATAATACACGCTCCTGAGCGGCCCATCCCCCTGCTCTCATCCCACCTTCCTCTGTCTCTCTCATTCCATTCTTCACACCTGAGAAGTCTGCCCTCCTCCTCCTCTTCCTCCTCCTCCTCCTCCTCCTCTCAGTACTTCATCTAGCTGTTAACCCTTCATCAGCCTCTCTACTGGAGCATGGATTACCAACATATTCTCTTCTCTCTCGTTCTCTTTTTCTCTTTATCATTCTCCATAGTAATAGTATCAAACCATGCATAAAGCAGAACTAACTACCCTGTTGATCCCTATAATATTATGCTGTTTTTGTCAAACCCCAATGAGAACATTCTGCATGCAGCAGTGGAGCACTCACTGAAATTTGATCCTTTGGATTTAGTCCAACATAATCCAACAGCACTATAGCGGATAACTGTTAGACCTATGCACTTGGACCTTCTTTCTATTTTAGGGAGTGTAAGTCCTTTGGGAAATGAGCTGGTGAATTAAAAACGCTGCTCAAAGCCATACAAATTCATGATTGCAAAAATCTCTTATTCACTGAGATTACATTCACTACGGCGCTAGTGACACGTTTTCAGATGTACACAGTCACAGCGTTAGGCAGAATCCCATAAAATTAAGGCAAGACAAATATGCAAATGAGCTGTATGTTCAACTGAAAGGAACATATCATGTTGAACGCCACTCTTTTTTTTTTGTGCTGTCATATGACCAAAAGAAATCTATGGTGTTTTTTTTTTTGTTTTTTTTTTTTACCTTGGTCTAATCACGTGTGTTTCTTTGGGGCAACTCAAAAGAAATACTTTAAATTTCCTGAATGCACATCTCAGGCTGATCTCACTTAACCTGAATGCCAGTAGGCTGATCAGTATCTTCAGATTATAATACAGCAAGACAGTATCAAATCAGATTACAAAATCTAATGCCTTAATCTACTATAGATTAGACTAAATTCTAACCATTGTCTTCTACCATCTATGATTTCATATCTTTCTTGTCCTCATGATGTTTTACATAATACCAAGGAAAGTGATTTCAAATGGAGAAAGAATGTAATTTTTGAGTATTACGACTGAAACAGGATGATGATAAAATTATATGTACTCATACAGTCAGATTATAGCTGGGCTAAATGTATGTCTAAAAGTTACATTTTGATTTATTTAATTCAAAGTTATATTCTACATTCATAAGCTTCAAGCCTTAAAATGTAATGTAACAATACTCGCAAAGTCATGAGGTACTTCTAGTCTTACATCCAATAGTTTAAAATGTTCTTAAATCTAAATCTACGGCTCAATATATATTAAAACCACAATTTGAACAAAAATTTAACCTGAACACACAGAGCCACATACATGCCAAAAATTTCACTGTGAAAGCCTCCTGGCTGTCACACATTAACAAGCCAAAGAACACAGAGCTATATAAGTCCTGCTGTCCTATTCTCCTGTCCTCTGTTGCTGAACAGTGTGGTGATCTATGCCAATGTAATTTGGTGGTATAAAGCTCCAGCTTTGCCCTATGGTCAGTGTGAAAAGGCCATTATCTAGACAGCAGGTTGAAACGTGGTTAGAGAGGGGACCTCAGAGCAGAGGTCACACCCCAGGTGCAACTTAAGTCCTGTCATCCCCTTCCCCGCCTAATCACACACACACACACACGCATATGCAGACACACACCAGTGGCCCCCTCTGACAGATGTCTCTGTTTAAACTGACAGAAGTGCACCCGGACTCCCCCGCACTCCTCCACCACCCAGAAAAAGCCCTTTCTTCCACACACCACCCGCCTGCCCCTTCCTCCACACTCATTATAGCGAACTTTTGTCTTGCTTCCTCCTTCTCTCCAACCCGACCTCCTCTGCTCCTCCCCTGTCTCACCCTGCCCCCTCCCTGTCTATACACCCCTATTAATGCCAAACCTCTTCATGGCCCTCCTCCGCGGCTCTTAACCCCCTTTTCATTCAGACAAATTCACACACTCATTCAGCCCCCCTGTATGGGCCCTGTTCTATACGTCCATCTCACAGCATACAATATAAATATTGCATGCTGAGGCAAGGTGTCTGGATCGCAGGCTCTTGGTTTTAGTTGAACAGTCCCATGAACATGAGTGAAACATGCTAACTCATGCCAGTATCATTCTTGACTTGTCAAGATGTTATATTATAGAGAATTTTATGATTTGAACCCCTGGTTTGTGTGAACTCATACATGCTGAGAATAACAAATTTAAACAGAAAATATTTCTACAAATCAACACAAAGTAAAACGCAATCTGTCATACATTTGTGGAGAAAAATAAAACAAAAAACTTTATGATTCAATCAATATTCATGAATCCAACAGTTACCTAAGCATTACTGAATTTGGCCATCTTTGTCCTTCTAAATGCTAAACTCAGCACATGATGTTCAGCCAGTTGAAGGCTTGAAAGCACTTAAACTGGTGGCATCTGCATCGTCTTTCAATCTAATGTTTCTAAAATGTCACATTTTTTTGGCCATCTACGCTCTGAGAGTCCCAAAGCTCCCAAGTGTAAAGATCTGTGCTTGGAAATGGAATTCAAAGGGTGAATGTTACAGTAAATGAGGTAAAAAAAAAAAAAAAAAAGGAGTGATGTTGGGTATATGATCTGGCACTGGACATCAGTGACACAGCTCAGTGATCAAAGTCCTCACCAAGTGCAAATGCTGAGATCTGGGCAGCCGTTACAGCCATTGCATTTAAGTGATTTTTTGGCACACTCTACCGTCCAACACTTGTTTTCTTCATTGATGACTCCTTAAAAACCCAAATATATAAATAAAAGACATTCTCCTTGTGATGTTGGAATAATCTGTCATTTTAAGTTTCGCAGCAGTGTGTTGTGGTCAGTATGAAATATCCGTCTTTAATATCTATTTTGAGTATGATGATTGAAAGAGAAACACTTTGATTTCCAGATTCATCACCTTAAGTGAGCAGCTTGCAGTAAGCCAATGTGTGAATCCAGGATTTAAATGAGCACACTAAAGCTGCCCATGCTGCTCTTCACTCAGGATCTGAAGCCAGCTTCAAGTTGCTAGAACAAAGCATGCATCAGTCCATCATCGGAACCAATAATGATGACTGGTAATTGCTACTAACTAAACAGTCTTTTTCAGTCTGAATGTGGAAACTAGGCCCTGCAGATTTTTGTAGCGGGTTGGATTTACAAAACAGATGGTGTGTGATATGGACTCAACTCAACTTAGGGCTACTTTAGAGCTCAGCATCTGAGAGACACAGATTTGGCAGTGAACAGTCACATACCCTGGTAATCATGTGTCCACACAAACATGATTTTCAAACTGGCCAGGATACAAATGTTCCTCAGTGTACATGTGCGTGCATGTGTGTGTGTGTGTGTGTCAGGCCTTAACAGAAGCAGGCGCTCTCCAGGGTCAGGCTTTTATGAGACTATGATTAGATTCTGCCTCAATTTTGTGGTGAAATATGAGGCAGGCACTCCTTCTCTCTCCATGTTCCATGCACAAATGCACTCACATGTTAACGCACATGCAAGAAAATACACACAAACACACTTTCACATACTACAGCAAAGACTTTTGTTTTAAACAAACAGGCCAAATCCCCCTTGGTCTGAGCTATAAACAACCCCACACAAACATCGCATCTGCATATACCCTCTCTGTATCACTCTCTCTGACTCCTCCTCTATGTCTTTACTTCTTGTACACACATACACACGCACATTTGATTCTACACCTGTCCCTCTACTCCCTTCCCATCCCACACACAGTGAGGATAAAAATAGAGAAACAGCACAAGGGAGGGGGAAGCGATACACATCACAAACCCCATCAGGCGGGGAGAGATAGAGGCAGAGGGATGGCAGAGGAGGAAGAGACACAGAGAAAATGAAAGAGAGAGAGTGAGAGAGGGAGCTGGGGTCTGTTCTAAATTGAAAGTGCAGCAGTAAGCAGTGAAGGGGAATAGTAAACAGTGCTGCTGACCACATAAATATGCTAAATTAGCCTACAAAGTCGCCCTAGTGGATAATTGCTCATCATAGCTTTGCCCCATAGGGAGGCTGCCTGCCAGGCATCTTAGATTCCACATGGAAATGCACATTGAACATACACAACATGCACACATTACATGTCCTGGGTGGACTTGATAAACATCAGCAACAAGTTCTGGACGATGGACATGCAAATGCCCAACTTTCCAGTCTCATAAAACAGCTTACACCAAAGGGGTAAGTCATTTTGTGTTGTCAGTGAACCAAAATGTCATGTTCCATTTGATGTTAGCAGTGTTTACTGATACTTGCCTTGCATTTCAGAAACAAATCATGTACGACTAACTATCAGGAAGTCGCACTCTTGGCATTACTACTGAGCTGCTGTTGCTGAACATTGCAAGTACCCAAATGAGTCCATACTGTTCATGCATATAAAACATAGCTTTTTCAGCCTGGGCCGGGACATAAATAACTTTGCTGCTTCTCTCTTTGATCAAGGCTCAATAAAATACACAACAGCGTCCAACATGTTTGCCCAACCCAGCGTCACCCATGGAAGTAGACAAATTTATTGGATTAATGTAAGAATGCCACTGTCATGCCATATGCACTTGATCAATAGCCACAGTACAAATGTTTATTATATTTTTCATGAGCGTATTGATTCGGGGCTGTATCAGTTATTGTTAACTACTTGCCCTGTAGCACTTCTCCTGCCTTTTTAATAATTCAGAAGGCATCCAGTGTGTCGTTGCATGTATGATGTGTGTGTGTGTGTGTGTGTGTGTGTATGTATGTGTACTACATTTTGGTTCTAATCAAAGAACAGGGAGCAGAGTGCTGTCTGGAGAGCATTGAAGCATGACAACACACACCTGGTAAGCTGCTTATCACACTTTAATTTCACCTGCGGAAGCCAGCGTGACCAAACAGATGTGTGTGAGTATGTTTATGTGTGTGTGTGTGTGTGTGTGTGTGTGTGCGTGTACGAACACTTGTGTTTGAAGTAGGACAAAGATGAAGGGAGTGATAAACGCAGAGAGAAGAGAGTGCAGATTAAATGGAAAGACAGATACTGTTGGTTAAAAAACAAAAAAACAAAAAAAAAAAACAAAAGAAAAAGATAAGGGAGGAAATACAGCAGCAGTAGGCCCTGGAGAGATAGAGCGATAGACAGAGTGGAGGGAGATATGAGGTTAAAATCTAAACAGGCTGGGAGGGAAGTGTGGCCTGATGAAAAGAAGGGGGGGGGGGGGGGGGGGGGGGGTTGGAGGATTAGGGAGGCAAGGACAGTTGTATTAATGATTACTATAAATTCTGCATGTGTACAAGCAAGGATGTGCATTTATTAGCGAGTGCGTGCAGTATATATAGCTTTTGATAGATGCATATTAAAACTGTCCATGCTGCGCGCCTGTGAGGGTTTGTGATGTGCAAACTCGAATAAGAGGAAATGAGAAAGTGCCGTAATAAAGTCTGTAAGTGGGTTAGGTTTTCTGATTATTTATCATGGGTTGCAAATATCAACTGATCTGTAACTGAAGCTGTTGCTTAAATATAGATTAATTGGTAATGACATACAATCTTGCCGGACTAACAAGATGCAAATTTAATTGGCTTACATTGTAATACGCACTCACATTACACTTACACTAGGCACATCATTATGTTGTGTTTGTGTTACACTGTTAATAAATGAGGCTGTCAGACAAACTCTGCCCGAGAATGTTAAGTCCAAAGGAATATGACCAACATGAGATAAAACTAAATATCATTCATTCTATATCCAACTTTCACTTCACCATCCCTTTGTCACCATTCTGTCAAATGTATTATGCTAAATAGTGCTGTTCCAAACACTAATGGGAGCTGTCATGTCCTTCTACTGGTTCTCCTGAAAAGTTTTACAGCTCTAAGACCAGCCCCCTGAAATTGTTGACTAGAGGCTGAGCGCTGACCTCTGACCTTGGACACGTGCCATCAGCCTAATGCCACCATCTCTGGACTAACAAGAC
This sequence comes from Caranx ignobilis, assembly GCA_021432705.1. Lineage (NCBI taxonomy): Eukaryota > Metazoa > Chordata > Actinopteri > Carangiformes > Carangidae > Caranx > Caranx ignobilis. The sequence continues at coordinate 7,946,226 of MU270012.1, read as the reverse complement.
ACACGCTACTCGCTAAACAACTGCGCCTCCACTCTCTTGAACTATGTTTGTTATGAAAGCTGCAGTATTGTGGCAATATGATGTGTACTATAGGACATATTTGCAGATATGATAATGAGTATCTCATGGCTCCTCTGGAAAATATGCAAATGTAATGACATAAATAAAAATCACTGCTTAATGGACGTGTTTTTTCATCCTGATTATTTTCCTATTTGTCCTGTCCTGTTACCTCACTGTATATATCTCTCATCATTCCCAGTTGATGCAACCCCTGCATGCAAATGTGTATGAGAAATTCAATTTTCAAGTGCAAATAAGCACTGATATGTGACAGCCAAACATGAGCTCTTTCATGTGAATGGATCCCAGAGGGGAATCTCTGCACCACGTCTAATATAGGAAAACATCTGTATGCTACACTGTGACTTGCTAGTGGTTCCACTGTTTCTGCCACTGTGACCAATATAAAGCATCTCTCTCTTCCTCTTTCTGTCTTTCCTTCCCTCTCTTCATCTTGTGCTCCCTTTGTGCTCCTCTTTCCCTCTCTGTGTCCAAATTAAACACAAGGCGCAGGGTATTCTGATAAGACCATCTGTTCATCTCTCTCTCAATCCCTCTGTCCTTTTTCCTCATTTTCCAATCTGACAGTCTACTGCCTCTGCCGGACCTAGCGGGGGACGTTTGTGATATAGTTTCTCTGCATCCGTCTGTGTTTGTCTCTCTCCTTTCATTCCTCTACTGACTGGTTGGAACTGTTAAATCAGCGTTAAATCCCATCAGTGAGTGACAGACAGGAGCAGCAAGAGTGCTCTGTACCATTGAACTTGTCACCCAAACTTAATTGCTTGGCCATGGGTGTAAGCAAATCACATCTGTATGAATGTGCGACGCTACAGTTCTTTTAAAGTTGTATAAGGGTGCCTGACTTTCCACCGATGCCTGCAATTAAGAGTGATCCCAAGATTCAAGTCCCACTCCACCAAGACACACACACACACATGCAAACACACCTTAGCTTGCTCGGCCCACGGTGAGCCAAGGATTGTACTATGAAAATGAGTTTGTGAGAAACTAATCATGCAGCTTAACAAGTGGAGCTGGGATAGGAGGGGAGGGGGGAGGAGGGGGAGGAGTTGGGGGTGTGAAACGGTCGAAAGGGTCAACTAATCAAGAGGAGGGGAAATGAGACAAGGGGTAGTGGAACTCATGGGGGGAGGGGGTCGGAGGAGGGGAGATGGAGAGAGAAGGACTGATGTTGGGAGGAGGTCTTGGGAGAGGGGTTACCATAAATGACTGTGAAATGAGAATCCGAGGAAGAAGCGCAAGCGTGCAGTAAGGGGGAAAAAAATGAGTAAAAGACAGCAGGAAGGGAAAGGGGGGATGAGAGAAGGATACCATGAGGAGATTTTAGAGAGGAAAAAGGAGCAAGCGATGAAAGAGTTGGGGGGGGGGGGGGGGGGGGGGGGTGAAGGGAACATTCTGTAATATTCTACTGGTGCAGAGAAAGTGGAGGGAGGAGTTGAACACAGGACTGAGTGGATTTGAGGAGGAAAATAGGGAGATAAATGGAATGAGGGAAAGCATGGAGGGCTGGGGGAAATAAAAGGAGGAATAAGGGAGGGATGAAAAAGCAATTCTTGGGGAGAGAAAAGAATGGGACAATTGAGGGATGTGTGAAAGAGAGGGAGAAATCCTCTGAAGACATTTCTAGATCCTGTCAAAGGAGGCAACTGCTGCCAGGGAGGGGGAGGAAGAAGAGGGAAGACAGGGGAGAGAGAAAGGGTATAGACAGGTAGTGTGAAGTGACAGCAGAGAGAGGATACAGGCGGAGGAGGTACTGCACTATGCAGAGACCTCCAAGTTAAAATATTTACACTAAAAATAACTCTTTGACATTATTTGGAGATACAGGATGTTGATTTGAAAACCCAAGCATGAGTCAAAAAGTCAGAGTGATTAACATTATTAATTAACAGAATTAAGTAAGACTGTGAAATAACTTCAACCAGTTCGTTGAAGTCGGACAAGCGTGCTCACATAACCTCTTTGCACATTTTTTCATACTCTTATGAGCACTCTACTTCCGATGCCTTCTGAAAGAAGGGATGATAGCAAGACAGCGAGAGACACTCCAAATCAACCAAGGCCACATGCAGAAACAGTAATGTTGCAACATTAACACTTCGGGATTATTGAGAACCCAGTACACAACAGTCACGCCCTCGTTCTAGTACGTCTTTTCCCCAGGGGAGTGGTGCTTCTGATTGTTGTGTGCCGCCTCTTTAGTAAATCTGTACAGCTAATGAGCATCCTCCCTGCAAATGTTTCCTCCGAGTGTCCACAATATTCATCACAATTGAACTGCTTGGAAAGCAGGCTTATTGATAATTTCCTTTGCACCAATGAGCCTGCTGTTGATGTCGACAGTTGGAAAGGACAGAGTAAAGCACAGTGAAGAGGGTTAGAGGGATGAGTGAAGGAATAACACTGAGGAGAAGAAGACACAGAAGACAGCAGACAGTGGATAGGTGATTTTTCCCGAAAGGTCAGACCCCTTAGTAGGCCCTAATTGGATTAATGTCAGTATTAACATGCTGTGTTTGCATGCGAGCCTGTGTGGATGACGGCAGAGATATTCCTTAGTTACATGGAAAAAGCATGCATGATTGCAATATGTATGTATGCAGGGATATGTGCACATGTGTGTTAGAACATTTCCCCTCCCCCAGCACTTTTTCTTCAGGCTCTCCTCCAACCATTTTCTCACAGAGATCTTATCAACACCCCAGCTTGCGGAGAAGGAGGAGCTGAAACTCTGAGCTGAAACTCTGATCAGTGGCAGGGTGACACAGAGAGAATGAGATAGAGAATGCCTCGGAGATGGTGGACGTACATTCACTATTGTGTCATAACTGTTGTAAATCAAAGTTTAGATACAATTTAATTTCTGACAAAAACGCCCTGTACTCTCAAAACACTCTGTCTGGGGCTGGACAGACAGACCACACAGACTGGGTCTAAGAAATAGATTAAAATTGCCAAATGTTCCAAAACAGTTACTGTAAAATCCGTTGTTAACTGGAAACCAGGTCAGAGAGAGAGAGGGAGAAAAAAAGAGCGAGGGAACGACAGAGAGGTACAGCCTATGAGACAGACACAGATCCCGCACTGTGCCCCATCCATAATGAACAGTGTCCTACCCCAGCCCAGCCGCAGCACTCGATCCCTCACTAGAGAGACTGAGGGAGACTGGGATGAGACAAAGGGGAATGGCCACATTAATTACACACACTCTAGGCGGGGGCTATCACTGGAGGCTAACAGAGGGACCGACAGAGAGATGGAGAGACAGAGAAAGATAGAGAAATGGAAATAATCATGCTCACAGAGTACCGTATGTGTCTCCGGTGAGGGGGAGTGTTTGTCCTTAGCAGCAAGACGCCTGCTGGCTGTTATATTATGTTATGTCACAGTGTTACTAATGGGAGCTGAGCCTCCAATTGCACAGACACACACTGATGTCAAGTTGTGTGTGACTATGTGTGTGTATACAAGATAGTTGGCAGTGTCCGTATAAGTAGGGGGAGGAGAGGGGACTCTTGTGATGTGGGTGTATCTGCAAACTTGTGACTTTTATTGCATAAGTGTGAAGCGTGTACCGTCTAGGACTGTGTGTATATGTTTGTGATGCGCACTCACCCCTGGTAGTGTCTTCTGCTCGTGTAGAGCGCTCTGGGCTTTCAGTGCCGACTCTCTCGCACAGTACGTCAGAAACGCACATCCTGTCAGACAGAGACATAGACAGAGAGGGAAAGGGGATGAAGGTAGAAAAGTTCAGTGAGTAGCTCCAAGATTTGACATTCTCTGTCTCTGTACACACACACACACACACACACACACACACCATTTAAATGTCTCCTTTTCTGTGTCTCCTTTACTGATGTTTCCCTGGGTACCTTGTCACCTATTCTGAATTATTACTAGGCCAACTATTGTGAGAGGATTAAAAAAACACATGTTCATGCACTGTAACGATACTTGACAAAACCATGATGATTCACTCTAGAGCAGAGAAAAAACACTCCACGGCACGGCACATTTCAGAACGGCACAGCACGGCACGAGTCAGCACACGACAGCACCACAGACGTGCGCGGGGCTAACAAGGCCTTACAGGCTGGGCACAGTCAGGTTCCTGACCTATACCAACCACTATGCATGCCTCACGATCACTCCAAATACACTCCCTCTGTTTTCCTATGTGCTGTACCTGTGTCTGTGTGTATGAGGGAGGGGTAGGTAGTAGAGCTGGCTGGCCAGAGCTGTTTACTACACCTGTCACCAGCACTAAGACAACAAGATTAGCAGCAGGTTAGCATCCCAGTGACATCTCAGAGGGACTAATGTAGATTCAGAGTGAAGGAGAAAAGATTTCACCATTAGGAAGGAAACATTCACACAGAGTGCACATCTGAAGAATTGAGAATGACTCACCATAATGACAAAAGATAAATAAAATGCATACAGAACGACAAGACAAACTAAACCACACACAAGTAAGTACATGACCAACCAACACACACATACACACACGGGCACACATGCATCTTATGGCCCATCTCATTGCTTTTAAGAGGGGCTTACTGTGACTGTGGGGATTCTCAAAACAACAGATTCTTTCCCTTGTGTCACCGAGGCTTACAGGCCCATTACACTGATTGGAGCATACAGCCTAATCTGGTTCATAACACACAGGACCCCAGGTCAGTGTGTTTATGTGTGTGCATGTGTGTGTGTGTGTGAGAGAGAGAGAGAGAGTGAGAGAGAGAGAGAATGAGAGAGAGAGAGAGAGAGAGAGTGTGTGTTTACTCCAGTCGTTTGCTATGGTTTACCTGATCTTTTGTTAGAAGTGGCAATTAATTACAGGCTCATTATCTTTAACATAATAAGGAGACTCTAATTTTAATATATCTCATGTCATAAAGCTACATCACACCTATCTTATTCTGTGGAACAGAAACATGGATCAGCAATTCTCTGATTTCAGTACATGTCTACATAGGCAGTTTATTTTCGCAACAATCGTACTCATGTATAAGACTGCTTTTAATTCACAGTGCTCGAGTAGTAACTGAGTTTCTTTGGCTGCCATCATAATCTCACATTGCAGAGGAGGTGTGACAGTTTCCATGGAGACATGTGACACTCACCGCAGGAAAATTCACCCATCTATCTGCCTTACTGTCACATCTATCTACCTATTTATCTATCTATCTATCTATCTGTCTGTCTGTTGGTCTGTCTGTCTGTGTATCTGTATTTCTACGTTTAGGCTGTGTTATAATGGCAAGACCTACCTTTGTGCATGCCAGTGTATTTGTCCTTAATCACAGTTAGCTCATAGATTTTGCCAAACTGCTCAAAAATAGGCTTGAGGTCCTTCTCTTCCAGATTCCGGGGAATCTGCCCCACGAACAGCTTGATGGCGTCGGCCTCCTTCATCGGGACAGAGTGGAGAGGGCGACTGGATACTGCAGGGGCTGAGGGGCAAATGGATCAGAAGCAGGTATCCCTGGGGAGGAGCAACGAGATGCTGGACGAGTCTTTGGATCCCATCCGGATAGGTGGAGACAAAAAGAAAACAAAGAGAGACTTGGATCAAAAATCACAATAATAATCCTAAAACAATTATTTAGTGACTTATTATTATTGTAAAAATCGATTCATAACAATAAGCTTTATGAAAACTCATGTGGCATATTGATAATTTATGTAATATTCCCTTAGAGCTGGTGTTTATAATGACATTTATAACATTTATAATAGCATTAGAATATCTGCAGTTGTAAGGTAAGAAAACATGAAGAATAAAAAAATATTACTAATATACTTTCATAATGAAATATCTTATTAGGAGAGGCTCTAAGGCTATAATAAGTGTGTCACAATTATATAAATACGTTTAAAGACTATTTGCGTAGTTATTTTGAATATTTATTGCCCAGTCGGATGACAAAGGGCTCCAGTGGCTTCTGGAAAAACAATTATGCAAATGTTAATTAGCCAATCAAAAAACAATAATGGCACTTTTTTCCCCCAATTAAAAAAAAATCTATTTATATGGTGAAAATATCTGTAAGCATGCATTACCTTTTGATTGATAAACGGCGGTCAGGATCCCTACACATGGAAAAGAGGAGAAATTGTGTGACTGGGGGTAAATCATTGCAATAGAGCGGTTTCTTTGTTTAGCCAGCTGTAGGTTACAGCATACACACGGATGTCATGGGGCTCCCTTGCTCTTTGTCCGATCTCCCCTCAATGTACACACACATATATATATACACACACGCACACGCACACACACACACACACACACACAAACGAACACACATACACACACACATATACAAACACACACGCAAGAACAAAACAACACAAGGCAATATACCGGGGACATACATTAAGGCTTACCGTGCACAGATGATGCTTATGAGCACAGCGGTGCCTGTGCAGATCAGAAATTTACGAGGGATGCTCTCCGTTGGGTCCCCGTTGTTGTCCTCACCGCGCTCCCTCCGTGCCGTCCTCCTTCCTCCCCACTCTTGATGCTCTCCGCTCTTTGTGCCTGCCGTGCTACTCTCCCACTCCTCCTCGCCGTACAGTCTCTATAGAGTTGGCTGTATTTTCTTACAAAACCCCCGTGTTGCAGGTCTGGAGGTGACGAAGTAGAGTCCTGGCAGGTGACTCCGAAACACAGCTTGTCACGGGTCCCTCTGATACTCAACCAACGTCCCGACTCTCGAAATCCAGATTGCGCCGAGCTAGTTATCACTTTAACGAAAGTCCACTGTTAATGCCTATAAAATTTCAAAGTGATAACAGGCTAACCAGCTTAAATTTCGGGTAACTTCGAACTGTTTAAACTTGCTTGTACTCTCGTAACAGCCTATTTCCGCCTCGCCGTTGCTCCTCCGACCGTTAATGGTGGTTTTTGTCGCTTCTGATTCTTGTAATTTTCTGTTGTCTTTCGGTGTCTCACCCGTTCAACGGCTGGATGGCTTTTCACGTCTTTTACCGGTATCTCCCCTACTCTCTTTCTCCCCTCCCCCTCCTCGCACCAAAGCGGTTGCTAGCCTGTGACGCAACACTCAGGGACCGTCAATAATTTTCTTCTCCGTACTCACACGAAAAAAATACAATATCGTCTCTCGTTTACTCATTTACCTTTAAAGCTACACTCTTGAAAGTCGAAGCGTCTATTTGCTATGTGTTAATCCACATTGTGCATTTTCATAAGCATTTGAGGTATTTTTTAATCGATTTGATTCAGCGACGGTTTGCGGGAGAGACGTTTCAGACGTTGCCTAGACGACACCGTGCGCGGAGCCGCCTATTGTTCTAGCCGCGAGCCCTGGCCTTGGTGCTGAAACGATGCTACTTGACTTGACGAAGTGAATCTGAACGCGCGCCGCCGACGTCGTGCACGTAGTCACGACTACTACAGCTGTTCACGCCCGATCCAGAAAACACGCTCACACCCACACAGAGTAAAAATGTGTGACAGAGGGAAGGAGAGATAGCTCCGGGTTGGAGTTGGCCTACTTTACAGCCTGTACTTTGGAAAACCGGCTGACATTGGGGCTACTATGAAAGACAGGCTACTTCCTTTGCTAAACAGCAAAACCACACCATCTTTTTTCCCCATAAGACGCGTGATGAGGGTCTTGGTAGGAAACAGGGTGGAAAGAGAGAGTCATAGGGTTCATGGTAATCTACTCCAAAAGGTCACCATCTGCCTGCTTTGCCTCGTGCCCTCTGTGAGCGAGCATCCCCCGCTACATTCATCCACCATACACCCTAACCCCCACCCCTCCCACACACTCACACACACAAACTTGCACGTATATATCACCACACCAGGGGCTTCTTACAAACCCGGCACCACAAGAAGTGGCACGCAAAGCCCGCTGCGCCCTGCGGATGTGAGCGGTGTGTAGGCAGCACGACAACGGGGCTGTTGAGCCTCCCTGCACGATGGAGGAGAGTCAACGCACGTACACGCAAGGCCTGGGTTAGCTGCTGAAAGGGGACTTAAACTTTAACTCTGTTACTCGGTTTTTCTGTGTGCATCTAGGCCTACTCCTCCCCCTCCCAAGGCTACTTTGAATGTTCAATCTCAATAAAAATCAACAGTAATAGATTACAGTGAGTGACTGCATGTTCAAGATTTAATCATTTGTGGGTATCATCACTGATCTTTAGACAATGCTTGAACAAAAAAAATCCCCAATTTTCTAGAAATAGCATCATCTGGCAGAGCCTTGGCTACTAGTAAGGGCAAAGAGGTAATGGATTTCACCATGAGATTCTAGGTAGCCCTATTGTGTGTATATGGAGAGTAGGCTCATGACCTCGGTGTTCTCCTCCATGCCTTGCCACAGGCCTAATATACTCGATGGTACAGTTTAGTGCAACAAAGTTCCTATGCCATTTAAACTTTCAAATCCTTAACTTTGTTTTACACTTGGCCCTGCTTGTTATACTCCTACTCATCTAGCCATACTATACATTTAGCCCTCAGGCATTAGGAGATATCTGACCTTTCTTGACTGGGGATTTTTTTCACATTATCCACTGTGGACTTGGAATAATCTCCATGATAAAGTTAATCAAGGTCTTTGTATTGTACACTGAAACATAACAGGCTTCGTGTGGAACGTGATTGTTTGACCAATGTTTATCAGTTAGGTCCTGTACTCTTCAATTGTTCTACACAGGAATGTGGTAAAATGACTTTGTGCACACTGAGTTTCTTTTTTCGTGCAATTTTCTCCATCTCTTAGTAGACTTGTAGGTAAATACAACAACAGTATAAGTAGTCTCAATAGAGACTTAGCACCAAAAACAGACAATTACCCTGTAGGAGACTGATTTCTGAGGACAGCTGGACCTGGAAATTTCTTTATGAGACTCAATGGCGCCATCATTTGGAGGACACTGGCTATATCAACCTCACTCACTGGACAAAAAACAAAACCCATGAATCAGGAATCTTAATCATAATGTCTCTGTTGTTTCAGTTTTATTTAAAATGAAGGTTTTTTTTTGTTCAATAATTTTTCCACACAGTTTTTGTTTTTGCATGATAAAAAAAAAATCCGTCCATGTATCAATAATAACAATCTGATAAACTCTGGTGGTAACAAAAAAAAACGCTACAGCCTCTTAAAACAGAAAATAAATTACATGTTCTTTAGATAATAGATAAATTACTATCCTTTTTTTTTGTTTTTTATATAAAAATGTAATTTCTACTATGAGGGATTAGAGACAAAAATGACACATTCAAAGCCATGATCACAAGAGACACAACCATACGCACACGCATCCTCACATGCACACACACATCCATATCACAAACACCCACAATTCATGTGTACTTTTCAAAGGCAAAATACAATCGTTATATGACAATTAGATGTGGATAAATGCAGTCTACAACAACACTTCTGATAACTCTACTCAGTTATAAAATATAAGCACCGACTATGTTCAAAAGAATTTATAGACATTAAAACATATCTGACAAATATACAGACTCCTCCTTACCTCTGAGTGGGCAGAGTGTGAGTATATGTTTGTTGGTGGGAGGGGCAGGAAAAGGGAGTAAAGTAAAAAGAGTCAGGACAAGAGAAAAAGAGAAAAGCATGAAGTACTTACACACATATACAGAGGTTGCCACTTCAATATTCAAAGCAGAATGGTTGCATTAACTGCATAACTCAATTTAATAAAAGACACTGTAAGAAAGCAGCTTTCCAAGTCTTCATTAGGTTTTCTTAATTCTAGCTTCACCTACTCTCATAGGAGAGACTGATCCTCTGATGGAAAGGATGCATTGAGATGAGGTGAGGAAACAAGGAGGACATTAAGATGTGTTTTTTGTCACTGTGCTGTACGATCATGAAAATGGAAAATTAGGTCAGTCAGGAGTGACTCAAACCTGTGCGTCACCAAGGTCATGGTTAAAGGGAGACATTCTGTTTTTCCTGTTGTCAACAAATCCCATAAAAACACCAAACTAACAATAAGCCTCTTCTAACTCATTTTTCTTTGTCATGGAGCTCTATTGCTGTTGAAATATTGCACTGAGTGACATGTTCCTTCATTATGTATGAATATATGCGCTGTAGTTTATTCTCAGTCAATGTCATGAATGTGGGCTATTCCCTAAACATTCACTAACAATGCACAATTCACTCAGTGCCCACTACTACTACAGAGCCCACCTGTTTCAGACAAGTTCTGAGCTTTTTTGTTTTTTAAATGACACTACATTATTGTGAGCCATGATTGAACTCTTCAGCAGGAGCACGTGGACTTAGGCCGGAGTGTCAGAGACATGGCCAGCATAGAATAGTATGTTAATGGCTTTAGTATTTCCAGGTGACTTGTTGAAAGGAAGAGAATTATACAACCAACCACCTCCATCATATTGTCACTTCATAATTTCATTTTCATTTTTTAATCAACTTAGTGAGCAGCATTGTCTTTAGTTTAGTAAAATCGTAACTGCAAACTCTTTACAGCCATTAAGGTGGATTTTATCACATGGATACATTAAAGGCCTGTGCAGAGTCTGTATCTCTGCTTGATCACCATCTCTGTCTAATATCCTTCTTGTTCAGGAAGCCTCTCACCTCTGTCTTCCTGCTCTGATATAATTTATTTGGTCACTTACTGCCATGGTTACCCCCACTTTTTTGGTTCGTCTGTCCAGACACTGAACTGAACAATAAGAGGAAATATTTTTGGCAAACAGAAAAAAACACATACAACATGTAACTGAAATCATTCTAGGTCAGTTGGGGGTGGGGGGTAGCCATTGTAGCTCAGCGGGGGGACATCTGCTGCATACAGAATAACAGTAGATCTATTCCAGTAGATCTTCAGCACACATAGAACTACAGTATAAACACTTAATCTACCACACATGGTAATTATTTGTTCAGCACATAATTAGTGGTATGCATATCTGGCTAAATCTCTCCCAAGATCCTGTAGATCAGGAGGAATCTTAACAGAGGCTAAATTCACTGTTGAACCACAGCTGTGTCCTCAGTGGGGACCTGCTATTATCATCTCTCGGCCAAAGGAGCCTTCGAGAGCGGAAATCACAGCAAAGGCATCATTCAGCCCTGTGTGACACATTATGAACCTGTTAAAGCTCATGCACAAAGTAAATAGAAGCAAGCTCAGTGGAATATGTGGCTCAAGGAGACAAAGTAAAACTGTATACGGAGAACTAGTGAGAGGAACCGGCTGCTTTCACAGTGTTTTACCTGAAGACTCAGGAGAAAAAGCTGAATGTTTTCTGAACGTCATGCCATCACATATCTACTCTGGGCTGTCCATTTCTACAGACTCATCATTTGAGGGGTAATCAGCCCTTCTGACATCATTCTTGCACACCTGGGCTGTTTGAGCTTGGCAGGTCAGTGCCTCTTCGAACGCTGTGCACTCTGGGCACACGAGGCACAACAGGCCGTCTTGTAGTAGTGGTAGACGCACAGCCTGGCCTGCACCACCATCACACAGTTGTGGCGTCTGTCCCGGCAGTTCTCATCTGTGATTAAAGAGAAGAGATGTTGGTTGGGAGAATAGCCAAGATACACATGAATGCACTGTCACATCAACACACACACACACACACATACCTGCAACTTGTGGACTGCAGGGTATTGTGTTGCAGATTTGCTCCTGTTCAGGTTTGGTGTTGGAATCACAATTGAGGCTGTGTTTTTTGTCTGGTGTTAGACACCGTACCTCCCTCATCTGTAAGCCTTTCCCACAAGAACGTGAGCACTGAGAAAAAAAGCAGAGCGTTAATGACATCGAATATGTTGTGATTAACACACAAAATGCCAACCATGTTATTCCCACTCCCACATTCATGTCCCCTCGTCTCTTACTGCGCTCCACTCGGTCGTGAACCACTGCGGCTGACACTCTCTCATCTCACACTCCTGGACCGCAGCAGGCTTGTCCAGATGTGCACACTCACTGGCTGGTACAAGAGTAAAATCATTCCCCATCTTCTGGACACAAATGATGTCTCGTCGCTGAGTTCCATTTCCACATGGGACGTTACACTGGAAGAAGAACAATAGCCTACTATTACTTCAAAATAAAGAAAGAAAACCTTTATATACAAAAAAAGGAACTAAAAATGATGCTAGGTGATGAAAAAGATGACACGAAGCTTAAAAGATAAATGGTAAATTTAAGAAAGGAAGTTTGAATTCCTGAATACCAGCACTGTTTATTGAGAAAGTAACATATTGACTGAGACTTTTCTTAGGCATCAAACTCAGAAAGTTTCTACAAGAAGCAACATTTGACAAAACACAAACAAAGACGATCTCTGGATTTCCTTCCTTCCCTCCTACCTGGGTCCAGGGGCTGCTGTACCACATGGCTGTTGGGACACAGGGACCCCCGTTACAGGCCTTCATCTCTGCAGGTTTGTCCCCAACACATTCCCCTCCTCCTTTCCCCTCTCTGACCCCTCCTCGGGTCAGACACACCACCTCCCTCCTCTGCACCCCAGGGCCGCACTGCGCCAAACACTGAGGGGACACAAAGTGGAAGATCGTGTTGAGGATTACTGTGAAGTGCTTTGAGTGTTCCTTTGTATCCATGTATGTTACTCACATTGTTGGACCAGTTGGTGAAGTACCAGTTGGTTACACAAGGACCCATATTGCACTCCTCACTCCCCTGTGGACGGAGCCTGGAGTTGCACTCCTTGTCGTTCACCACGCTGCCTCGATCACTCACGCAACGCACACTCCTTGTCCTCCTTCCCAATCCACAGTCCACTGAGCACTGCGATAGACAGAGAAGAGAAAAACAAGAACAAGAATAAACAGATGAAAGAGATTAAAATCATTAAAACTTCCACTGCAATCTATTGTAGTTCAAATCCTAGTTGACAAAAAAGATTGATAGTTGATTATTAATCATTTAATCTTTTTATTTATACCCCGGAGTCACGTGGGTGTAAAATCAAAAACACCAAAATAAGACAAAACATATGAAGCACAAAAGACATGATATAGATATTAAGTTAAACATTAAATACAGTTTAATTGAATACTAAGTACTAAATTAAATATGAATACCTGAACTAAAAAAAAACTATGTAAGACTATACTATTTATACTAAAACAGTTTCAGAGCATTTGCTTAATTATACAATTTACTTAATTTTTTAATAGTTAAATTCTTCCAAAATGTTTAACTAGAAAAAAATAGCTGAAATATTAAAAATGTTGCAACCCGTCCCGTGGCACAGTCTGCAGTGGTCTCTGGCTTGAAAAGTAATCACATATTTGTAGGCTGATCTCATGAAGGCATTTCAAAATTTATGATATAAACCACTCACCATGCTTATTTTAACCAGACCACACCCACTCTCTCTCTTTCTGTCTGTGTTATATAAACACATACTGAGATACAGGCCTCTTGTTACCATGTCCACTGACATATGAGCAGATGCAGTTCCCCGTCATGTGCTAGAGTTGCAGACTTACCGAGCTCCAGTCTGAGCTGACCTCCCAGTGGGAGCAGACACTGAGTTGACAGGCCTGTGTGGATTCTGGTGGGGTGAGGTTGGCACAGCGCTGTGGGTGGACCATGGTGGATCTGTTCCCAAAACTCTGCCTGCACTGGAGCTGCCTCTGCTGCACCCCAGGGCCACAGGACACACTGCACTCTGACCATGAACTGGCCTCCCAGCTATCACACAGACAGTGAAGGAGGCAGAGAGAGGGACCAGTTAACCCTTAATTATATCCACTGTTATCCAGACATAAGTACTGGTTTTTAAAATTTGACATTTTGTTACTTCCATGTTGGCCAATGGTTTCTCATCATAATAATCTAATACGACACAATAAACCAATAATGATAATCAGTTTATCTTGAGACTTTCACCAACATGTTGCAGTCAGCATTATTCTCAGTTTTGACAAGCCACAAACTAAAGTCAGTCTAGACACACTGGCAATTATTTGTCAGTGACTCGTGCTTTCCAAAACACAATCTCCAGATTTAGAAATCAACTTGTTTTAAGAATTTTCCAGGAACTGATGCTCAAAAAAACAGACTAAAACAGGATGCTGCGCTCGGGGCAAGAAAAATGCAACTTGCTGTTAGAAAAAGCCTTAGAAAAATATTATAAACAAAATGCTGCCTGAATTTTTGACTCGGTTTGGGAAAGTAAGAGGTTAAGGAATCAGACATGCAAAAATAACTTAACTTATTAATTTTTTTTGTGTTTTTTTTTTTTTTATCATTAGCTATGCAAAGAACAGACAGACTGTTTTTTTTGCAGAGAAAAACAGAAACACAATGTCTGTATAATTAGCATCTCTTCAAGATAAATTGTGTATAAGCTCACAATGGCGGGCAGGGGTGTGTGTTACAAGGCTCCTCCTCTGGTACAGGTTTTGCTGCAGAGTCACACTTCCTCTCTGGGACCTCCTCATCTGTATGACGGTCTATACACAGAATCACTCTGTACTGAAAACCTGTAGAGACATAAGGACAGATTGACAGGGGGGTTATCTCTGTGCTCTCATATTTACAGCCATCAACCACAGGAGGGAGACATCATGTCATACAGAGAAGCGTGTTTGGTGTATAGGGCAATTAATGATTACAGCGACACATGTATGGCAGTGTCTGTGTCCCGTCAGAATCTGACCTTTGCCACAGGAAGCAGAGCACTCCGTGAGTTCGCCTCTTCTCCAAACAAAGGGCGGCTGAGTGTCCAGGGGCAGGTCAGTACGAGGGGGGATCCGAGCATTTCTGTTGGGTGCAGCTCCCCGAGGGCGTAACCTGTCAGGTGCCCATCGGTCTGGGGATGGGGGAGAAAATACAGAAGAGGAAGGGGAGGAAGAGGAGGAGGAAGAGGAGGAGGAGGGGAAAGAGGAGCCCGAACCAGGGAGAGGAGCAGGAGGAGGGTTTTCTACTGACACTGTGAGAGGACCTGCAAGAGAAGAAAAAATAGATGGACACAAAGACAAATTAAAGAGGGCAGGAAAGGTGGGAGAGGGAGGCAGAGATTGGGAAACAGAGATGAGGAGGGGGGGGGACAAAGAGTGATAAAGTGAGAAGAAAGAGGCAAAACACAAAAGTTGAACTACTATGAAAAGGAGGACGGCAGTGACTCAGAGGCTAATGATGTCATGATGAGGTCAGGGTCTCCTGACAGTGAACATGTGGACCAGATAGCCTCCCATCTAGGTCATACACAAACACGCAAACACACATACAGTAATCCCTCCTACTTGGCCCACAACCACACCCATCCTAATCCATAAACACATCAATCATTCTCCAAGGATATGAGATGATGTTTCCTTGAGTAATTGGGAAAGAATGAATGGAGAAATATTCTATTTGATTCAGGGTTCAACTCTGCCACCCTGCAAATTTTTCCACATGTTGTTATGTTGCAGCCTTAAATCCCCCACACACACACGCACGCACACAAAAACCCCACACCATAATGACAATAGCAAAAACAGTATTAAATTATTGCAAATTCATGTATAGACCCTGAGTAGACCCTTTGTTGTGGTAGCTCAGGCGCCTCCAATTCATCCCTCTTTGTTTTTGAAGCCTCATGATCTGAATTTCAAGTGCCAAAGAGCCTGAATACTTTCTGGATATCTGTGCTACTGTGCAGAACAGCTGTGAGAATGTTTGCCAAGCAGAGGTGTGACGGACGTACTGCGGAGGGGTGACCTCGCCGGCTCTCTCTCCCTCGGCCTCTCTCTGACCGCCTCTCTCTCCGTCAATTTCTCCCTCTCTCCCTCCTTCTTCTCCACGGGGATGTAAAACTCATAGTCGATGCCTGGGTTCTCCTTGTGGAAAATGATCTGTACGGAGGGAGGAGACACAGACAACTACATGTGAAAAGTAGCCAGTGACAAGAAAACACCCTAAAACAACTTAACTCATCCCCGAAGAGAAATGTACTTCTCCCTTTTCCTCACGGGGAGAGTAGAGGTCAGGATGAGCTACAAGAATTCAGTGTCATGCTCTGGGATGCCTCAGAGGGGAGTATACCCATCGTATGTTTCTCTTACTATGAAACCCTGCAGCTCGTCTACAAGACTTAACATGGTAAAGGTCATCTAAACTTCATCAGCGGGAAAATAAACCATTTTTATACAAGAGACGTAGCACTACCTAAAGACTGGAGGAGTTTTTCTTTTGCTAGATGTCATAGATACATGGAATATATATATGTGTGTGTGTGTCTGCGTGCGTGTATACAACAAAGGGTCCTGGCCACACTGGGGACATTGCAGTTCATGGTGAGTGTCTTCACACGCATGCTACAGGGATATCTCAATATTAGATTTCCCTGCAGCGGCTCTGATCTACAGATAGCAGTCTTGTCTTTCTATTTTAATCCATCCAACAATTTCTTTTCCAACGTGTAATGGGCATTACAGCCTCACAGTGCCACTGGCATGGTTAGAGAGCTTCAGTCTTATTTCTATATCCCGCTAAGCCCTAAAAATGTACGTGATTCCAGAGGAGATCAAACTCCAACTTCGCTGGGTGCTTGCTGTTTTTACCCCACTCCTGGTCTGTACCTACTGCATGTAAAGCTGCACATGACTCCTGTTCTTTAATAAGATCTTAGCCTGGGGTTAGAGTTGTTATTATTAAGCCATGGATAGTCTTATATGGCTCAGGAGAAGCATTAGTGTAGCTGTCTTTATCCCACAATAACGCTAAAATAATGCTGACTATCTGGGGGATCTTGACACAGAGCAGGAGAGCATAGCCTGGAGGCATACAACAATGTTGCTAGAGATGCAAAATAGTCTGTGTGCACATGTATGTCCGTGTATGATTCTTATCATTAACTTCATTTTGTCATGCCCTGGTTCATGTTTACTTACAGGATTAAGACGAATGCCTTCCTGTGTTCCAGTACTTACATATAACTGTAGCTGTGTGGTGGTGGGTCCTGGAGCTTTGAGGGACTCTCCTGTCTCTTCCTCCCCCTCTGCCTGTGCTCTAGGTCGGGCGTAGGTGAAGGTAGTCCCCCCCGCCTGGTACTCCCCTGGGGGATCCACGGCCCAACGCCCATTCACCACTGAAGCCCCTGTGCCGCTCCTCATGGCTGGAGAAGTTATTGGGGGTTAGAAGGTCAGACGAGAGGAGAA
Organism: Caranx ignobilis; assembly: GCA_021432705.1. Taxonomy (NCBI): domain Eukaryota; kingdom Metazoa; phylum Chordata; class Actinopteri; order Carangiformes; family Carangidae; genus Caranx; species Caranx ignobilis. The sequence continues at coordinate 7,928,965 of MU270012.1, read as the reverse complement.
GATCGTGATTTAAGTGCTCTTTACGTATTTTGACCTTGTTTAGACAACACAGTGCCGAATTCTTAGGAAGCCCCCTGTAAACAACACTCAAACACACACTCAGTCTGACAAACACAGACATTGGAGGTCTGTCTCATTACCAAACAGGGGGTTGGCCAGACAAACACTTACACATACACACTTCACTGGCTCTTTTTGGGCTCTAACAATACGAGCTTTATCGCCCCCCGAGTCTGCAAGGCCACAAAATTTACAGTCTTAACCATCACACGCTCGTGGGCCAAATCTCATTCCAAAATCTGCAGTTTCCCCGCCAACGTCTTACTTTTACAAGAGCTGCAAACAGTAATCTTAAACTGCTTTTGTGGGAGTGTGCATGACATGTTTGGGTATGTGTATGTGTGTGTGTGTGTGTGTGTGTGTGTGTCATCTTACCCAGGTAGTTAGGGCTTGCTCGTCTCTCTGTGATGTTAATGAATGTAGCTCCAGGTGGGATGTCCAGGATTTTGTGGTAACCAAGAGGAACCGTGACATTATGGAAGCTTCCCATCACCCTTCGACAGGAGGTGTCCTGCCCACCGCATACTCCGCACTTGTCTATCACAGAGCCAGAACCCAGTATCCCATCACAGCCTTCGGTCTGGCAGGAGAAGAACATGAAAAGATGTGAGTGATGGGTGAGACAGTGGGGAGAAAAGTGGGGTAGGGAAACAAGGGAGAGTTGGGGACACTGCAGAGCTATTCCAGTGTTGTTGACATTTCACTTCCATTGCCAGTGTTTATGTCACTGTTGTTTGTGCAAATTGGTTACTGGTGCTCGCCACATTCCTGCCAGACACTGGAGTGTGGAATGAGGGTGAAATCAGAGAGCAAGATTGCAAACGAAAGAAAGAGGGAATGATGCAGAGAAAAGAGGCCCGTAGGAGGGAAATACAAAAAAAAGACTGGAGACGCTCCGAAATTGAATGCCAGGCTTAAATCAACCTCCAGACGTGAGACAACGAGAGCCAAGTTCTGGACTTTGTCAACCCCTGGCTAGACAGGAGGGACTTGGACTCAGACACCTAGAGAGAAAAAAAAATCTCACACAAGCACTCACCAGACATTGTCCTTCTACACACACATCATTTGAGCTGACATTGAAGCAGGGAGTCCCGTCTCTGACACGCTCTGCCTGACGGACGTAGAAGCGATAGCTGGCAGGTCTGCAGGTCAGTTCGCACTGCTTGTCCACACCAACTGCAACACGGAGAGACAGTATAGTCAGATTATTGCGCAATACACGTTTGTCGTAGAGGTAGTGTGTGGCTGTGACTGTGTGTGACTTTTCTGGGCCTCTGTGCGTCTGCCTGGCGAGGAGAGAGACGCAGCTGGGTGATGAACGTCTTTCCATGTGGCCAGGAAACCGAGGTCAGACCATATAACATATGACTGTCAGGCAGTCAAAGAGCGATTAGCTATTTCCCCCGCTGCTCACTCCTTCTCATGCGCTGACTGCTGCACCTTCCCGGGAGATACATATACCCAGAAGTGTAAACGTAAGCTTGAGGAAGTTTAGATTTATGAGAGGAACCCAATGGGTGCATACTGCAGGGAGACATGGAGGCAGAAACGGGGGGAGAAGAGTCAGAGAAAGAGAGGATCACTTCAAGGTAAAAGAGGAAATGAGAAGTCCTTCAGCTCTTGGAGAACACGCAGAGAAACAGACAAGTGGAGAATACAGAGGATCTCACAGGGGAATAGGGGTGAGGTAGAGGCAAAGAAATGTGGATTAAGTAAGAGGAGTGTGTCTACGTGGTGAGATACAATGAACAGGTTTAAAGCACTGGTTCAATCCTGGTTTTAACTCCCCTAAACCCACAGGTGATCATTTAACAGTTATGTTTGTGTACAGAGAAGATTACCTTGAGGTTGCGGGTAGGTGTATACTCTGAACTATCGATTTAAGTCAGTCTAACTCTTTCTTCCCGCTTTAAGTCTTTATGGTAAACTAGCCCAACCACATGCCTCCAGCTCCATATCTCACACACGGATGACACGAATGTTGATCATCAAAGCACAGAAAAAGGTTGTTCACCTAAATAAATCATCTTTTTCCTTTTATTTACTTGTAGCAAAGGTAAAAAAAAAAAAAAAGAAAAAAAAGTTTCTATGACAGGCCTTGTCTTTTCATTTAATCATCAATAAATACCAATGTGATTCACCAGGTGGCTCCATGCTGTCACCGCACCTGCCACACAAGACAAAAATAAATGCTATTTTGGACCTGGATATTGAATAGATGAATGGCTGGATGGATAGATCAATGGATGGATGGGTATCTTTTTTGAAGAGTGCAAGTAACTTATTATATATCCCAAACGATCAAAGTATTTCTTTACCAAAGGCAGAGAGTAATAAATGCATCAGTGATAAAGTCAGGGAGGGAAAGTGAGCAGCTCTACTGGTCCTCATCCACTCTGAGGTAAGAGACTGGGGGTGGAACAGGGGTTAGAGGTTTCAGGCAAAGCTGGTGTGTGTGTCCCAGTGTGTTCAGGGCTGTGTTTGTGTGTAATAGAGTTATAGACATGAGCTCATAGCCTGAATAAGGGGTCATATATTAAGTTGCAGATGGAGAGGAGGGGTTTCTGTCACTGGGAGTTCAGGGGTTAAAAGAACAATTTCTTCACTTCTGAAATTGTGACTTCCCATCGCGGTGTCGTATTCCACATATAGACAAAAATGTACACACTGTTAAATCTTACATATGTTGATATGAACAGCATGACACATTGTCAGTGTGGCGGTCAGAGACTGTTCTACAGCTTTATTATTCTGCCCTTGAAAAACAGTACTTTCTTTCCAATGGTCTTTGTGAAACAATCTTACATTTTAAAGTAATCAAAATGTGGTTCAGATATCACACTGGTGCCACTACATTTGAATACAATAACACAAGAGGTTGTTTCACTATGCAAAGATTTCCTCTCCCAGCTCAGTGGAACATTTACAGCAAACAGCCAGAAGCTCCTGCCACCTTCAAAGTCAAAGGGTTCATAGGAGATGGCCAAGAAGAAAGACTAAAGGTCAAATACCAGATCCCTGCTCTCACCTTGTGAGTCCAAGAGAGAATTTAAAACCTGTGTAGTATGTGGTGAACTCAGTGGGACACTTTCGCTGAATTTGTGAAGTTCCCTGAATTCCTGGAAATACAACAACACTTTGCCAGGTGTAACACAAGATAAATGATCAAACATTACAAACCTACAACAGAGGGATTAGTAAAACTGGACTGTTAAGATGCCAGTACACCATGTTGTGGGTTTCCATTTCAGCAGGACAGAAGGATAAGGTGCAAAAGTATTTCAGTGGTGGAGCATAGTGCACCAGATGTAATGTCTGTTGTGGGTTTTGTCATATCTGCGTCAGGGAGCAGGTGTGACGCGAGTCCTGATAAACAACACTTCAGTTCAGACAAGACACCATGTTCAGTGTTGTGCCTCTGAGCCACGGTTGTTTGCATGACTAAATGTGTTAGGAAGTGGTGAGGAAGTCGTACACGTGAAGCAATTGACCTAGACTGGATGTTTATCTTTGAATGAACTTGTAAGGAAGTGAAGATGAAGCATCTACTTAGAAATAAACGCAGCAGTGCTCTTCAGCCCTGGGTACACCTCAGCTCAGACATCCTTAAATAATGTTGCAAAGCTTTAGGGAGCAGCGCCAGGTTCAGTAGTGCAGTGGACGTATCAGAGCTTAATGAATCCTGTCACTGTTTCCAAAATACAGCAAGAGATCATATGAAACAGTAGAAAAGAAATGGTATACTGTCAAGGTTTGGGGAAACCTTCTGGTGCCAATTAGAGACAGAGGTCTGCAGTGTCACAAAGACACAAAGAAGACACTAATTCATGCTTTATAATGTTTTCTTATTATGTGTCCTTCTTCTATTTTTAAGCTTCTTTTAATCCTGTTTAGCGCATTGAATGACCTCTTTGTATGATAATGTGCTGTACAAAAATGCATTTGTCAAAAAAAAAAAACTGTTTTCTTTTCCAGCAGATGCTATTTATTCTTAACTTAAACAGTTAATTTGATTTGGATTAACATATGATTGTTAGTCTCATGCATGACTACTGTAAAATATGAATGTGTGTGTGAAAGCCAGAGTCGCTGTTAATGAGCCAAATTTTTATTTCTCAGCAGCTTGTTTGCCTTCATTGTTTTGCCCCTGTCTGGTAATTGTAGGGAGGCAGATGTACAGTACATATTTAGACAGAAAGAGCGAAAGGGAGGCAGTTCCCACCCTCTCTCTCTCTCTCTCCACCCTTGCTCTCTCTTTCTGTCTGTCATAGTTATCTTTGAGAGATTAGACTGGAGACAGTGGCAGAAAACAGAGGGGGAGCTAAAACTGGGAGACGTGTTGCCACTCATGCACTCGCTGCCTCTCGCTCTCTCTGTTTTTTTTTGTCTTCATCCTCGTCTCCCTCATGCTCCATCTCCTCTCCTTTGATTCCTGTCCTGAAGTCATGCTTGAACACTCTCCAACTCCGAACTCACCCTTAATCTCTCCTCGCTATTTGGGTCGTTATCTCTCATTTGTCTCCAGCTACTTCTCTGTTCCTCTTTTTCGCCTCGATCTCTGGCCTCTCGTTCTCTTCGACTGTCTCGCTCTCTCTCTCTGAGCTTAGTGTTCAGACAGTGGAATATATGTTGTCTAAATATACGTCCCCATTATCTCTCCATCTAAACAAACTCCAACAGGGAGAAAGAAAGAGAGAGGCAGTGGGACAGGAAGAGGGGATGATGGGTTTGCAAAGCAGGGATGAGGCCTGAAAAAAGGGGAATATTCAAGTAAAACAACACCTGCACGTGCAGCAATTACAAAAAATGAGGAGCTGCTTTCAGAGGGGAGCTTGTAGGGGGATATTAGCCTGGTCTATCACCTCTGTGGTTTACAACAGCAGCAGCAGCTTCACAGTTTAAGCTTCCAGCTCCAAATCACAGGCTGCACCGCATATACAACAGGGTCGTCACCTTGGAGGCATGTGGATCGCACACAAAGAGCCAAGAGCAGCAGATACACTGAACCTGCAGCACTGTACAAAGTCTTAAACAGATGAGTGCAGCTGGAGAGAAATCACAAATACGCTATTCAAAACAGACACACACTCACACACTCCTCGCAGCCTCCAGTATGTTGACGGGAAGCTAGATATGAAGGTCTGGGCTGCAGCCAGTGGGAATGGGTAAACAGTGTGATACAGTTTACTTTACTTTACTGCAGAGTGGAAAAGGATCATCCTCGGCACAGATCGAGAGAGTGTGTGTGACCCAGCTGACGTCATCTGCAAATAGTTTTGAAACGTACAATACTGTATCTAAGCCGCCAGAGTTTCCAATAAACGTGACATCTGCCGTTTGGTGGCTTTCTCTGTCCGGATAAAAAAAATCAACCTCAGAGCGCTGTCAGAGGTTGTGTCTGTTTTTCTTCTCTCTCTGTCCAGTTCTCTCCTCGTCTCAGCAGATCTCCAGGACACGATGATTATGAAAAAAAAAAAAAAATCCCCAACTGGATCAGAGGGCAAGGACACACAGCAGATAGAGAACATTTAAGAGCGGCTCAATTCAGTAATCTCACTCACAAATACACAGAAAGAGGGGTGGTGGGTAAAAGGAAAAAGGAAAGCCCCTGTGTGTTTATGCAGACAGTCTGACTCCAGCTGATACCCCGGCGAGGGCTACCGATACAGATGTACAGCCTGCATCGTCTAGATCTGCCCCCCCGGTCCTCTAAACTGCCCTCAGTCTGCTCTGACCAAAAGACGCAGGAAGAACCTTGAAGTTGATGTCTTTGTCTTGGCTTAGACAAAGCAGCAGAACAGCTGCTGCAATGGGAACAAGTAATGTGGACTGGTCATTTTTAATTTTTCAATTTATTAGGGGTTGCGTAAATGTAAGTCCAGTGTGCTCTCTCTTACATTTCAGTTCTCGGTCTTTACTGATCCAAACTGCTAACTTCATCTGTTGGCAGTTTGGTGCAGAGCAGATAGAGCACAGTGTTTAGGATGCAACGTGTGTTTATAAGAACTTTTTCTCAGAAAACATCTGTCTGCTGCAGCTGAAAATGGGAAGGGGTTGATGGGAGCACTGAACCATAACAGTAAAAGTTGTGGGCTGGAAAACCAAAACAATGGATCCAAAGTGGGAGCTGCAGACTAGGGTGACGACACTCTTCGGATTTGTCGTTGCGAGCATCCCCGTTTGTCTGGTATATTGTTACTGTTCAATTTAAAATACTGTCTGTTTAAATCTGTTTCTAGTTTTACAAATATTTGATATATTTGGACGAGTGTGTTAGGCAAGAATATGATCAAACTTATGTGTGTGGCTGGATGGTGTTGCTGATCTAGTGTTACAGGCTCTGCGCTCTCTCAGTGTGTGTGTGCGTGCATCTGGAGGAACTTCAGCCAGCTGATACTGTAATCACAGACAGATACACAAATATACATGAGCAAACATCTTTTCCACATATTATCTCAGCTCCATTAAGCCGTTCATCCTCAGCGCCAGCACTTGCCAATAAAGTTGTAGCGTAAATACACAGAGGCCCGTGGACATATTTTTAAGTCTAATGACAAATACTGTTGATATCATGTCACAGCTGTGCCCCCCCCCGCCTGCTCCTCCTCCCAACACCCCCATGTTTATAATATTCTCTCTATCCACTCTTCCTTTTCTGTCAAATTCCTCAAATATCTGTTTAGTGTTTTCTCTCTTCCCTTTTCTTCCCCCTTTGGCAGTGGAAAACAAAGATAAACAGCCACAATCTCCACTGAGCTGAACTATTGTACACTTCACAAGAAAGTAAACAAACACGCGTCGCCACACATGGAGAAAATCACACATACGGCGAAACAAAGAGCCGCGTTGTCTCCCTTTGCTCCCAGCGGTCATGTGACAAAGCACTTGCATCCCATCACCTCTCACCTCCCTCTCTCTGTCTTTCTCTTGCCTTCTTACTTTATCTCACCCAATAGGAATCTGTGTGCTTAGTCAGAGCAGGGAGGAGAAGCTTGGCCGGAGAGGACGGGAGAAAGGGATATGTTGAACAAATGAGAGGAAAAAGAGAGGAGGGAGAGTGTTTTGTGCAAAGAAGAAAAGCGGACTGAGTTCCAGTCATTCTCTTTTCCTCTTGACTCTCATCACCCCTGATGACGTAGGCCTGCTCCAAAGAGAGAAGGGGTTGTGGTGGGTTGGGCATGCGATCGAGGCTTGCCAACACATACTAATACCACAGCAACGGTTAACTCACTTAAACACACATTTTACTGATGCTTTTCAACCCCCTCCTCTCTCTCCTCTCCAATAAGCCTATTATCGCATTGAAGCATTGTGCAGCTAAAACCTTAACTACCGTGTGTGTGTTAACTCAGTCCTCACCCTCAGTGAAGGGTTCCCAGTTGTAGAGGCGACCCATGAACTCCTGGGTGTTAAATGCCGCACACTGCTCTGCTCTGGAGTCCAATGCTCCTCCCGCACAAACCTGGAGGACAAAAACAGAGAGAAAGGTGAAAAAAAAATGTGCCACATACTGAACTAATATGAAATCACCCAGCTAGTAAACCTGTTTCTCTCGTGGTCCCCAGATAAGTCAGGGTGGAGGGGACTGTGGCGAGTAAAAGGCGAGGAAAGAAAGCTCATAAAAAAGAGGAGAATTAAGTTGAGATCATGGAGGTAAGTGCAAACACGCCATACCCTTATACACAAACACACATATACACACACACACACACATATGCACATAGCCTCCGAGCCGCTCTTGGCAGTCAGCGAGAGTATTAGAAACATATGGAAATAATGGATTTTTTGGAAGCGGCTGCTCACATAAATCCATCGTGGCTGTCCGTGCATGACCACAGAATGCTAGTGACTCTGTGAGCACGTGGACGTGTGTGTGTATGCGCACGTCTGCGTGAGCACATGTCCAACTTGTGCGCTCACGAACGAGTCCTTATGGAGCCGTACAGTGGAAAGAGTTTTAGCATACCTGCACTTAAACAACAGCTGAAACATTGGTGCATCTGCTGCTTTTTACTGTACTGACTATAACTCACTGAGCTGTACCCAGCTCCTGTGGGACACACACAGATACAGGGGTGAAAATAACAAAGTGCGTTTGTAGTATGAGTACAAACACTGTAATTAAGTATAATTTTTGTGCTTAACTCTGGTATTTTCACTTCATGCTACCTCATAGTACAACAATGCCACTACATTTCATGAAGAGATATCAAATCTTTTAAGTACGGACGGCTGCAGATGGATTGCTAAATTTTGTATTATCATTCCACAGTGCTTGAAACACAAGAGATTTTCATTAAGGTCCAAATTTCATTGTCCATTCCATTGCTTTATGACAGAACACATGAAAAACCAATTACATGACTCTCATCCTCTGCTCTGCTGCTGTGTTTAGTGCTAAGTAGCACATTACTAGGGCATAATGTTGGCACATTAACATGCCAACTATAATCAACACAGGCAACATTTTACTGGCTTTACTTTAGTGTTGTTGTTATGAGCATGTTAGTATGTGGCTAAAAGCAGTGCTCTCCTCAACAACAGTCTCAGAGACCTGCTGATGTGGCTGTAGCTTGTCTTACTCTATCAACTGACAGCTAATTTTAATCATTAGTCTGATACTGAAACACACAAGGGTACTGACATCGGCTGATTAGATTAGTTTGGTATAAAGGATGGAAAAAGGCTGGAAACACTTAGCCTGGCTGTGTCCATAGGTAATAAAATTCACATACAAACAACCTCATTAAGTAGCTTCATACTGAATGGACAAAGATGAGATGTGATATGTGGTGAACAGGCGTGGTTCCTAAAATGTTAAATAAACAAATTAGTATTTTTCCATTGTTACAGATTTTACTTGAGTAAAAGATCTGACAACTGCTTCTTCTCCTCCTCCCAGCATTGAACACACACATTGAAGCTTCATCAGGTTTTGTTACTTTGGGAAACCACAGCCATCCTGCCTGGTCAAAAACCCACTGAGTTCACAACCCCTCTGATATACAGCTGGGTCTAACACACACACACACACACACACACACTCACTCTTGCATGCCGCACACAGAGCTCTCAGATTTCCTTGCAACTCTAATCTTTGTTAGCTCCACAATGTTCTTGTCTTTCCCTCCTCTCTTTATTTGATTCGTTCCTCTTTTCCTTTTTGTTTTTTTTCTGACCCTCTCTTCACTCACACAGCTGTCACAAACAGCTGGAAAGTTCCTCATCTGGGGAGAGAAGAGCAAGGGAGTAGTCAAGTTCATGCACACACACACACACACACACACATGCATGCATGCACGCACGCACGCACAGATTGACAGTTCCCATGTGAACTGGCTCTGCAACAAAGTGTAACTAACAGACTCTCATGGATAAAACGTCAAAGCATGTGCTCACTGACACCGGCCTTGCTGGATTTCACACTCTGACAAGGCTGTGTGTGTGAAGGAATGTATGTGGCCATCATGTCACCAGGCTCTCATTAGGATCATCTGTTGTTTCTCTTCTGGGGAAGCGTGAAACCGGCTCGTCAAACTTTATGTGGTACGCCACGCCACATTGTCACACCGCTGAAAGAGACTTAATTCTGTGTTATTTACAGCTGATATGTTATTGACAGGTTTAAGCCTGTAATATTAGAGTGCGTTTGAAGTGCATCCCTGGAACATCTGAGTGTATGTGAGCGCTCTGAGGTCAGTACACTCCTGTGATCTGGTATTTTCCAACTGTCTAAATGTGCCCGGATGTGTGTGAGAAATGCGGTCGGTAATGGTTGTAAATATTTCTGCTGGACATAAACATGTTAATCCCCATTTTAAACCAGATCGTTTCTGTGTATCAGTGCATGTGTATGTGTGCTTGTAAGACCATAAACAATGAGAAAAGCCCTAAACACACACAATGATTTTGAATGAGCAGCAGTGGGATGCTTCAGTGTAGTGAAAGCGACAGAAGGAGCCTCCTTAAAAGACAAAACAGGGACATGCGATGAAAAGAAAGAATGTAAGAAAATGTAAAGTGTGTGCATTCATGCGTTGGTGATTGTATGAGGGCTACAGGCTGAGTGTAGCCTCCTCCCAAAGGAGTTTAGGGTGTGTAAAAACAGAGGGAGGCTAATGGACTGAATGAAAAGAGGAGGGAGTGGAGGTGAAGTGAGAGTAAAAACAGAAGCGAGACGACTTGTTCACTGGTGTTTCATGGTCATGGAGGAGAATTTGTATGTTATTGTAAAGGCTGGTAGAGTCTTGTGTTCCCTCGTTTACTGTGGAGCGCCTGTTAGGGGGTCTCCTCATAACTGCTGACGGGTGGAGTGACAGAGGGGAGTGGGTAGGGGTGGAGTGACAGAGGGGAGAGAGGCAGTTATTGAACATGCCAGAGACAGACAGAAAAGAGGGCGACAGCTCTTTACAGAAACAAAATACTTAAAGAAGTGGCAAGGATGGGTCTGGACCTGTAAAATGAAAATGAAACAACCAAAGCACAAGAACGCCCCGTAGCACAGTCACAACCACTGAATCACTTAGCAACGTAAGGAATAGTTTTGACTATTCCCAGTCTCAGATCAGGTTATCTACCTGTATATCAACCAATTACGGCTGCTGTAAATAGGCCTGCATGACACAGGAGAAGAATCTGTGGAGAAATGTCTCTGGTTCGTTGTGATGAAAAACGACATTTCATAGATGGAAGTATTGTGTTGAATTTGGGTTTGAAGTGAAATGGGTCAGGAACAACTTAGCATGAAAATAAGTCAAAGGTCATAAGGTCAAATTTCTAATACTGCTAATTTGTTGTTTTATAAATGATGATCTCTATTCAAAAAAATGACAATTAAAGACCATTTTATAATGATAAATAGCTCCTCACTGAAAACCAAACTTTAAAAAAAGTAAAAGCTCTTCTTGTGTTTAGACATCGAACATTTTGTGTCTTTTGTCAAATACAGAGGAAAGAAATTTAAAATGTATTTATTTATAAAAGTAAAGAAGTTCAAGTTGTTTGTTTCAACTGGTACTTTCACTTAAAGGGACTTGGGGCAGGATTTGTGACAAATTAAACATGCATTTTAAGTTTTTTTAATGCTAATGGATGATGAAGCGTTCAAAACCAAAAAGAATGAGCCCATCTACGTATCTCTCCATTGCCTTGAACAGGCTGTGTGCTGCATAATGCACTGCAATTCGGAGTCCGAATTTCCCGCGCAGTTCTGTGGATGTGACGTCAGATTGCACTGAATGCGCGTTCTCAACGGCTTTCGTTGTCAATCAAAACGCAATTACCCGCAACGGCCGTCGTGTCAGTATTGAGTCTTATTTCTTGATCCTGCCCCAAATCCCTTTAAGTATCCAGTGGAAAAATGCGAAAAAATATCATATACAATATCAATACATTTAAATCAAGTAAATAATTAGACAATTGTTTAAATCCAGTTCACAGTGTCTATTAAAGCTGCACAGAGGCAAGAGGACTCGGACGTTGCTGTTGAGGACGTTCCACATCTCTTTCGACAGGCGCCTCGAGAGCCTCAAGCAAGTCAAGTGAAGCTCCAACAGAATCGTCTATCTGCGTTTTCTTTTTGTCTGATATTGGCCAAATGAAAATTACAATCACCGTCTATGTGGCTTATGTTTTCACAGTCCTGTCAATCATTTACACTCCACATGGCAATCAGTCAGTTACGATAACACTGTTCAATGAAGTAACGACTGAGAGCTGGAAAACGTTGTGGGTTCATCCGTACAATGAAGAAACACGGGGAGAGAAATGTGAGCGGTCAGATGATCAGACAGGATGTAAACAAGCCAACAGTTTCGCCAGATTACTGAACCACTTTAGAGAGGGAGCATACACAATAACAATCCCCCCACTGCACATGAAAACAGACCTAAGCTGAATCATGAAGCCAGTCAGTGAAATGTGATGGTGTTTACAATGAACAGTTTGGGAGATCATTTCAACTTTTGCTTTCATTTTCTCTCATTCAGCCACAATTCAGGAGTCAGCTTGGTGAATATGATGTAATTACTGATAAGACAGATGATTAAAACTACTAAACTAACTAATCAAAACAGTTTATCTGCACCATGAGGTCACTGAGGCTATCCTAAACCATTCCTTAAATATGATTAAAGAGGCTGAGAGGGAGCAGGTTGAGCCCACAGACAGGCAGGCCTGTGTAAATTAACAAAAAAAATGAGCATGAAATGAAAGATGTAGATGCTGGCAGCTTCTGGGCGGGAGACTGACAGAGTGAAAGACGTCGAGTTGAGAGCAGGTGAAAGAAAAGTGAATACAGCTGGTGAAAGAGGGGCGGTGTTTTTGTATGGGAGCTGTGAAGCTTACAGATGTGTTTTACAGCCAAGGAGGGGGGAGGAGAGAAAGTCTGGGTGTTGGGTGCTGCCTCATGCACAAACACAAACACATACAAGCCGAGGTAACACACACACGTGTAATACAAACACCAATCCAGAAAACACTGACAAGTTTTGAGTAGGAACAGATGAGGTGGAAAAGTTTAAACTTTTCACCACAGCGTGTGTTTCTGTGGGGAAATCCTGGTGACACGTTGCTGTCATCTGGCTCCATACTCAAGCCATCCTCTTAAGTAAGTGTGTGCCTGCACAGCTGGCCATATCGCCTCAATACCACATACAGGTTAAGGCTGGCCAGTCATTCCTGAAGCATTACTGCAGCGTTACTCAGACTAAACAACTGACTGCTTGGCCCCTGCGGCCATAAATCAACACAGTCCACATGGCAGCACGAATCGTTGTATGAAATGCACGGAAAACCATGATGTGTGTGATTTTGCATGCGTGTGTGAGAATGTAAGTGTGTGTTTGTCCTAAGAGATCGACATCCTCTGGCTAATCTTGTGACCGAGGCCGTGTGTCGCTGCTTTTCAGGGCACCACCCAGCCTTCAGCCTTGACCCCGAAGGGGGGGGGGGGGGGGGGGGGGGGGTCCTCTAGAGGAAACACCAATCATCCATCAACAACAGGCAATGAGTGAAGGAGGCGGAGGAGGAGGAGAAGGAGGAGGATGAAGAGGAGGAGGCCCTGTGCTGTGCCAAACAAACAGAGAGATACCTCGCTGTTTCAGAGAAATCTGAGTTCGAAATTTAAAACAGCTTAAGTGCTGGAGGTGATGAGAGGGAAAGAAAAGGAGAGAAAGGAAAAGAAAAGTGCAGCACTACATAAACACTGAAACCACAAGATCAATAAATGAAACCAGAACTTTGCACTGAAAATTACAATATTTCCATGTTCTTTATTCCATGTAGCAGCTCTACAAACCCACATCAGGTTTCTACCAACCAGACTGTTTTCACGCACAGTGATGACTCTTCATTTGACCTGTTTTTATAATGACACATCGGTGTGAGACAGACAGAATGAGGAAGTGTAAACAGCTTTGCTTTTTGTTCCCAGGACTCGTGTTTTGCTAACACATCCCAAAATTCACACTGGACTACGTAAAAGGAGTTTTACTGTGAAATGCTGCTTCCTGTGCCTAGAAACCTGAAATTGCAAAACGAGGTCGTTCTTTCTGTCTTCAGGCGATGATGTTATGAAACACTTCAGCTTGGTCTTGGGTTGTTGTAAGGTGTGGTTTGGGGGGTTTTGGTCTTTTCAGTTGAGAAATCTTTTTCACAGTGCATATTTGTCTATTTCAGATTTTGTGGCATCTTGTATTGTCTGCCTCATAATCTTGGTGTTAGTTCTGCATGTCTTCTTATCTTTAGTCTTTGTATGGATTGAACAAACAAGATAAACATATTCATTTTGATGTTTAGAGGCCTTGTTAGGCAGATTCGTAACTTTGGACAGAGCCATGTGAGTTGTTTCCAACTGTTTATAGCCTTAAGTCAAGCAGCAGCTGGTGATAGGTTCATAGTTAGAGAGTGAATAAGCTAAATGATGACCTGTTCCTTTACATAAAGATGAAATTATACAGAGAGGCAGAGTGATAAATGATGAATGGGATGGAGTGAGAGTGAGAAGAAAGACCAAGAAGGATGAAAAGTAACATGAAAGAAGGATTTGAAGGGAAACTCCGAGCGCACAGGAGCTCATATGAACAGACTTTAAAGAGCATGGGTACCTGTTTTTGTTGAAAAGCAGATACCTGCTGCTTGTTAAAGTAATAAAGCGAAGAAAACGCAGACCAGTCCGACTGGGTGCATGTGGTTGAGTATTTATGTGTATGTGTGTGTGTGTGTGCCACAGTCCAACACATCTGGGCCTGTTTGTCGCTTCATGGGAGCAACAGCGTTGAGCGTGGCAACGTCTGCACATGGTCACTGAGGCTGGGGAGAGGGGCTCAGTGCTGAGAGACATGATTCCTGTGTATTGACAGACTGTGATTAGATCATCTGACTCTGGCTGCGACAGCCTGAAACCACATTCGCTCTGTCTGCTGCTTGGTCAAACACAAACTCCTCACTTTTTGGCTACAAGAGTGAAGTACTCTTCCACAGTAGTTTTAGCAGTAGTTCAACAGAATAACAACTGAATATACAGGCTGCATTTAAAAAAGGTGCCAATTTATCCAGAAAATAAGAAAAATGACCATGAAATCAGTCGAACTAATACAATGTATTTGCAAGGAAACTCTTTTATCAGCCCTGAACAGTGTATCTGAAGTCTTCCTCTCAGGCTGCACATGGCCAACAGCCTCCAACATTTTATAGGACAGGAAAATAATCTGCATCTATTTTGAAATGTCAATCAGTCTCTGTCAAAGCAAACTGAATATTTTAGTTCTTGGCTCAACTCAAGACATTTTAAGAGGTCACTTTAAGCTCTGTTCTTGATAATTCATGGATTAAACGGTAAATCAATCAATCACGCAGATTAATTGATAATGAAACGAATGATTAGCTGGAGTGAGAAAGCTGTTGATCATTAGGACTCTAAAGGCCCCACAATAACTGAAGGCAACTCAAACAAACTTATCAACATTTCCATGCGCTCATCTGTTTTTGGCAGGTGGACAGTACAAGACAATATTCTGAGAAACTTTCAGCCTTGACCTCAAACTGACACAGTAAACATGGATGTGAGAGAGATTTGTCTCCCCTGTCCCTGGTGGATATCAAGCCCTCGTGTCTTCTGGTATCGATCTCATTAGGCCATGTGGTAAACCGCTTCCACATCTTAAATCCACAGGCCTCTGATCTCCTCTCACTGGCTGTTGCAGCGGCACGCACTGTTAGTGACTCCTGGTAAATATTTACCCCAGCGAGAGGAAGAGAGAGAGGAGCAGCAAGGCGACAGAGAGCGCTCAAAGAATCATCAAAACTGGGGGTGAAAGACTTTGAAGAGTGAAAAGCAAAGGGCAACAAGAGCGAAATGTCTGTTTCAAGCTGGAGTGTCTCTTCTTCTCTTCTTTTTGTTTCAGGCAGCTTCTTCTCAAATTCCACCTTTTCCTCCCCTCTCCCTCTGACAGAATGACTTCTCCTCTGGTTACACTCGGCACTCGCTCACACACACATATACAGTATAAGCTCTCTCACACAAACACACACATTTTTCCATGAATCCCTCTCTTCCTCTGACACAAGCTTCCTCTTGTTTTCCTGCAGGACTTCTCTCTCTCTCTCTCCGTCCTGCTGCCAACCATCTCCCTCTGTATTCACTCCTCCACTGACACATCTCTCTGCTCTCACACACACCTGAACAATCCTCGCCGGCCTTCATCTCTGTTTCTTCTTTGTTTTTCTCTCCACCCACCCTTTGCCCTTTACCTCAGCCTCCCACCACTGTGTGCTGATTTTCTAAAAACAGTACTCTCTTTCTCTACTACTTAACTGCGTCACTTCCTTTGCCACCCTCCACTTATATTCTCCTTCTCTCTCTCCCACACACACTTCCCCTCTTGCCCTTCTCATTTCCTCTGTCCCTCTTTTGGTTCCCCACTTGCTTCTACGCAACAGTAAAAACACACACATACACACAGCCAATCATACTTGTGACGGGCCTCAGGCGCGCTGTGTTATGACAAACACACCTAATAGATAATAGGATGTGTCACACTCAGTCTGGCTCACTCCCTCACCCACACACACACATGCACAAACTAATATACAGTGCCTACAAGCCTGAACAATGTTTTGCATTCATTAGCACTCTAAACTTATTTCTGAGCAGTGATGAGAGTTATACAAAATGTGCACCAATGCTGAACCGCAGCAGCAAACACGTCTAAAGCGGAGGTTAATGCTGGGTAAATATGTAACCCAATGAGTCAGGCTCAGCCGTCACAGGACTGCTATTAGCGCTGCTGGCTCACAGAGGGCATGTGCTCTGCCAACTACTAAATCTGTTTTAACATGGGGACTATCACACAAAGTCGAGCAGAGACAGAGAGGGGGGGGTGGTGGGGTGAGGGTGGGGGGGGTGGCTGGGATGAAAGACAACAAGAGAGGCTGCCAAATTATCTAAAGAGAGGGAAAGTCAAGAGCCCCTGAGTGCCAACCTGGCCCACATTCAAGTGACTACTTCCAGTCAATGAGAGGCAAGCTGCAGACGTGATGTGTTAGAGTGAAAATGCGTAGTTGTTGTTGTGTGTGTGTGTGTGCATGTGTGTGTGCATGCGTGTGTAAGGGTCTGTGGTATTTGCTAACGTCAATCTTATCACCTCCCTCTACACTCTCACTTAAGACAGTGTTGCTATGAGTATCCACTGGCTTAAATAACCCGGTCACATGTCCCTCTGGGTATTTTTGTCCCCATGATCAAATCTTTGAAGAGGTTATGGATCGGCTTCCTTCTGTTTTTGTTTGATGCATCTGTTCCTGCATCTGTTGTGTGATTGATTTTACACAAAACCACAGAGAGAAGGACAAATCTCATTACTGCTTTTTGGAGTTTGTTTGTTTCGCTCTGATAAGACTAATAGGGATGTTTGTGGTGTTGTTTGTAGATCAAAGTGTTGTCTGAAAACGTGTCACACCGCCGCCAATATCTCTGATCGAGTTTCTGATGAAAACATATTTTACTTACTAGGAAATTAGAGTTGTTTTTTTCATTTGGAAGCAGAAACTAAACTTACTCCATCCTGTCGAAAAACAAGCAGCTGTACAAGCGCTTTGAAAAAATAACACAATATATTCATTCATCTAATCCATGACTCTCCATCGGTCATGCACGACCTTCACAGGTACCACGCGTCAGTTTTTATTACTGGTTAACACTCGGCTAAATACAGGTGCAGGAGTTAATTTTTTCATGGTTGCAGCTGAGAACAAGAAAACACTCAAGCTTCAGTTTGTGACTTTCCATAGGTTGTGTCCCCTCCTGGATCCCCAGGGATAGTTGATTGATTGGTTGTTGACTTAACGCAATCACTGCAAACGGTGGAAAATATGCAAGCCAGTCCGGTGTGGTATGCTGAGCTGAGGAATCTGAATTTGATTAACATAGGCGAATGTGTCACACTCATTTTCCAGGGCAGGTGCAACCTCACCAATTGATCAAGGGTGCTTAAACATGACTGATGTGCTGCTTTATATGCTTTAAAATATTCACCGTACCAACAGACAATGCATATCACAGAAATATGAATTATTTGAAATGGTGGATATGATCTCAGAGGGAAACACTTGGTCACTGAAAACTCACTGTGTGGTTGGAGGGAAAAAAAAACAACAACAAAAAAAACCTAAACACTCCGTCCACCTTGCTCGCTCTCAATCTCTCATTTAATTAGGTGAAATCAAGCGTGACATTCCTGTGTCAGTGAAACCTGAGTTACAGCGAGGTCGCCCTCAGTTTCTCACCTGTGTAGTGAGGGTGAATTGGCCTTGTCTGTGTCTCTGGCTGCTCTTCTTGGCAACATGTACACTCACACACACACTCACACACACACACCTTTGCTACTGATAATGCTCTCACTGTGCTGATCTGAGAAGTATGGAGCAGGTCGCAACCCCAATCATCACTGCAGGCCCCAAGCCAAGACAGGACGTTACATCAATACACACAGTGACACACGCACACATCTACATCCATGGCACATATTTACACTCACACATGTGCAATCACTGAAGGATACACACATGCATACAACCACGTGTATTGCTTCACAATGTAGAGGTTTGTATTCTGGTTGTAACCCAGGACACACACATGCCTCGGAGTAGTAGCAGAGGCAAACGTGGGCATTTTCCATCCAAGCACTCACAGACAACCCACCAGTGTTGGGACTGGGGAATGATCTGCCTATCAAATACACCCTGCTGACCTTCAACTACTTAGTTTTGCAGCTGCCTAACTGCTCCCTTCAACACGTGGCATGCATATAAATCAAGAACAACTGCAGGCTATATACAGATGCAGCTGAATACAGCAGAGGTGTGTTTGGCCAGCTGAGGTGAATTACTGGAGTTATTAGCAGGGAGCGGAGATATGGGGGTGTCTGGGGTTTATAGATGAAGATTTTACCTGTGAGAAGCACTTGCGGTACTCCTTCTCCGGGCCAGAGCATCTGTAGATCTGAGGAGCTGCTCTTCCTCCATCCCTGCCCGGGTCGACCCCCAGGTGCGGGACGTGGTTGTGCTGTAGAGGGTAGATGTTGCCCGTGGGTGGGGCCTGTGCGCTGAAGCTCAGCTGGGGCTCCCTGTCTCTGTGCATGGGGCCGGGGCGGTGGAGAGGTGGGGAAAACGGAGAGTTGATCGAAGGGGAGTTTGGTCGTGAGAGGGGAGAGATGGGAGGAGGCGGAGCGGTGACGGAGTGCCAGTCGAAGTGGTGGCGGCTGGATACTGATGGCAATGAGGAGCGCGAGAAGGAGTGAGAGGGCGGGATTCGCTCTCTCCCCCGCACATGCTCCGTGTGGGAGTGTGAGGGTCGGTCAACATGGCGGTGTGGTTTGCGGGTTGTCGTGGGCGCCTCCTCATGAGCAGGCAACTCTCCTGGTGTGCTCTCCTGCTCTACATTCCTCTCCTTCTCCTCTTCCTCTCTCCTCACTACCTCCCTGTCTTCTCCATCACTCCCTCTCTCCTCCTCTTCTCTCCTGTTGCTCTCCGCCTCATCCTCAGCCTCGCCTCGTCCAGGTGCTGCTGTTGCAGTGTCAGTCCCGTTTTCTGTGTGGCGAGCCTGTCGGTTTGGACGGTGCAGAGGTAAAGAGAAGGGGACCCTGCCGTACCCGAACTGACCTGGACGGATGGAGGAAGACCTGTGAGACAAAAAGAAAGAGGGTAAAGAAGAATACTCAATTTAGAGGGAATTTTTTACAGAAAGTGTGAGCAGCTGTTACAGAGAAAACAGAGAGACAGGATTAAGTCAAGATGAAGCTCTTGTAAGTAGTCTGACATGATAACCCACATGAGGGGCAGAGCGCTGCAGTGCCTGCCTGAATGACAAAGACCAGAGGTAATGATGCAACAACACAGCAAATATCAGAGGCAGAGAGGGGCATACCTTCAACTTCCAGTCCTCAAAACATCATAACAAACACTCTCTAATGCTTAAACAATGTCAACACTGTAACTAATAGCACCTAAAGCAATACCAAGTATGTGAGTCCAGTGGTGCTCTGAAGAATCAGCAGTTTCTTTTACTGTGCTCGAGAACAGCTTTTTAGTTTTTCTCTGAGTTTTGTGATGAAATTACAAATCTGTTCATGGTAAGCTCACATGTGGTGGCTATTGCTGCTGATCCTCACAACTGTCATCCTCTTATTTGTCCCAAACATGCCACTGTTGCTACTGCCAGCAAAGCAAAAGTCAGTTCCTGTGTGCTTTAGACATTTTCCTGGAAAAGTCAAGCTAAGGATGCAGAGCTAAGCAAAGTTTCCATTACTCAGAAATCAGTCAATCACTGTTCATGACTTCAGACTCTTAAAAACACGTTAATGTTGAAGAAAATGTTCTGATATCAATATTTGAGTTAAAAAAATGTCTGTTATTGAAGGACTGGCTAAAATTTGCAGTAAAACATAAACATAACAGTTTAGATAGAGATCAAATAAATTCTGTGACATAAATACCCACTGATTGGGACATTTTATAATTAAATAGTACACTATATAATACTGAGACAAAGTTCATTCTTGATTTTCACAACAGCAGCTGACATAAAAAACCTCAGCACATGGTCCACTCAGTAGCTGCTCTGGAGTTTTTGATCATCCACACAGTCTTTCTCTGCAGATGTAGATGATGCGGCAGATTGAGTCCATTTATCATGGAAATGTAGAAATGTAAAACATCCACTCTGATCACAACTTGGCAACTCCATCTGCCGACAAAGAGGGTGTGACGCGACTGGAAGCTCTGGACCGGTTGCAAAGAGGATCTCGTGATGAGATTGTTTTTGTCAACTTTACCCCAACGCATACAGCACAGTCCAAAAGCCTGAGACCACATTGGGAAAGTGGCGTCAGAGTGTTGGACCTCACTGTACTGTTTGCTGTTATGTTAGTGTTGTTTCCACTTATTTATAGGCCATCATATAAACTGACACTAATAAATGTGTGATGAGCTTAAGTTGGGTTGTTTTTTTACAAGCTGTCCAGTCTCACCTCCTCGCCGTCACACTGTCCCGAATGGTGGAGACCGACCTTCTGCTCCCCCCTCCTCCACCCCTCACTGCTCCTGGATTGGTTGGCCTCCTGATGATCCGTCCCGGCTGGTTGTAGCCGTGTGAAGGAGAGTGATAGGGTGACCGGTAAACAGACACAAGGTCCTGATTGGTTGGGGGGAATTCTGGTTGGTAAAAAGGAGGAGCTGGATTGGCCTGTCCAGGAACAGGAGGTCCTCCTCCTCCCGCTGCTCCTCCTCCACCCGTGGGCGTATTCCGAAATAGAGACAATCCTGGGTTGTGATTGCTGGAGATTGAGGGGGAACGATAAGGCGGGTGTTGTCCCGGGTAACGAGGAGGGTAGAAGGGGCGCACAGGTGAGATGACAGGACCTCCAATGCCCCGGGAAGATACCCCGCCCAGTTAGGAGGGGAGTGGGAGAGGGGAGGAGACTGTGGGGTTGGAGGAGGTAAACACCTCCTGCTCCTCTGTGAGATGCCAATGCCACAGGTTTGGGAGCATTCTGACCACTCCCCCAAACAGACCACACCCCTTCCACAGGCTCCGCCTCAAACACCTGTCTGGACCGTCGGCCTGCCACCTGAGACACACACAGACAGAGACAGGAGACATTCTTAAGGAGCCACACCAGTCATTTCATTATAGACTTTTTCTTGATAAACAGATTAATAATTGGGCAATAAATACCACAGATTTCTAGTCCTCATATGAGGCTAAAAGATCAAAAGATATTCACATTGAAGCAGCTGGAACTCATGAACCTTTGCTTTGATTATTATCAATGGCTGATGAATCATTTTAGAACAACTGGCCAACTGTTTCAGCTTGTTATATGATATTTTTGTGTCACCATGAACTTGTTTATATATGCTGCATTTTTGCACATCAGTCCCAGTTTTCCCCAAACAACAATATGTTGACTTTTATGGGAAGCTAATCTAAGTCTTGCTGAAAGATCTGTTGTCCTTATTCAGTCATATGCCACAATGAAATATACAAATAAAATGAAAGTTTTTGATCCAAATGGCCAAGTCCAGTCCAGGATCGACACTTCTTTTGACATCCACCAGGATTTTTAAGAGGAAAAAATGTATTTTCTATAGCATTTTGTGAAAATATTGAATTTAAAAGTCAGTTTTAAAACCATTTTGTACTAATTTACTAATTTTGAAGTGTTACATCTGAATTAAGTCATAAGGAAAGTTATTAAATCAGTGAGAACGACTGTAACCCTGACTCTGCTGTACAAAAGGTCATAACTATGAAACTTGGCAACATTTTAAAGAAGTACTTAACTTAGCAAAACTGTTGCAACTGCAAAATCTAAAGTCTCTGGAAGGACTTATTTCTTCACAGTAAGTGAGTCCACTGATGAGCTAAAGTCCCGTGAGTTTCCTTCCTCTGAGGCCAAAATATAAATCCTGAACTCTTCATAGTTCACTCGAGCTTAGTAGAGACTCAGTCACCTGCCAGCAGCTTATGAGCAGATGGATAAATTCATTGGAGCTGGTGTCGTATGAACGCATGGCAGAAACAACATAATCAGGGCTAATTTGGCTGTGTGTTTTGTGTTTGTACATACGTGTGTGTGTGTATGTGTGTGTGTGTGTGTGAGTGTGAGTGTGAGTGTGAGTGTATGCATGCGGGTGCCAGGTCAGGCTTTGATGTCTTCCTCTGTGGCCGTAGATAAATGTTTCTCCTCTCATTTCATAACTGAAGCTCTGGCCTGGTTGGCAGAGCAGCAAACATGGGAGCTGAACAAAAGTTTCCATTCAGAAGGAACGATACATAAATCTGTGCTCCACTTCTCTCCTCTGAGTGTGTAAATGTGTGCGTGCACATGGGACGCAATGCTCAAGTAAACATACTGTACAAAGTTTATGGATGGAAGGGACAGGACAGGTGTAAGTGGCATACTTGCGTGTGTCTGTCTATCTGTGTGTGCGTGTGTGTCTGTGCTCTGGTACTGTATTGTCCAGTTCACAACCTGATTAAAAGAGTTCCTGCCACTGTATGAGGTAAAATGGTGGGAGGGTGGGAGAAAAGAGAAGAGAAAGAGGTGAGAGATGAGGGGGGTCAAGGCTGACAGGCCTAATGACCATGTGTGTGTGTGCGAGTGCGTATATGTTTGTCCAAGTGTGTGTGGAAGGGAGGTGGAGTCTGTCGTAATGGGTGACATCAAACACACAGCTGCCACATAACTGGGACCATTAATGAGCTCCGTGCAGTGACCCTGCAGCAGCCACCGCCGACCTCCGGAGCTACTGGTTAAACTCCTGCGACAATGCGCCACCAGTCCTGGCTGTGGCTGTAAACACCCAGTCCCCTCTTATTGCATTTTTAGAGGAAATTACCACACCGGTGTAACTGTGGGCCCTCTCCAGCTCACTGACAGAGTTATTAGTCACTGTCACTTCCTACTCTCCATACTGGTTTCGAAGAGACCCCATCTTCCTCTTCTTCTTCTGTGTCATCAATAGCGTCATCAACCATCAATAGCTGTTGTTTTGTCCACTCGAGGGCAGCAGAAACAAGTTCCCGTAGGCTGATGATGTGCCGAACCTGTTCGTACACAGTCACTGATTTGGCGTTTGGTGCTTCTGGAAACTTGGTGAATGAGAGTTCGATATTCATTCTTTTTTTTTTTTTTTGCTCTGATTTTGGTCTCTACCAACTCCTGTAGGCAATACTTAACTGCAAAATGCTCCACCATGTTCTCCAGGTAAACACTAATGCTGTCTGTGCACTGTTAGGTGCTGGGCAGGTGGTGCACTGGGAGATTTAAGAGCTGTGCAGGTTGGACAGAGAAACACTGAGCTGAAACTCTGTGAAGAATCTGAGGAGGAGCTTCAGATGATCGTTGAATCTTCAGGTTCATCACTACAGGGAACTCCTTCAACATTATCACACTGTTTTTACTTTATACATCATTATTAAAAACAACAGATGAAGCTCATTCAGATGAGCCATTTAAAAAAAAAAACTTCTGTGGATTATCTGGTGATCGCATTGTGACAAAGCTGAACACAGGCCTGTTTATCTTAGCTCATAAAAAGGTGACTGACCCATGATGACAAAAGCGTATTCAGACGCTCATCTGAAGTCAATACAAGGACTAAGTTCCTTACATGTTGCTGCTGTAGAGTGAATATTCAAATCATGTTCTGAAAATGTCAGCGACCAATAACTCTTCTGATGTGCATACAACCATGGGAGTATTATTTTAAGGGAGACTGGGAAAAAAATGTGACTCTATCCTTAATTGCGATCACCTTTCACCCCTCTATAGTGATGCCATTGTCTGAGACTTATGATGAGCTAATGACTCACCTTCCTCTTGGCAGCCTTGGTCACGGAGGTCGTGACCACCACAAAGCCCCACAGCACATAGAGCCTGCAGGGAGGAAGAAGTGGCAGATTGTCAGAGTTTCATAAATCAGACAGTTGAATAAGCTCCTTCATATAATAACTGCTCTGCGATCTGAAAGTTAAATCAGTGTTTGCTGTGTGAACTCGTGCAGACTTTCGTTAACTTTCTTGAACTGTTTCCCTCAGTGTACATTTATTTGACACCAGTTAAAGGTGTTGAGTGAACACCCTGTCAAATGTTCCAGTAACCGTACTTAAGCAACCAATTATTCCACTTTATTTCTCACTACAGGTGGTTTCTGGGCTTAGACGGGGGTGAACAAAAGTTTCTTTTTTCCCTTCAGGGTTCACAGGCAAACATCTCAATCAATCTAGGGAAGCCTGAGAGGTGCTAACAAACTAATGGGTTTAAACAGCAAGCATGTTTTCCCTCCGCATGCCTCTCTCTGGGACTGTACACACCCTGAGGATGTGGTTTTAACACACTGACACACACACACACACACATAGCCACACTCCAGGCGCAATCACTCACTACATCCAGAAATCATCTTGTTCTGTAAGGTACTTTATTTGAGGGCTGGTGTTCAAAGGAGGCGGTTTAAGTATTTGGTGTTACATGGCCTCTTTCATTTTGGTTCAGACCTTCAATTTGACATGAAACCACTTCAGGAGATGTGTGAGCTGAATGCAGAGAGGAGGCTGCACCAGCAGGTAGATTTGATCAATTATTGATCATTATTCATTCAGTCTTATTCTTCCACCAGAGTCTGAAAATGCACTTGTTCAAAGAGAAAATGAACATGTCTCCTGAATTTCCCTAAATCGGTCACTTTGTCCGCAATTACTGGAACTCTGCTGGAAAACTGTGGAGACAAGTGCATTGGAAACAAGTGGAATCTCTACATCTGCCAAGAAAATAGCCCGAACACGATCCTGAACGACTTGCTAAGATGGACATTTCAGCGCGCTCAACGAGAACCAAAACCATCGCCGCAAGCACCAGTCCGCAAGCCACATGTAGTCAGAGTAATTGGTCCCTTCTTCCCAGTGTGGTGCACCGCCGTGGTCTCTGGAACCTTCCCACACCAGACTACACAATTACCCCCGAAAAACACAGACAAAGGTCCCGCACAGTCCGACACAACAGAGCCGATCAGGCCGAAGTAACGACCCCCTACCCGGGTCCACGTTTCTCTGGCCGCTACAGTGGCACATTGTAGAATCAACTGGGAGCCGCGGCCACAGGGAGAGGGAGAGAAAGTGAGAGTTAGAGGGAGTGAGGGACATGCAAGCACGAGGAAATCTCTCCAAAAATCCACCCTGAGGAGAAAGAGAGGGCTTTAACCTAAATCCAGACGCCTTCGGGGAAATTCCTATCATATATCCTGCACAGCGGCCAGCGCGCACCGAGCAGGCGTCGTGCGTAAAAGCCAAACAACAAAACAAAAAAACTTCACCGCAAAACGAAAACAACTTATTTTGATTCGGGGTAGATCTTCTACCGCAGGCAACGTTAAGTCCCTGCTCGCTCAGAGGAGGATGCAGACCTCCCCCCGGGGTGCTGTTGTGTACAAGCGGGCTGAGAGAAGCAACAGGTTGCAGCCGCAGAAGTCAAAAGTTGTGTTGTTTTGGTTTTTATTTACCTGAGCAGTAAACCGAGCCGCATGCTCATCCACGAGTCTCCCACAGCACTTCTCACTCCGCGACAGATCACCGGTATTGATAATCAGTCCAGTTTAGTGGTCCGTCCAAGTCCGTGCAGCCCTTAAAGAAAAGGGGATGACGTCCTGAGAAGGCTTCTTACTCTTATTGCTCTGCTGCTCCCTCTCTTTCTGTCCCCTTCCTCCTGTCACAGTCACTCCCCGTGATTTTTTGGAGAGTGGGAAGGGTTCAGCTCCCTCTCTCTCTCTCTCTCTCTCTCTCAGTCCCGTTCACTCGACAACTTTTTTTCCGTCTTTTCTGGGTCCTTATTATAAACTGGTGTGACGCCTGGCAGCCAGGGGGCCAGGGGAGAGAGAGGGAGAGAGACAGAGGAGACAGGAGACACAAAATGGACAGATTACACAACTCTCTTTCTCTCTCTCTTTCACACGTATAAACATACACTCCCAGTGCCCCTCTCTCACACTCTCTCTCTCCCAGACACACACACACACACACACACACACACACACTCACCACTATGGGCCCTGACTAAGCTATAATAACTCTCAGAGCCGCTTTCTTAGTTGCACAATCCAACATAAGAATGCTCCATTGTACTAGGTCACACTGATCAGTAGTAATGATCTACTCATTGTCGGAAACAGCCCTGAGCTGGCAGCATCTGCAGCAGGGACACTTTGGTGGGGAACTATTGTGCCAAAACAAACATGAATTGTTCTATGACAAAGTTACCGACACAAGTTCAAAGTGGGAAAATACTTTCTTTTTGTGTATTATTATTCTGCAAGGATGAAATATGGCTGGTCACTCACTGGCTGTGTGTGTGTGTGTGTGTGTCGTTCCAATGCAGAAGATATTTTTATATGATATAAACATGTGCTGTGTTTTCTCATAACTGGTTAATCACTGTTGAACACTTGAAGCCAGACATGCTCCACCGATTTGGAGAGCTTGAGTAAGTGCACCCCAGAGACAGGCCGCTTCTGAGTGGGAGTGATGTCTGTGTGTGTGTGTGTGTGTGTGTGTGTGTGTGTGTGTCTACAGCAGAAAAAGGCTTGATACCAATTTGTTTACATATGTTTATTTGGTTGTGATTCACAAACCCTCCCATTAAGTTAGCACGGTCTTCTCGAACCTAACGTGCTGGTCAAACAGAAGGAGATGAATGAAAAGTTCACTGTGTGGTAAAGTGTGTTAACTAAGTTCTGTGTAACTAAGGCTGATACACAGAAACAACTTGTGGTGTATCAGAACTGAGCTGAAGGCCACCAACAGGAGCAGAAGTCTCACTTGTTGTGCTCATCTTTAGTTAAGAGCTGGTGTTCATCCTCCGTCTATTGAGGCTGACAGATGCAGCGACATTACAGATGAAAACAGACTGAGAGTGAGAGAGAGCATCCCATCATCATCTGACTGTCGGTTTTTAAAAACAGGAAATATTCTTGTAGACAAATGACAAAAACTGAAGTGGTTATTTGATTTTGACATGTTTAAGTCTTTAACTTTGTGTGGGAAAAAAACACATAAGACGGATGGTGTGTGCTTTACTTAGATCTTTTGACTCAAATATAATTTAGGGTAATTTATGATCGCTTATGAGAGTTATGTGATTTGGTCTGCTTTATTTTTCTGTGACTATTTGTAGAGTTGTTTAAAAAAAAAATGTGCTGTACTCTGGATCTGGTTTATATGAATCTGTGGTTTAAGTCCCTTGAGGACTCACCACAGTCACATGCATGACAGCCAAAAACAGAAAAAAAAAATATCATCATTCTTATCATAGAAAAACAAGAAGAGGAGAGGGCTGGTATGGGAGTCAGGAGGGAGAGAGGAGGGACAGGGACACGAATGTGATACTAAAAACAGTGTTTACGACCAATCCTCCGAGCTCACTGACAAAACAGCATCATTTCAAAACTTGTTCTCGAACCTCTTGCTTCACATTTCCCACCCTGTTGCCACTGAGGGAAGAGAGGTGAGATGGTAGAAATGTGAGAGAGACACGATGAGTGGAAGGGAGGGAGAGTACATAGTTGAGTTATGGACTATCACATATTAAAACACACCCAGGGCTCGAGATGTCCCAGGGCCAGGCTGCTGCTTTTCTTGGACAGGCATCCTGCAGCATGGGCGCAGTGATGGTGACGGAGATTAGTGACTTCAAAGCGCCCTGCGAGCCAACAACTTAGACTTAACCACATTACAGAAGAGGCTTAAGATCTGATCTGTCAAAATAAAAAAGTTAATGTCAAAAGCGTACCAGGAATGAAAAAGGGTGGATTCCCCCACGACAGTGCACATACACATACACAGACGCTGACACATGTGCAGTAGCTCAGGGCGTGTTTCGTGTGTGATTAGTGAAATGGATATCTCGGTACTTCTAAGCAGCATGTCTATCAGTAACTACAATTAGCCAGAGGTCATTGCCATGGCCGCCAGTGGTCCGTGACCACTTTTAGCGCCCCCCACCCTCCTCCCTCTCTCTCTCTCTCTCTCTCTCTTTCTCTCCATCTGTCTTTTTCTTCTCCTTTGTTCCCTATCTCTCTCTCTCTGGATCCTTGAGATGCAATAAGTTACGTGTTGGCCTGTGGACATGCACCACTGACCTCAGAACCCTGATTAACAAAATGTCTGTATCAACTAGTCACCACAAAACATAGATGTGGTGCGTGTGTGTGTGTCCGGGGAGGTCCGTCTGTCGTGGCAGATCTGTTATTTGTCTCGGATGGCTGATCTGAGTAATAACACTGCAGATCAGAGTGGTTGGCCCCTGTGGGGGTGATAAATCACTTGAAAAACTTCTAGCATGTAGGTACACACCCTGCTTCCAGAAGGCACACACACACACGGACCCCGGCCTCAGGCCCAGACACAGTAGGCCCCCAACCCCTTTTATTGTTTAAGTTAATGAGGCCTCCAGGCTTCTGCAGATCAGCAGAGGGTCGGGGTTCAGGGTTAGACCACTGCAGGCTGCTATGACGGCAGCAGCAAGACAGAGTGACTTAAATTGGTCAAAGAGAGGGGGCCGGTATGAAGACCTGTCTGATGGTTATCATTCACCATTTTCGGATGATGACAGAGGAGTTCACCTCTCCTTCACACAGAGACAGGGGGCTGAAGGAAGTGTCAGCAAAGATGTGTGTAATCATCTGCTGCTGGTTGGTTTGTCGGTCAGTCCAAAGGTTCTGACTGAAACATCTCAACAACTCTGAGATGGACTGCCAGGAAGGTTTGTACAGACATTTCAGCAGCTCAGGGGAAGAATCTCAATGTCTTTGATGAATCCAACAAATGTTTCATTCAGTCAGTGTGTTCAAACTTGTCCAATACAAGAACAGATACTAATAGTTTAGATGGACTCTTGAAATATGTTTCTCTGAACTTTTTTGGGTGTCTGTTTTGACCCCATCTCTGGATTAACTGACCTGTATGCTTAATACTCAAGTCCATGCTGCTTGTTAGTGAGACTTGCACCACCTTCTTCATGACCTACTGGTGCCCACAACACTACTTTCTATATAGGTTTGAAGAGATATTTACATGCAAATACAAAAGTGTCATGTAAAAGTTTTAGTCTAGTGGGGAGACTGTGGCTCATCCAAGATATCCAAAATTACAAAACTACTACAGCTACACTAAATCTATATCTGAAGTGCAGTGCCCATTAAAATTCAACCAGATCACATCTATACCCACTTACTACTTATTTTTCATCCTTTTCTCTGACTCTGTGACTCTGTGACTCTGTGGGGATGTCACGCAGGCTTTTTAGAGCGCAAACTGAAAATCCTGAGCAGACAAACGTATTTATTGACCAGCTGTACCCAAAAGGTGAAAGGCCGTCTTTAAAACTAAGGCTGGACTTTTTCCGTTTCTGTCTGGCTTTAGAGACGAGGCGGCCAGCTGCAGCACATACGAATATAACATGAAAGTATGTTGGCACAGGCCTTCAAGAAAGTCTTCACTCTTCACACAGACTCACAGAAATGTAGACTTATGGTCAAGGCTTGAGGCAGAGGCAAAGTGGATCATTTGAAATCAAAACTGGGTTTTCATCGAGATTTTAAACTCAGTGGATTCATCTCTGTGAAGGCATCTAATTCGGCAGGGAGGAGGAGGAGGAGGAGGAGAAGGAGAAGCCTATCGGTACTGACAGCCTGAGAAGCTGGGAGAAGGGTAGAGAGGAAGAGAGAGAGGGAGACTGACAGACAGGGACACAAAGAGAGTGAAAAGAAAGGCAGCAGCGGAGAGGGGATGAAAGGGAATTTGAAAGAAAGAGGTAATGGCAGATTAAACGGGAACTGAGCAAGTGTAAAGGAGAGCGAGAGAGAAAGAACGCAGGAAGGGGGAGCGATTTGTCTGGCTCAGATGGAGTCAATATTTGCTCCATTCCTCCAATCCTGTGCCAGGGTCCGGATCAAAGCAGGGCGTGTGTCCTCTGGAAATGGTACAGAGAGCCAAAGAAGAAAACAGCTGACATCCTTACAGTCTGGTCTGTATGTGGCCGACAGCACAAACACAAATAACTTTTCCACTGACACAAGTTTAGATTAAATTCAGCATCTGAGAATTCATAAACACCAGTCCCCAACAAGAGCCATCCATGAACCTCAGACGGAGAATCATTTTGAGAGAGAATGAAGAGAAAACTATAAAAGTGGAGAAGGTTAGAGGAAGATAAGTCGATCGATGGTCAGGGCGCTCTAATGAGGAGTTACAGTGTGGCTGGTGAAACAAGGACATGAGAGGGAGGGAGAGAGAGAGAGAGGTCAGCTCAGTTGGACCCTAATTGGCTGACGAAACTGCTGAAATAACCTTGTTCCAATTATGCACACAAAGAACGATTGTGGCTCGTTCAGAGAAGCCACTGTGCCACACATGTACACACAACCACAACAAACAACAAGATTTACGTCTGTGTGAATGGGCATGTATGGTATGGCTTGGCACAGGACACACTGGGTCACAGGAGATAGAGCGGAACGACGCAGCTGGGTAATAAGAGCTTCGGTATGTTTCTGGTCGATTGGTTGTAGACTACTGCGTGTTGTATCACGGCCTGCATTTCAGTTGAATTCCTGCCTGGTTTATTCATGGAGATGTTGGTCACTGATGACAGAGCGTATTGCAATCAGTAATCTATTGTCATTACTTTTAGATTACTGTGCTAAATCTGACACAGAAAAGTTTTTGTTCTCCAGAGTCTTCAAGTCTACAGCCACTTTTATCATTTAAGTGGATAAACCAAAGGATTGGACGCATACTTTCATATCTTGACCTTCTCTGTGGGGATGTGAAAATCTGTGCAGATCCATCTTGTGGATCTAAATGCATTTCAAGTCATTAACTGCAAGCATTGGCCTGTTGGTTGCACTAGAGGAAAGGTCAAGGGGTCACCAAAGTCAACAGGCTTCATCTTCTGGCATCCATTACTGTCTGCTTGAAATTTCATGGTGATCCATCCGGTAGTTGTTGAGGTATTTGACTCTGGACCAGAGTCATGGACTAACCAACCATCAGACACTTGTCATCCATCCTTACAGCCATAGCTCCACATGGAGTGTGGAGCATCAGAGTGGAAGTAACACCAATGAGAAACGAGACTTCATCATAAATAAATTCTGGCAGGTAAACACAGCACTTAAAATCATTATCAGCTACTTTACTGCTGTCCTGTCCTGACATGTGCTCCACAGAAGCAGCCAAAGGAATAAAACCATTACTACTACTACCAATAATACTTATCATCACAGTCCAGATGCTCTGAGATAGAGGAAAGCTGGAAAGCAATGCTGAATCCTACCACTGAAAATTGTTTCAAGACTGTTCCAGACATTTTCAAATCTCTTTATTCTCTCCAGACATTCATTGATATAAAATCCCGTAGTGTGTCCTTTCTCTATGTTTACCTATTCATATAAGTCCTGACCAGATTAATCCACTGTGGCAGACCCATGAAACAAATGTACCATGACTTCAACCAACAGATGAGTGAAGGGGCCCCCAGATCTCTGCACAACAGAGATGTGAGACTGACTAATAATGCAGCACTCTGAAAGAGGCCCCAATCAGTTGAGTTGATACTGTGCTGGGGTGTCGCATATTCCCACACAAATTTACATTTAATCAAACTGTCACATAACAAATGAAACAAGATGAAAGTACAGGGCCCCTGGGCCGTTCAGGGCCTTTGGACAGCGGGCAGCCATGCTTGAATTATAATTCAGCCTCAGCAGAAACAACTCTCCCTAAACATGATGTGAGGTCAAAACAATACAGGGAGTTTGCTCTTTATCAACGAGAAACAGAAAAACAGTAGCTTCAGATACAAGCACCAAATATAAGAGTGATATCAATCACAAAATCACACAAGAAAGTGAATAAGCCTATTTCCAAAAAGCTGAACTGTTTCTTTAGTTTACAGGGCCATAAGAACAGCATTCACTTTAAAGAGGAACTATGCAAGTCCGGTCGCTTTTCCGCTGTTTTGCTAACTCTCCTCCCGGCCATGTGCATTTGTTTTCAATGAAGCCGGCCAGAAAGCATCCATGGAGCAGTGGATAATGTGATTTATCATATACGATGTTACAAAGTGTATATTTGTGTAGTCTTATCCGTCATAAACAAGAGACTACAGGTTATGGGGCGTGTTTGTGTCACAGTGCTGCCGAGACGAGAGCTGGGACACTGGTGTGGAGGCACCGATCTTGCAAGGTTGGTTTGGGGCCAAGAGACGCTATGTTGAAGGCAGAGAGCCTCCACTGTCCCTGTAACAAGCTACAAGTCATGTACTGTATCTAACCATCATAATTACTCTGAAGCTGTTTAAGGTAAAAATGTAGCTTAGTTAAGCAAAAAATCCTGCATAGTTCCTCTTAAAATAGACTTTTCCTGATCCATCTGTAATCTATCTGCAGCCCAAACACAATATGTCTTGCCATGAAGATGCATCAACTATTCTGTTGCTGTAGTTGCCCACAAAAGCTCATACACATGCTGCACAGACACAAGCAAAAAGCAAACAAACAGCTGGTTTAATGCAGCAAACTCTATTACACATATCTAAGTTTGAAGATGTTCAACTTCACTCCAGTGGCTCACCCCGCAGAGTGCATACCAGGCAGGCTCGGTCCAAACCACAGCAGCACAGGTTTGAAAACTTTAAAAATGTTGGAAATACAAAATTAAACAGTTTTGTGTCACAAACAGGCTCAGTGAAAGTGACACTGAGGGAGATCACACATGAAAAAGTGAGTAGAGTTTCACAATAAACTCCCTGCAACATATCTGACCATGAACCTGAGCCTCATCAAAGCCACGTCAAAGATTTGGCCGTGCACTGCGGCGCGCTCTCCTTGTATGAACTGAGCGGCCCATCTCTCCTTCCCTCAGCCAGGTTTAAGTTACCATCCAAAAGCAGGAATCTTGAAAACAACCTGAGGTCATAGTCTGAGGTCAGCTTCTCCTCCTCTTACTCCCCAAGGCTTCACCAGTTACTGCGGTGCACGTCGGGACGAGGATGAGGGAGTGAGTGAAAGTTTATACTGGACATGTTGTGCACATGGTAGATCATGTAGAGCTGAATTTCTGAATGAATACCATCTGTTAGAAACCAGGTTTACCCTGTGAGTATACACAGCTTCAGCAGAGACGCAAAAGAAGCTGTTTTGTTTTTAATTACTTGGATTTACTGTTAAATTTTATTGTAAAAAATCTATTTGAACCAATCGTCTACAGTAAATGCTATCTTTAATAATATCCCATGATATCTGTTTAATGACTGTGCAGTGATGCCTTCCAGTAAATAGCCAATCATTTTGACTTCCCTCATGTCTAAATGTTGTGTTTTTTGTTACATAAGCAAAAATAAATCAACTTGCAGCTATCTGCTTTCAGTTTTCAGTGGTTTACTTGTAACTTGGAAGTCATTGGGTCTAGATTTATATCCCACCCTCAGGTATTCTGTCAGTTGTTGTTTACTGCCTCTCTTGGTTTCTTAGGTCTTCTTCTGTTCTTTAGAGCCCAGTAAGTTTGCAACAACACTAGCGTTAGTATGGGATATCAGAGCAGGGGCGTCTTCCACATGGGTTGGCACAAAGTCATGGAAGAAAATTCAAAACTGATGCTTGCCTTCCGAAGCCTTTCCTTTCCTCAGTGCTCCTCATAAAAAAAAAAAAAAAAATCTGAGAATTTACAGTGAGCTGCTGCAGGAGGGGGGACGACGACGGTAAATATTTGTACATTTACTGAGGGGTTGTTTTATTCCCCTTGCTTACTAAACTGGCCTGAAAGTCAACATGACCTCTGACCTTCCCCTGAACCCATAAACTCCTCCCTTGTGAGAGCGATTCAACAGGTTGGCTAGAACAATAAACCAAATGCCTCTTTCAGTTGGGCGTTTTGATTGGAGAGCGCTTCTTTCTCCAGCCTCTGTCTGCTCCCTCTCCTCTCTAGGTATCCTGCTCTCATCAGAGCAGGATAGAAAATCAGGTCAGCAGTGTGTTGAGCATAGCAGACATACTTGGTAGCAGGCTGAGGCCAAGCTGGGACTGTACACTACTGTGCTGAGTTATGGGTTATCTGTGTGTCTTTGTGGGAGCGACTTCCACCAGCCTGGCAGGGCCACCATCTCAGCATGAGTGTGCACATCCATTACTTTTAAATGAATCTAAAGGCGAGAGCGCGCAGACGTCTACATGAAAGGCGTGAACTGCACACTGGTGGATTAGAGCAGAGACTGGCTGACTGGTTCAGAGAGCAGCCAGATCAAATAAGCAGAAACATACCCAGAAACCCCTTTTGGAGGGTTGAGACTGAGCTGAGTTACTGGACCCAGAAGAGTGAAAGAGAGGAAAAGAGAGAGAGAGAGAGGGGAACTGCTGAAAGGGAATAGGAGCCCAGCCTGGTCGGCCAGGCGGCGCGGGTGGGCTGAGGTTTTGGAGTCAGAGAAGAAAGCTTTCTGACGACTATATTCTACTGTCTTATAGTCAGAGGAAAGTTTTTTTTGTTTGATTGTTGCACAACGTGATACACAAGTAAATACGTCCCCACCCAACTGAGTAACGCTTTGCTGTGTGTTTTTCTGTGCGCTAGTGCTGCACTGCTGTCACGTATTTGCATGAAAAACATTTAACCCTGGCACACCTGTCGGACAGAGTCAACAATGATGTCCAAATGATCCAGTGATATTCCCTCAGGTGGTCATTAACAGCCCCTAAACAGTATGGACTTCTCTCTCTCACACACACACACACACACACACACACGAGTTGGACTCATGCAGCCTGGAAATTGGAGGGAGAGGCTCTATTACTGCAGGCATGTTGGAGAGTTCGAATCAATGTGTGTGTGTGTGTGTGTGTGTGTGAAGAAGAGGTCAGTGAAGGGTCTTAAGCGCCAGGTCCCTGTCCCTGTTTGGTTTTCAGACTCACAGACCTCCTGTTATTGTTTTCAGTGGCTTCACTTTCTGAGGCTGCCTTGGTGGCGATCACATTTCTTTCTCTTTGCTCACACACATTCTTTGTTTCTTGCCCCCTCTCTAAAACACACACACATAAAATGCATGAGCACAGGGCGCATGCACCCCCCACACACACACACACAAACAGAGGGGTTATTTATAACATGGTGGAAGGGAAAGGCAGCCCGGCCTCGCAGGGCCTATTCTGGGAGGTTCAGCCTTCAATCAGTCAGGCTGACAGCTTTTCAGTGATACCAGGAGAACAATACAGAGCAGCCGGTTTATCTTCCTCTTCCTCCTGCGAGACTCTGCCGCCCTGCATGGGTCACCGTCACCCTGCCTCCCTCCAAGAAAACTTGACTTCCAGGACAACAGCAATCTCAAAATCTGCCACTTCACAATCACTGTTGGGCCGCCAAAAATGGAGTGGAAATATTTTCTCTAACCAGTTTTGTGCTGCCACCGTCATTTCTGAACCGTTTGTCACTGTGGCGATAATCTATTTCTATAACGCCGACATACCACATGTGCAAAAACAAAAAGTAAAACGAACATCAGATTTTGTTCCTTAAGACTTAAACACTCAGAAACTCAAACAAACCTCCTACAAAGGCCTGCACCGACTCCAACAGCAAGATAATTCAGCATCTTCGCTTTAAAGCTTTTCAGATGTGAGGAGATTATGTTTTTCTTCAAGATATGAAATACTAAATCAAATCTCTGTGGACTGTTCAGGTCGGATAAACAAACATTTGAAAACATCCCTTTGGGCTGTGGGAAAAAAATCTACTTCTTTTTTTTTTTTACATTTTTCCCTGTCGTTGCTTATTCTAAAAGTTAAAGTACTGAGAAGAACACAATGAATACTGCAATAATAACTGGTATCTGCAGGACTGTTTGACACTGACTGAACTGAACAGATTGTGGATTGAAATGCTAAACACTTTTTCCCAGCTGTGACCCGCCCACTTCAAACCAGAAACTTCCTCAGGAGAAAATAGTGTCTTAACTCATAAGAGGCTGATTGGGAAAATAGGTTTTCATTGTCGTTAACTTTATTCTTCTCATATCCTGCTCTAGGTGTCCATCTGTGCCTCCCTGATTTAATTCTCCTCGCTGTCTCACTATATACTGGAGTAAAAAGCTCCTGTGACTGCCCAGCAGCAGCTCTGTGTTTAAGTAAACCCCTTTAGCTAAAAATAATTTCCTATGAACTCCGCGCGACTCCAGATGACAGATTGCTTTGTGTGCGAGTGTGTGTGTATGTGTGTAGCAGGGAAGAGATAGTCGGGCGGAGGGTGGGTGCAGTGGGCTAGTAAGGAGGGTGAATGAAGAATGATATTGTTATCTGTTCAGTAAAGATTTCTCAGTGTTTACTGGAGCTAATGGTCCATGTCATCGCGACGCAACTACTGTGCAATGTTGGCTGGCAGCAGCTCTGCACCGTCGCAGGCTTAATTTACCTCCACATTTTGTACAAACTTTATAGAAATCACAGCAGGGTTATAAAACCACAACCATTAACAACAAATTTCCGCCACTGCAAATGGCAGACAAAGTCTTTTCATCATGTTTATCCATCATATAAATGTGACATTGTCAAATGTCTCGTTGCTTCCCACCAAATATATTCAGTAAAAACCAGCAAATACATGTTTGTTGGTGAGAAGTCCACATCAGTGGATCTTCTGGATCTTAATGACAGCGATAATCCATCAATCGTCCAGATGGTAGCGGGTTCGTTTTCCGTCGACTGAGTAATTGCCTCAGTGATAATAATATCAAGCATAACGTAAGAAATGACTCATTCTCAAAGAAGAGTTTTTTATTAAAGGGTCAGTTCATTGAAATTCAAAGAACCTCCTCTCTCACAGGAAATATGGTTTTAGTCTCACTTTCCTGTGTTTCTAAGTCACTTCTGCTGTTGCTGCAACACAACAGAAGTGGGTTGAATTTTAATCAACACTAACATCTCAGTCCAGACTCATGTGGATAATACACAACTACAACACCTTTTAGTGGAGAATTTCTTTTCCACTGAAAACTGAGGTGTGTGGATTATTGTGCACGATAAGCGTGATGGGGACATCGTTTCTAGACACAGATGTTACTGTTAGGTTTTTAAGCATCCCATGTTGCCCCAGCCCTTTGGTCCAGACTGAAATATCTTAATAGCCATGAAAACGTTCTATGGTCCCCACAGGTTGGAAATCATAGACTCTGGCGAGTCACTTGTCCTCCTGCTCCAGCAGCATCTCAGACATTATCTCAACACCATGCTTTACTTAATATCTCCTCAACGACTATATCCCAAGTTTGAAACACTGATGTCACTGGCTTGGCTGAAACCTTTTGACCACGGTGACCTGAGTGCAACTAACGGTGGATGCTTCATCACGAACCTGCCTCACCTTTCCTCTCTGGCTGACTGAATTAACTCCGGAACAAGTAAACACACAACCCACACCAGCTCTTTCACAATCCGCTTTGTCAGAGCGTTTCCTTTTGTCCAGTTGACTCAGTTTATTCTCTCAGAGCCGACACCTCCCCTCGCCCTCTGTGTCACTGTTGTGACTGATGTCTTTTCCGTCCTGCTGCCCTCTCTCAATTAAAAAGGAAAAACTTCCAATCCTTTTGACCTTTACCTTGACTTGGCTGTTTCCACTAAACACACATGAAAACACACAGCTCTGACAGGGCTGTTCCCTCTCCTATTTTAGTCAAATCCCCCTGCGTATCCTCCCTTTCTTCCAGTCTTTTAAAGGTATGCCTGGTTTCCATTCTGATATCATGACACAAGCTTACATAAGCAGGACGTTTGCATATTTAATGGCTTTTAGTGAACAAATTGCATCTGTAGCTGAGTAATGCTTATACTAGACTGATAGTGATCTTAAAAAAAAAACAGAAACTATTCTGTGCTTTTTAGTCGCCTGATTTACCAGTGAATGCTAATAAAGAGTGGAGAACATCGATACAGTGAGTTATATTCTTTTATTATAAATCTTAGCAGCCAGCCTTCTTCAGACAAACCTGAAGTATAACAGCTTGAACATGTAAAACAGACACTAATTACATGAGTGACTCATTATTTCCTGGACCCTCTCCTCAAAACTCATCTTGGTTGCTCCTGGAGTCTCGTAACTGTGTGAGGGATGTCAGCACCTCCTCTGTCGGCCTCCTGCCCAGCTGTTTACCCCGTCTGCTCCTCACATTCACTGTGCCACTCTCACTCTCCTTATCCCCCACAACTGTGTGGAAAAACACACAATGAAAAAAAGCCTGATGGTCACAATCAAGTATGGTGATGTTTCAAGTGATGACTCAGGAGTTTGAGATTGTGTGGTGAATTAAAAAACAACAGTAACAGGATTTAGTATATTATGTGGCCTTAGTGTTCATCTTTACCAAATATGTAGTTGTACTGCGCCAGTTGAGCAGAGCGAATCTTCTTATTTAAGGTCGCTCCCTGATCGTCATTCAAATCAGCCATGAAGCCTGCTTCACGGAACCGCTGGAGAACCTTAACAGGAGAGAGGCATGTCTTTTTATCTCTCTAATATGCTTTTTACTTTGACAAGCAGATTAATA
The DNA here is from genome assembly GCA_021432705.1 of Caranx ignobilis. Taxonomy (NCBI): domain Eukaryota; kingdom Metazoa; phylum Chordata; class Actinopteri; order Carangiformes; family Carangidae; genus Caranx; species Caranx ignobilis. The sequence goes on along the minus strand of MU270012.1, from coordinate 7,890,266 downwards.
ATGGCAGAGAGAAATGGCTCATAGTCTGCTAATGTGCCCAGAAGAAAACCTTCATCATGGACTGACCTGCTTTGCGTATGACTCACTGTTGCCCCCCACAGGAATAACCATGACCTGCGCTGGAGACAACCACAAGGGCCTAGACAAGATAAAGACACAGAGGTGATGGGTTAAGGCGTTATAATAAGAACCTGATATAATGCAGCTGACTTCATGTCAGTGTGATCAGTGTCGCACCATTTCCCCCAAAGTTTTCAGCCAGTATAGCGATCATTCTCTCCAGCGATCCCAGCACTGCTCTGTGGACCATTACTGGCCTGTGCAACTGTCCATCTCGCCTGAGAGGAAGCAGAAAAGATTCACTGTGGCAGTTATCCATTAGTATCACTTGGATTATTGGGTCATTGTGTTTAATGCTGTAAATCAATGTGCCAGGTTGGTTTAATTATTTCTGCATCAGCCCAAATCTCTCATTTCTGTTATTTTATGCTTAATGGTTTATCAGTTGCTTCTCCAGAAAATGTGGTATATTATGACATATATTTATGTTGAGCCGTAAAATTACATAAATTATGACAGAGTTTTTATTTAGAGTTATCATTTTAACTGTGTGGTCAAAAACATAAATAAGAGGCAAAGATAGGTTTAAGGCAGAGCAAAGTTAGGTTTAAGGCAGAAAGGAGGAGTGTGCCTGTCACAGCTGATAAATTCAATAAAGGACCAATCTTTCGTGATCAAATTAGGCTCCTGTGCCTTTTCAGCTTCAATAACAAACATGAGGGCCTATCAAACAGATAGGCACATGGTGTAAAGTGCACATTTGAAACACTGCAGATGTAGGAATGTTTAAAAGACTGAGAGCCAAATGCAGAAGTGTATGACTCACCCAACATACTGAAGATCAAATCTGATTGGCAGCTGAAAGTCCAACTGGATTGTGGCACACTGGTGCTGTCTGCCAATTGCGTCTTTGATCTGGATGTCAATCTGCAAAGAAGCATTGAGAAGTGTTTCAGCATCAGGCTTTGATTTTCAATTCCAGCCAAGAACTACAAATGTCAGAGCTTTGAGACACTGCTGGTGGTAAACTGCATTTTTGTGGGTCGACACGGTTACAAGTGAATTGCCAAGACAAGCTGCTAACAGCTGACAGTGGCTAAGGCGCCCTAGCTAGACAACTTTGAGGAATGTTTGTTTCATGGAGCATGTTGGTGTGTGTCTAACTCCACTCTGACTTGACCTACCTCAACTCTCTGCGACTCCACAGGAGCTTGATCATGTAATGTCTGCCTGAAGCTGACTTCCTCTTCATGCTTACGGACTTCTTGTACGACTTAACATGAAAATGAAATCCCCTCGGAGAAAGCCAAGGTCATTCTCAAGTCACACCGGTTTCCAACACCAAAGACATAGTGTGACAACTCACCCAGTTTCACGCTTGCTTTTTACATACAGCAAGTTAAATGCCCTGATACACACACAGTGTGCTGCTTTACAGTGTTTCAAAGTACAGTGAAAGTGAATAATGTGAGTGGGAAACCAAACATATTTTGTCTGCAGGTATTGTGATGAACAATTTGCTCTTGTGAGTGGAAATCAGTTCCCATTCCTGCATGCTGCCCTTCCCACTGACCTTTGGTCCATAGAAGGCTCCATCTCCTGGGTTCAACTCCCAACGCTCACCAAACTGCTGCAGGCTCCTTTCCAACTGCTACACACACACAGAGAGAAAGTAGGCTAGAATGTAAGTCCATTACTGTACAGTATCTTCGTCATGTTGGTTCGTGTGTTTGTGCGTGTGTGTGTGAGGGCACTGTGGGAGCTGTGGGAGCTTGGAATCATAATGTTCAATTACACTCAATTGAATCAGCCTAAATTGCTGCTGTGCCTATTTAAAAGGCGTCCGTGGAGATTTAGAGATATACATCTACCCAGCAGCTGGACATGGAGCAGCACTCTATTGGAAAGTACCACTCACATGATTGGTTAAGTGGATATCATTATACTGTACCATGTTATTTTGTTTAAATAAGATTTTTTTTTTCCTCCAGCAGCTGTGATCCAGTGCTGGGTCCAGTGAACATTCAGGTACCTGGCCTTGGCTAGGGCTTTGTCTGCTTTTTGGTGTGCGTGAATGTTTTGTGTCTTCACCTGCTCAGCATTATCCCACTGCTCGGGCTCCCCAAGACATGGTGTGGGACGTGTAGACAGGAGGCAGTGGAAGGAAAACCCAAACACTTGATACACACTCCTCACAAAGTCCAAACAAGCCACAATCTCCTCTTCTAGCTGGAAAGAAAGAATGGAAAACAACAAAAAAAAGGTTGAAGACGTGTGAAGAAGTGTGACAAGAACATCTCATAATATAAATAACAGCAGTAGAAAGTTCAATTTCTGGCAAGGTGGGAAAAAGCAGCATGTGTATTTACTGAAAAGCCCTGAACACTCTAAAGATTGAATTAGTATTTCAGACTATTAATGTAATGATTATCATGTGAGTGTTATCCTCAACAGGACACACAGACTGGGTCTGCAGGCACACAATCAGTATCATGGGAATGTTCCAGGTCTCTCTATAGGGGATCAGGGTTACACAGACTGTGCAGCCACACAGATGGACACATGGAGGTGTAATATTTAAACAGCACAAAGACCTTCATTCATCTGAGCTAAGGCCTCCTGGAATGTCAAGTTATTTGTACAGCCCATCTGATCACTGTAATGGTTCCATGTGTGTCCCATTTACAGTTTCTGTCCCAGTTAATGCACCTTAACAAGCACGACGTCATCTGGAAAAGGTGAACGTGTTATGAAGCAGTGCCGGGGTGTTTATATGTGTAATGTTTACCTGCTCAGGTGTGCAGAAGATGTGAGCATCGTCCTGGCAGAATCTGCGAACACGAGTGAGGCCTCCGAGCGCTCCGGAGAGCTCATTACGATGTAGTGCACCGAAATCAGCCCATCGCAGAGGAAGCTCCTTCCATGAGCGAACTCGCTGCTCAAACATAAGACTAAACAAAACAAGGGTGAGTCAGCCACTGTAATGACACTTGAATACAGGACTGTATGTGTGTGTGTGTGTGTGTGTGTGTTATTCACCAGTGTGCAGGGCAGTTCATGGGTTTGAGAGCGTAGGTCTGAGAGCCCTCTGAGGTCACGGTAAACATGTTCTCGCTGTAGTGCTCCCAGTGGCCCGAGCGCTCCCATAATGCAGTGCTATACAGAGTTGGAGTGACAACCTCGTTGAAACCTCTCCTTTGGTATTCACTCTATAAAACATCAGGAAGGAAGCACGTGTGTAACACAGGGTCAGGCTGTCACAACACTGTAGTAATTGAGGGCTAACAAGAGTAATATCCTGACGACTGATATGAACGTGTGTTTCCCCAGGACACAATCAACACAACACATTTTATAATACATATGTTTGTGTTTGAAGGACACTTCTGTTTACATTGTGTTATTACCTACATAAGAAAAGTTATATTTGCATGAGTCTGATGGTTTGTCTGTTTGTTTTTAAGCAGGATTAACCAAAAAACTGATGACCACCATGGCGGTACATGGGTGAGGAAACCCATTCAGTTTTGCGGGCGGATTGATATCATTCACTTTCAATGTAATATATTTCTGCGATGTCTGGTGTACGTTGTTGGATATTGACGGATACTGGTGAGGGTTTGCACTCCCAAGCACCCCATCTAGTTTTATTAAAAGCAGAATTAAAAGCCTAGTGAATGGGAGTGTATAGGAAAGTAATCCTAATAATAAATTCTAATACGAATAAACATCACTGACTTTGTTTTGAATGTTACTGAAAGCTTGACATTATTGAAGGCTGTTTATAGTACATGTTAGTGTGCAGTGAGTGCTGTGTGTTTACCTTAATGAAGTCAGTGAGTTTGTTGTAGATGTGGGCTCCTTTAGGTAGGAAGAAGCAACTGCCTGGACTGACGTCATTGAAGAAGAACAGCTCCTGGTCCTGTGAAAAAACATGTCCATATACAATTTAATACCAGAACACACTCTTTCAACATTTAATTTTCACCTCCCACTTTTCATTTATCCTAATTCAGACTTCATCTTACTGTCCCAATGCGTCTGTGGTCCCTCCTCCTCGCCTCCTCCTGCTCCCTCTCCCACTCGCCTTTGTCCTTCTCTGATGGGAAGGCAACACCAAACAGACGCATCAAACTTGACGACTCAGTCTGATTGGCCAGGGTCACAGGCGACAGCTGCGATGTTACAGAGAGGGAGAGAAAAACAATGAGTGAACAAAGAGCTGGGAGAGAGAATGACTGTCAGCCAGAGGAGGAAAGGTGAAACGATGAGAGTAACAGCACGTCTGATGGATGGCAGTGTGTTTGTAAGAGCCTAGAACAGGAAAATGGCCTCTGACAAAGACAACATCCTGCTGCTGGTATTTCCAGCCTGGCTGCCATGAAATTCCAGTCTTCCCAGTCAAAGCCCAGTATGGAAACCCCTCCCTCTCCCTGGATCCATAAAGATCAGGAAAATTCCATTTGCCCAGCATGTGCAACACAGCATGGGTCAAATGAGCCATGCCAAATGAGTCCAAACAAAACATATACAGTATTTAGAGGTTAGATAAGATCAACCCTGCATTTATCAGTGATTGATTGTTTGTTTATTGTTTCAATCTATTATTTTAAAAATTGATTGTTTCAAATTTTAAAAGTGATGCAGGCCATTCAGCAAAAGCTGAAATGGATCAAAGAGCTGATTCACAATGTGAATCAAAAATTCAAGGAAACAAGAGGAGAGAACAAAGGTAAAAGTAAAAACACAACAAGGCAAGAGGACAATTACTTACACACATACACAGACATACACACACACCTGGAGCATCTTGAAGATCTTGAGGAGGCCAGTGTGTGGGAGGAGGGGGCCACTGCAGACACCCACACTGTCTCCACACCTGAGTCACACAGGGCGGATGAAACAGGGTTAATCTCATCATGGGGATTTAGAAGACACTGACAGGTTAAGTCAACATCAGGCACTGTGTGTGTGTACAGGCGTGTGTGTATTAATACATGCCTGTATACTGTAACAGTGGGACCATTCATCTGCTCCTCGACCAGCTGCAGTCTCAGTTTACAGCTCTGTAACAAGAACACCCACAAAACACACAGATAATTCATAAATTATCACAGTTCGATGTGGACGGCAGGAGAACAGGGAGAAGGCAAACCTCAGTGAGTAAGCTCTGGGACAGCAGAGCATATCAGCAGCACACAGCGTATCAGCAGCCACTCCTCCACAAGTGAGAAATATCACTGCTACTCACATTATCACCAGCAACATAGATAAGCACAAGGTGCTTCAGGTGCAGATCAGACTAGCTATGAAATATCTGTCTGTTCATAATTTTAAACAAAATTAAATCAAGTTCTGATCTAGCACTGCTTATCAACTATCCAATGTCTTTTCATTGATCAATTACATTGTTCAAATTAATCTTTTTCAAGGAGGACGTGTGACATGTTGCTGCAGCAGAAGCACAGATGTAGTTAATAACATTAGTACTGGCAGAGGTCCACTCAGTGCTGCCAGTTCCAGGAACCTGCTTCAGTTTTATCATTTCCTGTTCTGTGCCTGGTACGTTAACTCTAAATATCTGCTGTGAATTTGGTGTACTGATGCAGCGATGATGCTGGTGTTACTGACCTGAAAGATCTCTCGCACCTCTTCTGTGTTCAGCTCCAGTGTGGACAGAGGAAGATTCAGGGCTGCAGCGTCTTTACACCGGTCCTCTATGTCATTTAGCGACAAGGCACTGTGGAGACAGAAGAGGTCAAGTGCTTTGTATATGAACTTTAACAATCCATCTAGTGGTAAAGGCAAAAACACAAGGCCAGGAGGGACCTTCTTCAAGAGAGACAAGTCTAGAGACAAGTGCCAGATATTATTTAAAGGATAATTAACTTTTGCGTAGTTCAGTTATGTTCAGTTATAAAGATTTCTCCAAGTGTAAACAGCCCAGTTGAGGACATGTGGATATTGTGACAGATTTGTGAACCAAACTGTTGCACCTAAAGAACAAGATATGCCTGTCTCTAGTGGCGGTCCTTTATCAGTAATGATTATATGAATCTTTTACCCATTTTCTAGCAGATGGTCACAGTAAAGCCCAAACTCTGATGCTCCTTCCCGGCACACCTCTGCACCAAAGGCCGTCTCCAGAACACCACCCATGACACACGCCCCTGTCCTCCATGCTGCCTAAGAGAGGGAAGGTCGTAGAGAGTAGGTTAGAAGTAGTAATGAAGGCCCATAACTAAACAAAGAAAATGTCCTAGTAAACTTCCTTGGTGCTTCTTTTGGCCAACAAAGAAATCTCATAGTGGGACGATTGTCTTTTATTTATATTATTATGACTTTTATTATATTTATATTTTTAAATATACCTGATCAATCTTTACCTGGTCATTTCCTAGGCAATAAAAATGAATAAGAATACAAAGGCTGTGATTATTTTATACATTTATATTAAATTCCACTTTAAAAGAAAAGTAGAGCATTTCAGATATCTTAAATGATCTCAGAATAGATTTATGGGAAATGTTTATTTACCAGTTTTCCTTCTACTGTGTCAAACCCCAGAAGTTGCAGTTCACAGTCTGCCTCTAGAGGTTGTCCAATCTCCCACAGCTCCCCATTCACCTTACTCACCAGTGCTCCCTTTGCCCTGCAATAAGACAATCAATAAACCTGTCATGTCACTAAAGTTAAAATAAACACAGTGAAATAAAACACTGCTGTATTAACATATATTTACCGAATACTCTGAGCAACAAAGAGAGGTGTGGTCACACCAGCTGTTCCTTTCACTGTGCGGCCGTCAGTCAGTCGGATACTTAGGGTCTTTTTTGAAGGTTCAACTTTCTTCTTTTCCCTGAGTGACTCAAAGACTCGCAGTCGCTCAGATAAAACTGGGGATACCTGCAGCTGAACAAGGAGGAAAGAGGTAAAGATCAAGAGGTGAAAAGGAAGAGAGGGTGATGAAGTGAACTTAAGTAGGAGACATAAGAAGGCAGCAGAAAAGCAATGTGTTTACATACACATGTGCAGCCAACTGGGAAGCATACCATGATGCGGAGATATGTAATTATTGTGAATAAAAAGGCCCTTTCTTTGTGGATTCTGTCTTTCCATTAGTTTAAATTCTATGTTATGGTGACATGATGGCATTGTTTTAACCTATTTTACAGTTCTGGCAGAGTGCATCCCTCTCCCATATCTTGCATAGTAATATCATATCTCATTCATTCATTCATTCATAGGGAGGTGAACTAAGTATTCAGAGCACCTTTCAGTTTAATAAAACATAATTCAGACAGCCTCCAAAACCTGAATGAACTCTGAAAAACTGTTTCAACAACAATTATTCTATAACCAATGCGTTAAAGCTTCAGTTTTGTCTTTTCCTCGTTGCAATGGCTCCATTGCATGCCACTACCTACCATTATATTGAACAACAGAAAAAACAATCACATTTAAGTGTATTTGTTATGTAATACTGACATACATAACCCAAATTATTTACAGGGGGATACTGAGCTAATATATATCTCAGGGGGATAAAGTGATATTGTATGTAACTCAAGTCAAACAACAATGCCTGGACATGTACCTCAGTGCTGAAACTCAGAAGTATTTTCATTATTGATTATTTTTGTCCAGAAAATGTACAAAATTTGGCAAGAGCATCCATCTGAGTTTCAGAGCTCAAGGTGACATCAATCATGTTCAAAACATTAAAATATATTTCAGTTGTAATGATATTTAACAGAGAAAAGCAGCTAATCCCCACATTAAAGGTGCTGGAATAAGGCAATTCTTCAATTTCTGCTTCAACAGTAAATCTTAGGATTGTTTAATCATCAAGATAACTACAGATTGGTCATTTGACATATTGATTTCAGCTGTACTGTACAGGCTACTGTTTATCCCAAGTATACAACAGTCTATCCAAAACCAGGTGTCGGACCAGGACCAATGTGACTGAAAATATAAGCTGGAAGCTAAAGAGAAACAACAACAGCTGCTGCTCTGCACAATGACAACACACACATACGCACACGCGCGCGCGCGCGCACACACACACACACACACTGTAGCAAAGCTAACGTTAGCTGTAGTTACTGTACTGCAGGAAGGACAAGCTCGCGCACCTTGCTGTACTTCCTGTGAGCGCGAAGTGTCGCACGAGCTGCCAGCCGACAGACAACCAGCCTGGACAGCTGTGTCACCGCCATCCTAAACACACCCGCTTAAGCACACGCGCTCATTTCCTAAAAACCCCACATTACTGTCCCCTCTCTCTGTGAGCGGCCATTTCACCGGAAGCAAATTAGGACAGCAGCAGTGACGTTGCGGGCGAAAAACTCTGACGCTACCGTAGGGCAGCGTGCGCGTTCCCAAGAAATGGCGCCAGAGCGCGCCTCCACAGTGGAACTGCGCATATAGTTAAAGAGCGGGACAGCTGCTGTTGTCAGATAAGATAGGCAATAATAACCCAGTGTTAACACCTGCGGCCATGCAGGCAGGTCAGGCTCTTCAGACTGGATTAAATATATGCAAATTTAACGAAAGCGCGCACACTGTGGGACTTTACGGCGGCTGCAGCCCAGCACACACCTGAGCAGCACCTGGGGTGCACAGGACATGAAAGAAAGTACACCTGCCCGAATTAAGTTCACACACAGACACCGACTTGAAGACCGACCAGCAGAGTCTGTGAGCTCCAGCTTCATTAGACTCAAGAGCTCACAGCTACAGCTAAAGATTACTGCTTCATAGCTCGAAGCCTTGGCATCATTTAAAACTAAGTGAAACTATTGGTGTTTTACCCTCTAGGAAAACCATCGCCACTGCAGCGACGGTCCAATAACTGACAAACTTAAACCATCCTCGTGGAAAGTATCACAACAGACACAAAATTCAAGATTCAAAAAAAATAAAAATTTAACTCAGAAATGTTGAACCTATCACCTGAACGCAGTGAGGTCTGAATGAACTTACTAACAGACAATAACTTACAGATTGACTGCTATGACCCTGGGGCAGCTCAGTTCACACTGAGCAGGGCCATGATTATGTTTTGGTTTTTACTCTCACAAGTCAACAGTGGTACAATACTGACAGCCGCACCAGACTAAACAACTGAAGTTACCGCTGGCTGCCACTTGGGGGAGCTACAGCACTGTCAGACAGTGTTCTCCTTCTACATATGAAAACCTTGTATCAAAACATTACATTTAAGCATCTGATAGTGTAAATACTGCGCATTCAGCCACTGCCAGTATGCTGTCATGTCACGAATGCTAACGGTAAAACTCTCGGGCGGTTTTACTGTGGTTGGATTTTATATATTTGGGGCAACTTCTGGTATTTGCTCACTCGCTTCAATCTGTCAATGGCAAAACTGAAGCACATATGTATAAAATACAGGAGCTTGAGGTGGTACATGATTTAAATCAAGAGGTCCTGTTGGCCTTTCTCAGAAAGCTGACTAGGAAGGAGAGCTGATAGTTCTGTCTGTGGTACAAAGTGTAAAACATATGGGACAGTTTGGCTGTACAATTAACAACTGTTCACAGTGGCATACCTGTCATCATCAAACACATCCCTTTCGATGCCTAGTCTAGCTGATAAAACAGCTAGACATAACTATATGAACTTATGTCATTAATGAATGACACTATATTAAAAAAAAAAAAAAGTTGGTGATCATTTGATTGATCACCGCACAGCCACTGCTCATAGTGTTATTCTGTGTTATTCTGACTGAGGTTATGGTTGTTGAACTCTGCAAATGTGGCCTATGCAACCAAGGTATCCAACATAAGTAGTGTTGTGACAATTTCAAATTACATTTCTAAAATATGAATTTGCACCAACAGTGTGCATTGTAGTGTGCAAATGTTAAGTGGGAATAAAAAAGTGAAACAAAATCAGTCTCCTCGAGGAGGTAATTAGAGAAAAGTGAGTCCAGGTCTTTGCAAGAGGAAAAAAAAGTTGTAGAAAACAGCAAATCACTCCCATGTTTAAATAAGACAGTGCACCAACTGCTTACAGTCAGTGTTGCAACCAAAAACCAAATGAGGTATATTAAATATATGAGGAAAATGGATGCAGGAAAGTGCTAACAAAAATATCCTTATAAAACTGTGATATGCTCTGTAAAAGGATATAAATATGTATGCATAGATTCACTGTGTCAGATAACTGCTGCAGGATGTGTGCATCACACCAGAAAAGATTGGACACTCAAAGACCAGTGATATAGCATCATTGATGAGAACAGCAGTGATAGCAATTGAACTTATCAGATATACACAGATAGAGAAACCATCAACTTTGTCACTTCTTCAGTCATTCAAACTCATCTTGTCAAAGTTGTCTTGAGGTCAAAGGAAAACAAAGGCGGTTATTTACAGGGACAATTAACGTGTTGAACTTGGTGAGTGCTTAGTGAGCAAGAATTTGTTAAACAATTGTAGCCTTCTGTGATCACACCAAACTAATTTGGATTGGTTAGCTGTTTGACTGCGTGACTGCAGAGATGACAGACATAAAGTTTACAGAGTGGTAACAGACTTGTATAACATTCATTGAAACATCAGACCTCTGATGATGTGCTAACACTGCAGTGACAAATAACCTGTGTGGTTACATTTTCACAATGTATCTCAAGCTGTCTTGATGAACTGTACTTTTAAGTCAACTTGTGAGTGAGCACAGGAGACCGCAGACATCTCATGATCAGACAAACACAGGAGACACGAGTCTTTGACACAAACACTCAGCCTGCACCTCTCACTGTGTGGACACACTTCATCGGTTTAGGACAGAGGGCAGCATTATGGCAACAACTCCTGCACAAGAGAGAGGACGGCTGCCATTGTGCTTACATTTTTTTTTTTTTTTTTTACTACCAGATGTGTTGAGAGGTGCAGAAGTGTTTTTGGATGAAGCCATGTGAGCAGCTCAAGGGCAAAAGCATGAAATTAGCAAAGAAACAAAACAGAGGAAGGGGCCAAAACAACAGGAGGATTTAAATCAACCATTTAAAAAACAGTCATAATTGGCTCAAATCTCTTCATGCCGCTGATATTATCTGTGGGTAATGGTGCTGCTGCAAATGGTAAATTTTCACATCTATCTTATAGAGGAATACAGCGCAAAAAATAAAGGCATTAAATGTTAATGCAAAGTGGAAATGGCAGCAGCTCTGTAGGTAAATGAAAACAAGTTTCTCTGAAAATACAGCTGAACAGCGCAATTTAAGTGATTAATAGTGACCAAATAAAATACCTCCCCCCCCCAGTTGAATTGAAACTCTGGATTTTATTAAAGTCAGTACATGTTGAAGCCTAGCAAAAGTGTGGTTCAAACTGAAATGCCCCCCCTCAATTCTCTACTGAGTGTCTTCATGACTGACATCTAACTTGAATCGCGCACAAGCAGACATTTATGTTTGAAATAAAAATACATCGTTATCTTCACCCTCCTCTTCTGCGTGGTCTTTTCAAAAGGAGGACAGAAAGGTGCGACAGATACTGCAGAGAAATTCTTCTGGAGCTAAAACTTATCCAAGGCCTCATTCACAGTAAAGACGGGGTGCGTGAGTGACCACCACTGTCCTCAGTAACAGAAACAAGAGCTTGAAGAGAAAAAGCTGTATCATCTCAGTTTTTTTGTTTTTTTATGTATTTACAAGCTTAGAAATATACAGTGGGAGGGATAGAAAGGTGAAAAAGACTGAGCAAGAGAAGAATATTATTTACAGCAGGTACTCAAGAAATATGATGTTAAATGTTAACCTCAGCGGCAACACAGATCTCAGCACTTCAAATGAGATATACCTTCTCAGAGCACACAACACACGTACGCACACGCACACGCACACGTGGAAGAAGAGATAACGTTGGAACCTACTGTAATCATTTCAGTTAAACATTTTCAAAGCAATAGTTTGACATTTTTAGAAATTTGGTTATTCTTAGACAACACGTCTGTCTGCTACATATGAAGATGGTGACAGGAGACAATTAGCAGTACATAAAAACTGTAGGTGGCCAAAGGGTGAGCCTGGCGCTGTCTGAAGGTAACAACATCAATCTGCCCTCTGTGACTGGAGGCAGTGACTTCCTGGAGTCCTGACGTTGCCATGAGGTTTGTCAGGCAACAAAGACTCAATGAAGTCACTGCACCCAGCCACAAATCGACCCCCAATAAAACCACAATTTGCACTTTAACAAATATGAAACTAGGTTTTAGAGGTGGTGGTAGATTGATTCAATATATTTTTTTAATATATATTTGGACAGAGCCAGAACAACCGCTCCCAACATCTTTATGCTAAGCCATTTAAATTGGCTGCTGATTGTAGCTTCATATTTAACAAGACAGACTGATGGTCTAATCCAACTCTGAGCAAGAAAACAAAATGCTGTTTATTTTGCTTAGTTCCAAAAATATCAAACTATAGCTTTTTGTCTCTCTTCTATGTATCCCATGAGACCTTTACTTTTCTCTCCTGTTCTCTTTTATCCAGAATAACTATACAATCACACATGTAGGCAAACTCTAAATAAAAGTATAGTTTCATTTCAGCTTGAACTATTTTTCCTTCCTATTGTTATGTCACTCTTGAACCAGACCTAGTGAAACTTTTTTCTACTGTGTATGGAGAAATGGAAAATGGGACATATTGAGAGTCGTTACACAACACTCTGCACTATGTAACTGATAACCTCCAAGCTGTGCTGTACAGTGTTAGATGACTGGCTGGCTGGCTACCTACCTGAAGCATGAAGATTTAATCAGCTATTTACACACGACTCAAGGTAGTTTTAATTCAAGCTAATTAACAGAGTAAAGATATCTGGGCTCATACCAGTGGGGCTAACACACACACTGCGATGCTAGATGTGTGGCTTGCACTTCTCATTCAGCTTGTCATAGATGACCACTTCAGTAGCGCGGGGGTAGGAAGGGTCTCTTCTGCCCATGATGGAATGGACCACCTGCAAATGGAGGACCGGGCCTTTTGCCCCCACGAAACCCCCCCATGGGGGAATCTTGGTTATGCTGCTGAGATGGGGTTCGGCCTCGCAGCAGAGGTCTTTGTGAGATGGGGACTGAGAGGATCGGGGGGCGAGATGTGGGCAAGTTGAGGAGTGGAACAGGGTTAGAGGTTTGGGTGCGGGGTTGGGCTGGAGGACTAGTGGGGGGTTTCTGGAGAGGAGGGGCAGCGGACTGAGCAGAAAGGCGAGTGGGTGCAGCTTCAACTGCAGGAGAATTGGGTGTGGAGGGAGAGGGTGTGGAGGATGTTGGGGAGGGAGAGGGGGATGGAAGAGGTAGATTCAGAGGCTCCTTCACTCTGCCCAGTAAAGGTGGAGGAACACCAGGGGTACCTGGGCGGTGGAGAGGGGGTGCATGGCGTGGTACAAAAGGCTCTTTAACTGTGCCAGGACGGGGTAGCTGTGGGGGCTCGCCCAGCAACGATGTCATGAGGGGTGGAGGCGTCACTTTGTTTCCTCTGGGACCAACTCCACCTCGCTCTCCACCTTCAGGTCTAACTGGGGGAGGAAGAGAAAGGGGACGGTCAACAGGGACCAACACTCCTCCCACCATGACTGCAGAGGGCACAGCAGGGTGGTTAGGTGGAGGGGAAGGGCGCTGTGGTATGGGAGGAGGAGGGGGTCGTGGGATTGGTGGAGGACCGCTGAAGAAAGGGGATGGAGGGGGGGGATGCTGGTGGAGGTGTGGCGGAGGAGGGCCCTGGATGCCCTCTGTGTGGTAGGGCATTTGGAACTGAGCTTGGGGAGGGAGATGTGAATGAGGATGGGATGGAGGCGGGTGGAGATGAGGGAGGAGGAGTTGTGGGTGAGGAGGAGGCATGGAGGGGTTCATGTCCTCAGAGCCTCCCTGGCCAATGTTAAGAGGAGGGGGGACAGAACGGGGTGAGGGAGGCTGAGCTTCCATGTATTCCTCCTCTTCATACCACATCACTCCCCCTGGCCGACTGCCAGCCCCTCCCCCTCGCCTAGAGCCTCGGCCAATCACACGGATGCTCTCCACCGTCTTGATTCGCTCTCCAGTGAGAGGCCGGTTCGAGTAGCCTAGAGTTTGAATGGGTGCCCCTTCAGTGCAGGGCGAAACTAGTGTCTCTATACGATGATACTGACCCTCCTTCCCATCCCCACCTGGAGACTCTTGACCTCTCCCCTTGTCCTCTCTCTTTCCTCCCAGTCCACTGTCATCTGACCCAGTACTTGCTTTACGAGAGCCTGCTGACAGTCTCCTCTCTCCCATCGCTCTGTTAAGGCCCATCATCCTTAACTGGCTGTGATGTCCATCTTTCTTACCCTTCATGTCATTACTGGGGGAAGAGGAGACCTGCCTCCTGACAGTTATTGCTTCGTCTTCATTTAATTTCGTGCTGTTCTTTTTACCAGCTCCATATCGTGAAGAAGAGGAACCCATAAAGTCTCCATCGCTGTTACTTCCTGATGGGGTGATCACAGCGTCCCAGGGTTCGCTGCGGTAAGCTGTGGGCGAGAGGTTATGACCTCCAGCAGAACTGAGAGATTCTGGCACACTACCAGGTGTGTCCATCATCTCATCCTGGGTTGGCGTGCCGGCAGCCTCATCTCTCACTGGGGTCCCGTCCACCCCGTCGGGACTGACATCACCTAGAGCAAGACTAAAGCCTGGATTACCCTGCAAGAAACTGTTGATTTTTGATTCTAGGCTCGGGGGAGAGACTGAAAGAGCTGAGGGACGAGGAGGGGGTGGAGGTGGAGGGGACAGCTGTATCTCTTTCTCCCAGTCTCTGGTTCTCGCTGGCATGTCTCGTTTGAGGTTGTTCCCCTGACTGGGTTTTGTTTTTGGGGTGGTTGGGGTAACTGGTGTTTTAACTGTGGATGAGTCTGGGGAGGTTCGGGAGGGAGGGGCAGAGGCAGTGTTTGTCACACTTTGTAGGAGAGAGGACAAACCTGCATCATGACAGAAACAAATGGGAACAGAGAAGAAGAGAATAGGAGACAAATAAGATCCTTGTATATCATACACATCATACATATTTAATAAATGCTAGCTGTAACTGATAACACAATCACTGTTTGTGTCTCTCACCTGGTGTGTTTGTTTTAGACAGAGCATTGAGTATGCCTTCAGGTGTGATGTCTACACGTGACAGGATGCTGGCCAGGGCAGGGCTTGGAGGGGTTGCTTTAGAGGCTGTTGATTGGGCAGAGGGGGTGGTGGGGGTCCCAGGAGATGGCCGTGGTGATGGACTAGCTGCTGAGCGGCAGACAAGGGCGGAGAGATGGAAAGATCAAAGTCATTGCACAAATCTCAGAAATGACTCAAGCACATTAAAGCAATCCCAAGCTCTTAACTTAAATTCTGTACTGGTTACATCATGCAGTGCAGGTGTGAATTTTTCCAGGCCAGGGACAAAAATAATAGTTTAAACATAACTCAACTGTTGTTACTTTGGCTAATAAAAAGAACAAATGTAATTATTCTTGTTTAATTACAGTAACTCAAAAGGATTTTGATGTGTTTCTCCAGCCGGCTTTGATCATTGGTGCACCAACTTCTCCCAAAACCAAACACACCTGTATTCTTCATGGCAGATGTGAGGGAGCTGAGAATGGAGCTGATCTTTCCCAAGTCCACCTTCGCCAGGTTCACACCTAGCGGGGTGGTTGGTGTACTTTGAACAGTAGCAGAGGTGGGAGTCACTGGAGTGGCTGTAGCAGCAGTGGTAGCGTTTGTCTTAGAGGCTTTCGTAGGAGTAGTTGGAAGCTTTGACGAAGCATCCGACTTTGTAGCCTTGGAAACAGCAGCGGACGCCTTGTCTTTCTTCTCATCTGCTAGTGAAAATAATTCAAAGAGCTGATACATTTCAAATCTGAATCACAGCCATATAACTGGGCGGCCTGATGTGGCCTGACATGGAAATTTTCAACACAGTGCAACCATAGATCTACAACACTCTGTAGCCACTAACCCCCTGCTGCAGCAGCGTCAGCTTCTTCATCAGACATATCCATGTCCTCCATGTCTCTGTTGTCACTTGGCATTTCTGCATCATCCATGGCCTTGCCATCCAGCTCTGGATCCACCTGGGCTCTGCTCGCTCCCAGCCCCAGGAAGGGCGAGTCAGAGCCAGTCGGGGAGGGGGCATCTTCGGAGGGTGAGGGGATGGGGGAGTCCTCAGGTCCAGGAAGAGTAGACTTAAGGGAGTCCAGTTTCCTTTTAAGACTGGCCACACGGTTTGCAAAGGCATTGTATGCCTAAGCAGAAAGAAAGTACAGAGCACACATGGGAAATATGAAGAAAATAAAAAGGTGTTCAAATAATCTATTACAATAGTATCTATTGTAAGGTGGATTTGTTTCTGGGATCAATTCACCAACAGTCATTCATACAAAGGAATAGTAATGTTTTTCTTTTAATACACAGAAATAATGACATTTCACATAAATGTTGCAAAGATCTGTCGACTAAATCTTGAAGATCTTTATGTCTTCAGGTTCTCACATTGTAATTATTATGAAAGAAACTGACAATGCAATGATTTCATTCAACACTCACATTAGCCACAATCTTGACCTCCTTGTACTGCATCTCATAGAAAATGTCTGCGTTTCCCAAAGCTTCCAGCAGAGGAGGCCCTGTTTTCAACTCGTTCTCCAAGAAGCTCACAAACTCTTGCAGCTTCAAACTGCCATCCTCAAAGTCCTTGGCAAACTTGTTCCCTCCTGCCTTGTCTGCAAGACGTGACAATTAACAAACAAGCAAAAAAGTCAAATACATGGTGTCGTCTGTACAGAGAAGAAACTGTCTTATGTCTTTTAAAAATCATTCTATTGATAATATACATGACTTCTTATAAAACGTCTGTTACTTCATAACTATAAAATGAGGCAGTCATGTCCACATTTTATTTATATCAACACTTTATGGATATTATTGGACCAAAATGTGATTTATCTGTGGAGTTTAATAAACTCTAAACATACATGTCACAGAGGAAAATTTCCAGTCATTTTCATTTGAACAACTTAACAAAATGTGGACCTCTTCATTGTACCTGCATCTCCAAGACTCATGTTGAGTGAACAGTTAAAGAGTGGAGTATGCTATGGGTTGAAGACAAAGTGCGCAGGATAATAACTGTGTGATGATGCAGAAATAAGCTCAGTGACATCTGACCTTTAAGTCTCTTGAGGGCCTCTGTGCTGCAGACATCCACCCTGAGAGCTGCCAGCTGCTTCTCCCTGAACTCTTCCTCGGCAACTGCTCTCTTATACCTCGACAACTGTTCAATGAGGGACTGAGGCTAGAAAAAAAACACAGTGTAAATGAACATGCACATCACTAATGACACTGCCACCAACATGATTAAGCCAACACAAACAAGACTTACTGTGAACTCTGCTACAATCTTGGACTTGAGGGCAGCCTTGGTGGTGGTTGGGGCTAGAGATCAACAGTGAAACATACACACACTTACTATTGAACCTGGAAATAATTTGTATTCTGTTGCTAGAAGTCATTGTACTCTTAAATTTGAGTTACAAACTGACCAACTGCAGGTGGAGTCTCTTTTTCTTTCTCCTTTTCTTTTTCTTTGTGCTTCTCTCGCTCCTTTTCCTTTTTGTTCAATCCGGCTTTGAACTGGGCGATGACCTCCTCAGGATACACACTTCTCTCCTCCCAAATTGTAAAGATCCTCTCCACTGACTTGCGCACCTTTCCATCTCTGATGTTGAAAAATGACAACACAAAAGTCACATTTATTTTTTAAACAAAGTAACAGCCATATGTATTGAACAAACACATCTAATACTGCCTCAATACTACAGACACTGAGTACCCACTTGATGAGATGGATCGCATGAGGAAGGACGTCTGCGAAGGCAGATCGATAAACAATGGCATTCTTTCTTTTGCAGTTTTGTATGACATCATTGGCAAGGTAGAAGAGATTCAAGCGATGATTATTGTCAGCTGGAAAATAGCAAACAAAGAAGACAGGATAATATTTGAGTGAACATTGCTCTGGGGTGTCCCCATACTAAAGTGGTTAAAGCACATACAACAACAGTGTCCCTGGTCCTAAGCCATCCGGGTTTGTTTGGGTTTCCTACCCTCCCCCTGTCTTCCAAAAATGAGCATATACAAGAGAAGAGCATCACTGCTATGGGCACACCCTGTGAGACATGGTTCAGGGCTACAGATGGACTGACAAATTGATTTTGGCCAACAGTGACTTATTACAGACATATTGGATTGGTGTAAATGTCTGCTAGTAAGAAGTAAGAAATTGCAGAACAAATAAAAATGTATATATTGGCCCATCAGAGAGTGCTGACAGCTTCATTTTTCAACAGTACTTTTTTTCCATGCAGTATGCATATCAGTCACAACTCTATTTAAAAAATATCAAAATATATTCATGTTTCTATGTGGTCAGCTGTAATACACCACTCTCCAAACTTGCTGTACTAAGTTCTTATGCAAAAGGTTACACTGTTCCTAAATGTTCCTGCCATAACTTATTTTTGGCCTCATTATTTGCAGTATGGGCAAATCTTGTCTTTGTGTGAACTGGGTTTCATCCAAAAGCCTTTCATAATTCAGATCTTATAGAAACAGCTATGCTTAAGGTTGCCTGGCCTGCTTTTACTGCTTGGTTCAGTCATGGCTCTGAAATCCATTTCCATAATCACCTAACTTTAAATATCCATCCTTCATTCAAGCATTTAAAAAACACAATATCAGGAAGGACACAGATATTTGAAGTAGGCGAAGTAGGTAATTCAGCTGCCTAATTTTTACCAGGCAGATCATAAGTACATCCAGTGAACAGAAACTTAAGTGAATCTCAATGCATTTCAGAAATTTATGAAAGCAGATGTGACCACCCCAGTTAGTTTAATACTCTAGTACCATCAGGAAATCATTTCTAAAGTTTGATCTCATGGTAAAAAAAGTGACAAATAGCTTAAGTCTATACCCAAAAAAAACAAAAACAAAACCCAAACAAACAAAATGCCATACAACATGGAGCCAAGGTATGTAAGGTATGTCATATAAGCATGAGAACAGCTTTGGAAAAAGCAGATTATTTGCAAGTTCTTTTACTATTAAATAAACTACTAAATCACTGATGTTAACCAGAGGGATTTTTAAATACCATTGTCCACAATTAGGAGGGCTCTCTATAGGGTTGCAAAGCGGCAGAAAATTTCCAAAGTTTCTGGAAATTTACCATGAATTTTGGAAATTTCCCAGAAGTTTTCCGGACATTTTGCAGCCCTAGTTCACTAGAAACTTGGTTGACACTGGAGCATTATATTTTTAACAACATAGACTTACAATATCACCTGAAATGAAATGAATCTTTGACAGGTTTATGTACACAGAATTGAACAACAAATGACAACTGCATAGAAAAGGTCAAAATTAAAATTGTATAAAAAACACGTAACTGTTACGATCAGCACAACATTACAACCAAAACCATCTCCATCGAGAAGATGAATCTGTAACCCAAAAAGCATATCTGCAACCTTTACTCTACAGTTGGAAACAATTAGCTAAAACAGCAAAAGGCCACACAACAAACACAACCTCAAAGTGGCATTCAAAGCACATAAAGAGGCACCAGGTCAATCAGAAATTTTAAATATCCACAAACTCTACAGCAGCAGAATAATTAAATGTGTCAAATCATTTGTGTATTATCATTGTGCTTCCTCTTGATACAATACAAGCTCAAAAAAAATCTAAAAATCCGTCTGTGTAATTAGTTTACAGACATCAAATGTTATAGCAAAGACACTGCCTTTTGCCTTTAGGCAGCTATTATGAATCTAAATTACATGTGCATGACAAAGACTGTGTGTAAATGAGTCTGATGTACATTTTCCCTCTCCACTCGAAAAGACAACAAATACTCAGTCACCTGAAAACCTGCTGTCTAGTACAGAGCACGCAGCAATAACATTACCAGAAAACTAGCAGACTGCTTCTCAAACCCCAAACCATATCTTTCTGTTGTATATTTCATCATCCTCTCAACAGTATCCACTTACTCTAGTAATATTACTGAAACTTGTTTATGATCCCATGTAATTAACATCGCAGGACTGAAGTGTCAATTTAATGACCTCATATACCAAACACCAATATTGATGTGACACTAAGACCAAGGCTCAAATACAATGCTATTAATATCCAAAAATGGCATGCTGACTCTGAGGTATGAAGGCAAACTGCCAGATATTTAGATCATTTCCGGCACTCCTCCACAACAAAAAGTTTTCTTCAGTCTCATCGCACATTTACACTGAAAAGGAAAGATGAAATAAGATACTAAAAAATAAATGTAAACGAATGTCTACCTGCAAGCTAGGGGGGAAGAAAAAGGCCTGTCCTCAGATAAAATGCATCAGCTTTATGCCTCATTTTCTTTGAGATGAGACCAAACATGTCATAGTACAGAGGCAGCAGTAGCTGGAGATCAGTGGATTGCCTCTTGGCACTGCTCTCCATCAGTGAATTGTGGCTCAGCCAGTTCACAGCAGCTCGTTGTGTGTTGTCAGCATAAACTTTTATCGTGCATTCCTCTGTTGGCACTGATGCAGGGTGGGTACTGGTATCATCAAAAAAAGGGCCATGTGATGATTTGACTGATGCTGACGACTCAAACAGAAACTCCCCAATGGATCTTTAAATCTGCTAATCCTAGTTGAGGCCTAGAATGATTTAGCTCTTACGGGTCATTTGTAGGGGTGCTTGGTTATGGAAAAAATCCTAATCACAATTATTTTGGTCAATACTGAAACCACGATTATTTACACAATAATCTGTCTTTGACTTGTTTCTTTGTTAGTTGGCTGTGAATGAGTCTGAGGTGGATTAAAGATCTGTGGTGTTGGGAAATGGCGCAGAAAATAAGGAAATCTTGTGCACTATGTCCTTTATTTATTAAAGTATATTTCTGGGGCTTTTTTGCCTTTGACAGTACAGTATGAGAGAGACAGGAAATACGGAGGCAGAGAGAGGGGGAATGACACGCAGTAAAGGGCCGCCCGATGTGGGATTCGAACCGGGGCCGACTGCAGCGGGGACTGTAGCCTCTGCATATGGGGCGCCTGCTTAACCCACTGCGCCCCGTGCACTATGTCCTTTCGAATCCAAAGTGTTCCCACACAAGGGAAGTTGTTCTACCCTTCTTGTCAACAGAACGGCACTACTCTCCCTCTGCCACCTTCACTTGCTCTAATTTTTAAATACTGTGGGTCAACACACACAGAGGTTGCCTCGCTGACAGTATAGGTGAGTAAGTGAGTAAGTGCACTGCAATACATTCATGAGTGCAGGTTTGGGGGGGGCGAGCTGTGCATCCACATCTCATTGAGCATGAAATCCCAATAATCTAGTAAACGGAAATAGAACATTTTTGAAAATTTTTCTCCCCAGTTATATTAGTTTTGAGACCATTTGGCGGCAAATTTGAAAATCAAGACCAATATTCGATAAATTTCCCAGCCCTACCTTTGCCTTTATTTTTACTATTTTTTCTGCAAGGACAGTGCACAATTCGACATTTCTGTAAATGTGCCAGTATTAGCTAAGTAGCTAGTTTAAATTGCAATATGTTTAATTTTTTAAACATTTTGACCAACACTTTGTGCAGAACACCAGACTGATCCTAGCATAATTTCTTCATGTAACATTCATGTACATTTTATTAAATGATAATGCGATCATTGATATTAATAAATATAAACACATTGCTTTGGCTTCCATATGTAATGAAAACCAATGTAATTCAATAAATCTGTTGAACCCTGTCTCATAAACTTTAACACAGACACATCTGAGTTGGTATCAAGCAGCCCCTCGGTATTCACTTTACAATAATAGGCCCCCAGTCCTGATAAGAACTGCTACAATGTTTGACAGCTAGTAGTAAAATAGCAGTAACTAGAAGAAGACTTTTCTTATTACTCTCAACTGATTCATACAATACTGAATACAACTGGTTTGTGAATGCTTCCAACTTCCCTCTCTCCTTATAATATAAAAATTCATTAGAAATATCCATAATATTTCATTGTCTATTCACCATTATCAATAGAAACCAAAGAACAACATATAATCAGGTGAAATATGTGGTATACGTCACTGTTCTGCATACATTCAGCTGAGAACAGGAAGAAAATGGTGTAAATCTACTCATGTATTAATCGCTCTGGGTTTTAAAAAAAGAACAAGCGAAAAAAACAAAACAGTATTTCTCCTACAAACTTGAATAAATCATCCTGGGTTGCACCAACTAATCTCGTATCTGAGATCATGCACATTTCTGTAAACCTATGCTACAAGACAGCTAAATGCACACTCACTCACTCTAATGTAGAAGTTCACAGTCATCCCATCAAAACAAAATAATGCACATTGTCTCAAATCCTGCTGCAATTACCCATTTGACTTTTGTCAAACATTCAAAACAAGAAATCATGGATGTTAAGTTTTGACTTTAACACCTTATCCCACACATGGACAATTTATGGCTGGCCCGTGGGCCATCTAAGTCTGACCTGCTGACCTCAGATGAAAAAAGTACATAAATAAAATCTGCATCACGTTGTGTCGAGGCGGATGGCTACAATAACTTTGTATTGCTATGTGATTCGATTACAACAGAGGGCGCTGTCTAGATTTTGATTAGATTAAATGGCACAGCAGAAAATGAGTCTGCGTGTTTGTTCTTAAAATTATTAGCCTAAACTTTTCTTCATTTAGTAATGAAGGTCTGTGCTGAGTTGTTAGAGTTTAAGTTATCTACACATGTAAAACAGTCTCATGAAATCAAAATATTGCCTATTGTAAAGCAATCACATCTACCAAATTCATGTAGTCTAGTTCAACAGACAACATTCAGCACTATGTATTTCATGTTTCATTTTGATTTTTAGTTGTGTGTTACTTCATATGACCCTCTGGAAAAAAATATTGCCCACCCCTGCCTTCCAGATCGTAGCTCTCTCAGGCTTCAAAAGATCTCGATGGTTTTTGTTCTTTTGAGATATTGTTTGTCATACTCCTAAAAACATAAACACTACTGAATTTGTCCAACCTCTGAGTAAATAATGAAGCTGCAGGACAGCTCCGAGCACTAATTGCAATGTTCCAACTAAGTGTTGTACACAGGATTCACAAAACCTCCTTGGCAGCAGCAGGGAGCCACATCCAAGGTGCTGCGTTGAAATTAGAGCTGTGGTGATCAGTACATTTATCGATTTGACTGCAGTAATTAATCTGCAACTACTTCAATAATGGCAAATTTCTCAAATGTGAGGGTTAGGCAGTTTTTACTGTCGTCATTTCTGCCATTACAAAGACAAATACAGACAAAACAAACAATCAAGATAACCATTGGAATATCAGTTAATAAAAATATTGTTAGTCGTAATCCTGCCTCTGTAGTTGTTGGTTCAAATGCAAAAGACTTTCAGACACACAGCTAAATGTGAAATTCCAACATTTAGCATTAAAATAAGGACGACTCTGAACAGAGTAGTGAAGGAACGCAGATGACCCATTGGTTCAGAAATGAGGTCAAACACTTGTCAGACTCCAGTAACACTAGTCTGCACAGACTATAAGGTGTCACTCTGTACTGATGGTCACCAATAATGCATTTACAACAAAAATTTCTACTTTTTTTTGTTTTTTTTACTTGCAATTACCAACCTAAATCACCCATCAAGTTTAAATTACTGGAATAAATGTTACACCAACACAGCACCAGTAAAATTACATAAACTTCTGTCTAACTTATAACCGCCTGCCTCCAGATACTCTTACATGAATGTAACAACAATACAGTGCAGAAATACTACTTAAATTCTTACTTCTGTAAAAGTATAAGAACCAGTAGAATCTAAATATCTGTTATATAACATTATTTTTACTTAGCAGAATGGTTTACTTCGGAAATATATTACTATACTATAATTACTTGATACTTTTTGCACTGCTGCTGGTAAAGAAGGGGTTAATTTTCATTATTTTACATACAGCTCAGTAGCTTTTAAAGTCCCCTCCAATAATCAAGAAAGTCTCTTCTTAACATGTAAATGATGCGATTCAATTCGTTGAATAAATTTTGAATATCTAGTTTGAATCAGCACATATCAAAAATAACCATTACTACAAATGGTGGGATAAAAAAGTACAATATTAGTTTGTGAACTACAACAGAATTGAAGTATAAAATACAAGTTAACTGAAAGTACATCAAAACTGAACTTGAATCCAGTAGTTGAACACATGTACTGACTGCGTTATATTTTCACAGCTGTTGTGCATGAACAAATTACTGTGTGACATCAAACGGTGGTTCAGTGGTCACTCGTATTTATTAACAGTTACCCTGTAATTGCTCAACTACACGTTTACTTCTGAAACAATCGATTTCCCCTTAAACGCTGCTTTGGGTGGACTTTCCCTTTACCTAGACTTGAATAAAAAGTAGTTAAATCATCACAAAATGAATCCTGCTTGTCAGACCCCAACAGAACTTGCACACTGATCAAACTGCATAGGACCGAATAAAGCCGACCTGAAACTAAATGTAAGGGCACACGCCGTGCCCACCTTTATCTCAGGAGTTCATTCACTGAGATAAGCGGTGCACTGCATGGTAATTCTTCGTGAAAAAGCAGCAAGATCATGTCTTCTCGGAGCATGAACTCCGGGAGGCCCAACCGTAAACACTGCTAGCAAGCAGGCGTTAGCGTTAGCTGTTATTAGCGGCTAATTGTAAGCACTGATAACGTCAACCTTGCCTTAAACACATTCAGTCGAGTTAGGGTTGAAATTCATTGAAAGAAATGCTTAAGTTTTATTTTCTGGTGCACTGACTTGTCCTGCCCTTCACCAGGACCTATAACTGGTAGCTACAGCAGACTTTTGCAAGCTGAACTGAAATGGAATTGAATTAGCTGAAGTGAGCTAGCTAGCGGGTTAGCTCCAGCAGCAAGCTAGCTACTCACATTTCTTGAGCCACTTCATCCAGTAACGCACAATAAGGCCGTGGTGCTTCTTGTTTTCAATGCACCAAGACGAAAGTCCCTGTATTGACTCCATGGTGTTGGATACTCCTTGAAACCGCCGGTCCAAAGACGCTTCCAGAGCAGCGTTAGAGCTGCGGGCTCCGTGGCCGCTTGCAGCCCCAGAACCGGCCGCCATCTTTCCAGCTCCGTCTGCTGGTCGCTCGCTGCGGATGGAAACGAGGGAGCTGATGTACTGAGAAAACACGCCCCCATGTTTTACTTTGTCATAAACACATAACTGTTTTTACATAGGCCACTCGCAGTCCAAAACAACACGGGGTAAAATAGCGCCAATAAATGACGTTCACATCCAGTCCAGCTAATGGGAAATAACCGACACAAATTGTTTAAATTTAGTTGTTTATTTAAGGCTGCGACTGTTATTTACAGGGAAATATAACTGGAGGTGACTCAAAGAATTGCCCTTATTTCCAAGAGCAAAAAAAAAAAAAGCATTTGGGACCTTCAAATTCTGTTTAATATACGTGTAACAATGTCTCAAACCAATTTTCTAACATGAGCCATGTATCTTTCCAGGTTTCATCCTTATGAGTGCTTATAAAAAAGTGAAATCTAAGGGTGTTAGCCCAATAGTGCCCTCTGCACTGATGGGGTGCTTGTTTTTATTAACAGCTGGGCTCAAACGAGGATTATTATCAGTGTACATGGGCATTTTATCACAAAACTTCTGTCACAATATAGTCTAAAACAGTTTCTTCTCATCGCATACAACCTTGGGTATCGGATTTGCATACTGTTATCTATCAAATAACAGATAACAATATCTGACAAAAGAGCCTACCACCGAAGACATGAACACTGACGTGGGCATAGACACTCACACATACTGTCCTACACACACCCTGATCAGTCACACATTCTCACAAACACAACCACACAGGTTTATTGTTCCTCCTTTTCTATGTCAAAGTCTCTTGATAAAAGTTTGTCCCCAGGTGGAGGCAGCCAGCAAGCAGTGAAGGTCAGCTGACTGTGAGGCTGTTGGTCTGGGGGGTTTGTAGGAGAGGTGGGGTAGGTGGGTGGTCTGGCACCGGGTAAAACTATTTGCTCTCCAGGCAGATTTCAGTCGTCTGTGGTGTCCAGCACGCTCTGGCTGAGAGCTAGGTCCCAATAGTGTTCTGTGCCGTGCTTCTTGAAGTGTTCTCTGGCCATGCTCTCTGTGGGGCACTGCTTGAACTTCATGTCCCCAAAACTACGCTCTTTAGCTGTTCCCTGAAAAAAGAAAAGGAATTTGCAAATCTGAATAAGATCATTAAACAAAACAAAGATAACCAAATATTTATGAAAGCATAAGCATGTGAACACTCACCTCCCAAATCAACCAACACTTGTTATTTCTCCTTGTATCGTCATCACCATCTGGATCTGATAATGAATGAATGATAAAGACTTTAGTGTTCCTGAGAGCACAAACACATGATAACTGTGGCAAAACACAAGTCACTCTTACCATCCCTTTTACTGTTGTGTTCCTCCCATTTGATTCTGTGCATCATCATCCTCTTGAACTTTTTCTGAGATTTGGGACCTAAAACAAAAATATATATATTTCAGATACAAAATACACACATGAAAGTTTGAGTTTTCTACATTTTTTATTTCACACAGAGCACCCGGGGGGTGAAATTATGTACACTTTGTATATATGGTGTTTTTGCCCTTACCTCCCTCCACCACAACAAGGTTGACATCTTTGTGCAGAACTACTGTGCCCGTCAGGTACAGCTGGTTGGCATTAGCCTCCACTTTAAACTTCTTAGCGGGATTTTGCAGGTTACGGATCCTGTACAGGAAGGGAGAGATGCTAAAATTAGATGTCTACATTACGAGACAAAAGCGCTGCACTACATATTTGCTCTCTCCCTACAAACACACACCTGTACACTGCAATGTGAACTCCATCAGTGATGTCTTCTTTTAACTTCTTGACTTTCTTCTCTTTCCTCTGCTCGGCTGTGAGTTTTCGAGCAGCGTTGGCCTCTTCATGGGCCCTGAAGGGAGGGAGACAGAATTAGGAAAACCTTAAGGCTTTTATTCTTCATGAATAATCACACATTATGTTAAGTGGTACATGAAATGAGAAGATAATTGTGATACCAACTTTTGTCTCTTTGCCATCTGAGCTCTGACATGGGCCTCTACTTTTGTGGGATCCTGTACTGCCTCCGTCCCCAGCACTCTCATCAGATTGGAGATGCGTACTGAGAAAATGGAGACAAACATCAGTTACATACTGTTTAACCCAACTCTACAGTAATCTTTAAATTGTGTAATCTTATGTGTGGGTACCTTTGGGTTCAGGTGGAGGCATCAGTCCAAGACGAACCTTCTCTTGCACTTCTTTTTGTCCCTCCCTTCGTGTCTGTCTTCTCAGTTTCTTCTGCTCTTTCTTTGTCAGGTATACACCCAGTGTGACCGGCTTGTCTGTGTCAACTGAGGAAAAAAAAAAACACCCACAAAATATTGAAACCATTCAAGTAACTTCTTAAATGGTAGTAATGAAATAAATACCATGAAGACAGCTCATATGGGTTGTAATGAATGTAGCTGCCTCCAGAGAAAAGAAATACACATCTGACATGTTACTTATTTGCAGAACAGACATAATCAAAAATCAGAACATTGTTAAATCTGCTTCCCAAAGGCCAAAATAATTAATTTCAGATATTAATGAAGATATATTTAAGAAGAATTTTCAAGTCGTATCGATGAGGTGTCTTATGAGGTGTGTTAGTTCTGTAATACAGCATGAAAAGATATATTTTTTTGGGGGGGGGGGGCTTTTGCCTTGAATTGATAGGATAGTTGTGCAAGACAGGAAATGGGGAGGCAGAGAGAGGGGGAATGTCATGCAGCAAAGGGCCACCAGATTTGGGATTTGAACCAGAGTTGGCTCCAGCAAGGACTGTACCCTCTGCCAATGGGTGCCTGCTCACCCCACTGAGCTATATGACACCCCAGAAAGGAATACAAATTTGAGTTTAAAAAATGTTTATGATCAGATTTAATACCATGAACACTTACCAGGAGGTTTAATTTGGGCAGGATGTTCTACCAGGTTGGTTACACCAAAGAGTTCCAACTGGTCCAAGTTTGTGTGCTCATTTCTACATAGGATAAGAGGAGAAACATGTCAGTTAACTACAGTGTGTTGAATAAGTACAAACTATTATTTGTGCCACACAGATGGTGCTGCTGGTTTAGCTGTTTCTTACATATCTACGTTTGAGGGCAGGATGAAAGAGTCCCACCACTCAATATTAGGCACCTCCCCCTCTCCAATTTCCTTCTTGGGGGCAATCAGGGCCAGTTTGGTGGATGCCTGGATTCCTGTCTTCTTTGCTGCCTGGGCAATCTCATTCTGCAGCCTTTCCAGCTGGGCCTGAGTGGGGTGAAGATCAGTGCAGCAGGGACAAAGTTAAGTAATTGTGTGAACTACATTTCAACGATGGCAAAGTATTTTATTCCAAACACTCGGAGTTGACAAGTGCTGCCACTGAACATTTTAGGAGTTGAATACAACCTTGGTCCTAATCCTCTGAGCAATTTTTTCAAAGCGACCCTGGTCATGAAATTTGAAGCTCCTGCGAGGCCGTTGAGCTGGTGTTATAAACACGCGTTGGTCAAAGTAGGACGTGGACTCCAAGTCGTCCCCAGGCTTCTCCTTCAGCTGCTGGCGGAACTGCTCCCTCTTAACCGCTCGGATGTTGGCTAGACATCAAAATTAAAAATGAATTGAGAAGCAGTCAAATAGGAAAAACGGTTGGTATGTGGGAACTAGGCCACTGTATCATACCTTTCAGTGTGGGCATGCGATGTGTGAGTTCAACCTCTTTGCCACTTGCATCCACAGTTCTTCCTTTCTCATCCAGAATCAGAGGAGTTGGCTTGTTCACCTCCTTGGCTTCCACTTTCCTATAAAAAGAGCCACACAGAGAACACAGTCAACTTTCACGCTGCTACATCAACACATACACATTGGGTTTTTTACTCTTTAGATTTTCAAATCTTCTCAAGGCTGTGACATGACTCACGGTGGAGCGATCCCCATGGCATGCAGATTAGCTAGTGCCACTAGGTTGTGAGGACCAGTGTTCCCCAAGGCTCCAAGGATACCAGGTTTCATGGCCAACTGAGACTGGATGCGTGCTTGTAGCTCAGCAGCCTTGCGGGCCTTCTCGATGGCATCATTCATAAAGCTGGCGGCCTGGGAGGGTGCAATGGACGAGGCACCACCAGCAGCTGGAGCAGCGGAGGTGCCAAGAAGTCTCGATACAGGAGAGGCATCCATTTGTGACTGTGGTGTAGGAAGGGGCAAGCGCTAGAGTCAGGCAGAGATAAAAGTATTATGCTGAAATGTAGTGCCTTAAAGTCCTAATACTGAATGTTGAGCATGAGAATTTATAAAGAAAACCTTACAGATGCAGCAGGGACTGTAGAGGCAAAACTCAGTTGCTTTTTCCTCTCTTCGATCTGCCTTGTGGCTGCCTCCATCATCTGTTTGATCTATTAATGCAAAGAAAGGTTTATTAGAGAGTAAGAATTTCTCATAAAAACAATAACTTAACTAGCTATAACCTTTATTCGTGCTTAGAGAACAGTACCGTACCTGCATTTTGGTAAGCATGCCAGGACTCTCAGATGGAGGTCCAGGTATGACCTCAGGTTCTTCCACCTCCTCAAAGCGAGGAACCCGTTTCCGCTTTACAGCTGACCCATCTCCTGGCTCCTGAGTTTCTCGCATTGCACCCATATCAGCTTCATCACCAAACACATCCTGAGACAAGCCATTCACAATTTGATTATCATCAAGTAATGAGGAATTTTGCCATTAAGCCAAACTCACAGAGAGTTTTTGCTTATAACACTTATATGATTTTTTTCAGCTTTTGTCAATTATCTGCTCTCAGGAAACCCCCCATTAACATTAAACCAAGTCTTCATTTTATGGTCTCAGACAAAGGCTGTTTAAGTTTATGCAGGAGGTAAAGCAAGGGTTCTGCTGATTCACCACCCTGTATAAACTGGGTTTTTCAATAATCAGACTAAAGTAACCTAGGCAATGATTTCTACACTACACTTCTACACTACTTTCTACACTAAATGCCCTCGCTTTAGGTCAAATCATTATGTATCCTGGGGAGTTTGTGTACCTTCAGGTCTCGCTTGCGGTTCTTTTCTCCTGCTCCTTTGTTGCCACGGGCACTTCGGCTTTCCTCCAGTGCTTCAAAAAGACGCTCCACAAAACCTCCAGCAGACTCATCAAGGAAGGGTCGCAGCTGGTCTGAGGGGTCATCAAATGTCAAACGTCAACACAATACTCCATTAATCACTGTCATGATACAAATACATGATCACAGAGTGCCTTTAAGTGCACGAGGATAAATATGGTGACTGTGAACACAAAGTATAAGCTGATGTTTTAATTTCAACATTTAGGCAATTCACACCTGTGAGACTACTAGCACCACATAAACAATCATTTTAGACTCCCTCACAGTTGAGTCCACAAAGATATTAAATACACCATAGTCAGCTTGGAAATCAGAAGCTTTCCTTGAGCTTGTGGATTTGAACTGATGCTCATTTTCAGATCAATTTCTTGCAGTGTCAAATGTGACACAAAGATCACTTTAATATGTAGAGAAATGATAACAGAAACCACATTGAATGTTGCCAGGTGGAAGTATTCAGTGGTAATCATGTGTAATGATTTGGCCCTCAATAATGTGTTTCTGATGTACTTTGTTGTAACTTCACTACATTAAAAACCAGTCTTTACAGTTACCTATGGTCTTCCTTTTGTCCAGTCCTTTTCCAACGCAGTGCAAAGCTGCAGTGACCACAGTGGGCTCCGAGAAACCAAGCACTTTCTTCACTGTACGCTCCACCCATGGCCTCAGCTCCTCCACCTCCCGCTTTGGAAGAGACATCGTCTGACAAAACACAGCAAACTGATCTTTACAAGTCATGCCAAACTGTGTTAACAATACGTAACCAGATTATCGTGAATACGTCTCTTTGAAGTGAAATCCTTCTTTGGACAGTCTCATCCCCTGAGTGAAAGTACCAAACACGGCGGCATGTACATAACCCTTCTCTGACGCTCATAGCTACCGCAACAAAAACATAAACGTTCTCAGGTTTTTGACTCTTAAAAAACAAACGCACAATCAGTCAATTCTACATGTCAGTCGATACCCGTAATGTTAGACTAACTAGCAAACGTGCTAACCAGAAGCAACATCCAAGCTAAAATCAATTACATCCGCCAAAACTCCCCGGCTGCCTGCTAACTAAGGTTAGCATGCTGCTGCCTGCCAGCTATCAACATGAGCCATTAACTGCGTAGTACAGCGTACAGACCTTTTTATTGTCCCTTTAGCTTCTGCCCGACCGTTTATGTTGCAAACGTCAAATAGAAATCATCAAATCTCAGACGCATAAAACACTTAAACTGCTGAGTTTTCTGTGAAACTTTCTGCTTAGTCGCGCCGTTCACACAACGTTTCGGATCTAAGACCCGGAACCGGAAACAGGCGCCTTTTCTTCTTCTTCTCTTCGTCCTCCGCCGTCGAGTTCTTCTTCTTCGTGAGCATTTCAGTGCAGTCGTTCGGATGAGAAGTTCAGTGTTACCACCCAGCAGCGTCTCAGGGAAACTCACAAAATCTCTCAAGGTATCAAAGTCTACTGTTCAAAGAAATTAAGTCTATTAAAAGTTTCACCCAGAGGAAGTTTGCTCACACACGTTTAGGAGAAAAAACAGAACGGGGGAGTTTGACGGGGTTAAAATAGAGCCCTAAAACCAGCATCAAAGTCTTTCATGTTTTTGATTAACTGAAAACCTCCATCTTATCAGAACGGATTTCATTCAAATTCACATTATTACAGAATAGTATGCTATAGCATATGGGATAGGATAGAATGAGCCAGTGGTATAGCTGTACAATACCTGAGGATCTGATAGCTTAATAGTTGGAAATAAAGGCTCCTGTTTAAAGTCAGGACTTCACTTTAATGGTTGCGTTGAAACATGTAATGTACACTAACCCTTGAAACGGGATAATCTACATGTAAATGTACCTGTTGTACCTGTACTGATCTAAAGTAATTGCTTCATTTATTAATATTATGAATCATCTTTTTTATCATCTATAGCCAGCTACAGTTGCTCACGATGAATGGCCAAATTTGGTATGTTTCATGCCTCTAGATAAACCGCTAATCAGTCATTGTTATTGATGTTTTTTGTTGTAACACAAAGTTGATGTAATGTAAGAAGCATTTAAATTGTAGAAAGAAAACAAGCAGATAAACTGCAGGACACTAGTTTGGTGACTTTATGCGTCCTTTATGGTTATGGCTCAGGGCTTGGTTTATACCATAAAACTCGGCCTATCCATAATTTCCCTTGATCATTAACTCAGTCTCAAATGAAACATTGCCCAGCTATTGCCCAACAACACAGAGCAGAGCAGTCATGAACCCAGACTTCGGTTAAGACATGGGATTATCAGGTGATCTGCATTTCCTCTTCTGTAGGCCCGCCCCTCATTTTTTTCTCTATCTTTGCATGATGTGGGTCAACTGAGTGCAGTTGTAGTAGAGTGAGTAGACTGCAGCAGTGAGACCGAGGCTACACCAGTCTGCCAAATCAGCCCCTCCCTCTACAACACACCACATCCACGCTTTCACTCACATTGCTAATGTCATGGAAACCACTGCTAATGTTGTGTATAAAATGTATATACACAGCACATTATAGTTTGCCAGACATGCCCTTTCTGCAGAGTTATTACTGTCATCATCATGTCAGCCATTCATTACGGCTACGCACAGTTACTCCTACTGAACAGCACACTCACCACCAGCCCCCTCATATGCTGATTCATCAAGGATACATCATTTACTATTTACCTTCTGGCTTTCACTCACTCACTCACTTACTCACTCTGTTTACATCCATGTTTACACGCAGCCCAAGTCATGTACATAACCAGACTGCACTTTTGCATGGTTTTGCAGTGCTCCATTTGGTATGTGGGAGGATATCTGGTAGCTTAAAGGAAACCTCTTATAAACACTCCAGGATAATAGAAGGGAATCTGAGTAACTTTCATTGTATGTATATTTTTTTCAGTGCTGAAATGCGAGCTTCCACCACAACCACAGGCGTCTTTGTGTATACAAACACAACACTGGATCCAGTTCACTCTTTGGCCTTTCTGTACACAGTCACAACAGCCAAAGAAAGGAAACTAAGCACAACCTTGTCTGAATGAGAAACCAGGGCTGCACCTGACAGATGTTTTCATTAATCTCTCTCTCTCTCTCTTTGTACTAATG
The DNA here is from genome assembly GCA_021432705.1 of Caranx ignobilis. NCBI lineage: Eukaryota > Metazoa > Chordata > Actinopteri > Carangiformes > Carangidae > Caranx > Caranx ignobilis. Next base: position 7,856,715 of record MU270012.1, on the reverse strand, counting down.
TTACTTTGATCCATGGAAGTATTTGAAATTTGTGGAAAATGTCCACAATTTTCCAGCGCTTGACCCTAACTTCCCACAATCCAAGCTGATGTCCAGAGCTGAAATAATTCATTTCAAACCATTTCACACATAACTGAAAATGATCTGTTGTTTCAGCTTCTCCAGTGTGGATATTTTCTACTTTGTTCTGCAACCTTTTAGGGGATTTCAAGCAAAATATGAATTTTCTTCATATTACAGTGGGATCTGTATCATTTAGCGGGCATATTTAGCATGTTGCTGACATTCTGTTGAACAAATAATCAACCAATTACTCAGAAAATAACAGTCAGATAGATATGACATCCCCCGATTGATTTCTATATATATAAACAATTTACAGTGAATTCAGGAACTCCTCACATTAAAAAGCTGGGACCACTAAATGTTTGGTGTTTGTACAAAATGAATGAACAGTTCTGAAATTGTTTTTCTGCTAATTTTCTGTTGATCAACAACAAGATTAATTCATCATGGCGGCCCAATATCAAGACAGTTATTTGCAAGATTAATATGTGAAGCTCAGTCCAATTGTGACCTTAATTTTGGTAAGACAACCCGATTAAAGATGTGCATGACATTTACAAGGATAATGCTTTAATCTGGTTGTAATCAAATGATCAGCAGGCCAGTAAACAACACACACACATGCGCTCACACACACACACACACACACACACACACACACATTTACCCAGCCAGCTATCACCGTCATCACCTGTGATCAACCTGAAATCCTTGTTGGCACCTCACATGTGCTGTCTGCCCCCACCCCCACCCCCACCCTACTCTATTATGTAATGATACCTCAGCACATAACATCACAATACCACAGATATTTCTATAGAACTACACATACAAAAAACAAAACATACACAAGCAGGCTCACACACACACACACACACACACAGACTGGCAAACACAATGACCTCTGCTTTGCCTGTGCAGCTGAAACAAGCATAATGCAGCATCATAGGACCATGTGGTTAGACTTGTATGAATTAATCTATTATATTACTGGAATGCCAAGCATTTAGTGCTCAGTTAATCCTAGTCCAAAATCTGCAAAGCACTAATTGTCGAGTCTCTCACATGTGTCTCCTTCCATTTGCTGAACAATTTCGCACAACGCGATGTCAGCTGAGTGCATTAAGGTGCCTTATTACTACAATATAAATATTACATAAGAGCATAATTTATGAGTTTAGTTGAGATATTCCCCTTTGCACAGTTTTTTGATTCATCAAGTGTGTGGTTATGGTATATTTCATCATGCTGACCCACTTTTATTTCATTGTATCTGACAGGGGCTGTAAATCATCTTGGAAGATACAATCTCAGGGGACTCTGCTGTCTTGACTTCACACCGGCCTTCAGTGTGAATGCACGTGCATGTACTAAATCCCAAGTCGTCTCCTAAGAGTGTGAGCTTTTATCTCTCATTTTTCCTCATTCATAACCCTCTCTGTTTGCCACCTCTGCCTCGTCTACGCACCTCTCTTTCTTTTTGTCCACACTGGATTCTATCTGGTGATTCCCTTTTACTCACTACACTTGAATAATTGAGCAGTCGTGTAAGATGGCGTCATCACGAGCAGACTCCCGAGAAGCACATTCAGGCCAGAGAAACTGATGAGGATGTTATTTGCCTGTAGCTCGGGCGTGCCCCAAATATCACACACAATGTCATGGGATACACGTGCGTCCTTGAAAATGTAGTCCTTGTATCTCTGTCTCTACTGTGTCCCCTTGTTGGTGACATCATGGTGATGGGGACCACAGATGGTGGGCAGCGCAGAGTCTTCAACCCCGGCACACGAAGGCCCGTCATCGCTGTGCGCTTCTAGCAAGGCAGAAATTACTTTGAAATAGCTCTGATTTCCATCGCAGGGCTGCCCACTGTGTAATTTTAATGAGCATGGAGGCTGTTTTGGGACCGGTTGGCACTAAAACCCCCTGAGGACTTGGGGTGAGTAAGAGCATGTGTATGTGAGTGTGCAGCTCCAACCAATGTCTCTGCGTGTGTGCAGTTGTAAAGTCACAGTGAGGCTACACCTCACGTGAGTTTTTTACTGGAGTGCAGTGAATTATGGGGGAGGGGGATTTTGGAATAAGTGAATAAGCGCCTCATTGTGTCATTCCCTTCGTTACACAGACAGCACATGTAGCAGGCAACCGGACAGACACCCTTAAATCATTAACTTGTTAAAACCAATAACGGGATGTGGACCCGCAATTAAAACCTACACAGCGAGGGATAAGAGGAGCACTAAGTTCATTATGTGCAATCCTATTGATGCACGGACACACATGCTCAGTTATTCCAGCACATGCTTGTTGGATACTCAGAAGTCAAAACAACAGAGCCCAGTGGTGCTCACAATAACAACAAAGGATTAATGTCTCAACCCTACACTGAATACTCCCTGTAGTGTAGAAAAATCTCATCATTTATTGAGGAAACAAAACTTTCTGCAAAATGAAATTGTAGAGGACAAAAACAGCACACGAATGAGTGGAGGTAGTTGAATTATTACCAAAAAATGTGGGAAAACAACTGATGTCCTTCATGCTCCCCAAAACTGAAGTGAGGTTAGGTCTCCTCCCTGCGCCCTCCACACATCCTCTTCCCGTCCTTTTCCTCTTGCCCCTCGTTTTCATCCTCCAGAGGAGAAGGAGGGGGGGGAGTGGTGGAGGGCAAGGGCTTCTCTGCTAAAAACTGCATGGATACAAGGGGGGGCCGAGAGGGAGGGAGGGAGACAGAGGGGAGGAAGGAGGGGGGGCGGTCTCTGTTGTTGTAACGTAGCACAGTCAGTGTGTCAGAGACAGGCCCATCACAGAATCAGCCAGTCAGTGTGTCAGAGCGTGTGATGGGGAGGGGCACACGCGTGTGCATCCGTGTTTTTGACTCTGGCTATGTTTGCGTGTGTGTGTATACATGCAGCATGGCTGATTTCATCCTGTCTGAGCTGAGAGGAATCAAACCACACCCTCCTAAAATACGCCCCACCACTCTCTGGTGCCCATGTGCACGCTGTATCCATGGATGTGATGCGCTCAGGAAAACTGTGACGGGCATTTCATCACTGATGTGTTTTCATTTTATGAACAAATATTTAATTAATCAAGGAAATAATGGTAGATTAACCAATAAGGGAAAATAACCGTTCATTGTCACAATGCTGATGTGTATTAGTTGAATTTTGTGTTCCACCCACAGCCCAGCATCCAGGTCACTTATCTGTTCTATAAAACAGAAATGTAAGACATCCACAGATTTAAGCTGAAAATATAAAATCTCCTACATATTATTTTGCTGTGTTTGGGTTTTAAATCATTTAAAAATGTCTTTCTTGATCAACAAATCAATTTTGTTTGAGATTTCAGTAAATTCTGTTTCCTCAAGGTTAAACTGTACAGTTAAATCACACCTCGTCTTATGAATAGACTGTATGTCTCAGGAAACATATTTATGTAGTTTCATAAAGTTTTATAGGAGCACAGTTAATGTTTGACTTTCCCCCTTTCATTTTTTCACCATGCCTGGAAGCAGAGATCAGGTTGAAGCAGCCCATGTTTGACTCTTGTATTTGTGCACCTGGAACACAGCACAGTCATGTCAGCCTGCTCTCTGCTCCCTGTTGGAGATATTTACTTATTTACTCATTGTGAGCTAACGATGAAGGCATATAAAAGCTACAGTAGTGTTTGGGCTCTGTAGTAGCAGCTGGTTAGAGGATCAGCCAGCCCCCCTACTACTGCCAGTAGATTACTGAGGCTCTAGTCTCACACCCTGTCGCCCCTCCTTCTCGCAACCCTCTCACCACCCTCCAACCCCCCACCCCACCCACGCACACTTAAAAATGTACAGTCTCTAAATCTGCACCCCATCGAGTCTCACATCTGTTTAGTGAGACCTGCTTTCCAAAAACCAAGTCCCGCTCACATCATTGCCATCATTTCATCATGGCTGAAAAGAAACAACAACAACAACAATCAAAACAAAACACACCCAAAAAATTCATGCAAAAAATACCAGCAGACAGTTCGGCTTTCAAAAATGTGTCATTTATTAAAAGATTTCTTCCTTTTTTGTATCATTATTGAAAAAAGTAGCCAGAAGAGTAAGATCATGTAAAGGTGAGGGTGAGAGAAAGACAAGAGTTTTAGTTTGGAAAGAAAAAGATCCTAACGGGGTAGAGAGGGAGATTGAAGGAGAGAGGGCAGGAGCAGACGAATGCAGCAGAGTGGGGGAGGGGAGGCGAGGGGGGGGCTACAGTCAGCTTTTACAATGTAAGAAGAAGAAGAAGAAGAAGAAGAAGAAGAAGAAGGCAGCTAAAATAAACAAGACATATTATTCCTGACCTGTCGGCAGTGGTCGGTCGCTGCAGTAGAAAACGTACATGAAAACCAAAAAAAAGAGGACATTAACAATGAAAAATAAGTGCAATTGGTTTTTCTGTCTTAACCACAACCGTATAAAAACAGGAGTTTGTGTGGAAGACTCCCCTCCCAGCCTCTGATCTAGAGTCAGTGTCTGGAGCATCTCGCTGTCATTTTGGGGCAGGACAGTCTGACTCTGGCTCTGTGACTGAAGGGCTATACACACACACACACACCGCACTCCCCAAAAAAACATAGGCAGTAACATGGAGGCTGCCAGTGGCTGTTGTGTTCACACGTGGTGCTTTTTCAGAGGAGGTCTACTCCGTGGACACCCCACCTCCCCCCTAATGTAAATATATGAACCACTCATACCAATTTAAAAATACATTAGTCTAAATATTTACAATTCTTTCACAATATAAGTAAATCCAAATCACATCACTAAATCCCTCTCCTACTTTCATAAGAATATTGTGACCAGATTCCCACATAAAGAGAGCCTCCTATCAACCGTCTAAATTAGAGCTGGAATTAGAACAACAGTAGCAGCAGTAGAGGGTTACATTTATATTTTGTTTTTTTATTCTTCAAGTTTTCAAATGCACCAGCTACGAGTGCAGTTCCGTCTGTTCCTCTGTTGATCTGAACCAACACGCAAGCCCCAAAGGAGGCCTTCACTTTAATATAGTACGTGACAAGTAGTAGCCACTGCTGTTGGTGTGGTATGTAAAAGCTGAAGAGGATGTAGGCAGTTTTGGATTATCCATAGATGTCAGAATACTAGAGCTGGATGATGCCGGTTATTAAGCAGTAGATAGTTGATGAGACTGTTTGGGTTTTGATGCCGTGTGAGTGACTTCAGAAGCGAGATGAAAAAACGACTACATGTAGGCTTTTCATGATTGAATGTGTACTGGTTTGTGTGAAATACAAGCAAACAATCAAAACGCAGTATGAGTGCACTAAAAGCATCAATGCTTTTTTTTTTTCCTGGTAAAAAGGCACAGTAGTCCAACAGTTCAAACGTAGGATTTCACGTCCTTCAGTTTTTTTTTTCTTCCTGTTTGCCATAAAAACCACAAACAAACTGTCAACAGCATCTTCCCTATCGCTTCAAAACAAAAAAAAAAAACTGTAGGCCAAACTATGCAAGCGCACAGGAGGCGATACTCAGCTGCCCAATAAATAAATACAAACAATAAATAAAAGCAGTGTCAGATCAACACATGAATAAATTAACTGTGGGACTCCAGAGTCACATGTCATTGAGTGGTCCTTATTTTTCCTCAGGCTGGTCTTTGTAAAAGTCTTTCTTGGGTTTGGGTTTTCGTGAAGCTGATTTACCGGTCGGTTTGACAGTCGGGTGATGAGAAAAGTATTTGTGACCTCTGATCGCCGTGATGTCACTCCTCTCTCAATGCCGTGCCGTCGATCTGCCAGCCAAGTGCCCTGAACCGTTCTTGGATTACATTCGTGAGTTGATGACATCATGTTTTCCACAAGTGTCCTGTGACTCCCAACACACCAACACATGTACAGTAAATGCTGCGTTCTGTACACTGTATTTCTCACATCACTAGCTACAAATGACTTCAGTGTCATTTTTTGTTTCAAGTCAGACAACTCAGTTCTATCTACAAGTGAATGTAAAGTCAACGTGTCGTCCTGCCGTTAAGACTGGAATCAAATTCAGCTCCACTCTATGTTACTCACTCTGGACAGCATCCTCACAAGAGTTACCTCATCGAATAAAACCTTGGAAGCTTTCATTCTGAACACTGACATCAGCTTTTCTATTTTCTGATTGAGCATGTCCCTCAAGTTGGATGTCTGCTGAAACACTCACGTCTCAGTACAGTATACTGATTTATACTTTTCCTGCTAAGGAGGAACTTGCATTTGCTCATCCAAATTCTTCAGAGTCTCTCCTATTGGTCATTAACCTGTAAATAGCCGTTAATCTTTAGTTCTTCTCTCCTAAAACCCGCTCAACCACAACCACCTTTGTGCCCATTTTTCTGTTGTGGAATTGTTATTAACAGCTTGTTTTGATCCAATGAAATACGTCCTGTTGTTTGAAATAACTATTGTTGTAGTTGTGGTGTTGATGAGGGGTTGTGTGTCATCTATCATTTGTCTCCAACATCTAAGCACCTACAATTCTTTCCTCGCTTTGCTCTCTTTAATGTATCTATAATGACAGGCCGTCAGCCTCTTCCCTTCTTCCTCTCACAGCAGCTTTTAGCTCGGCGGTGTAACAAAGCCAGGCTGCCGGCTCTTTGCTCGTTCAATGCATCAGGTCTCTAAGGGGGCGGGGCACACCCTGGGCAAAGGCTTAAGTGTGACGTTGGGAGATTGGCTTTGACCCTGACAGGCCTTGATGGTCTCACTCTCACTCTGTTGTCCAGCAACAGGCTGGCTTTGGCACCGGATGGACTTCTTCGTATTTTTGGAGTGCTTGTAGGGTGTGGTAGAAGAGATGGAGCTGTCTTGTGTAGCGGGGCTGCCTCTCCTGCTGGGTGGGGGGCGGCAGGGACAGGCTGGTTTTCATTGTTGCCTGATGCGGCGGTGCCATCATGTGAGGGGCAGGCTTTTCGCGGGGACAGGATGGGGGCGACGTGGACCCACGTCAGGCTCGGCTCAGAGCTTTGACCTGCTTTGTACTTTGATAGTTTGCCTGTTTCCTCACCATTACTGTCCTTTCCCTTTGTGTCCTCCTCATTTAGCTGGCTGTTACTGGCCTCATCGGGTGTCATTTGGCTTGTATCAGACACCAGTGATGGAGGAGGAGGAGGAGGGTCGTCCCTTTCATCTTCATCTTGCTTCACCCTCTTCTCCTCTGCTCTGACACGAGGGCACTTGGGAAGTGCCGCAGAAGGCGTGGGGGCGTCCGTGCCGGTCCAGCTGAGTCTGCGCTTCTGCAAAATGAGCAGGGGAATAATTTGCAAGTGAATGTGAAACTTGTGGTGATCGCGGTGGTGGTTTGTGCACAAGAAGGCTCTTTCACACACAGGAATGCATTTGTTCTCACCTTGACGGGAATATGTAACTGATCCCTGTGCTTGTGTGGTGGGGTGGAGCCGGAGGAGTCCTGGAGAGAGCGGGCAGGAGATGTGGCAACGCTGGAGGCTGCAGAGACAGGCTGAGTGGGGATCTGAGGAAACCAAAGCTTTAACATCATCTCCACCTGGAGCAGAGTGTTCAGGTACTTCTCCCTAAAGGAAAAGAACATGAAAAGAGGAGATGTCAATGTAAAGTGAGGAACAGATGGTGATTCAGTTGTGTTCCTGCATCAAGAAAACATCTGAATGTTTACTCTGGCCCCCATGTATAAATCTAGCTAAAATGTCCTCTGAAGTTTGGTGTTCCTCTGCACTGCCAGTGAATGCTGTAACTCTACCTACCCCAAGGACTGTTCAATAAAACATGGAACAGGAGATGAGACTTGAAATAGAAGACTGCCACACTGGTCCGTTCTTGTTATAACTACTATTCAGTAATCAAAAATCCAGCTAAGATGTGGTGTCTAATGATACAGAGGCAAGATGAAAAATGAGGAACAGGTTGTTGGAAACACTGAGGTGAACAGTGGGACAGTGTGGATGACATCTTACCCGATGCTGGGTCTCTGTAAAACTCCCACAATCCTCTGGATACGGTCCATGGCAACACTCTGCTGGAAGCTACTCAAACCTATCAATCAAAAACATATTCATCCAGTCAGATATGAATGCTTTGAAACTGACATTCACAATCTCTCTGTCTCACACTTACAGGCGTGCACACACCACTTTCACTTGTGATATCAGTAAACTCACGAGTGCTGATGAGTCAGCTGCAAGACTGTCGCTTCACACATGCTGCACTTTGGACTACATCAATAGGCTGCGTCAATACAGGCTGCTGCACAGGGGCACCGGCGCTCTATGGAGGCCGCTCAGATCGTATAAACGTGTGTTCAGCATCTACACGTTCAGCTGCCAGTCTGCACATATGCTCGTTTGGAGGCAGTGACGTACTGGTGGGTGCTTACCGCGGTCAAATCGACCCCTCTTCAGTCCATTCAGCAGCTCCAGAAGGGGCCTGACAAAACCCTGTAGCTCAGCACACTGACAGGAAGAGGAAGAGAAGACAGATTACTACTGAGGTTGGGTTAGGACTTGCTGTCTGAATCAGTCTGCTTGGCTTGTCTCTGCACACACACTGCTCTGTCATCCCTTCTCATCATCGCTCTCTTGGCCCTGCACAATGACATGTCTCGTACCTTTTGAGCAAACAGCAGATCTCCATCTGATTTTGGGATTGGTTTTGTAGGATCCGTCTCATCCAGGCCGATGTGAGCCGCCTTGCCGCCACTCCGCAACCTGTACGACTCCTCCTCTTCCTCTTTGTCGGTGAAGCCGTCGCACGTCCACTGGGACCCAGGACTTTCCGATCCCCCGTCTCCATTGGCTGAGGGTCCACCGGCCTCGCTGATGATGACGGAGGACGAGCTGTCTGTCAGGAAGACATCCGTGTCGTCCTCCGCCTGCTCCGAGTCACTGAACAAGAGGCTGTCGCTGGAGCTCAGGGAATCGAAGGAGGGCTGAGAGGAAGTGCTGCCCTGGGACTGCATCGCTGTTGGAGAAGCAGCACCAGTAGAAGGTTAGGGGTTATTATGATAGTTGATTTAGCTGAGAAAGAAAAAAAAACAGCCTTACTGACACGAGAAACAAGAGTGTTTTTAACTCTGAGAGACAGGACATGTGAAGACAAACAAGAAGCAAAAGGCAAATAAACAAAAATCACTGTGAAAGAACTGCTTTCCATTTGGCAAAGCTCATTTTTTAGCCCATCTCTCTCCCAAAAATAATAACCCCAATTACTCAAAATGGTGGGTATACCAGTGCCCTACTTTAACATGGTGCAGAGGGGGACTGGGGCTAGGCAGTAGGCACACAATGGTAGTGCATGTCTGGCTCCCATTGAGGAGATTGGAGACTGGAGAGGAGAGTAAAATGTGAGGGGGATGGGAGATTGTGGAGTAGTGAAATCAGAATAGGCAGTCTCTCTCTCTCTCTCTCCCTCTCCCCCACTGCCTCCGGTGCTCTCTCTAGCCCCTCCTCTCTGTCTCGGGCTTGCTCTCCATCCCCCCCTTGGAGTCACACACACACACACACACACACACACACACACACACACAAACCTCTCTCTTTCCTCTCCGGCTGCATTTCTGTATGCCTCTCATCTCTCTCTGCTCTGCCTTCAGCTCATCCTGTTCGTTATGCACACGCACACACACACAGCTCCTCTTCCTTTCCTCTTCCACAGACCAGCCCATCTCCTCCTCCTCTTCCTCTCTTACTCACATTTTACATTCTGTATCTCTGGCCATGTGCCCTTCTCTCACCTCTCTTCTCTCTTCTCTCTCTCTCTCTCCCTCTCTCTCTGTAATCTCTGAGTGCCTGCTGGTCTCTGATCCCACCAACACAGCAGGGGAAATTAGAGGGGTCAGAGGAATACTCTGAGCTGCTACACACACCAACACAGCTTTTTATCAATGTGACAAAAATATAGTCAAACACACTCAGAGACAAAGAGGAGCGATGCAGATTTTTTTTGCCCACACAGAGACAAAAAGAACAAGAATCACTCATAGTCCACACTTTGCCTCTATTTCAGGAGTACAGAAAAATTTAACCAGCCCTGTTCAGCTCTTTTCAACAGAAGTATGGCTTGCCATTCACATTGTATATGTCTGATGGCTGGTTTGTCCGCCTTAAAACCAAATTCACATTTTTAGATGCGTTTTCATGAGTCAACTAAAAGAAATAGTGGGACAAGATTATAATTAAATTTAGTCTTAATTTAGTCTTAATTCCCCTTTTTTTTCAACGCCCCCTCCCTGGTCCACAGCCGGGATGGGGACGGGGACGGGGTGGGGTGGAGTGGAGTGGGATGGTGCATATGTCGGTAACAGCCTGCACAGGTAGGCATGGACCATGAGGCTGCGTCTCAGGTGCTGGCTGCCTGCGTGTCTGTCTGTGGTGTCTGCGCACCACGGTGAACCAAAACAGGAACTAATACACCGCACAGTTTCATACAAAACGTCCTGTACATTTACAACCAAGCTAACACCATTTAAAACATCTGAAATCGATCTGGGTGACATGGCAACAAAGCGAATGTCAAACATACGCTCGAAATATGGTTTCTCATTTTGTTGTTATGGTGATTTAAAGTCATGCCAAATTGGTAATGAATAAAAATGGTTGTCAATAAGCTTTACGTTAAGGTAAAAAGAGCATTACGCGTTACTGTAGCACACACACACAGGATATGGGGGTACAGGAAATTCCTTTAGGCTGCACTACGAACTTAGGGAAACGTTAGCGACAAAACAAAAACACACTCACCCTCAGTAATGTGGGGAAAAAAACACACAGCAGCTGCCACAAATGAGCGTTATCGGCTCTCTTCCCGACTTTGTAACGGCAGGTCCGTCAGTAGCTACACGGTCCACTCCGTAGCTGGAGCTGCATCGGGGCGCCCAGCCTCAGCTCTCCTCGCTCCGCCCGGCCGTTCATCGGTGTGTCTTTGCTCGCTCTTTCTCTCGTCACTTTACGAGCGTCAACATGTGCGCGGATCCACGTGCCCACGTTTTGCGCGCATTCTATTGGCTGTCGGCCCGGCGACTGCGCACGCCATTGGCCGACCTATTCAGCCAGTGATTGCTTTACTCAGCGCTGATTGGTCAGCGGCCCGGGCACTCACGGTCCTGCCCACTCATGTGTAGCTCGTGTGTATGGTGTGGGCAGAGCTGCATCTACTACCGCGAGCGGGTGTAAACACATGCACGCACTACGTACGGCGTCGGTAGGAAACGCACTATATGTTCTATGCATCTGATGTACACTGTATTGATGACCCCGCCCCCTCACACTCACACCTAAAACACAAAACCACGAGCACTGTGTGAACGCGCCACAATATAAAAAATCTTATGCAACCAAGCTCCGATCACCCTGATGTATTTTGATTGAAGAGATGCAGAAAGAGCCAAAGAAACCAAGAAGCAGCAGAAAAATGTAGAAGACTCTACTTCCTCCAAATAAATAAAGATATCTTTCTGTATTATTGACTGTTGGGTTGTATAATCATTAAAAAAAATAAATAAATATAGCCTACACTCCTATGGCTCCCTCTTCCTTCTTTTCACTTAAAGCTCTATAAGAATAAAGTCAGTCATCAGTAAATGTATGTTGTAGACATTTCTACAGGAGAAAATATCACTAAGACGTGACATTTCTGACAGCAACAGGAGCAGTAACAGAAATATCACATTTTTAATGGCTGAGGTTATGCAACATTATCTGCAATAGACCAACCCTTTTTTCCCCCAAACACAACTTGTCTACCCTATCTGATATATCTTGGATGACATAGCCAAGCTGTTCTTTGAAAATATATATTAATATTGTTATATTCTTGTAATTTGCTTCCAGCTTTGCCATGGGGGATGTGAATTTTCTGTGTTCATGTCACAGAGGAAGGGGCTTCCCTTCCCCCACTATACACTCAACATACACATGAACCCACTAACCCCTCTCCTCAACACGCACACAACGAGCTGTGTCCTTGTTTGATTGACAATACCTGTTTTTAAGCATTGTTACTATGTCCAACCAGTCAGTAACCTCAACACCAGCTGAGAAAACCACCCCTTCTTGTTGTCCAAACACTATAATGGTTAACCTTTGGTAACAGTAAACCCAGGGAAAGGTTCCCATTTGTGTATATGTAGCAGAGACGAGGTCAACAGAAAAAGACTTTCCATCCCCAACAGCCTATACCCTATCTGATATATCTTGACATAGCCAAGCTATTCTTTGAAAATATATATTAATAAAAAAATTTGTCATGGTTCTCATGGCACAGTTGGAAAACAGATCTCCAAAATAGGACTTAAATGTGTAAAGAATGTCCTAAGATGTCATGTTTAATTTCATTTTATTATTTAATTTCATTTTATCAAATGTCACTTGGGCTCTATTGTTAAATTGACACATCAATAACATATTAAGTGACATGGAGAGCATAAAGTGGCAAATCTGTTTCTAGGTCCGTGATTTATGGCAAAGAAGCAGCAACCTCCCCCCTCAGCTTTACGTTTCTACATATAGTGAACCCAGTGACCCTCCTCTTGAAACATGTAGTGCAGTATGGCAACATGTATAGACCACACATACACACACACATACACACCATCTGTTTCCTACTTATCAGATGTATTGGTGTTTTCCCCCCTCATAAGACTTTAATTGCAGGTCAGTTATTATGGTGGATTTTACTGGTATTTTTAGATGTAAATGCCGGGTTGAACTTGAAGCATGAGGAGTGGTGGGTGCCTTTAAGCGACTTGCATGTCACGGAGGAAGGGGCTTCCCTTCCCCCACTATACACTCAACATACACATGAACCCGCTAACCCCTCTCCTCAACACGCACACAACGAGCTGTGTCCTTGTTTGATTGACAATACCTGTCTTTAAGCATTGTTACTATGTCCAACCAGTCAGTAACCTCAACACCAGCTGAGAAAACCACCCCCACTAGTTGTCCAAACACTATAATGGGTAACCTTTGGTAATAGTAAACCCAGGGAAAGGTTCCCGTTTGTGTATACGTAGCAGAGACGAGGTCAACAGAAAAAAGCTTTCCATCCCCAACAGCATTCCTCTGCAGCACATGAACCCGTTGAACCTCCTCTGAGTTCATGAGAGCTGAAGACCACCCCCATCATTTCCATCTCCCAACCCCCCACCTGGTGTGTGTGTTTTTCTCTCCATCGCCTTCACATTATTGCCCCTTGTATTGACATGCTTGAGAATTCAATAGGAATGACCATGTTAAGCCTAGGCCTAGGGATGGTGCTGCAGTCGATGAAGTGGGTCAAAGTGCAGAGTGTTCAATAGGACCCTAATATGGCAAACAGAGCCTTCCTCTGATAGGTTACTGAGGATAGAAATGGAGTTATGCACATCTGGAATTAAATGTTACACTGCCTTTGAAGTTGCAATGCAGTATTTGTAGATCATAGATTGTAGATCAGGATTGTATCCTCAAATGACAGGCTGACCAGTGCTGCAGATGATCATGTGGTTTATAGCAGGACAGGGCTGAGTGAGATCAGTGAGAGTATACCCATTTATACTGATTATCATATCACGACTTTAAGAATTGCTCATTGTGAAAGTGCGGGCATTGGGGTAGTGAAAGCACTCAGTAGTTTCTGTAAAGCCACAAGCAGGTGTGGTGAGGGCCAGACACCACAACAGATACCTGATCTGCCTGAGGGAAGACAGAGGCCTTAAGAGAGACTAAACTGTAAACTGTGTCCTGACTCTCATTGCAGAGGCCCAGCAACATATCACGTTTCACCTGGAAACCAGGACAGCTGGGAAACAATTACTGCTGCTGCTGTTGCTGCTGCTGCTGCTGCGTCCTCTCTGCACTGCACCTGTCTACCAGCCAGCCAGCCTGTCTGTCTGTCTGTCTGTCTTCAGCCTCCTCTACATTAGAGGAGGTGGATTAGCTGGATAAGTTATCACTGGCATATCACAGCTGAACAATTGTAACAAAGGAACAAGATGAAACTGTTATGCGTGACTACGTCTGTGCCTAGACAGTGCAGTTCATATTTCAGGCCATCATGAGAAGCACTAAATGTGGTCTGAGACATCATGGCACAAAGTGATCACTTAGCTCAACATAATTATCGATCACTATCTCTCTGTCAGTCAGCCTTACAGATGGGTTCTGCACTGGCGTTGGTAGAGCAGCACTTTCATAACAGTCTCTTATCAGAACGTATGGATGTTACTGAGCTGTGCTTCAATGGCTACAGGACCACATTGATGTGTGTAATCCGACAGCAAATGAACACATGTGAGTTGGAAATAATAGCTAAAAAAAAAAAACATTAAAAAAAACAAAAAAACATTGACGTGTATTGAGGACCAGTCCAACTCCATCCCTCCGCCGAGCCTGCGTCGTCTCTCCGTGCTCACATTTGTGCAGCAGAGACATGTGTTCACCAGTATAAACAGAGAGATCTTCACATGTTGGAGAGACGGTCCGCTGGTAAGATTTGTGAATGAAATCAACCGACACGCCCCCCGCGCGGACGTAGCCAATGGCGTGCGACGACGCTCTAGCCCACGCCCGTATATGGAACGCCGAGCGACCAATGGGAAGCCGGCGACAGTTACTGCTGTTGCATAATTTGTCTGAAGCGCTTCACGTTTGAGCGGAGCGGTACACAGTGTGAAAGGATGGAGCAGCAGGCGCGTGCGCACACACACACACACACACACACACACAGAGAAGGTGGAGGTAATAAAAGTGAGCTCGTGTGAGAACTATTCAACACCAATGTAACAAATCACTGCTAGATCCAAACACAGAGCAGGTATTAGTGCTCACTGAGTTTTATTCTATTATACTCTAGTAATATACTCTATTACTGAGTTTAACACTCGACACTCGTTTCCTAAGCAATGTGGTGACAACAAACATCCACATACTGTGCAGATGGTGATGAACACGCGTTGCTGAGCCCTGACATCACGGAAGGAAAATAATAGTATTATGAAGTAATTTGCTCTAGGCTTTTAACAAACAGTATTAATGAGTTTCAAAATCACAAGCACAATTTTAATGGATGTTTTTATTAGATAACGCAAGAGATAACTGGAAAGGTGTCATCAATATTTACTGGATATGTAATGGGCTATGGTTAAACATTGATTATGTGGTCTGGATAGACTATAGTGGTTGTGACTCTTCCGGACCAGCCATGAACTGAGCAGAGAGTGATGTAACCTTTGCAGTTTTATTTTAATGTTTTAAATTTATCCTTGACTCCACAATGTGATGTAATCCAGATCAAAAAACTCCTGCTTTTAAAGGGAACTCCACACTGAAAACACAATTTAGATATATGGGATGTAAATCTTACTCCAGTGATTGAGTAAAAAAAAAAAAAGATTTCAAATTGTATATTATAAATCAGAGCATCAGACTTTAGGTGGTGGTTTTTCCATTGATGACGATGAAAATACTGATGGACTCACGAAGCAATCATGACAATGTAGAATTAGTGACGCAACTTAAATTGTGTTTTAGGGTGGGTTTTCCATTCAAAGAGTCAGCAGCATGTCACGTGGAGAGGGCTCCCCCTTGTGTCCAAAACGCAACAAGTCAATAAAGTTTGTGAACAGTACAGTTGTAATAACCTCTGTAATAGACACATAGGCCACTGGAAATTATAAACATGCATTTTAACATACATGATTCACAGCCAGTCTTTGTTCGGGATACAAAAAACAGCCACAGTTTATGTAAAGTGTAAATCAGTTTCTTACACAGGATGATGCAAGTTTATGTAATACTAGCACACAGCTTTGAACATATAGATGGCGGTAATTACATGTACATGCACACACATCCTGGTTTTGATCTTGTCTGGGATATGGTGAATGAGAAACACATCACTCTGAAACACACTGACACTCCTGTTCTGTCTCCATTTCTCACCCTCTCAGCCTCTGTCTTCTTCTTCAGGAACCTGAATGAGGTGTTAACATGTCACCACCGTGTCCTGGTGTCATCTGATTCGTTCAAGAAACACACTGAGCTTTCTCAAAACCAGGATAAGATATTTACATGTATCACACACTCATAACCTGGAACACAAGTGACAATGAGCCAGGATACACAACACTGTACGTTCAATACACAACCAAATTATTGTATATTTAATACTGACTAATCAAACACATATTTCACACATTATATTCAGGGCTGCAATGAATATTATCAGCTGATCCTCAACAGTTGTTTTCATTAGTTTGATATACAGCTGTTTTCAGATGCTTGAATTTTAGAGTATTTTGTAACAAATTGTCAAAAGAATTATCTCACAAACAAAAGAAAAAAAATTAAAAAGAATTAATCAATTTATTGATCATGAATCACAGTTAAATGTAGCCCTAATTGCACTGGTCATTATTATGCTCCATATATACCACCACAGAACACAGACGGGACCTGAAAGTAAAGAAAATGTGTGTAAACAGAGAGACTGGCCTCTATATCACATATTTACAGATTAAAAACGCTGTGGTCCTGGGAGTCAGGCTCCATGAGGGATTTCTGAGATGAATCAAAGGGTTATGAATTTATGGGGAGGGACAAAATGCTTATTTTTCAGACAGATGTTGTGTTGTTTTACTTCTTCAAGCATCTATAGGTATTTGAGTTCAAGGTTATTGTCACCTGTGTTGGATCATTAGGAATCTATACAATTAACTTCTTTTACCAAGGAACTTTTAGCAGGCACTTAAAAACAAAACAAAACAAAAAAAAAACATTTAATGTGCTACTGTATATGTACAGTGTCTAAATCATGTCCCTCACCTATAATGAAGATCATATATAATATGAAACCAGAGGACAAAAGCAGGACATTACTTCAGTATATTGTGTGAAGCACCAAGGTAAACAGTCTGTAAAATGAAAACCATCATAGAGGGTCTGAACACTGCCTCGTACACAGTAACAAATACTGTACCGGCCAGCGTGACACATCCTCGGCCTCTCCTCATGTCCAGGATTTACTGCACCACAGCAGAGGATCAGTGAGGTCAGGTGAAGTTTACAGTCAGGCTGAGGCAGCCTCATCCACAGCAGGATTTCTGTAGCTCTTGTAGAAAGTTTGATGTGTTAGTCTCCTCTTCTTTGTTTCACACATTTCCCTTTCTCCTCTCTCATGATCCGTGCATCATATGGCACCTTGCCCTTTTTCTCTTTTCCTCTCTTTTCTTAACCCATACCTATTTTTGCACAAAGTTGCTCCCATGCTCTAACCCCCTCCTCTCAGCCCCACATTCTCTCCCTCTCACCCTCCTTTTAGTAACTAACACTGAATTCATTCTCACCCGCTGGTCTGTTTCCAGTCTCCTCACTGTGATTTCTTCTCTTTTCATACCTTCTTTCTCTCCATTTGTCTCTTACTCTGGTGCCCTGCGTGCCAGAGTGGATTCAGCATGTAACATCCACCCTGGCTGTTAAAAAGAGCTGTGGCAGGTGGGATCGCTGGACCCAGTCGGTCTCCCCTCCTTCTCTCTCTCTCTCTCTCTCTCTCTCTCTCTCTCTCTCTCTCTCTCTCACTCTCTCACACACTCTCTCCCTCTCCCTCGCTCCTCATTTCTCTGTCCACTTTTATTCATTTCTGTGTATGGACAAGCAGGGCTAACATGGGTCTTTTTATCCTTCTAATGCTTCTGTGTTTCCAGTGGACAGCTGCCCCTGCTGCCGGTAAGGTGTTCATTTGCATAATAATCGGCATCATGCAAGATTTCTTTGTGTTAGCTTGTTTGGGTGTTTCATTGTGAGCTGTAGTAGTGGAGCAGTAGTAAAAGTCCAGAAATAACAATCGGATTTGAGCAGTATTTGCGGGCTACAGTAGTGCTGTAGTTAGGAATTAACAACTTGTTTAGAAACGCACTGGAGTGACATTAAGCAGCAGAGGCTGTAGATTAGAAGTGATGAAAACATATAACAGAGGTAAGTGAAGTAGAAAATGTTTAATCTGATGCTTTCTTACTTTTTTTTATTATTACTATTCAAAATGAAAACCCAAGAATGAAAATGAGCAAAAAATGTACTTTTTCTCTTTTATTTTTTTTTCAGAGGAAATGAGCTGGACCTACACAGGTAAGTTCAAGTTCAAGTTTATTTACAGCTCAAGCCCTCATGCGAAAGCAACATTAAAGTGATTTTAGAAAGTAGAAAACAAGACACAAGTCGATCTAGATGTGTTGTAAGGATGTCAGATGTAATGTATGGGCTGTTCTGAGGAGCAAAATTCAAACAGGTAACAAGCGGAGATATTTGAGAATTGGCGTGATATTTTAATTTTTTGTCCTGGTCACAACATGAACAGCCGCTGAAACAGATGTTATGTCTAACACAGGACAATTTAGATCGAGAAGTCCATACGTTTTCCTGAATACAATTCCTTTCAGCTATGTGACTGAATGAAACTTCTCATACTCAGACTTTTCACTCTGACTTCACTGCACGTAATTAAACCTGTATCTTTAATATAGTACAAGCATCATAGAAGCTTGTGCGACTTGGAGAGGATTTGTGCTTTTCTCCCTTCATATCTCCCACCCCTTGTCCCTCTGTTTTCCTCTTCTTCCCCCTCTGTCTGTATTAGTTACAGTTCAACAAGCTGGCATGAGCACAGCAGTCACACAGAGATGATGAAGGGGTGGAGGGAAACAGAGAGGAAGAAAGCAAGAGAAAAGGCTTAGAGAGAGGCTGGAGGAGGGAGGCAGGTGCACGGGGATGAAGCAGGCCAGAGTGGAGAGAGGGTGGTGGACAGAGAGAGGGAGATGGGACGGGATGAAGCTAAAGCATACCAAATCGTGCCCTGTATTGTTGCAGCGCACAAAAACCTATGTGTTTATTGTTCTGTGGATGCACACTGGCGGCCTTTGCCGTGGACAATGACATTGTGGGAATGAATGGGGCACACAGGCGACCACTCTCTGCATGTATTCAGGAGACCAATGGCAATGTACAGTACATACAGAATGCACAGCAAACTGTTGAGGCTGTGCCTGGAGCAAACTGGTATCTATACATCATCTACATAGGCATTATTATAAGATACAGAGGTGAGTGTATGGAGCAGACGGTGTTATATCAGAGCAGTAGCTTTTATACTGAGTGATATGTTTGCTGAATTTAGATGTGTCGAGAAGTTTCAAAGTAAAATGGATTCAGTGATTGAATGAGTGAGGGTGTGTGTGACACAGCGTTGCATGATGTGGCGGTTACTTTGCTGCTAGCTGAAGTGGAAAGTCAGTTTTGCTACACACCACATTTTGTCACACGAAAGAGCAGATCTACATGTTTTCAGAGATGCCTTTCCACGAGAGACGGAGAGTTACATAAAGTAATCGAGGGAAAGTCACTCTCACGTTCCATCATTGTCCTCATCATGCTCTGAGCGAGTGAATCTGCATATGTGTGTGTGTGTGTGTGTGTGTGTGTGTGTCTTTGTTCCTGGCCGTATTCAGGACAGCGATAGCATGCTAGGAGAGGTAGAGCGGGTGCACCGGGTCAGAATTTTCGGCCTCTGGTTACTATGGAGACCTCCATGACGACCAATTGCAGGACTGTGGGACTCACTTTTGAAGTTGAGTCGTGGTGCGGGGCTTTGCTGTGAGGGGCAGGGGGTGGGAGGGCAGAGAACTGATTAGAAGTGTGAGGTGGGGGTTGTAGGCACTGGGAGATGTGGTATGTGTGTACATCACTAATGTGGAGTCTCCTCCTCACATTGTATGTGAGCGGTGGAAGGGGAAAACTGGGCCTACTGGACTTACTGTATGTAGATGGACTTAATGGTTTGACTGTGTCACATTAGAACAGCTTCCTGGGCTGCCTTCTGTTATATCTTCCTCTTCATCTTTTCTACATGAAAAATGCTCTTCAGTAACATCGGATACTTGTTTGTGCACACTCCTGACACATTTTAATGTGTGTTGGTGGTGTGCTCCTTTTCTAAAGCATTCTTCTCTTTGCAATTGAAATTCACATTCTTCAACTCACATGTCACTCTTTTTCATTCAGACTCCTTTTTTCTGACTCTCTTTTCTTATGCAATTGGGTAGAGCAGTCTCTTCTTTTTACTCCGTGCACCCAGGCCACAATCACTTTCTCCCCTCCCACACAGCTTCTTAATATTTCTCTGGTCAACTTTTAATTCAATTCCTCTCTTTCACTGTTTCAGTTGTTGTATAAGGACGAATGGCGCACTAATTAATGTGAAAATATGTTGTTTAGATCAAGCTAATGCTATGCGTTTCGTTCTGAATTATTTAAAATTATTACATTATTATTATTCATACTAATCATTTTTATTAATAATGATATGTTAGAGAAGCAAAACATTTGATTCCAACAACATTATTATCTCATCTGGATGTTGAGCTTTTTAAGAGAAGACAAAAATTATTTGATGAAAGATGAAACTATTTTTTTTCCGAGTGTGTAACCTCCATTGATTTTTGTGTTCTAATGCTTAGTGTTACAGATATTCCCAACAACTTTCAGATCTAAATCTTATGAGGCTTATCGATTGCAGGGCTTGAATATATTGTGGTTGTTATCAGACAACATCAGTTATTCAGTCATAGTGCCTAAGTCAGCTGCTTTTGTCAGCAGGTTATTGATAAAAACTCATCTTTGTGAATTCCATCTTGTCATTGGAGTTTCCTGCATTAAAGCTTGATTTAGATTTTAGGTGTTTAGCTCATCCAGAGCGTCTGTCTTTGAGTGCACTGCATCCACTCGTGGTCCTATGGAGACCAGTGTTAATTGACAAAATGCAAATACAGGAATCAATTCCGAATCACAGGAAAAGTTAACACCTTCTGGGCTGACTCAAGGGAGCTAACTAGGCAGTAAAGATGTAGCTCATGTTAGTTACTGGTCAGTGGAATTTCTGAAAAGTGAAAAATCTGTAAATGTTGTCTGTTACATGTTAGTGACTCGGTGTGTTTTCAAAATTCACCACCATGTTGCTGTGAACCTGAGGAGAATAACCAGGGATAATTGTCCTGCTTAATGAGAGACTGATCAATGGAGGCTTTTCACCAGATGACTCGGAGTCAGTGGACTGTGTGATTGGCTGACAATTTTTCTCCTGTCCGTTCTCCTGTCAAAGGCTTGGTGGGTCAGTCGGAGTGGCCCACGTATTTCCCCGACTGCGGGGGTACATCTCAGTCCCCAATTGATGTGGTAACCACCCAGACGAAATATGACCCCAGTCTGACCCCTATGACCCCACTGGGCTACAGTCAGCATGGCAACAGCCCCTTCGCTCTGTACAATAACGGACACACAGGTAACTATAGCAGCTGATTTCTAGCTCCTAACATAACCCTCTCCCTGGTATCCCAGCAGCTGTACGGTTGATCTGTTTATACTGCACCATCTTCAAACATTTCCTTGCAGTAAACGTTTTACTGCCCGTGGATGAGTTCAGGGGATTAGTTAAAATAAAAAATATACTAATCTACAAGAAAATATCCTAAGAGAAACCCGTTTAAAGGATGAGCACAACTGTTTCATCCTTCTCTCCTTCAGCTGTGATTGAGCTACCAGAATGGATGGGACTGGGGGGGCTGCCCTGGCTCTTTACAGCTGTACAACTGCACCTCCACTGGGGCAGCGGTGGCCCAAGCCAAGGGGGCAGTGAGCACACCATCAATGGACTCAGTGCAGATGCAGAGGTATCTTTGAACACGGCCAACTGTAAATAGTGAAACCACAGTCAGAGTACAAGAGAAGGCACAGCCAATCAGAGTCACAACCAGGAGAAAATAGCAACCATGGACACATGGTGTGATACCAGAGGTTTTCTAACAATGTCAAGATTTTATACAAAAGAACGGACTAAAGTACCCAAATGCTCCACTGAATTGATTTTCTACAAAATGGCTCTAATGCTTAGTTCTTTCTTTCTTTCTTTCTTTCTTTCTTTCTTTCTTTGCTCCTTTCTGTCACTACAAGCCTCTTTACACCTCATACTGGTCTCTCTTTCCCACATCGGTTACCGCTGAGTCAGCTTGGATCTCTGTTCTGGTTTACTGTGGGATAAAAGATGGCCTTTACAGTCGGCTTAGAGAGCACCGCAGAGACAGAAGAGCAACAGACAAGAAGGTTTTGAGGACATACTCTTGATGATGAGGAAAAAGAAAAAAAAAACACAGAAAGAGAAATAAAAAAAAATGTGGAAACAGTAGATGTGCCTTTTTTGAAAGGGGACAAGATGGACAAAGAATGTAGTAAGGAGGGAAGGTTAGCTGCGTCAGCACTTCAGTACTTGCCACCAGTCCGGTATGCCAGCACAACGGAGGGGCAGGTTAAAGATCAACATCATGCAGGAATCAAGAAATAATAAGAAAAACATAAACGTAAACCAGAGGTGGTCTTAGGACAGTCACAGGTTGAGTTTCTCTTTCACTCCTTTGTTTGTGACTGAACTAGCTGTGCTCTTCCTCTCTCCAGCTGCACGTGGTTCACTACAACTCTGAGCTCTACCCCAACATGTCTGCAGCAATGACGCAGAGAGAGGGCCTCGCTGTTTTAGGAATTCTCATTGTGGTAATAATATAATATGTAATATAATATATATATATATATATATATATATATATATATATATATATATATATATATATATATATATATACATATATATATATATATACATATTTTTTACTCTTTAGTATTTTATAAAGGAAATACACATTAAGGACTGAGTTTTGGTTTTCTAGACAGGTGAAGAGACGAACCCAGCTTTTAACAACATCCTCAACTACCTGAGCCGCATCAGACATGCAGGTAACAGCAGGGAAGATATATAACATTACATCTTTTAGTTTTAGTGTCTTTACTATTGTATTAGTGCACGACTATAAACTACAAACTATAAACTATCCCAAGCTAAGAATAAAAAGAAACATATTGCCTCAGGTATTTAAAGATACTGATGAAGCAATGACAGAGACAAAAAATAACAGTTATCAGCTGCTTTTCTCTCACATGCTGCTACAACTGCCTCTTTCTTACAATGTTTGATGACATGTGGACGCAGTAAAGTGAATATATGACTCACATGTTCTCCTTCCTCCTCCTGTCAGACCAGAAAGTGCCCATCCCGGGCTTTGACGTTCAGTCCCTGCTCCCCAAAGACCTGAGACGCTACTATCGTTACAATGGCTCCCTAACAACGCCACCTTGCCATCAGAGTGTGATCTGGACAGTGTTTCATGAGAGGGTTCAGATCTCAAAGGCACAGGTGAGGCTGGGCCACGAACGCAGCTCGTCTCCATCTCAACTCTACAACCACCTTTCATTTAGGCGCTGATAACATTTACATTTGTGCAGAATGTTTTTAAAGCCTGACTTCACTGCGATCCAGCATGGAGTAAAAAAATAGGCCTAGACATGCTTTACTATCATAGATTGGCATTAACAACTCATCAGGAAATTCTGTATTATTTGTCTGTTTACTGGCCATGGAAATAGCAGGAACCAACAGCATAATGACTCCTCCAACTAATCCAAACTCGAATAATCCTATACTGGATTGTCTCTTCATGATTCCCCCAAAATAATGTTTTTAAAAGTCTTGCAGAAAATTGCATAAATTATATAAGAGTATAAAAACACTGTGCATTTAGTTACCATTATAGAAACAGGATAAATGTACAGGATTAAAGGTAAGTGTCAAACTCTTTCATTTCCATTAGTGCAGAGAAGTCATTTTAACTCACCCTCATTTGTGCCAGATAGTGACTCATCATTAATGTACTGAACAAACAGGCGATGTTTGCTCACTGAATCAGTGCACTCAACTTTCCTTTATCTATAGACCAATTAACTACAGTTACTTTAGTTTTTGCATGTCAATCAATGAACTTACTTTGTGTTTTAAGTTGACTGCCTCAGGACTCCGGCTGTTGTCACCATCTCTCTCCCTTTCGCGTGTCTCCTCCAGCTGCTGAAAATGGAGACAATACTTTACTCCACTAAAGCCGACAGTCCTGACAGGATGCTTCTGCAGGACAACTACCGCGCAACACAACCACTCAACCACAGGGTCGTCTTCGCTTCTTTCTCTGCAGGTTAGACAAACAGATAAAGTCATGATGTGAAAAAAATGACATCCACTCTTCCATGTTAACAGCTGGCATGAAAGATAAGTACTTTTAGTATTAGATGTGTCAAATTACTTATGAATTACTTACTTTGAATCTTTTTGGGGGTTCACAAATATTGCTTGATTGAGAATATAGAGTTTTTCCTTTCAGACTGTACAAAGGCAGAGGTGTAAAAGGTCACAGCCAATCTGCTTTGAGCTCCAGAGTTTTGCCCCAGCAACACTTGTACACTGGTGGATTGTGCTGCCTGCCTGCTGCTCATAATGCAAACCACAATAACATAGCAGAGGGTGGCCACATAGACCAAAGCGAGCAATTAGTACAATCCACGCAGAGAGTGAAAAGTGGAATGTGGAGAAAAATGTTGGAATATGAAGGATTACCGGTGACTTTGTGTGAAAGAGCCTTAGGAAGGCAGGAGCAGAGAGAGAGGGAGAGAGAGACGGACAGAAAGAGAGACAGACAGACAGACAGACAGACAGAGAGAGAGAGAAAGAGACAAAGAGAGAGAGAGAGAGAGAGGAGAGAGAGAGAGAGAGAGAGAGAGAGAGAGAGAGAGAGGAGTGGGGGGTTGGCGGGGGCAGTGTTTGTTTGCGAGCTGATTAGAGAAAAAGGATTTTCTAAAACTAAACACTGACTCCATTGTTATCTCGTAAGTCTAACCGAGAAAAGGGGAGAGGAAAAAGAAACAGAGAAATGAACGGGGGGAGACAGAGTGTTAGACAAAGACAAAGGAGAAAGAATTTGTGTAAAGTGCTCATTGTAGTGAGTGACTGAACTGGAAGGCCTGTGATATCAGCACTACTGTCAAAGGCAGCAGGACTGACTAGACACAACATTTCCAAACAGCTGAACAGCAAATCCTGCCGAGATAAACCCACAAATCACTGTGTTAAAGAGAAACTCCTGTGATTTTCTAATGATTTATTCTGTCTTTTATCCGTTGTAGAGTCATGGAAGGAGCTCTCTTCTGGTAAGACTGCACTGGATTGACTGCATCTATTTATCTATTTATTTTTAACAAACTATTTGACTGATTGTCCCTTTTTTATAATTTATTTACCTACTTTTGTTTATTGCTGTGTTTTGATGTGTTTTATTTAATCTCCCATTCTTTTGTGTGTGTGTGTGTGTTTTTTTTGCAGGCGAAGTCACAGCCATAGTGATAGGAGTGATGTGTGGCTGTGTAGGTCTGGCAGTAATAATTCGCTTCATCGTGAAGACAATACGGTAAGAAACTGGGAGGCGCTGTGTGGTTGTTTCAGCGATCTGTTTGCTATTCTGTTTCTCCTCTGCTCGTGTCTGCAGCAGACACTGGCTGCCAGTCTGCTGCTGTTCTGGTTTAACTGGGCAGACTGCAGACCCTGTGGGAGACGTCACTGTGGAAAAATCCAGTCTCTTCTCATCCTCCATCTCCTATCTCTTGGCAGATTTTTTAAACTCCTCCATCGTGAAACAGTCGTGGTAAACAGGTGGCATATTTGAGCTCAGTACTGACAAAGATGCTCAACCTTTGTGCTTATCAGATATCCTTCAGTGCAGATCTATGATCAAAGCTGCGAAAAACAAATACTGTTTAGAGGCAAATTGGGAAGACAGTGATGTTTGCATTTCTGAGGTGTATTTTACCATGAATTATGGCAGGAATCCTGGGTTTGGCTGACATATTGGTATTGGTGCACACATCAGCCAATAAGTGAAGTGAAATAACCAAGTGATGAAATGTAATTTTTTTTTTTTTTTTAATTAAAAGCCAAATGTCATTCTGTGGTCATTCATAAGAGAAGGCTGCTGTATAATAATAATAATAATAATAATAATAATAATAATAATAATATATATAATGGATGAAAAGAGAATGATGTTATAGGACAAGTTACAATCCATTATAACCTCATGAAGACAGATAGGCAATAAAAAATCAATACATATTTCTGTGCTGTATTAATTCACGATACACTGTTGGCCTCAAAACAGTGTTTGATGTGCTCTCATGAAAATGGAAATGCATAATCCTCATTGAAGGTTTCAACAGAAAAGTTTAAAGCGACCTCAGGATCAGCGCTAAGGATAATCTGATCTTCTGACCTCTGCTGCAATAACATGGCTGTTTCCCAATGTGTGTGCCCAATCTGTTTTTACTTTCTCCCATAATTACCACTGATTAATGAAAGTATGTGCTGGGTTTCCCCTTTGTTTGACCCATAAGTGATTTAACCCTTCCACTGCTGTGATCAAAGGTTTCCAAAGTTCCTGTATATGTGTTCATTTCAAGTCATATAATGAGTGACTTGACTCAAAAGGCCAAAAGTGACTTTCAATATTCACTTCATTTTTGAGGAAAACTGGATTACCTTTACACCGATGATGTAGAGAATTGAACCTGTCTTTACAATCTTCCTCACACAGTCAATCTTCATATGTGATTCCAGTGAAATTATGACTGCCGTCGTTTTTCTGGGATCCTGCGTCTGTCTCACTTTGGGAACCTCTGCCTTTCATATTGTCAATCAGCCTTCTGTGACTATTTCGAAATGCCACCTCTAATCCTTCCATCCTTCCATCTAATGAGAGGAGAGGAAGGAGGAGGAATGAGCTTTTGAAATATTTGCTCGCTGTCACTTGTTAAATGTTAAATTCAAGCTCTTCTCTCTGTTTCTGGTCATGTGATTCTGTCTTTTGCGACAGCTCTACCTCTAGCTGGGACGTCCTGCCCAGTAACCGGCCTGCTCCCATGCCAAGGTCACCGTTAAATATTATGACCTTTGACCTCAAAGTATTAACTTCAACATCTCAGAGAACATATCCCTTCTTTAACCACCCATTCAGCGTCCCATCTTTAATCAGAGGTTACACCTTAACACCACTGTTAGTATTAGTGCATACCTGCCTGCCTGCCTGCCTATCTATCTATCTATCTATCTATCTATCTATCTATCTATCTATCTATCTATCTATCTATCTATCTATCTATCTATCTACCTACCTACTACCTACCTACCTACCTACAACCTTCACTGTCCACTGGATGCAGATGTGATGTGTTTTGTCACTGTAGTAGAAGCCATCACACTCTGACAGGACCTAAGCCTCTTGTCTGTCCTTGTCACCATCTCACTGTCTCACTTGGCTCAGTCTGTTTCTTGCCCGATCAGCAGCATCTCAAGAGCCAGAAATTTTACTTGACTACACGTGGTGGTATATACATTAACTGGGCTAACCACATGTAGCTGTAACATATATTGACATATCCAAAACGAAAACTGCTGAAGAACAGCGGAGACAACCCAGTGGTCAGATAGGTTTAACATGTCTTCTTCTCATAGTTTACTTTTACTGCTACTACTTACTTTTACTTTAATCTCATTCACTGAGTAATTTCTCCTCTTATAGCATATTACCATTAATTTTATTTACAGTGTCATCATGTGTTTTCAACTACACATGCACGTCTTATCCTCATGCTCACTCTTGCTTTCATTTGTCTTCTAGTAAAATACTAGTTGTCACGTTATAGTGAACTGGAGCCCTAAACTTGACAAAGAGGAACCTCTGCTGGACTATCTAACAAACTACATCAGCACTGAGAGATGTGCTCTCGAGCCACTTTTAGAGTATGACTCAGTGAGAATGACTCCTCCATTTGATTTTTCCAGGACGAAGGAGCCAGAGAAAGAAAAGGAGAAAAAACAAGACATGGCTCTGAACTCGACCACTGAAGCAGAAAAGAAAGAAGAGCCCTCGCCGTCTGTTCAGACCGAGCCGTAGCTGACAGCATGGACCACTTCAGGCCTTGTTCAGACACTCAAATGCTCCCTTCTTCCTTCTTGTCATTGATATTCTCGCTGATCTGTGTCTCCTCAGGGGACAGGTAGCAAACAGGTAGCAGGAAAAAACATTTTATGAACAGTGAGGGAAGGATGTAAACTGGTCACAGGACAAATCACCTGCTGCTCTGATCACTTCACTGGTTTCAGTATTACTTTTCCACCCAGATTCAGAGGTGTTGGCAGTCTTGGTGTCAGACATTTCTTCAGTTTGCACTTGAAGCACATGGTGTAAATATGTTTGCTGGCTCTGAGTTGTATGTTTGATCTTGCAATGCCTGGGATGCATGATTGGTTCATGTAAATACTATGTAAAATATATATTTGGTTGTTTTTTTTTCACATTTGACTGTTATTTCATCCTGCCTTCAAACACAAACACACTGTACTGTATGAAATCTTATAGACTTGTTTATTGTTTAAGTAATAATTAATGTAACATTGACCTTAAATAAGAGTTATAACAGAGTAAAACTAAAATTCTGTGATTAAAGTCTAAAGTGAATTGAAGCACATTTGATCTGTATATAGTGATGCTGTCCAAATACACTGGCTCTGAATTTAAATCAGCAAATTATGTTGTGAATGGACAATGTACACGTGTTCAGTCTGTCCGTGAAAAAAAAAAAAAAAAATCTTTGTCTTGATCTTTGATTGATGTTTTGTGCTCTATATGCATGGTCAGTGAGGACACTACATTAAAACACCTGAACGTCCAACTCAGTGGTTTTTGATTTCTGTGAGTAACATTGTCCGGATCAGTTTACAGGTGATTGTTTTTTTCATTAAGATATAAAATTAATCCAGTAGCCTGGATTTTACAACTCTGTTTTGTTAAATAGTTTTACTGCAGCACATTCAAGAAGAAGCGACTCAATTGTCAAATTGTCAAAATTTGATCTTTGCAGGTTGGAGAGGAAAGCCGAAGTTAAAAAAAAAAAAAAAAGTGGTAAGTAGAGTCCTGGTTTAAATTATTAGAGCAAATAAAAGAAAACCACAAACAACAGAAAATTATTCTATCATTTAACGTCTCTAGACGTTTCACAATTTAAACAGTGTTGAATGACAGCTTACATCACTGATTGGCTAACAAAACCAAAACCAATTAGACCATACATGTTCATGTAGCTTTTGATGAAACAACAGGAAGGTGCATTCCTGTGGCTTCATACTAAGAGCTGCTCATCTCGCTCTCTGTTGGCTGCTAATGTGGGAAACACATGTGAACTGTGGTTGATGCAAGAGGTCAGCACATCTGTTGCACCAGCTGGTTAGTGCCATGTCAGTCACATATCTGTACAGAGCAGAAGTGAGCCAAACAGAGAGGTCTGAAACAAGCCGAGCCAATGGGGAAGTTGTAGTCATAGTTTACCTCTGAGAGTAGTCTTTATTTTTAACACAGGCACCTACACTTTGTCTCCTCAGTCTGGTTGCATCTTTGTTTTCTGGATAAACTGCTGTTTCATCCAAATCCACCTCATATTTGATTGATTGTTTTTCCTGGTTGCAAAATAATACTACCTGCTCTGAAATATACACTACTCACAAAAATAAGGGATAATTGACTTTCAGGTGAAATTTATGGACAATGTAAGAAGTCCATGCTACAGTGATATTATATCATGAAAGCAGGGCATTTAAGTAGAAGTATGGTGTGGTAATTACCTCATCTCAAACAATTTATTGAAAGAAAAGCAAACAACAGTGGTGTGTATACCACAACAGAAAATGTCAATGTCTCAATAACTAGTCATGTTACCAAAGGATGTCCACTTCTCTGCTTTCTGTGACTCTTCCAGTCTCTCTGTGTCTCTGTTCAACCTGCTGATAACACGCTGTGACACTTTGAGCTCAGTGGACACTTCCCACTTGATGTGGTCTTGATCTCATGATGTCAGAATGTGAACAGCAGGATGAAGGGGACTGTTTCAGTACAAACTGCCACTGAACCAGAACATTTAGTGGTCGACTCATGGATCAGAAACCCTGTTAGAGAACAGCATCAGCATGTTATAAGTACTAAAACATTGAACAGGTGGACATGTGCACTGAAAAGTTGAGAGAAGGTCAAATTAAGTTCACCTGTAGAGGTTAAAGTGCATTTTCATCTGAAAGACTTTTTGTGAGTGGTGTACGTATATAACTGTATGAAAACACGATAATAAATCATCTGAACTAAGACTGCACTGGAAATGGAAGAAATGTTTTCAGATATCCGATGTATACATGTGTATTTTTTACACAAGGGAAGTGTGCATGTTAAACTCACACATTTACATTAGATGAGAGGCAGTTCTATGTATTTAATCAATATAAATACAAATAGGAAGAATGACTACAGGTAATGCATTAAGAGGGTCCAGCCTGTGGATATAATAAATCTATAGAGTAAGAACTATAAGTCATTTTCATCAGTTATGAACTTCCCTCCCATGTGTTTGTATAGGTCCAGATAAGTCATTTAACACTTATTAGGTTATATTAAATATATAAGATGATGTTTGCTTTGCTTGAGGTGAAGCACACAATCTAGCTTGCTTCTAAATGTAGTTGACTGGATTGTGAGTATGTATTTTTAGCTGTAACTTGATCGCCTGCCTCCATGACGGCTCTTCTATGGCACCGCCATGTGGACAGAGTTATGTAATGCTTGTGTGCACAGTTTAGGCCACGCCCGTTCACGTAGCATAGGAAGTGAAATGTGGAAATGCAACTGAAGGACAGGAGAAAGAACTTACCGCTGGGGCTTTTAGGTCACTTAGAGCTCACTGCAGCCTCCTCTCTGCTAAAATAAGGTAAGGAAGTTGTTTTCTCAAACAGCTGTTCTCCATCAGCTCCTATTTTTATGTTTTAACAAACCAACACCTGTGGCTTTGTCAAGCTTGAGTCTCACACTCAGAGTTTACTTTATGAGCCACGTAACTGAGTTTGGAAAAAAATAGAAATAGAGAATGTAACTAACTAAGTGCTTTGCAGGACTGAAGTGGACGGCTGTATTAAATTTAGTGTTTGTTCATACTAAGGACTCTTTCTTCCACTGTAGATCTGCTGGATCATGGCTGCTCTCAGGGTTTTCCTCGCCGTTGCCATCTGTCTCCTGCTGGGCCACCAGACATCTGCTAGAAATGATGCACCCTGTCAACGCGGCAAATGGAACAATGCCTTCAATACCTTTATAAATCGCCACATTCGTGGAGGACTTCCTAATACTAACAATAAAAACGAATGGGAGAAGTACATCAGGAACAACGGGGGCTGCGACCGACCCACACAGTCTTTTCTGCCGCCAAAAGACCTGGACAAGGTGAAGGCTGTGTGCACGAACTCAGGGGGGAAAGTGTACAAGGATAACCTGTGCATCAGCGACCAGACTTTCACCTTCGTCACAGTGAGGAGTATCCCTGGGACCTGTGGGATTAAGAGGATCGACAATGAAACCAAACATCTGATCCTGGCCTGTGAAGTGGTGGAAACCAGTGTGTGCCTGTCCACTTTGAGGGAAACCCTGAAAGTCAAAAGCCTAACAACAACGCCAGAGGCTGCCAGGACCCACAGTCTAAAGACCACGCTGCCAGCTTCAAAATGACCCGGCTCCAGTTGTTGTTTGTTCTTCTTATTGTTATGTATGGCTTTTAAACTTTTTATATTATGAGGCTGATATGACTGACACTTTTCTCAGGACATTTTTGGACATTTGTCATCTTCAACCAAACACATTTCAGCAAAACCTTTTAAAGTTTTATAATTCAACTCAGTACCAAAGTGTTTTTATTCAGTGTTGAATCACAGTATAAATGGCCACTTTGATAAACCACATTTTGAGAGGGCTGTCTTTTTTTTCAAGTCACTATTATCACTAATTATCATTAATCACTAAAATCACTATGCTGTATCTCTGAGTTTGCTTTCAAATGTTGTGTGTTGTGTACAATTTATAGTTGCAGTTTGGCCACTGATGGTGCAGGTGGGATCTTTTACCATGTTGTCTGTATTTTATTTTAAAAACCACCCATGAAACTGCCATGGTTTAATAAAGTAAATTCAGACATCTCCAGTCACTTTCATCATGGTTTGTTTTTAGTGTGCACTTGGCCAGCCCAGGTTTAATTAATCAATTTTCCGATTAGATATAACTTAACTCTAATCATAAATAATGACACGTTAAGATAAAATGTATGACAAACAAACAAAATGTTACTCTATGAAGAAATCAAGAATTTTGATCTTTCAGCTCTAATCAATATAAGAATCAAATGTGTGGACTTTGAGCTGATAAATGTGTTCAAACACGAACTCAACTGACTCCACCAGCCCTACTTTATCACAGCTTTAAGTCTCCACAGCAAAGCCATAAATAGTGTTGTGAGATGGTGATTCACATTAACAAACAGTGAGTCATTCATGCAAACACAGGCGCACTGTGCAGGGTTTATCTAATTTCAACAAATTAACACTGCACCATAACTCTGGCAGTGTCGCAGGAAAAATAAAAGCTGCAGAAAGGAGACACCAGACCCAACTGTGCTATACTGGATGCTCTGAAAAGATTTTCTGTCTCCAAATTTAATATCGACAAAGTATTCATGTCAATTCACAGCTGTAACAAACAACATTTTCCAAATTCTTTCCTGCAGCTTGACAGAAAAGAAAGCTCCTTTTCAGTGATTTGAGATTCTCCACATCCCCAGTAAAGGTGTCAATGATGCTCCATCATCACTCACTCTCTTATGTGTCTTTCCACTGACTGATTCTTCATGACTTAAACCTGGCCTCCACATACTACAATGGAACAATTATACAGATAAATGGTGATACTCCACCGAGGCCAAACAGAGTTCACTATGTAAAATCGGTGGTTTGATCCTTCAACATGAACCTCGAGCAGTGCAGTATGAAACCAGGAGGACAGCTGTCAGTTAGGTTGAAGTTACATGACTAAACATACTTACTTAGAAATGATAAAAGCATTAACTTACAGCATTGAGCCTCAACATTGGGTAAAAAAAAACAGGTAGTGATTTAAGTCTTAATCATGTCAGTTAATAACATGATTCAGTGTTGTGTCTAGTATAAACACAGACATTTTGACTGGTTTCTAATCCAGCCTTGACCTCTAACCTTTAAATTTTACAGTAACCTTGACTTAACCTTATTTCTAAACCTAGGTCATGAACTCCTGAAAAGCTCTGGGATGCCTCGAGGCCTCTGTGGATTGCAGCACTCTGAAAAATTGTCATCACTCAGCATATCTCACAGTACAATTTGGTTCTCACGGAGAAAGACACACAAACACAAATACACACACACACGCACGCACACGGTTTTCCAACTGTTTTCTGGACAAACTTGCATGTCTTCTGACTGCACCTGTCCCTGCAGGGATTTGAGTGGGTCTGTGTGCACAGTCACGCAAAGCTGTGCGCATCAAACAGAAATAAACATTAACAACAATAGTTTGATCAGTTACAGTAGGTTAGCATAGTTGCACATGCCCAAACATCTCCCACATGTAAAGTCAGAAAAGTCCCAGGTCAGGGTGAGGAGACAAAACGCCACCTGACTGACTCCACTAGATGGCAGAAGAGTTACTTATTACCCAGAACAGGAGTCCCAGGACTGAAGGTTTCTAATGAACCCTGCCCATTTGTCCAATGACTTTTGCTGTTTCATACTCAGTCTGCAAACCTTACATCATAAAGGTATGATTACTTCTAAAATATTTCCCACAGCACATCAGGAGAGATGTTAAAATCCTGATCACCTGT
This sequence comes from Caranx ignobilis, assembly GCA_021432705.1. Classification (NCBI taxonomy): domain Eukaryota; kingdom Metazoa; phylum Chordata; class Actinopteri; order Carangiformes; family Carangidae; genus Caranx; species Caranx ignobilis. Next base: position 7,822,912 of record MU270012.1, on the reverse strand, counting down.
TGTCTTATTTGAGGCCTGTAATGCAGATTATATTCATAGTGGAAATAACTTTCACTGAAATGCTGTTATGTATGTATGTAATCATTACAAAATAAGATAAGAGACTTATCATAAGTATCTAAAGTCACAATATATTTAAACTTTGATGCAGAGGACTGTAGTTAAATTGGTCTGGGTGCACAGTGGTGCTCCAACCATCGACAGCATATATGCGTATGAGCTACATTTGTTGCAGCTGGTAGAACAAACATTCCTTGAAAACCTCTACAACTTTCCCTCATCCTACAGCCTTTCCTTCCTCTCTGTAGTCAGCTTCTATCATTTTCCATCTAGAGATTCAGTTGCAGAGACAGGGAAATACAGGTTGTTTTTCTTTAGTTTGTGTTTCCGCCCACTGCTTTATGCTCTTATCCTTTCATTTTCTCCCAGGCCTTCGGGAGAGTCACAAGATCAGGAAGAAATCACACGACGCACTTTAACTTAATGTTATTTTTCTGTTTCTCTGCCCGGAGGCACAGGGAAGGACAAGTCTGCTGAATGTTATTCAAGACATTAAAACAGCACAATAGCACATAAATATCTCACCATTTCATCAGGTAATTCTGAGGCTTGGGGCAGCTGCACTGGTCACATACAGTAACAGTGACCCCAGGCTGACCTCCAGTGAACTTAACCACCTAATTCATGACATCATAATGTCTGTCCCTCACACACACACTGAATCACACACATAGCTCACATAATCAAATGTGCACAAATGCACTCATAGAGACACACAAATATCAACACATGCACACACGCACACACACACACACACACACACACACACACACACACACACACACACACACAAAGTCACAAAGAGAAGAGCACCGTCTGCTTAACACACATGCACACATAGTGGCTGCTGACACACACACACACACAATCATGACTGAGGAAAAAGCCAAAGTGAACAACAATCGTTGACTTGGGTGAAGAGGAAAGGCTAGAGGAGAATAAAAGAATGAGTGCAGAGTGAGAGGCAGTGTGAGGGTGGAGGGGGCAGAGCTGTAGGATGCGAGGAGAAGGAGGGGTGACACGATAAAACCAGAGCTGCACTTTTATTGAACTTTTTTTTGGTGGTTTTCTAGAAAAACAAAACACATGGACATAAAATAAGGTGAAAGCAGGGAGAGTATGGGAACCAGGGCTTGTTTTCCTTCTCAGCTTTCTCTCATTCCCTCATCTTCTCCCATCTACTCTGACTCCAACAAACTTCACACAACTTTCCTCCTGAACATCTCCATCTATTTCACTTCCTTTATTTACACAACTGACCTCCTTCTCGCCCTCTTTTCTTTCTAAATTCTTCCCCTCTGTTGTCCTCAGTCTTCCTGTCGAGTGTAAAGCAATTCAGCATCATTCAGCTCGTAGAATGCTGTTTTACAGTGCTGTTGTCACGTAGTACCTCAGAGGAGCCCATGGGCTCATTAAACTGTAGGTGGCAGTGGACAAACTGCAAAAACAGACGGCAAATTGGAAGAGATGGACACGCACGAGACTAGCCTAAAGATTACTTCCACAAACTGAACATTATTTTTCATCTTGATTCAGAATATATAATGCTTCTCCTTCCTAATTTAACTTTTCTCCTCTGGCTCTCCCTCTGTCCAGACCAGCACATAACTAATGAGCACGATAATTACAACCACAAAGACTTAAGGGGAGGGCAGAGAGATTTTAGGAGTTGTTGGAGGGAGGGGGTGGGAGGTATGGGGGGTGAGTAATACAGGCGTCTGGGAGCAACTGCCCAGGCATCTGGAGGCTCGTGTACACAGGAAGACTAAGCTCGACTCATGTACACACTCACTCCCACACTGTGCAATCTGATACGATGATTCTTTAAATAAAAGAAGTTCTGGGTAGTGTGACGTGGTGAGCGTGGGGGCAGGTTATGAAGTAATAATCTGTATCTGACTCTGTGAGACGCAATGCCTTCCAAGAAAAATAATAACTGAGTGACAAACGTCTGGTGGAGCCTGCGTGAGCGCATTCATGTAGACAAAGCAGAGGCATCCTGTGTTTACAGCATTCACACACGGCTGGTGTTGAACTTTTGCCCCGGTCTTTTGGGGATTTCGTCGGGCAGGGGTTTAGACACATGACACGCACAATATCACACACAAACAACGTTCTCTTTCTCAGTCTTTGTTTCTTATCATTTCTCTGCCTGCTCCTTGGTCTCTCGTGCTCTGCCTCTTGCTTCCATGTATGTCGTTAAACGCTGCCATCTCCTCTGCTCTAATCAAACCCACATGGTTTGGTTGGTCAGCATGCCAGCAGCCCACAGAGCTGCACACACTTTTTTGGCTGTGAATCTGTGTGTCACTGTGGCTGCTTGTTGTGCAGTTGCTGTGCATACATCACACAAAAGTGTGGCCCTCAAACCTTGTGACCTCTTAAACCAAAGCATCCTCTTGCATCTGTGCCAGACATTATATATGTCTATGAGCTGAGAGACTTTCACACTGTAATTTTTAGAAGCCTGAAGAGGTAGAGCTGTCTAGTAATTCACAAGGGAAGTGCAAAGATTAGAGAAAAGGACACCGCCTTGTGTGACAGAAACATTTTTTCTTCTTTGCTGTCCAGTTAATCTCCCCTCGACCTGTCAGATTCATTTTACAACCCCTTGGGGAGGCCTCGAACATTATACCGACACTGAGTTAAATCATATGACAAAGATACAGTAATTTGCGGTGGCACGTTTGCATTTGCACTTCTTGTCCAGTGGCTTCCTTTGAGGCTAAAGGCCAGTCATAATGACTTCCAGGAGTTGGCAATGGGGAAGGCCAGGGTCAAGTTCACATCTGGGATTACCAGGGTTACTGGGGTGAGTGGCTTTTACTGGAGGTCATCAGGATGATTAAGTGGAGAATGCCACTGAAGTGTGACTTTACTACAGGCTGATCGCACACGTTCACACGTACGAGCTCCAACTTGTTGCAGACATGCTGATCCTTTCCAAAAACTGTGATTGCAACACTGAATGTGATAAAGGCCACAGCTGGAACAGGACACCACTTAACTACACATATTACACAAGTTGCCTCCATATTACACTGTTACATGGCCAGTGTTTGCATTAACAGCTGTTTACTTACCAGACTCCAAGAAATGTTGTGAGTTGAGGGTCAAACTTTTTTTACTCGCTCACTTGTATCATTTCTTCTCTTCGCCTGAAGCTAGCAAACCAGCTAGCCATGGCACAGTGGAACTGTCACTGTTGGACTGTAGCCATAGTGCCCTGAAGATATTAGTGCTACCCTGTGGGCGTATTGGAAACACAACAATGGCTGAAATGCTTACAAGATTGGTAAATAAACAGCTGATAATGCCATGAAGTTTCCCATCCCACACCCAGATAGAGGCTGGAATCTGTGGACAATCAAGATCCTTCTCAGATATGGGTCAAAGCTGTGTCATTTGAATGAAGGGGGGGAAATAGGAAACAGTAAAGCGCACAGGAGGAAGTGAGCGTGGAGATATGGTACATTTCACCTCAGAGAGAGTGTTGGTACAAGACTCAGCCTGATTTGAATGAGACAGAGTTCATACAAATCCAAACAGAGAAACAGAAAGACTCAGTTACTGCTGCTACAACTCCACTGGATTTTAAGTTTAGATTCATCAGATTGTAGTTGTCTGATTTAACTGTAGCAGAACAAAATGAGGAGAAACACACAGAGAAGGTCAAACCTGCAACTATCAACTTGCATCAAATCATTTGTTTTCTCTAACTAATGTTCAAAAACTCTAACAGATTAAGTTTCCTGTGCGATAAAGCAGAGAAATGCATCAGCAAATACAAGTCTCAATCAATAACTAATCATTTCAACACTATAAAATAAGTGTCAGGATTCCCAAATGTACGAACTCTCCTTTTCTTTTGCCTGCATTATTACGGGTGTTTACTCCTCTTCCTCCTTCCAGTAATGCTGAGCTTCTTTGCTGTAGACTCGGGCTGTTAAGAGTCTATCATTGCTGTTAATCAGTCATAATACACTTTGATTCATTTACACAGCCTATAAATCTTTGGGTGGCAGCTGGTGATATCAGTTACCAACATGGATCTTATTTTGAGTAGAGAGAGAGAGAGAGAGCACAAAGGCGTGAATAGTATATGTGTGGAACAAAAAGTTGGAAGGGAACATAAGGAAATGAGGAGCAGTGAAATAAAGTTGGCAGCAGAGAAGCAAACTAATACTTGCTTACGCCTCCAAAGACAGAGGAGCCTCTCTTTACATATCTGTCGTTTTCATTCTTTCACTGTTTCTCAACCTCTCCGTCTCTGTCAGTATCTGTTTGCCTTTGATCTCTTAGCTCTCGGTCTCTGTCTCTCTTTGCTGACTCACTCTCCCTATCCTCTTCTCCACAACAATGAGATAAAAAATGACCTGCACTCCAGCCTCTAACTTTCTCACTAACTTCCCCCCCTTTTCTTTCTTCTCCTTTCCATCCTCTACCCTTCTGCTCTCTCCTTCTCCCTCTCTTCAACGTGGTTGAGGAATGTGTCAGGGCAGCACAAAAGAACAAAAGCTTGACAGGAGGAGGAGGAGGAGGAAGAAAAGGAGGAGAGGGGCAGTGGGGAGTGGGGGAGAGAAAGTTGCGTGAGGTAAGGGAGAGGCAGAAAGGAAAAGGGGGGAATGGAGGGAAGGGAAGGAATGAGCGGAGAGAGAAAGGTTGAGAGGAGCAGAACACGGTTGAATGGCTCTGAATGCCGAGCGGTGCTTTGTCATCACGTGCTGACATACAGCATCACACACATTTCAGAGCTCTTTATCAGGCGCTCCCTCTGCACAGCACGCACACAAGATGGGTGAGGCTGTCACCGCGCTATACGGATGCCTGTTTGATTCAGTGGCCTTTGATGCATTTCATGTTATGTCATGGTATTATGCTAAAGGCCTGCAGCGAGGTCGAAGATGAATTTTCCCCAACACTAGACAGCTCTCTATTGTAACCTTTGTGTTTGCGTCAGTCACTTTCAAACCGGGGCATGATCAATTCCCCTTTTTTCTGAACAGACCATGTTCGTCCGACCACCACAGCAGCAGTAAGTCAGACTAATGCTGCACTTTAACATTCAGACTGAATCAGATCTGGACCCAGCTGGCCTGCAAATGATATTTTTTCTGCTTTAATCTGATGGATTGCTTTGTGTCTGTATACTGTTTGAGTGAACCCTCAAAGGGTTAACAAATACAAGACAGGGACAAAAAGTGACTGATGGGAAATAAAGACATAATGGGCGATTGAAGTGGAAATTATAGCTCTGAAATGGCTGAGATCACCTCTGCTGTTTGGACCACGAAGAACTTGTGAGGACATGCTGTTGACTGTGTCATGGTGTGTGGCCAAAGACGTGTGTGTGTGTGTGTGTGTGTGTGTGCATGCGTGCGTGCGTGCGTGTAGGAAACAATGTGAACAAGCTTTGTTCACATCAAACTGATCCGCCCGTCCATGCAAACCGCTGGATTTGGATACAGGTCTGTGCGTAAAAGCGCATATCGCGTTACCATATATCAATCTGAGACCATTATCCACCTTTGTTCGTCAGTGTGTCTTTGTTATAAGTCTGACACTGAGCCGGTGTACTAGTCTGTGTGTGTGCGTGTACCCTATATGGTGGAAGGACCCTCTGCTGATCCCCAGATCCCCCCCCCCCTCCCCCCAAGTCGCCCGTCGCCCGGTTACCTCGCGCTAATTCGCCGTGCAGTGTAGCGGATGGGATCATCCATCAAGAGTCAATAGTTAACGTCGGCTTTGTCCCGTAACCATCCATCATCAGCGCGAGCGTGCGTGCGCGCATACATACAGTGCGTGAGTGAGCGTGTGTGTGTTCTTTATAGGGCTACCTCCGACCCCGCGGGCCCCTGACCCTGGCCCGTCTGACGCGCTGTCCCAAATGCCCCCGCGTCTCCTCCTCTCCTCCTCCTCGCTCCCCTCTCTTCCGTCCGAGCAGCGGGAGGCGAAAAGCTCTGACGAGACACCGCCGACCCCACCTCTTATTTTAATCTCCTTCTTTCTGTCCACCCCCTCGTGGGTACGTGGTCTTTTTTTCCCTCTGACGCAGTCCCCGTTAAATGGATAGTCCACCGGTCGAGGCCAGACGCTGTATCCAATTACCACCGCTTTTATTTTTATGACACAGCGCGGTGGCGCACTGGAGGCTGGGGGTGAACTTGGCCTCTCTGTGCGCGCACACGCACACACACTCAGGCACGCACACACACACACACATACACACACACACACACACACACACCCCCCGCTCTGCCATCCACTCAGTCTGCCAGTCTGGCAGTTGACCGGTTCTTCCTTCGCACCGCCCTGCCAAGACGACATGTTCTGTCAACAGACTGGCCTGGCTACATCCTCCCTCTTCTGCACGTTACCTCACTGAAGTCATTCATTCAACCAAGGCATAACTGACTTTATCACAACAGCAAAGCACATTACGCATCCAGATATTTCACACATCCGCCCTGCAGTGGCTTCTCAGAGCGCACGGGACCCCCAGAGCGCGCGGTCGCCGTCGCTGATTCAATCTGCGCGCTTGGATGAGAGGGGCAGCTCCGCGGCGCACATGCTGCCTGCAGAGGCGTGGTCGGGTTGAGGTCCGCGCCTGTAATCTGTTGGCCACCGGGGGCGTGTCCGGATCGAAAAGGGGCGTGAGCATCCATATACAAGTACCTTTGCTTTCCGTGCCATTCATTTGGAGCGCAGTCGCTTATAACGTGCACCGGCACATAGATGAGAAAAGAGCTCTGACAGTCGTCCACTCATCCCGGGAAAACGCCACGAGTAACTGGACACACAGAGTCGGACCGGCCGCCCCCCTCCTCCCCCCCCAGACCAGACGGGACAAGTGAAGCTTTGACGCACAGACGCGCACAAGCAGCAGGGCAGGGGCCAGACGTGGACCTGACAGTTCACCCACATTCATCTGCAAACTTCCCGCAGCCAAACATGGAGCGCAAAATCCCCGACTTCTCCGGCACCTGGGAGATGAAGAGCTCTGAGAACTTCGAGGAACTCTTGAAAGCCCTGAGTAAGTGATGGAAGTTTTGATTTGGGGGGGGGGGCGTGTGACCTAATGTAGCAGCTTGACTCATTTGTTTTTGCGCAAGACTGGTTTCTTGTGAAGCTTTTACTTCTGAGCATGATGACACAGATCAGATGTGTCAGCTCAAACTGTGGCGTTCTCAGCACATTGTAGGTCAGATCTTTCTGTGTCCGTGCACCAGCCAGAATCACCCTCTGTATAGCATGGGTGGGTGTGGGTGGTGGAGGGGTGGGGGGCCTTTGTCATTCTGCACAACCCCAAACTCTGAGCTTGGCCCTTTGCCAGCCTCACCCGCCTCACCCCTCTTTCTCTTTCTCTCCCCCGTTGGCCTCCCTATGCTCACACAATAGAGACAAACGGCGGCACATCTGTCTGTGTCACAGTCTCAGATTGTGAGTGTGCGTGCGCGTGTGTGCAGGACCTATGTGTATGTATGCGTGCGTGCGTGTGTGTTGATGGTGACCGTTATGGCACGGTACAGCACGGGACAGTCGCATCCTTATTTGAAGTGACAGTCGGGGCTAAGAACAAACACCTGCTGCTGAGAGGCAGTGTTTGGTCTGCGTCTGTGCTGCATCACTGCTCCAACTGTAGGCGTCGGGGTGTGGGAAGTGCTTGCGCGTGTGTGTACGAGCGCGCGCGCGCGCGAGCTGCGGAGTTAGCGCGTCTGTCATGAGTAGCCAATTGCCATTGGATGACTTGCCGGTGCTGGTGCACACCTGGAATTCATATCAGCGCGTCTCCCTCCCTCTCTCCCACACCCACACACACGTCTGTCGTCTGCTGCATATGGAGGTTAATAACTAGCTTTGAATATAGACACATCAGCACTGAGCCAATTGTTCTGTTTGACACATGCACCACTTAACATTTAATGTGTCTGTGATTCTTTCAGTCCATCTCCATCTCATCTGACTGTGTGTGAGCGGCCAGACTAGAAATGAGTCAGTGAGTGTGTGTGTGTGTGTTTGTGAGGGTGGTTTTTAGGGGGGTGCATGGGGGGTTACGACAAAGAGAAAGATGACGATATAATGAGATAGTACCTTGTGCAATACTGAAAAGACACAGGCCTGTTGTGCACATTTCTACATGTTACATATAATTTTACCTACTAGATTCTTGTGTGTGAGGCCTTGAGGTGATTCTAAAGTGTGTGCGTAAGTGAGGAAAACAAATAATGGAGGAGAAGCTGGAAAAGCAATGCACGATAAACTCCAGTGACACTGCTGCACCTCAGCCAATGCTCTCCTCACACACATGCACACACAGCCAAAGTAATGTATCACAGCATGTGTTCCTATAATGTCCCTCTGCATTGGTATGACTGACAGAGAGGAATGGCCCCTGGTTTCATTGGGGGGCAGAGCGCAGCTGGACACAGCCTGTCAGCACTCACCCTCCTCCTTCCCTCCATCCTCTCTTCCTTTCCTCCTCCCCTCGTCTCCCCGTGTCCCAAATGCTTCCTCTGCCCTCTGGTCTTTGACCTCTGACCCTGACCCTGACCGTCTGTCTATCTGGGTGAGTGTGTGTCCTCATGTGGGCGTTTCTGTGTGAATTTACGCATTTTGGTCGCAGGTTGGCCAAAGTCTCCCCAGGTAATTTCTAACTTCTAACAACTGGCAGTTATTTGAGAAGCGCCAGCCCCCTCCGTGGCTCCCAAATGGTCCACAGGCCAGCAATTTACTCCTGTGTCCGGGCCAACAGACTGAGGTCAGTTACTGTCTGCAGGTCAGCTTGTTGCCTGAAATAATCTAAACCTTTAGTAAGGACACTTTACACATGCAGATTTACATTTTCAACAAAAGTTTGTGTAGCAGCGCACTGCACTTAAATACAGATCCATTATCATCATAGACAAATACAGAAACTGGGTACGTCAAATCCAATCCATAAATTAATTGATCGTTTTGTTCTCATAGAGACTGAGAAAAACTGGAACGAGCAAATGTTTGACATTTTGACTTTAACTTGAGCTAAGTGTGTGGAGATTCATTTTACACACTGTCCTCTGCAGAATGACTGGTATTTGGATCATTATTATACTACATGAGCATACAACTGTCATTTTGATGTTGTATACTGTAGTGGTGGGAATTTTACTACTTAAACCACAACCAAGTTATATTTTTATTTGAAATATAGAGAGAAAGTTGTAAAACAGTAATAATAATAATATAGAAAAGTGCCAAATGTTTCCTGCAGGGCGATCCTCCAAAACCTTCACTTTGCACAATGCAATTTGCATGAAAACACTAGACAATGACGATGCACACGCACACGCTGCTGCACTGTACTGTACAGCAGTGTGTATGCTGTGCACACAGCGAACAGCCTGGACGTCCTGATGTATGCTGAATGACTGTGCATTTCTGAGTGTGTATATATTTACCCTTGGTGACAGGTGGGAATGTGTGAGAGGTGAGAAGTGCGAAACCCAAGTCGATGGCAGATATATGCTGGACGACGTACACACACTTCCCCTCACACTTGGACAGGGATCTTCACACACCACACACAGACCACTACTACCTTGTCTGTCTGACTCCCTCCTCCTCTCTCTCCCCTCCCTCCTTCCACACCGATCTGTTCTTTGCTCCTCTCTTTTCCCACGCTGTATCATCAGTGTCCCTCCTTCTCTTTTTCAGACATACAGTGTTTGGCAAGAGCTTCCCCTCTATTACCTCTCAAAATATTTATTCTCATTCTTATAACATTCTTTTTGCGGGAAATGGTTTGGTTAATGGCAGGGTGCATCTGTCATCTAATGGAGACAAAACGAGTTAGAATTAAGGGTTTTCCATTTATTATATAACATGCTTATATAAAGTATTTAACAAGGATAGTACGACTGCAAAAAAAGGTCTTAAAGTGGCTTCTCCTGTAAATCCCTGTTTTCTCTCTGTGTCCTGTTTGTTAGATGTGTTTCATATATACATCAACACACATGCAAACAACAAATGGAGAGTGCGTCTTTATCCGTCTTGTCGGACTACTATATCACTGTGTTTGTGCTTATAGATGTAATTTAACTACAAATGTATTCAAACTTACACCACAGACCAGAAAGCACCAATCACCATATTAGACTGTCAGTTTGAGTCACAAATCACAGTTGTAAGTCTGTGTGTGTGTGTGTGTGTGATGATCAAGTCTGGGGGGAACGCAGATGTGCTGGGCATGCTTTGTCATATGACCTCACTGTTTCCTCTGTCATCATTACTGGACAGAGCTGTGCAATGCAGGGCTGCTCCTTTTACCCTGAGTGTGCAGGGGAACACTGAACGAACAGCGACACCACAAAAACACTCACACACACGGCCCAAGGCCAGTGGTTTTGCATAATGTGGTACAAACAGGTTTAGTTTGCCTTGCTCCTTAAGGCTATCCTATAAACCAATTCGGTGCAAGACAAAAAGATCAGTCCTCTTGAACTGAGTTCACCTCTCGTAGGTGTGTACCGCCTGCATGGGAATATTCATTCAACGGAATAACAACACGTGGGTTTGTGTTTGTTGTCTTTTGTGTCAGTTTGACTTCTTGTCGAGGAACTTTCCCTCTAGCTTTATCTCTATCCCTTGTTTTTCTAGATGTGAACGTGATGCTGCGCAAGATCGCAGTGGCGGCAGCCTCCAAGCCGCTGGTGGAGATCACGCAGGACAAAGAGACCCTATCTATCAAAACCTCAACCACAGTCCGCACCACCCACATCACCTTCACCGTGGGGCAGGAGTTCAACGAGAGCACGGTGGACGGACGTCCCTGCACGGTACAAACACATGGACATGGACTCACTCCTACATGTTCTTTTACTTTCTGTGCACATACACACAGCAGTAATAATAATGGGGAGGGAACTCTCCAGATTACATCAATCTGTTTAATTTGGCTTTTCATCATATTTGGACTGATAGCATATCTTTACCCCTCCTGGTCTCTGAAGGCCTATCATGCTACACTATGCTCCTTCACACTCTTTATGACCCCTTTCAACTTCCCGTCTTCCCTCCATTCCCCCTTCTTGCCCTTCCTGCCCTCTGTCCCTCCCTAATTCTCCACGTTGCTCTCCCCACTTTCCCATAGACGGCCTCTGTTTGGCCGTCTCCAAAGCAAACACATGCAACTGGCTAGTGCTTTGCTGTACTAACGATGAGCACATCACAAGTTTTCACCTCTCGGTGATCGTCCTGCTCCACCTAACTTGTTTTCTCTACCGCTCCCAGAGTATCCCCTCTTCCCTCTGAAAGGCACTGTCCATCCATTCATCCATTCATGCATACATCCGACAATTAACATGCTTCTTCTGTTTTTTCTCCTTCTCTCTTTGTCTGTCCTCAGAGTTTTCCACGTTGGGAAACAGACAGCAAGATCAGCTGTGAGCAGACTCTGCAGAAAGGAGAGGGGCCTAAGACGTCCTGGACCCGAGAGATCACCAATGACGGCAAGCTGATCCTGGTAAGACGCACAAACTATCCACTGAGCCAAGTTTAGAGGTTTATACACCCAGAATCACAGTGCATCTGTCTGTACAGCTTTGGACTTGGATCACACTTAGATATTTGGATTTCAAATAATCTGACTCCTCCCTGAGAAAAAAGTACCAGTAATTAAACAAATCCTTGGTCTTGTTCATTCTTGACCATGAAAACAGAAGTGTGAGGACACAACAAAAGAACAACTTTACTTGAGGTTCGTTGACTAACTTTGAATAAATAAGACTTTATGAGTTGACATACAGTATAATAGCAGGGCTCTTGGTCCAATATGAAAATGTATTGTTTACTTTCCCTCTTGTGCTGACATTTAGTATTTTATTGGTTCGCCCATTTGTAAAACATGATTATACTGTGAGTTACAGGCTCTAGTGAAGTGTTGCCTTTGAATGTGTAATGATATAATAGTTGTTAAAGCACGATAACGGCAATCTAATTACTCTCCTGGCAGAGGATAAGAGGACGTTTTTTCAGATTACAAAAAGCGCACAGGCTTCAGCCTGAAGTCTCTATAGTGGGTGTGCAGACAACATCTATGGTGTTCGTGTTAATGTCACCAATAATTACATTCGTGATGTATACCGTTGAGGTTGATAAAGTGCTCACCCAGCAACAGACCTGTATTTAATTAGAAACCCCCTCAGCTTACGCTTCATGACATGTTGACTAAAACAGCCTTCACGAGGTATTGGTAAACCAGTCCAACCAGGTACGCCAGAGAAGACACAGGCATCATTCACAGTCTTCTCTGGAGTAAATTGTTCTTGAATTGAACAAACCACAAATAAAACAAATATTTACGAGGAAATGTTTGCTTGAGGTTCTGAGGATCGTGACAGGCTTTTAACCTCACAGTGAGATGTTGGTCTTAACTGCTGCAGACATGACAAAACATTTCCATTTGGGTTATTAGTGAGTATCAACGTCTGAATTCACAGTGAATGAGAGATAACTGTCAGTGCTTTTGCTGCGGCGCCTGCAAACATCCACATTCTCCTCTTTCTTTTCAGACCATGAGAGCTGATGATGTGGTTTGCACCAGAGTCTACGAACGACAATGAACAAGAGCACTTCTCACTTTTCCTCCTTCTACCCCCCCCCCCCCCCCCCCCCCACCACCACCACTCCCCTTTGTCAAGGCAGCGCTGAGAGATAGCAGTTCTTAGTTTTATTCCACTTTTTTTTGTTAGCTTCACTTCATATTAAGTGTAGTGATTGTATCTAGTACGTCACCTATCTACACAATAGTCTTAGCTTCTGAGGTATCTGTCCGTCTTTCCGTCTCACTCAAACGTGACCAGCTGGATTTTAAACAGGAAAATGTATGCATTGCATTTGTATTACATTGTATACTGGATTTGCTTAGAGGAAGCTCATGTAGATGGCATTGTATGTGTGTGTGTGTGTGCATGTGTGTGTGTGTGTGAGAGAGAGAGAGAGAGAGAGAGAGTGTGAGAGAGAAAGAGAGAGACGTGTGAAACTATATTTGTAGATGTGTAAACCAATCTATGAGCTCTCCCAGTTTCAGGTCAGTTTTGATGTGCCCTTCCTGTTCCTGTAGCCCTGTCCCACAACTTTCACCTTTTGTATCTCATGATGACATTTTGTATTTATTACTACACCACAGTCTGATACAGTACTGCTAAGGTTTTTACTTTGAGTCTCTTTTATATGAAATGTGATCATAGGAAACAACACTTTCTATGGGAAAACAATAAAGCATGATATTAACTCAGTTCACCTCTCGGCTCTTCTGAAAACCAATAAGCATTTAACAGTACACATGTTTTATGGTTTGTGAGTGTAGCTGCAGAATATGGGCACATTAGATGGCTCCATCTTATTTTAGGCTTTCTGTCAGCTGTCTGTAACTAGAATAACTTGTCTGTCCCCTCCCTACCAGCCTTCCTCTCAGTTTTTCTCTCTTCCCATCCCTGCCTTCCTTCTCTCTCTGTCAATCATCTCTGTGCCACATGCCCTCATTCTTCTTCTATCACTATGCCTCACTCTTGTCTCTGCTCACTTTTATCATACATTTCATGGGGCTCTGATTATCCTGCAAGTTCCCCTGGCATGTAAAGCAACACACCGAGAGCCAGCCACAGCAATGCCGCTACTAGGCCCTGCTCTGTTTGCGTTTCACTTGACAGTTGGTGCAGTTTTGTGTTTAAAAACTGTCCAACTCACAGGAATGGTTTGACATTTTGAGACACATGTTTTCGTATTAAACAGTTAGTGAAGAAAAGCATATCAATCAATCAACAGTTGTAGTCTGTACAAATAGCAGATATCAGAGTCAACTTATTCCCCCAGACATCCTCTTGTAGGGAACATCTGTTGTTATGGTAACCAAGGAGGGTGGTGAGACAAATAGAGGTCAGCCTGGGACCTTTTAGTGTCAGACAGTGAACTGTCTGACCAATCACCAAATGGTCAGACACTGAGGATCAGTGGGCGTGTCCCCAACAGCAGGAAATGCCAATTGGATTACAGGGTACAGCTGATTGACAGCAGATGTGCTTAACAAGGAGTGGGCTGTTAAGGGACCTGGAAATGGAAATGGGGCTGGGGAGAAAGATGGATGACCTGAGGTTCACACGCACACACACGTACACATGTACATACAGTTATACAACAAGTAAAAACTAGATGGATGGATTCCTGAGATAGGAATTTAGTGATGCTAAAACTTTTTTTTCACAAACTATCTTCTTTTTTTTATTTCTCTTGCCCTGCAGCTGTGTGTAGTTACAGTGTGACCCCAATAAAGTATCCTCCTCTGCCTCCTGCCCTAATAAAAGGGGTAAATAACTACCCCTCCCTCTCTGTTTATTACCCCCTGGGGCAGTAAAAGGCAGCTGTCTGCCCCCTTCAAAACCCCTAGCCTGTACTGGACCCCTGTTTAAAAAAAAAAAAAAAAAAAAAAAAAACACACACACACACACACATACACACACATACCATACACATACCAAACTAAAAACACACATTCTGGGAACTCTTCACACATCCCATCAAACACTCACACTGTACGCGCAGCTCATAAAACACTTTTGAGGCTGACCCAAAAGGTGATCAGACAAACTGCATGGTGCACGAAACCCTGTGAAATCTCCTCAAACATGCAGCACCACAAGAAGGACTGAAAAAACAAGAACAAACTGAGCACGCCATCTCTGCTGTGACATCCTGACAGCTCTGTAACGGCTGCAGGTCGTTACAAAACATAATACGGAACAGGAGACGCGTAAACAGCTTGGCAATATTGAGACAAATACACTCCGCCCATATGCTCTGTGAGCCAAGAACTAAACAGGGGTATACTGTAAGTGTAAACACACACACTCTCACACACACGCATACCTACAAAATAAAAACACCTGTATGACAAATGAAAATGCCTGCACATTACAAATACACACCATCTACCAGGACTAGGCTGATATTTGATATCCTTTGACATATCTAACAAGGTACCTAAAGGCAATCTGCAGATATCTGAGAAACCCAACATTTGTGTGACAGCAGGTTACTTTAGGTGCCCCAGGGACACGGCTGAGTCACGCTGCAGTTTGAAGACTTACGTGCAAGTAGGAGCGGAGTGTACTTGTCTGCATTCTTGAGCATTTGTCACAAAAGGAAAGACGGGTGATTTGTGATCTGGTTGAAGCAATTATTGCCATGTGGGTCAAGTACATTCTGGGTTAGATAGTAAAGAGGTGGGAGGCCTTGTAACGAAAATGCCCTGCAGGTGGCAACGCGGGAAAGCATGATGAGTAAAAAGAGGCACAAGCCCCCATATCTTCCTGATAGTCAACTGTTGCACACACACACACACAGTCATAGAAAGAACATGCATGTGACAGTGTGATGACAGGTGATGACGGGTGAAACACCCTCACATATTGTACTGTATCTGCTCAGGATGTTGATTTACACTTACACACACCTGCAAGACTGCTCCAACTGATGCACACAACAGTCATCCACACGTTGCAGTGGTAAAAGAGCACCAATCTCCTGTGGCAAACACAATTAGACCACCCAGGAACCTTTGAGGCCTCTTGTAAAACACTGGTCAAGAATAGTACACATGAGGGCATACCACACACACACACTGCCACTCTTACATCTTTACAGTTTGAGTGTTTACAGGAGAAAACAGAGGAAAAGAAGTCACTGAAACCACACTGGCCCTCTGGACATGAACATAAACCAGCAATTTCATACAGAGTCACACGCTCACACGCATGATTTTAAAATTCCCCTTTTTCTCTGTCAAGATGCAGAGCTAATAAGACACAGGGAAGACATGAGAGAGTGGGGAAGGCATGCAGTTAAGGCTTGTTTTGGCACCTTGGCCCATTCGAGCCACACAGGACATTAAAAGCAACAACCTTCAAAACCTCTTCTCTTCAATGTCTGGGCAGAGAATCCTTCCATTAGGGGAAATAAAACCAAAGAGGAGTGTAAAGGACAGGCATGGAGAGGTTGAGTCAGAAAGTCAAGAAGGGGTGAGGTAAGGACGAAAGTTTCCCACTAACATCCTCATCTAATTTCATAAAGTATGATTCGATCATGTACACACAGTCTAAAGGTAAATATATTTTGCTCATCTAATATCAGCTCAGTGGGGAGAGTCCCACATCACTGACACGAGCATCCTCCTCCTCCTCCTCCACTATCAGTTTGACAATGGTCTTACAGTATAGCAGAGGTAGGCTGAATGAAGTCTTTGTAGGGATAAAGAATGTAATAATAAATGTGATTACAGACTCAAACGCTGACCTCTCTGTAAACAGAGGGAGATAAGGAAGACGGAAGATGTCTGGAGATAGAATATAGACGAGGTCCACAAATTGATTGTAGTGGAAGCTCCCAAAAATGTAAAGATACAAGTAGAGGAACAAAGTCATTCTCAGTCTTCCACACATTGTTCTTATATGTTCCCTGCCATATTTCAACACTGCTGTGTCTCAATTCGAATACTTCCATAGCTGTCAGTTCTGTTAGTATACACCCAGTGGGCACTTTACTCATTGCACCTGTAAAGTTGAAAACAGCAGCTCTGTCATAACAGCTATCTATACAACAAGTATGGTGTTCAGAAATGTATAAAGAATACGGTCTCAGTCAAAGGTGGTGTTGCATTACATGGATTACATGGAGGCATGGTAGAATGGTGTATTAGGTTACAAAGGTAAACCTAACAAAGAGACAACTGTGTGAGTGAACCCTGAACACAACTGTAGCTATCTGTAGCTGTCATCTTTTTGTTACAGCCTGCCCTTTGTTCATTTACACTACATGTGTTTAATAAAGCTACATGGTTGAACCACTGCAACATCAGCTGTGAAGGGGTTTCAACCATAGATATGACTCACCTCACGCTGCTGCCCAGTGACATGGCATCGCCACACGGCAGCTATCTTGGGGCAGGCAACTCATTCCCTCAGAGCATTAAGCCTCTGGTGCATGTTCTACTATAATAACCAGAACTTGCTCAGTTTGTTATAAACGTCAGATGGAAGTTATGGTACTGCATACTTAAAATTACAAATTATGTAAATCGTGTACTTTTCTATGAAAGTAACATTATAGTAACATTATGCAAATAGCTAAAGTAAAATCTCTATACGGACAGAATAGTGCAGACGACTGGATCACTCATCTCCTGCAGCCAGAGTCAGAGCAAGTTGCCTGACCCAATATGGCCGCCTGTGAGTTACGTCTACACGTAGTCCGATTAAAACCCCCTTGGTCGCAACAGTCCTCACCCCAGTATGCCTCCTTCAATGTCACATGAGCACACCTGTACGTGATTGCTGAACATCCCAGCATTAAAAGCTACTCAAGCAGCACAACAACATTTTGTGACCTGGCTGCATGGATTTACTCCCAGTTGACCAAAAAGCATCAGAAGGTGTGGGTCTACAATATAACTGCATTTTATACACTCATAGGTTACCTTTATAACATGTATACAGTATGAGAGAAGAAGAAAGTATGAAGGGAGGCGCCCAGGAGGACCAGGCATTACAGGGTGATCAACTGTCATAGCTCCATGACTCATAGCTGTTTTTTATAGTACTAGCTCACTGTAAAGATAAACACACACATCAATGCACACGGGAACACACACTCAGGTGCACACACATGCAGGCCCGTTTGCATTTCACACAGGACTTGTTTTGTTTGTATAAATGTATCCTCCACAGCAACTGTGTTTTCATTATGGATCAACTGATTCTTTACTCAGGACAACCTAAGTGATTCCTGAGCCCCTCAAGGAAATCAAAGAGAAGGTCTAAAGAGGTGAAAGATTAAGAAATCTTAAAAGGAAAAGGAAAAGGAAAAGAGTTACATCAGTGCTATTTTAAAAAAGAGCCTGCATCTGATTACAGCACACATGAGGTTCAGCTTGTCACCCTGTCTCTCACTTTTCCTCTTTCCTCCTCTTTCCTCTTTTGACCAGCTCCAGACGGCAGCCAAGTCAGAGCATACCGGAGACCAGCATGTCATAGCTGGACAGAGTGTAGCACTGGCTGAGAAGTGTTGTGGTGTCGTTTGATTGGTTGCAGAGGACTGAGATTTGAGAAACAGGGTGGAGGAAGCACACCTTGTAAAACTGAAAAAAAAGAACTTTTCAAACTCTCTCTCTCACACACACACACACACACACACACACACACACAGTGAAAACATATGCCTGCCTGAAAACCCCCTTAAGCTGCTACCCACAGATTTCTGTATGTGCAGCAGAGGAGTGTTAAATGTTGGCACAGCTCCTGCCAAACCCGATAGGAGTGACGGCTCAGGATCACCTGATGACAGACAGAAAACAGGCTCGTCTACTAACACCACATTGTCACTACCGTCTTTCTTATCCACAAATCACAACCACTGTACTGCACTGATAATATGTAACACACTGGCGCTATGGTCTCCTACTGCCCTCCATCTATCCATCTACACAGCCGAGATCTGTGTCTGACATTGATTTACTGATCATCCAGCAGGAAAAATATCCCACAGACATGCCAACTAATGTAGTACGCCCAGTGGACATTCCTTTTGCTGCTCATCTTGAAATGTGCACTTCCCTTGAAAGGAAAAGGTGGGCACACTGAGCATTGGCTTTCAACATCAATTCCCTGCTGTGGTTTCATAAAGCTTGAATGGAGTTTCACAACATTTTCTAAAAGCATTATTGTGCACATATGAGTATATTCCTCAAATGATGGTAGATTGTTATCAAATGCCATTCACTAGAGTTTCTGAGGTTATGATGAACTGAAAAGACCAAGACCCACTAGAAGGGAAGACAGAGACATCAGACACGGGTAGAAAAAGCAGACGATGAAGGCAATACAAGCAAGGACACTGATGTAGACCAATGTCAATAAGGCAGTTACTGTAGAGCAATGATGGAGAGACCAAGGTCAATTATCCAGTAATCATCATTTTTTCCCCTATTGGATTCATAAATTAAAGCTAATGAAGTTTTTCCCATTTCAAGATGTGATGGTAACTTACCACTGCACTCTCTAAACTCATTGCCCTCTCTGTCCCAGGCCTGGCTGAAATCCATCACCACATGATGAGCCTCGAGTGGAAAAGCTGATTTACAAGAGACAGAAAAAGACTTTCAGCAACATAACTACAAATGTGAAAGGAGGAATTCAGCATAATATGGATCTGACATCAGTTGATCATATTAGTCACAAATTGGCCTTGTATGATCGTTGCAATCAGCAGTAAAAGCAGCTGGTACAATATTCAGTACTGAGCTGTTCAGGCAGGCTTGGACAATACATTACTTGAAACAGGGCGGCACCAAGTGGTGACACTTAAAACCTACCGGTACTTTACCAGGAGTAGACAGGAACAACTGGTGTTTCAAAATAAAACCACAGTCTTGAAAACTGTATACTGTTCACTAACACTCAAACACAATCAATTACATGAAACACCGTGTCACAAAACATGCAGACTACAGTAAAAGTCACCAATAAACCAATAACAATGTGCTTTTACGCAGCATCTCTAGACCTAGAGTATAAGCCTGCCTGCCACAGTTTTAAATATGAGTCTACTACACAGACACTTATAAAATACCATTCTCTGTATTTTAAGAGTGGATTTTGTGTGTTTTCTATTTTAATATAGGTCAAAATAATTTGCCTTTTGAGTGATAACATCACTTTTTCTCACTGAAACACTTCATCCCCAAGAAACAACACAATTTTCCATAGGACCATCACTTCATCATTTGCCTTTACTCAATACAGATCCATCCCCACAGTATGTTCTCCAGGATGTTGATTTATACTGTCAACAGGTGTAGTTGAAGCACAGTTGGAACAGGATTAAGGGGCCTTAACCTTCACATTAATGCAATTCTTGACTTGTACAAATGATAATGAATTCATATCTCTATCAGAAAGGATCAAGGACCCTTGGGGATCTGCATTTTGACCATTTGTTCAGTTACAAAGCTGAAGCCATATGAGCCGTGCAGTGAGGTGGACTACACTATCTTTGACGTGATTTCCTTTAATGGTAGAGTAGAGAGAGTAGAGAATGGTTTTTGCTCAAACGCTAGACCTATACAAATGAAATCCCGGGGATGTTTGCAGCAGGAGCAGGAGGGCTGCTAGCCCCGCTGGCTGTCCCGGATGCTAGCGAGTGCTAGGGGGGGGGCAGCTAGCATCCGCCGCTGCCCCCGCTTTCCAGCTCACCAACGGGCCGCCTACTCGTCGCAGCATAGCCCTCGAGGCTCCTATCTGCCGGGTATCGGTCCGCCGCTCTAGCGCTACACTGGGACTATATTTCCTTTTCTTTCCAGTCCCGACAACTGCTGTTGTTGTTGCTGCTGCTGTCAGGAGCAGGAGGCGTGCGTAGTTGAGCCCGAGAGGAGGGGCCCAGTTTTACTGTTTTGTTTACAGACTGAAACGAACAAACCTCCAGACCCTACAAAGGTTTGAAGAAAACAGGTTGCTGTTTTAGTGTGTTACGGCCACTAGGGATCAGAAGAACTGCAAGACCAACATACAGTAGGACTTAGCATGTAGCTTCCACAGTAATTAGCCGTTCACCTAGGAGAGACGGCAGGAACAGCACCAACAAGTCTTCATTCCAGTACCCGGAGATATGTAAGTCCAGTATACTCAAATAATAATTAGCCCTAGTTTGGTCGCCCAGGACTTGTGATATCACATCATAAATATCATAAATGTTCAACCTTGTTCACCTGTCACTCACTCACCTGGTGCTGGCAAAGTCACTGTTGCACCTGCAACGGTCGTTGATGGTTCCCAGCGAAACCACTCATTTCAGTCAGTTAGGTATTAATTTGGGTGTTTGTTGTGGTCCACCGAAAGGAAGTCTGTATTCCTGGTGACTTGGTATTCGTGATGAGGGAAAGAGTGGGTTTAACTTGGACTGATGGAAAGGTGTTTGTTTAATATACCCCATTGTTTGCACTCCCGACGTTAAATCCAAGATAGCGTAGACTTTCTTCCTCTCTCTAGATAAGATACGCGTGCTGCTGTGTTACTGTGTAGCCTACTGCCACCAGTGGATGCTAGCTGCTACAGCAACTTCATCAGTTGCAATGCTACAAACGTGCATGATGGTGACAAGGTTTTATTCGTATTTTTAACACGATAACAGCCAAAACGTTGTGTAATGTATGAAATAGCTCCAGAGTAGACTAGAGTTTAGCAGAGTGGTGAATGTCGGTCAGTCAGCCTGGACTCAGAGGCTACATGCTGACTTGCATGCAGCCTATTGAAATCCAAAAAACCTTCCAACCAATTCACACCTATTAACATTTGATATTATGACTTCATTAATAATAATATTCGTTTATGGCCCATATTTGTTTTTTAATATAAAAATATTATGATGCTTTCAGTCGCTCCCATGTCATGTGGCATCAAGCTGATTTCACCTCACTGACGACTGGATGTCGAGTGCTGTTATAAAATTTTGAGTTTTACTGTCTCAGTGAATTGAATTTATAGTCCAGTAAAAACAGCGTCACTGAGGCAGCTGACCACAATCACTCCGCTTTAGTGGGACGTGTTTGTGTGGAGCAGTAACAGATGAGGCCTGAGGGCGGCGCCCGAGAGCTTTACAAGAACACGCAGTACCAGTGAAGTCAGGGCGACTCATCCTCCATTTATCACAATGAATAGTCTAATGCTTTTTGTGTTGCACATTATAGCATTTATTCCCCTATCAGTTTCAATAAGGAAATATTATATATCTATATTAACAATAAACATATTGACAAGGGCTTTCTAAGAGACTGTGAAGGCCAGAACATGCTGATCAACTCATGACCTCTCATCAAACTGAGTGCACCATTCTCAATGTAAAAGTAAAATTGACCTCAAACAGCTGTTTTACACAAAAAAAGACAGCAAGTTGTCCTCGTGTATTGACATTAAACTTGTGAGTAAGGTGGTTTACTTAGCTACCTGAGTCTGAGCATCAGGGCGTCAGTCCTCATACACTGATTCATACACAGCTGTATAATATTAACGATTGCTCTCCTCTAAGTGACAATCATGTGATCAGTTCCACCTGTGTGTGACACGTCAGAGGACCCAGTGCCATCATGCCCCCAACATGTAACCAGCCACCTGGATCAAGCATTAAAGCCTTTCCCTTTTTTTTTTTCTCGCCCCCTTTAAAGGCTTCAGGATCTGTGATTACTGGATTTTTGTAATGAAAATGAATAAGTCTGAGTTGCCAGGTTGTAGCAAGTCTTTTTCACAGTTGGTTGAGGGCGGTTGTGTAAATGAACTAAAATCAGACTTCATGGATTGGTGTCAAGAACTTTTTTTTCATCTATATTTATAACTGCAAGTGTTTGACTTTGATTTTGGCTTCTTAGAAAGGGGGTTATATGGAACATGATTTTTCCCAACCTGGCAACCTCAATCTTTGGAATGGGTTAAAACTGTTTATTAATCATGAATGCAGCAACCAGTTTCCATATATAAACCCCCCAGGTTGCCCTAAAGTGGCCTTGGAGAGTCAGCTATACTTCATAAAGCTGGAGGCCTTACTCCTTACAAGCGTCCAGAAGAAAGACAAAAGTGGGTGATCTGAAAGAGAAAACTTGACTTTGAAAAAGAAAGGGAGAGAGAAATGGAGAGAGATGTGGGTTTGAGGTTTTGTCAATGTGAACCAGTTGCTCAGAGAGAAGTCTAATGGATGGAGGAGGACGGAGGGAGGGAGGGAGGGAGGGAGGAGGGAGGGGAACTCTGAGGATAAATGCGCTCTTTCATTTCAAAGTGAGAGAAATCCGTTACTGGAGGCACATATTTACAGGGACGCACAGGGGAGAAGGGGTTTGAAGTTAATATGTGAAAGCCACTGCACAGGACCACGGATTACACGTTATGAGAGGAGCCGCGCACAGACACTCACCTTAAACTTTTGGCTTGCTGGACGGAGTTCGTGTCCACAGGAGTGTTTGATCCTCAAAGACGCGCGCCGGAGTCCAGGGGATGAAGCGCGCTGCTGACTGACTGTTTGGGAAGGTGTTGCGCGTTAGTAATGGTTTAATGACTCTGAACTGTGGCCTCTTGTTTGATGGGACAGGTACAATGATTTTCACGCCCAAAAACATGGGTCACTGAAGTGTCAATTAAGCTTTTTGGCTTCATTTTTAACAAACCTCCAGACACCAGAGTACCAACCTGTCCGGTGCGGTGCCACCTCGGGAACTTTAACCAAGGAACTTTAACCCCAAAAATCACGGACAAGAATAATCCTGGAGCAGGTTTATTTTATTTTGACAACCTGTTTTCTGTTTTACGGACCAGTCCTGAAGTGAGCCTCGCGCACGCACAGCAGACATGCCACTGCAGCACCGTTGGACTGGATTTTACGCATCTCTGGGGGAAAGAGAGAGCTGAAAGAGCGCGCGTGTCTATGCGTGTGTGAGCGCGTGTGCGTGCGTGAGTGTGTGTGCGTGTGTGTGTGTGTGTGTGTGTGTGGTGGTGGACGCCAATGTACTACATTTCCACCAGCTCAGGGGAGACCACTTTGTAAACAGGAGGAAAAGGAAGAAAATAGTAGACACTGCTTTCATTCTGTTTCATAAATGGAGTGGCGTAAATACCTGTTGTGCCTGGGGTTCATCCTCCTTTTCAAAGGTAAGAACTACTTTTCATTCAAGTGTTTCACTGGCATTTATGATTCACCCAAAATGTAAATAAAAAATGCTTTAGTTGTATTTTTCCATATATTTTTTAAAGTAATTTGAGTCTGAACAGGAAGGTAAATACCTCAGTCACCAATCTTAAAGTTGCTTAAACTCTATGAAAAGTCCAACTCTTGCCCATGATTGATGCTTGTTCCCTGTCCAGTTGCTCTCCTCTCCTCTAGTGCTGTCCAACTGGATGATATGGTCATTAACCTCCACAGCTTTTCGTCTTTAACAGACAACATATGTGAATAATGGCGTCACACGTGCCTCCCCAATTCCCAAAGAGCTTTGTTCTTTGTGACAGTAAATGACTGACCTTGAAGACATTCCTAACGTGACTGCGCTATAGAGCAGAAAGACAAGCACATTAAAACATATGGCCTCACTCTATTTGCCAGACAGATCAAACGTATAGGAAGTTACGCATGAATCCAACAAAGTGATGGTTCCTCGTTCAGAGTCTCATCCTTTAGTAAATCAATCAGCGATGTCCGTACTGAGGAAATATTTCATTCTCTTTGGAGGCCTTCAGCTACCAGAAGATGTCTGGAGCCATCAGAGATATTTGCATGCATCCTCTGCCAAAAGGTTACTGGTTCATCTCCGCTTTCAGCTGACACCTTCTAACCCTGGCAGCTGTGTAAGACGACCTCACAGGTCATATCACCCATTTCCATTTCTTGGACTTGATGTCTAACGTGCCCCTAATAAGGCGTCCCTTCCTCGAGTCTTTTCTCCATGAAACATGAACATCAGTTCCCCTCCACAACTCATGTTCACTGTGGTAGACTGGCCCCACACACCTCATTGAGCCATTCCTGCTCACCAGGAAGAAACCTAAGAAAAAGACCATTGTTGTCTACCTAAACTCAGTGGCTATGCAGCCGATAAGCCGTGGTTGGACTGCTCCATTACAGCATGCGGCCATTAAGCAAAATTAGATCAACAGGATGATATGCTGTGCAAAGCATGTGAAGTTCATATCTGCCAGGAATCGCACACACAAAGTGTCTGAAGTTGATCTATAGATTGAGATGTTGACATTTGTGCCAAATTTGAACCTTAGCCTGACTTTCCAGGAGGCTAGGTTTTTTTTGTTGTTTTGTTTGTCTTGCTCTTTGTAAAGTGCCTCTTATTCAGAAGTTGAGTCATTAAGAAGAAATGCATATAGTGTTGAAGCAATTCACATCACATACTTATACTCACAAGCATACACACTTATGTACACATGGCAGCAGCCAAATGTTGCCTGTGGTATGGTTTTACACATTACCCTCCATTAGCTGTTTAAATCAAGCATGTACAGGGCAATTTTACCCCTTCTCTACCACCTAACCTATGCCTTAATTTGTGTTTTAGCTTATGTGATTGTAGTCTGTGTGTGTGTGTGTGTGTGTGTGAGTAAGAGAGAGAGAGGGAGAGAGTGTTCTTGCATGTGTGTGATGTTTTTAGCTTGTCCATGTGTCATACAGGAGCATGTATTTGAGGGAGTATGTGTGTAATGTTAATGGTTTCAGCAGAGCTCCCCTGATGTGGGCAGCAGGCATCCCATGTCTGTTACACTCTGTTATGCTTCACTGATATGCCGAACACAGGTGTGTATGTGCTTGTGTGTGTTTAACTCCATTTCAGCGGTCATTCATAAATATTAGCTATTATTCTTCCAGCTATCTCCTTGTGTTTTTTTTTACTCTATCATTTGCTGACTTTCATTCCTATACTCCCCCTCTTCCTCTTCTTCCACCCCCATTCCCCACGAGAGGGTGACAGAGATGAGAACACAACACATTTGAGATAATGGAGAGAAAATCTGTGAAGGAGTAAGAAGAGGTGAAGAGTCGGGGGTGGGGGCTTGCATGGGAAACATTATTAGTTGAGTCAGTTGAATAAAGATGATAGAAACAGACAAACAAGCAGACATCTATACCGCTGGACCTTTCACAGAGGAGGCATTGGGGACTTGAATATCTCAGTCTAATTAAAACATCAGCAACGTCTTTGCATCCCTCTGTAGTTTCAGTTCTTTCCCTAAACATGTACACTCACATGTATATAGCCCACTACACACTCACAACCATACACATTTAAAAAGTAGTTGTGCCCAGAGCTGAATGTGTGGTTGCGAGAATCTGGACTCAGTTTGGCTTGATAAATGTTTGCCGCGAGTTGTCATGGCGATGGGTGGTCAGACAGCCTGCGGTACAGTGTCATATATAAACCCCAATGAAAATGAAACCAGAGGGAGGGAGGACAGGACAGGGAAAACAGGGAATGATGGTACTGTTTAGTGGGAGTCTGAGGGGTTGGCAAGAAAGAGGGGGGCCTTGTGGTAGAGTTACAGAGTGTGTCTGTGTGTGTTATAGGAGAGGGTAAAAAAGAGCAAGCAATTTATGGTTTATGAGAGAATGAGTGAACTAGGGGGATGAAGGAGAAAATCAGTAGCAGAGGTTGTTATCAGAGGCCTGGTTTGTTGTGGAGAGAAATTTGGAACTGGAGACGGTGGGCGATGTGGCCACAAGAAAAGACAGAAAAGTTTCACAAAGCTTTGTGTAAGAAGGGTGGTGGTAGACAATAAGATGGAATAACTTGATGCAGGGAGTTGGGATAGAGGATAGAGATATTTTTATTTATTCAAGCCATTAAAATGAGAGATTTAGTGTTAAGGAATTATTGTATCCTTGCCTACGCATATTCCCATTGGTGGAGTGTACTAAACATCTGTGTAGAATCAGAGAGATGGCTGAATCTCAAAGTCACTGGGGGTTTGGACGGTGAAATATTGGAGGCTCATACACATCTAAAAAATGAACAGAAACAGGACTGAGATTACAGCTGTAGTAGCAACTCTGTGAGGCTGTATTTAGGCACAGAGGTGCAAAATGCTAATGTTGGCACTTTACCATCCTGATGCTAGGCAGATACAAGGTCACCATTTTAAGCTTTAAATATGTAGTAGGCTACACTGGGCTGGTGGAAATATTTTTGGTTGTGTACAGTCCAAAGGATTAAACAAATTCAAACTGGCACCTAGCGGTGGTGTTAAATGAAAGTTGAGATGACCAAAGTTATTACAGTTTATCTTGAGGATGACATGAGTGTGAGTACAAAGTCCACGGCAAACCATGGCGTAGCTGTTGAGACATTAAAAGGTAGAGTAAGCAGTGTTGGATGAAGACTGTTGCCATCCGAACTCAACAGCAACCTTTTAACTTTCACCTGTTTGAGGTCTCTCCAATGTAGTTGAACTCACCAACACGACCCCTGGGACAAATACCAGCTGGTTGGGCTGGTGTCAAACGCACCACCACATCAGTTTGCCTGTATACCGTTAAAACATCCATAAAGTTTTTACCAGTCCAATCAGTCTCTTTCATTTGGATTGTGGGTCAGTCACAGCAGATATGTCCAAGTCTGAATTTCCTTCTCAGTCAGACCATGGAATCCTCACTGACTGAGAGCTTTACCAGTGTCTCAAATCCTGTTATCCTTGTCTAATCATAGCACTCATTTTCAGTTTTTGTTTTTCTGACCCTCTCAACTTTGGCTGTTTCTTGGCCATCTCTTCATCCTGACAAAGCAATTATGTTGTTGTGTATATTCTGCTGTCATGCTGCCACTGGTTAAAAATACTTCTAAGCGCTTGCATCTTGGTTCTGTGCATGTTTCTCAACAGCAACAGCCCTTTAAAAACTCAATATGCACGAGCACTGGCACAAGTGTTGAATGCTACCTGTCCTTTCCCATTCTTTAATTGGCAATATCTGTTGGCAAGTGGCAGATTCACCACCTCTTGTTTCCACTGCCCCCTTTCATTTGTCTTTCCCTTGTACACCACAATGCCTTTAACTCAAAACCACAAAGCTACCTCACTGTGGTGCTAGATGAGAGGTCAGGGCATCTCCAGTGTCACTAGGTTTCACTATCTAGAGAGATCTTGAGATGTTTCAATCAAGACTAACTGAGGGACCAACATCGCCATCCTTAAAGCTAAAAACCCACATCCTTGTAGCTCTAGATGTCCAGTGAGTAAATTTGCGAACAATGAAGAGCAGACTGAAAATGTAATGACATTACAAGGAAAACATCTGTAAGAATGAGAAAGTGAAGGAGCAAGTTGAAGAAATTACAGCATGTGCATGCAGGAGTAGAGATGGAAGAGAAACGGTGAACGTATCGAGTTTCTCGCTCAAAAACCCAGTGGAATCCCCCCTCTGATTGGCCCGGCTGAGGTAACTGTCAGTGTGTGTGTCAGTGTGTCTTTGTGGGAAAGTATCTGTATACAAGCGTGTTCGAAAATGATGTATAACCACAGCAGCAATGTTCTGGTCCTGGACTACTTTTCCAGTTAAATAAGTGAGTTGTGTATGGTATGAGAGTTACTGTACCCCTGGATGCTGCTGAATTACATGTCAAGTCGAATTTATTTAGAAATCGCCTTTAACAAAACACACCCTGCTTTCAGGGCTGCAAAAGACAAATACTTACTGTGGAGAGCATCATGGAATGTCTCAGACTGACTGAGGTGGAAGGAATTGTCCATTTAAAGCAAATGTTCAGTCATGTTTGGTCAAAAAGGCTCTTCTCTCCTCAGGTAGTGCTTGAATGATCTGTGCCTCAGTGAGGATACACCTTGAAGAAGAGCTATTATATTAAATGAATAGTTTAACATTTGGGGAAATGTACCCATTGACAGTAACAGTCTCCTCTTACCTGAAGCCAATAGTCCGTCTCATACGCCGTGACTGTTTTTCACATGTTAAACGAATGATATACAACCTTTAAGTGAGCTTTGAAGGTGCTGGTAGGTGGACTGTGTAGCTGTTTCCCCATGTAAAGTGGCTGCTGGCTGTAGCTTCATACCAGTCACTTTTCTTTTTCTTTTAGAGTAACGCAATAGATTGATTGAGTTCATATACTGAAACTGGGAGCAACCTCAGAAGGCAACATTACTTTGTTGAATTCTGATAATCCTAACAGGAAAGGTTTGATTGATTATGTACACTCATGCCCCTGGTATTTAGTATTTCCCTTCAGACTGTGAAAAAACAAACTGTTTGACATTTGGATCTAGTTTTCATGCGTCATTTTACACCTAAATGTCCACAAGTCAGTGAACTGTCTCACAACCATCTTGCTGCTCTCTGTGTCTTCTGTCTCCCTCACCTCTCTCTCTCTATGCATGAAGGGCAGGCTTGTGTGTCATAACAGGGGGCTTACTATATTCCATAGTTTTTCTAACCCACACCCTTCGCTGCCTTGCCTCTTCTCTTCTCTCCCCTCTCCTCTCCCTCTTTCCCCTCAGACTGAACTCCCTTTTTTCTCAGAGGTTGCCTTTGGTCACTCTATTTATCCACATTTTCACCCCCCCCCCTCCTCTTTTCTCTCCCAGCCCTCTCTCCAAGGCCAAAAGAGAAAATGATAATCTGACTCTTCACTGTAAATATAACTACAGTTGTCTGCAATTTACAGCCCTGTGTTTTGCATGTTATTAAGTCATGTTTAAGCATTTTCTACCTGGTTTAAAGGAAAAGTTAGAAATTTGTGGAAATATGGTTATTACTTTTTTCCTGTGAGAGAGATGAGAGGATTAATACCGTTCATGTCTGGACACTGAATTTGAAGTTATTGAGAAATAGTGTGACGTAGAAACCTTGGTAGATATTAATTTCACACTTTGGCTTTTAAATGTATCAAACAAGAAAGATATAAATTCTTAATCTGAGATATGTTTGATGTTCTTGTTGGTATCTTCAGACAAAGGTGGCCGTTGCCCTGTTTTCTGTCTTTGTTTTAAACAAAGTTAGCCACCTGCTTGCCACATAATCTTCTCCTGTCAAATATTTCCATTAACATCCAGTTTCCCTCTTTTAAGAAGCTTTAACATTGTAAAAAAAACAGTTTGACTGTGCCTCATTGATATATTTCAGCCAGTAATAACTCATCTCATATTCAAACCCAGGATTCAATGTTTTCTGCATATGCTGCATAAATGGAAATATTATTAATGTCATACGAGTCATTTTACATACATGTTCTCTGGATTATGTCATATTTGTGGTTTTTGGAAACTTTGGCATCCACATCAGAATTTACAACAAAGTTCTGGGGGAGTGGGCTACATCCAGCTGCACAGTGAGAGTTTGCAGTGGGGTTTAAAAACCTGTGGGAATGTCAGATAGCAGTAATACGTATGTTGTCTCTTTGTTACTTTTAATCTGTGTAATGTTTTTTGTTATGTCTTCCAGGGTTTTGTCAGTGTTTCAACATAGATGTAAAGCATCCACGCATCTTCACCGGTCCAGAGGACGCTCTGTTTGGTT
This sequence comes from Caranx ignobilis, assembly GCA_021432705.1. NCBI lineage: Eukaryota > Metazoa > Chordata > Actinopteri > Carangiformes > Carangidae > Caranx > Caranx ignobilis. Next base: position 7,792,765 of record MU270012.1, on the reverse strand, counting down.
TTTCTGTTTTACAGCATGACATGGATGGAGAGAAGTCGTAAGTGTGTGTGAGAATGTGCGAGAGAAAGAAACAAGTAATTAAACTGTCATAATGTGTACTCAAAGAGGATGCATGATGATGTGCCGGTGATAACGGGCTTTGTCATTATGTTGAAGAATGCTGGTTGGTGCTCCCTGGGATGGGCCGCCCAACAACAGGAAAGGAGATGTGTATAAGTGCATCGTGGGAGAGGAGAAAAACTCAAACTGCATGAAAGTGAATCTGGGTGAGAAAACCAATGATCTGAATAAAATCAGCTCTCTGATACAGAGAGTATGTCACCTCGTGCTAATCTGGTCTGTCCATCCATCTCAGGTGAGACTGCTCTTCAGAACGTCTCCAAAAACCTGAGGAACTCTCACCTGGGAATGACTCTCACTCCGGACTCACCTGATGGCTTCCTGGTATGAAGTCTAAACAGTGGCAAAGAGAGCTTTCTATTTCTGCTATGTGGGCTTTGTAAAACTTATGTGGGAGACTGAAGCGATGTGGTGAGAGCAGATTTGAGTGAATCATTTCTACTAGTGTATTTTTATTTGGTTCCAGATGCCACAAACCATAGTTCACTGATCCCTCAGGTCCATCCAAGAAACAGTGAAACAAGCTGACCAAACTCCCAGTGCCGGAGGTGCCACTTTATTATATTAAGTTGACATCGATATAAGGTTCAAACAAATGTTCACTTTTGAGAATTGAACCACAGAATGTTTGGGATTCTTTCCTGATCAACAATTAAATGATAAGTCAGATTAATCAATTAATTCTTTCAGCTGTAATTCATAACATATGACATAAGCTCCACCTCCATCCAGACATCCAGCTGTAACCTCCACTGTCCACTGTCCTGTAATGGAGATGTTATTGTCGGCACTCCCTGCTGGTGTTTTGCTCAGTGGGAATCATGATAAAAAATCCAGTGACTTTATTCTGATTCACATCTGAGGCTCACATCTCAAATCCACCGCTCTGACACACACATCTTGTTGTTGTACACCAGTCCTGATTTCTGTAACTCTGAGGCTTCTGGTTTTCCTATGAATACACTTCTACAACTGTGTGTGTGTGTAGTATGTGTGTGTGTGTGTGTGTGTGTGTGTGTGTGTGTGTGTGTGTGTGTGTGTGTGCAGTTTGCGTGTGCGTCTCTGGATATACGCATATATACAGTATATGTGTGTTAGACGTTCATACTTGTGTGTTTTCTTGTCTGCCAGGTTTATTTTGCTGCTTCGAGCGTGGAGTCGTGCACAGTTCATGAATGCTGGCCAACGTAGCCCACTTTAATGTGTGTGTGTGTGTCTGTGTGTGTTTGTGTGTGTGTGTGTATCTTAACCCCAGCGGTCAGGTCTATAACAGGATCGGAATGCGTCTCCGGCCCTTTGTTAATGACAGACCTACCAAAAGCCATAGCACCTCTCTTGCTTTTCTCCGTCTTCCTCCTTTTCTCCCTTCCTTCTCTCCATCCCTTCTTCCCTGCCTGTCTGTGTTCCTGAGGAGAAACCCATCCATAATGACAGGGCGAGCAAAACCAGCATGTTTCTCCTTCCCTCATTCTACCCCCATTTCACCCCACTTTCGGTCTACCTCCTTTGTCTCTCAGCTGAGTGCGTGAGTTTCTCTTTTATCTGCTCTCTCCACACTCTCTTCATATTCTCCCCTCTTAGTATGAAAGCCAAATAAACGGCATGCTTTGAAGACAGAAATATTTGAAATGTAATACCCCCCCCCCCCAACCCCACACTCACCCCCTTACATTAAGCTCAATCAGATTTAAATTGCTCCACCGGTCTGGTGTTCCAGCTCTGTTAAACCACTCATGACAACAGTGGCTGCCAACATGTCAACAATAGTCTCTCTGCCTCTCCCTCATTCTTCTGTGACCTAAACCACACCATTGTAGTTTTTCCATGACTTATTCCCTCTTATGACTTGTTTTCTTTTTGTTCTCTGTCTACCATCCTTCAGTGTTTTTTCTGTGTTTATACTTGAGACACCTGATAACACAAGTCTACCTGTTTAAACCCTTTGATAACAACCAAATAACCACCTACACACCTTGAGAATGCAACACAAATGTTTAAAAATGTAAACTGCTAAAATTCATTGTAAATGCTCCTGTAATTGCTTCACCTGTAACACAGATGCTGTGTGCGTGTGTTTGTGTGTGTGGTTTGGCAGGCATGTGCCCCTCTGTGGTCTCAGGAGTGTGGTACATCTATGTTCAGCACCGGTATCTGTGCCTCTGTCAGCGATGACCTAGAGCCAAGAGAGACCATCGCTCCGACAGCGCAAAGTAACCACATATTTGCTCACACACACACTCACACACTCTGAGGCAAAGAAACATGCTGCACTGGCCTGCCTTAGCTAACCAAATATTTTTGAACTTCCACATGTGGTAGGGTGCTCCACATACATGGACATTGTGATTGTACTGGATGGCTCCAACAGTATCTACCCCTGGTACGAGGTCCAGAACTTCCTCAGCAACATCCTCAGCAAGTTCCACATCAGCTCCGACCAGATGCAGGTAAAAGTGCAATGAACACTTGCAACTTGTTTGGCCTATACATTTGTAATGGAAGATTTGTGGGTTTGAATTTGAGTTTTGGCTCACACTTAAATCTGTGAAGTCCCATAGCCGCCCAAGCTAGTCCCTTGAGTCAAAACATGCACAGTGTGATGCATACAAAGAACCAGTCTGGCAAATATGACCATAATAAATTGTGTTAGTAATGTAAAGGGACATGAGCTGAGCTAGCTTGAGGTTGAGGAGGAATGGAAGCTGGCAGGGGGGGATCTGGGGACATTATACTGAGCCAAACAACAAGAGGAGTGAGAGGGGGTTTGGGTTTTGAAAGGGGAGGATGGGGGGGATGGGGGTGTAAGGGGTAGCAGGCAATGTGAGGTGAAGAGGAAATACCTCTGGTTTTTGAATGAATTCAAAAATTCCCCAAGTGTACTGTTTGCTTTAAGAACAGGATTGGTACTTAAAGAGATAGTCCACCCCAGAAACATGTGCCTCAGATGTTGCTTTCCACAACTATGTGCCAGCACAACCATGAACATGTGGCATTGTTGAAATGCTTGCGTGCTTGTGTGTGTGTGTGTGTTTGTGTGTATGTTTTTTTGTATGTGTCTGTGTCTGTGTGTCTGTGTGTGTTTGTGTGTGTACATTCAGGTTGGTATACTGCAGTATGGCGAGGTAGCTGTCCATGAGTGGTCTCTGAAGGACTACCAGACCACACAGGAGGTGGTCGAGGCTGCCAAGAACATCAGCCGTCAGGAGGGACGAGAGACTCGCACTGCATATGCCATCCACATGGCCTGGTAGGCCTGTCAGTCACCGTCACTTTGCTCTGACTGGCTGATCCTTCTCATATTAGAACATACTGTAAATTTGGCTGGCTAACTGGAAACTGACTGACTGTTTACATTTTCATGTCACATTCTTAGGGGTTTTCTCCAAACCTATCTCAATATAATTTGTAGTTATAATGATAATCAGGCCGATTTTCTTCTAGTCTGTTCTTCTTTCCAGTAAAATGCTGCACAATAATCTCATCAGGCTGCTTTTGATTTATGGTTTCCCAGGCTATCAGAAGAATTAGATTAAACATCATGGAGTGCTATGCAGTCCTATAAGCAATATTTTGGTAACACTAGTATGTTTACGTCCACTACGAGTACTAGTATTGAACATTTTATATGTATGTGATCAGGAGCAGTTACAACAACCCCAACCAACTAAAATAATTATATCTAACACTTGGATTCAAAAAGTTTGCCAATCTACTTTATACCTGTTTTTAAACACTTTTGATTCATTAATTATTCTCAGAGTACTTGTTACTCCACTGGCTATAAATTCTCCTTTCTCCTTCGCTGGTCTGTTATCACCTCTATGCCTCTCTTCATAGAAGTATGTTGGGGGTGTTTAAGTTTGTAACCTAAGTCTAAAGAAACAGCTCTATAGGTTGAGGTTCAGTGAAAACCTCTAAGTCTTAAAATATCCTTTTTTTTCAAAATAAAATTCCTGCTTTATTAAAGTCATACCCACATAGAGCACCACTCCCAGACCTGATGTGTGGCCATGACTTCCATTTTGGGATGTGTGTCTTGGAGAGGTGTTCTACTTTTCTACTACTTACACACACACACACACACACACACACACACACACACTCACACACACACACACACACACACACACACACACAGGTAATTGGAGAGTTCCTGTTTTCTGGTACATTTAAAGGTAGAAGTTGGAGAGGTTTAGGAGGAACATTTAAAAGGTAGTTGAAAAGCAGTGACTGGAAAATAGAGCCATTAAAATTGTGTAAATGTGGCCTTAAAATGCCAGTGACGGGAAAATCAGACAGCACTACAACACACTCTGTCCACTCTCTACCTCTTACTGTCGCTAATATGCCCCCACTGACAGACTCTGAAAACACTATCAGTAGACACATCAAGGCCTATTACTAAAAAATAACTATAGCACTTAGTTAAGTTCCTCATCTAGGTGTGTGTGCCAGGGTAAAGAAATCAAACCTACGTTACAGTTTGTAAAAATAATTTTGGATTAATTTGATATCAAGCGGAGACCATATTAAAATATAACAATTTACATTAAGACTTATTCAAACATATGGACTCCTTCTCACACACGCAGATGTACAGATGGACGGATAGCAGTGCTGGTACTGGGCACTTTTTCTACAGGGTAGAAAAACAGCGAGATTAGCTGAGCTGGACTGGCTGGCTGCTGGCTCAGCATGGCTGCAGGTGTGGCACGGCCTGACCCAGCCTGGTCAGCCAAGTAGCACTGCTACAGCTGTAAAAATACACACACAGACATGCACAGTACACACATGCGTGGGTGAATACCCCTGCACACATCAGGGACTCACACCACACACTTCAAATTCTCATACAGTTTTAATTTTTATGCTCATCAAAGACATTGACTGCATTCATTCCTTGGCCCCTTAACCTGAACTTTAACAGCATGTTTGACTTTTAACCTTTACCCCTAACCCTGTCCTTATTATAAACTTCACACTGAACCCAAGCACTAAGCTAAAATAGCTCTTAAAAGAATATGCAAACTCTCTCTCTGTCTTTTTCGAAGTTTTTAATATCCATATTCTAGTCAAGATGATTAGCTCACATTTATACAGAGCTGAAACATTAATCTTGGACTGACTAAAGACTTAAGTTAAAAAAAAAAAGATAAACTTAGACAGACTTCATAGTGTCAGCTTAGATGCCTGACTTAATTGAGACTTGACTGTCTGGGTCCTCTTGGGAGATGACAGGACAAATGGTTGCTTGATTGTTGATTGACATGTTGCTCAAGTCAGCAGAAATAAAACCACTCATCACACGACCATATCATGTATATATGCTTTACTAGATGTAACTTGGTGTACAAATGTGTAAATCTCTACTCATGACTGGGGAAACCAAATAAAAAAAACTGTATAATGATAAAACTCAAAAATTCAGTTCACAATTGAAGGGGAAAATTAGACCACATGAAGCCACTGTGAGCAAGGTCGACTGATATGTGAAGAAAAGATCACAAGATCACAGTTGACTACTGCAAAGACAAACTTCCACTTTAACTCCTGTACAGGAAATATGAAGCTATCTTTGTGTGGCATACAGGTCAGAAACACACAGAAACATCTGAGCAGGCTCAGTCCCCCCTCTAAAACTCAGTAGTTAACATGGATGGAATGTTTTTAACCTTTCTGAGGTCTTGTCATTGTCTTGAGATACATTCAAGGGGTTACTGTTTGCTTCCAAGAAATAGTCTGGCACAAAACCCACACTGATGGACCAGTGTGTCGTTATTTAAGTTCAGTTTTATACAGATTAAGAATATAAGACATAAAATGTTAAATGTCAAGTTTTCATGGTGCTGGTATGCAGGTTTCATTACAGTTGGACAAAACCTTTCCACAGTTTGCAGTCTTGAAGCAAAGCTAAACTAAAGAAAGGTAGAGAGAGGTGTTAATCTTCGTGCCTAACTCAAGAAAGCGATTATATTACTTCCCAATTTGTCATTAATGCAAAAAAAAAAAAAAGACAGAGATTTTCCCTGTAGAACTGAGCTTGCTGCTCTGTGGTCAAAGACCCACTTAACACCACAAACACTTGAGGCACTTTAGATCTTACATTGCACCGTTCACACAGTTACCAAGAATAGCACCTATGTTTTGACACTTGTCTTCCTGTGCAGTAGGGCATCAGGGCACGGTGTAATGCTGACATGCAACATGCAAGTGACAGTAATGGACAGTAGATTGTACGGTTTTAAGGCAGAGTAGATGACAGACTCGTGCATGAACATCAAACAGCCCTCTACAATTGGATTAGCCACTGAATTTTATATTGCTCCACCCGTCTGAGACACTCTCAGTCACCCACATACATATACATGAAAGTACTCACACAGACCGCTGGGCTGTCTCATTACCATACTACTGTGACTCCATAAAATGTCTAGTAAATACAACCAGGCCTCCCAATTAGCTTTACTCACTTTCTCTCCTCTTTCATCTCCCCTTCCCTCTTTCCCATCCCCTTGTTTCTTCCTTACTATTTTTTCTGAGCTTTCTTCTTTTTGTTTTTAATGCTACCTTCTTCTCTTACCTGTTTATGTCTGTCTGGTCTCATCGTTTATTCCTTCGTTTCCTCTACAGCTCTGCTCTCTCTTTGGTTTCTTCCTCTCTACTGCCATCTTTATTCCATTGCATATTTCACACTAACTTCATACCACATCAAAGCAGGATTTGCACTTTTACTATTTGGCTTCATTGTACCGTCTTTTATCATTCTTTCAGTTCTTTTAAAATTGTTTCACAGGCCCATTTTAGTCTTTTTGGTTACCTTTTTTTGACCCCCTTCCCTCTTTGTATCTGGTTTGCAGTTTGCCTGTTTTTTGATGTTTCCCATTCTTTTAATCTTTTTGTCATGTATTTCTTTCTCTCTTTTCTTTTACTTCCATTCCACTCTTCTGTTTTCCTTCCTCTCCCTTCCCTTCTCTGCACCCTATGTAATTTGCAGAAGTTGCATAGGGGAAACAGTTGTTTTTAACTCTGAGTTTCTTGCGGCTGACCACAATGTTATATTTAGGCAGGGGCTGGAGTTAGGCCTGAAAATGACTGAGTTCACTAGCAGTGACTATGCTTCCCAGTTCAGTGTGTGTGTGTGTGTGTGTTGGTCTGAGGCTAACCAACCCTATTCAACACTTGAAGCAGGTCCTGCTGAGAACAGGTTTCCTGCAGACAAACAGGGTGCGGCCTGGGTTGGTGTGTGTTTGTCATTAAGGTTTCCTCTCTATCATGGCACAACCGGATGGGAATGCACAGATGCGGTAACTGTCTGCAGTGACACATGCACATTGCAGCGACCAATTTGAGTCAACTGGCAGCTAATGTATGTGTGTCAAGCATGACTAATATAGTTGTGGAAAAGCCCAGTTGTGTTTTGAACCACATATACATGATGGGAAGGGACTCAAATTCAATGTCTCACCATTTTACAAGCTATTCATTTTCTCAGAGAAGCACTTTAAATTGTATGTTATCTTATGGAGGACGTTTATTTGAGATTTTAGGAAACGCACTGTCTGGGTACTCCCTGGTGTCCTCTGTCTCCATTTGGCCCTTTCAGTCCTTTAACATTATACTTTTCTTCCATTTAACCTCTCTTTTTCTTTCAAAGTTTATTAAATTTATCTAGAATTGTATAATTGGCATGACAGAAGAGCATTTTTTTGACCTGTCCCATTGTCTCACTTTCTTTCTGTCCTTGTAGCACAGAGGCGTTCAGCGCCGAGCGTGGAGCAAGGGAGGGTGCCACCAAGGTGATGATCGTAGTGACAGACGGAGAGTCACATGATGGGGAGGAGCTACCAGACGCTCTGGCGGAGTGCGAGAGCAGAAACATCACGAGATACGCCATTGCTGTGAGTACATCTCATCAAGTCTTGATGGATCATTTAGAGCTGCTGCCCTAAAAGAATCATCATTTCTGGGTTTTGAGAGCTCCAGTGTTTCATGATGGTAAAAATGTTCATCCTTGATGTTCCACACGTATTGTGTGAAAGCTGTAGCTATGCTGACCATATACCCCGCACCCTCAGGCAACTGCATAATACCACCACCACTCCCCCAAAAATAACATCTCCAAATTACCAAATGAACCCCTTGGGTCTACTAAAATAGCCGAGTGGGAACAAAAACTCTTCCTTTCCAGCCCCACCCGACCCCCTCTACACACAGAAACACGCTGAGTGGTTGTATGGTTTCAGACTTAAAGGAGCAGACAGACTCTAGTGGCAGCACTACTTGCAGACCTCCCTATCCCACAAGAGGACCTGGGGAGGAGAATATGAGCCAACACTGAGAGGTTGCCACCATAGAAATATGTGTAGATGGTGACAATCAGCTACAGCACAGCTTATGTTCAAAATGAATAACAACATGCTCCCTGACTGTATTCAGATGTTCAAAAAAAGACGAAGTCATTACAACCTCAGAGGAGTATGTATGTTTACAAAGACCAAAATCAGAACTAATACAAAACAAAGATGCACAACAGGTGCGCCGCATGTCATTCCCCCTCTCTCTGCCTCCCAAATTCCTGTCTCTCTCAACTATCCCTTCAATGAAATGCAAAAAGCCCAAAAATATACTCAGAAAAAAAACAATTGAAAACAAGCAGCACAACAAATAATTTTTTTAAATCTTAAAGCAGGATGATCAGTTTATACAAATCACAACTATGAACATGGTGCAAATTAAACTGGAGGCAAAGGGTAGGCAAATGTTATTGCACAAATGTTGAGTCAGGGACTGAAATAGACCAAACTAAAGTTTAAAGATAACCCCAGTGACCTATGGAAGCTCAGTTACAACTCTTTGTGTCTGCATTTGAATCGTTGGTTGTGCTTTGTTGGAAACTGTCTGGATGATTTGTCATAAAAACGTAAAACTGATGGTTCGCATTCACCATAGTGTTATTTACAATGTTTTGTGTTTTGTTCTCTGACCTCACTGAAGGAATACACCTTGAGAAATCCAATGTCTTAAGCATTTGTCCACCCAAATTTACAGATGGCTCACCCTTTGTTTTAGTGGTATCCAATAATGCAGATTGTTTTTGGTTTTATTTGCCCTGGTTTGGAAGTATCCTTTTCTGAGATTTCTGCTGCCACACCAATCAACAGAGGTGAAAAGGTGTGTGTTGTGCACAAAGTGGTCAAAATCATAGTATAGGGCCATGTTTGTGCCTCTGAGGTATGACTTACTTGAGCACAGCAATGCTTTGAGCTGAACGCCATCATGCTCATGATAACATGTTGACAGCATTAGCATGCTAACATTTGATAAAGTAACAGTATACACAGTCTGAAATGATAAGGGAAACAAACAAAAGTGGAAAGACAAGGTAGAATGAACTTCTTTTTCCACTCTGTGTTTGCCTGAGAAGTTAGAGTGATGACAGGTAAGTTGTGCTTAATAGCAGCCATGTTTTGATGTTGATGTCAGTGCTGCTGCCCCCGTGTGTGTGTGTGTGTGCTGTGTGTGCAGTGAAAATGGCTCCTAAGGGAGGGCTGAGCTTTCAAAAGAGCATGGGCAATGCAAACTGTTTTATACATCAGCGCAGGCCAGGGGCTAAAAATGTGTGTTTGTGGAAGAGCGGTTTATGTTGAACCGTGACAAACTATGGCTCAACGCTTTCTATTTTTTTTTAACTATTCAAACATAATCATATCAGAAAACCTTTCAAATGTGGACATTTCTGTTTTCTTCTTGATTCCTCTGTGTTCATGACCAGGCTATATAAAAACCAGCAGCAGTTAGTTTGACGCCTGAGTGGAATTTTTTGGCCTCTATAAGATCTTAATGTACATATTTATAAGTTGGGTCTCTTCACGTTACACATTTCACCCCTCGCCACCAGCTATCCTTTGAAAACAGAGGATTTCCTTAGTTTGCTTGGCAGCTGGAGTCACAGGGGGAGATTCTTGGGTTTGGTTTCTCTTATGGAATTTTCTCATTTGTACTTCAGGCGTTAAGCCATAGGCCACTGCTGCCACAGTATATCTTGTGCATCCGTCATCTCTTCACGTCTCTGCTAGGCCTGTGCACCTCATTTACAAATCTCCGGTGGCCACCATTTCCTTCTGTCTCATGTTTTGCGAGTAAGTTTGTGGCCTTTAGGTATTGCTTAATTACTGGTAAATTACACAGGCAATGACACAGCTAAGACGTGTGTTCATTTTCATGTAAGAGAATTAAATCCTGCAGCTCCAGGTTACTTGTGTGCTACTTCAGATTTGTGGGGGTGGTGCTGGCTCTCTACTCTCTTTGCTCAAACTACAGACTGTGATATCTCTCTTTGCTGCCTTAAACGTTCCTCTAAAACATGGAGAAGCAATTGCTCTGATGCATGCCAAACTATCTGTTTTTTCTCACTTTCTCTACCTTTCTCTGTTTCCAGCACAATCTCTCAATGTTTTATTGAACCTGTGTTGTCTGTTGATTCATTCTCTGTATTTTCTCTTACAGTTTTTTTTCTCTCTCTCTCTCTCTGTCTCTTTTTCCCACGCTGCACTCCAGGTTCTGGGTCATTATATCCGCCGGCAACAGGACCCCGAAACGTTCATTAATGAGATCAAGTATATCGCCAGCAATCCCGATGACAAATACTTTTTCAATGTGACCGATGAAGCTGCGCTCAATGACATTGTGGATGCCCTGGGAGACCGTATCTTCACTCTGGAAGGTGTGTGCAACAAGAAAGCAGCAGTATAACATTAGCACTTTAAGTCATTAGCACTGAAGATCACTGGTGTTGCAGGCAAATTTTACAATAATCCATCAAGTTTCAGAAATGGTTTTGTCACATGACGGCACATGTTCTATTTGTTAGTCACAAGCAAAAGCATAAAGATACAGATTTTTACTGTATAATGTATAGAGATGGGATGTTTTTTCCACTAATGTAGATCATTCGAGCATGTATTAAGGAAATGACCAAATCCAAATCCTGACTGTTACTCAGATGATAAACTTCATCCGCACATTCTCTGCATTAAAGTATAGATTTATTTATGTCAAGCAAGAAAAAGTAACGTGCAAAGTCGAATAACAGCTTTAGTTGGTCATACATGCATATGATCTGAAAAATATTGGATTCATATACACAGAATTATAACATGTAACTAAGTTAGTTTTATTTCCAGTGTATAATGGTATTTACAGGAAATAAACTCAAATTACCCACTTTTCAAGTAGATATTTGAATAATAAGTTTTCCTGCTGTGAAATTATAGATAATTTGGTTCCCATTATAATTTTTATGTTCTCTGGGCTTAAGATATGTTTAAACCCATGGTATTCACAGTTTTTTCTTCTGCACTATTGGTTTAATCAGATTATCGGAGAAACGAAACCTGTAGATAATGTCTGAGAAAGGAGAAGAAATGAAAGTACAAGAATGTGAGTCAGAGGTGGAGAGGGATCAGTGTAGAGAATGGAAGGGAGGGAAAAGTGTGAAAAAAATAAACAGGAGCCCTGCAGAAAAAGCAAGAAAAGGAAAAGAGGACAGAGGGAGTGTGTAGGTAGTCATGGGAATATGAGAGGAAGGCTGAGGAAAGTTGATGCCACCCTGTAAAAGTTCAAGGAAACCAGAGAGGAAAGGACAGGAGGAAAGGAAAGGGCGAGGCACGTCTGCCACCTGGGGTCTTCAGGATGAGAGTGTTAATGATGCCATCTAGATCAGATGCTGAGGGGGGAGAGGAAGGAAGGGAGGGGATGTGTAAAGAAACATGACGATGGAAGGTGCTGACTCATCTCTGTCCACCTGCAGGGACACTGGGCTACAACGAGAGCTCGTTCCACATGGAGATGTCCCAGATTGGCTTCTCCACACACACACTGGATGTGAGTCCGACCTGTAGTTTTTCACCTGTTTGTGAAGTGAATGAGCTGTACCTGTGTTTCTCACCCCCTTTCTGCTCTGTTCTTCAGGATGGCATTTTATTTGGGATGGTCGGTGCCTATGACTGGGACGGTGGAGTGTTGAAGGAGGGGACCAATGGACGCATCATGCCGCCCAGAGAGGCTTTTGAGAGCGAGTTCCCACTGGAGCTCAAAAATCATGCTGCTTATCTAGGTAACAACATATCGTTCCACTGAACACACCACTCAGAGGATCATTACTGGTATTTTTCATATGTTGGTGAATGACTATCACAGATAGTTCCGAGTGAAGGCCTTGATGAGTCCTCCCTCCAGAGTGGTCCATTTATGTGCTGTTGGGAGGCTCCAACATGAGGGACTAGCTAGAGTAACTTCACAACAGTCTTATAATCAGATTGACTTGTCATTTTAGTTTCAATTCATTTTGTTATTTCTTTTTAGATTTGAATATTTTATTATTGGGTGGCAATTCAGAGTCTGAAACCAGGCTAACCTGCAAGGGCAAAAATAAACAGTGGGCCACAGTTCAACCACACTACTCCCCACAAGTTAGTTTGTCAGTCTGATTGATTGAAAGTCTATTTAAGAATATGTACATCTGTAATATGTAAGTCTGAGCTCAGCCAAAGTATTGGAGTTGTGAAACAAAATCTTTTGACTCACTGTCTCTGACAAGCAAATCCAATTATCACAATATACCCACCAAACAGTGAACCAGGGGTTTTTTGGGGCTCCTGAGTGTCTGGTGCTCCAGTGAACTGGCTTTAACTGGCTGTCTGCAAAACAGAAACTTCTTTCTTTGCAATAAGCTCCAAAATACACATGGCCCTATTCAAAACATCCTTGTGTGTTCAGAAAGTTACTTTGAAAGACAAACAATGTGCAAACAACCTGTGAATGCACTCCTGTTCTCCAGCTCACCCTCAAAACACAAATGACAGACCTTTTCCACATGCACTTAAACACAACACCGCAGTGGGATTTCCAAAACTACATTTTAAACTGCGTAACATGATATAAACATCGACAGAAAATAAAAACAACATGATACATTACCTATCTGAGAGTTGTTTTACAAGCACTTAACTGGAGGCCAGAGTTTGGGCAGCAGTGTGTAATGACGTGTCTGTAAACATGTTTTCAGGTTACACAGTGTCATCTGTGATAGTTGGGGACTGGAGGAGACTGTATGTAGCCGGGGCTCCCCGCTTCAAACACAAAGGAAAAGTCATCCTGTTTGAACTCAGCAATGAAGGCGATGTCAACATCGTACAGGCCCTCAATGGAGAACAGGTAACACTCTCTGCTTGGGTCTCTCATTCTTCCTAGTCATTTTCATTTGTTCATGTATTGGAGCAGAAACAGCAGGAATCTCGTGTTAGAGACCAACTCCAGGACTCCATCTACTGGCAGTGAGATGTAATTACATGTTCCTGTGTACAGATTGGATCCTACTATGGCAGTGAGGTGTGTGGGCTGGATATCGACCAGGATGGCATCACTGATGTCCTTCTGGTCGCTGCTCCAATGTACCTTGGCTCAGGAAACAAAGAGGCTGGCCGAGTGTACATCTACACCCTCAGTGGGGTAAAACAGTGACATTGATCTCTCTTTTCTATAGTGATGATTACATCATTGTAAAAACACACAACTTTTATCAAGTTCTTGTGAGGATTTCATAACAAGCTACCTCCTCTAACTCTTCCACCTCTCTTCCCTCTTCTCTCTGGTCCTTCAGGAAGAGGTGTTTGTTTCTAATGGTACTCTGAAGTCAGATGAAAAGTCTCAGGATGCCAGGTTTGGTTATGCACTGGCAGCCGCTCCTGACCTCAACCACGACGGCTTCACTGATCTGCTGGTGGGAGCCCCATTGGAGGATGAGCACAGAGGAGCCATCTATGTCTACCATGGAGATGGTATTTACGTCAACCACAATTATAAACAGGTACCTGCCGTTTACCCACCACAACCACAAACTCACCGGCACTTTTCAGGAATAAACTAACTAACTAACTGTTTTCGGCTCTGCCTCTCTCATCCTCACAGCGTATTCCTGGGTCATCGATTTCTCCCTCCCTGCAGTATTTTGGCCGCAGTGTGAGCGCTCGGCTCGACTTGGATGGAGATGAGCTAATAGACTTGGCAGTGGGAGCACAGGGCAGTGCTGTCCTGCTCAGGTGGGTCGGCACAGAGGAAGAAAGGCACTGAGGGAAGGGAAAGTCATTGCCAGTGCCAATTTTATTTTTATAGCTGCAAGCACTGGGATAAAATTAATCCAGCCAGATTGTTGCCACATCTGAAATAAACAATATAATAGAACAATATGACTTGATCAGGTTGATTAAAATCATATAATGGCTAAAAACTGAAGTTTTTTCCAATGACTGTTTCTTCTTGTCTGCAGCTCTCGAAGCATAGTACAGATCAATGTGAGCCTGTCCTTCCAGCCTCACTCTATCAATGTCATTCAGAAGACCTGCCAGAGGGGTGGCAGAGAATCAGCCTGTCTGAATGCCACCGCCTGCTTCACAGCTGTCTCCCGCTCCCCTGGACCACACAGCAACAGCTTTGGTATTTTTGAAAAACCCCATACTCACTTATAACAAGAAATATAAGTGTTGAAAACTGGCCAGGCACGCAGATCATTGTCAAAAAGTCTATTTTCCAACACTCGCCATCTGTCTCAATTACCGGCTCTCTCCTCAGATCTGTGGGTGTCAGCGATGTTGGATGACAGGAAGTTGTCAGCCCGGGCCCTGTTTGATGACAGCTCCCACAGACAGACTCAGCTGGCAGTCAGAGTTCACACAGGACAAACTCTCTGCCACAAGCTGCCTTTTCATGTCTATGTGAGCATCTGCACACAAACCAGCTACATTAAAACACCTCTCAGCTTCTAGACACATGCATCAGGACAGACAAAATGACACGTGTGACCCTTTTTTTCACAGGACACAGCAGATTACATCCGTCCAATCAGCTTCTCACTGCGTTTTAAGATAAATGACACTGAGAGCGGTCCTGTGTTGGACGAAGGCTGGCCAACCACTGTCAAGAAATCTGTGAGTCTCGTATTGTCTCATATTGTGGCACATTTACTTCATTTTTTTCCATTAAACATGCTATGCTCTCAACTTTCCCCACTGCAGATCCCCTTCTTTAAAGACTGCGGTGAGGATGACGTGTGCACGACGGACCTGGTGCTACAGGCTCATATGGACATCTCTGGGACGAGGTACAGATATGGGACATTCCTCTCTTCGCTGTATCCTCTCAGTTGTTTGGTTTTCAGTGAGTTTCCATTGTGTTGTCTCCACAGACAGAAGCCTTATGTGATTCGCAGCCCTCGTAGGCGTCTGGCGGTGGAGGTGCAGCTCCAGAACAGACTGGAAAACGCCTACAACACCAGCCTGACGCTGCACTATTCACGCAACCTGCACTTCTCCAGCCTCAGCATTCGGGTAGACGACACTCATATCCTGCTATCGCATACAGTATAGCACCATGTGTAATGAAACCATAAGCATGTATCAACATACACTACCTACCACAGCCTCTTCTTCTTCATCTCTCTTTTATGATAGGAGGATGCCCACTTCAAGATTGAGTGCACAGCTCTTGGTACTAACAGCCACTTGTGTAATGTCAGCTATCCAGTATTTCGCTCCCAGTCAAAGGTACGTCTGTGCCAAGGAAAAGGCTCCATCACTCTCTCAACTCGTCCCACTCACACTTCACTCCCTCCATCTGAAATGTGTCACTCCAGCAGCCTCTTCTCTTGTGTGTTTTCAGGTTAACTTCATGTTGGAATTTGAGTTCAGCTGCACGTCATTGCACAATCGAGTGCAGATGAAGCTCAATGCTGCCAGGTAGCCCACTAAAGCAGCATGTTCTGGGGACCCCATGCATGTTTTGTAATTCAGTTCCACAAAAGCAAACTCATGATATTTCCTCTTGTTTGAAAGGCGTTATAGCTTGTGTAACCATCTG
The DNA here is from genome assembly GCA_021432705.1 of Caranx ignobilis. Taxonomy (NCBI): domain Eukaryota; kingdom Metazoa; phylum Chordata; class Actinopteri; order Carangiformes; family Carangidae; genus Caranx; species Caranx ignobilis. Next base: position 7,776,733 of record MU270012.1, on the reverse strand, counting down.
GTTGTTTTACAGTGACAGTGTGGAGAGAGAGGACACTCTGGGGGACAACAGTGTTCAGCTGCAGAGTTTTGTTCAGTATGAGCCTGACCTTTTCATCAGCAGGTATGTGTGTGTGTGTTTTAGTTCCTCTTTGGTTAAATGCATGAGTATTAACAGCCTGTATTTCTGTGCAGTGACTCCAATTTGAACCGATATGAGGTTCATCCCACTCGTACAGTGTCGGAGGCAATTGGACCAGAGTTCTACACACACCTCAGGGTCTGTCTCATATGCTCATTACAAAACATGTAATTCAACACATGGCTTTAGGTTGTGTGGAACATCCATTACGAAAAATGGGACAAACTCCGAGCATTATTTGTTCTGTTTGTAGCTGCAAAACCTCGGCTGTTACTCTGTGAGTAATTTGGAGTTGAGGCTGCATCTGCCCTCTGTGGCTGCAGGACAAAGTGTCTTCATGACTATCACCGATGTCTTCTCATCCAACGTGAGTAGTGCTTCTGTGAGTAGTGTGAATTCATCTCTTTTAGATCATATCTGATGTATTTAAATTGCCCCATAGGCTACAGGGGTGAACTGCAGTGTGCTGAGTGATCTGACCCAGCTGAAGGCCAGACAGAGAGACGTGCGTCCCCTTCATCCTGAAGACATGATGCAGAATGACATACTGGTGAGACCACCGGCAGCACAGCAGCTACTGAACAGTGTGCAGCAGCTGCATGCATGTAATGTGCTTATATGTTTATATCTGTTCATCTAGAACTGTAGCAGGTCATGGTGTACAGAGGTTGTGTGTCAAGTCCAGCAACTTCTGAAAGGGCAGGCTGCTGTCATTCGTGTCAGCCGCAGAGTCCATGATGACTTTTTCAGAAAAGTGAGATCAACACATATTCACACATACAGACGCTTCTTTCAGCCCAAATCTTCTGTCTTATGGCACATACACTGGTCATCACCTCTGTGTCTCTTTTTTGTAGGCCAAATATAAGTCAGTGAAGATAATAGGTGCCTATCGCCTCTCAGCTCAGGAGACTAACCTCATCACTCTGGGTACAGGAACAGTCTGGAGGGAGGTAAGACAGCCATGGTGGGATTTGGAGTGGTACAATCAGAAAATCATTTACAGAGCATTTGTCTTTTCTTAACTCTCCCTTCTTGCTTTTTCCTCCAGACTGTACTGGAAGTATTAAAGGGCCGAGCTATTCCCATCTCGCTCTGGATTCTGATCGGCAGCATCATTGGAGGTTTGCTGCTCCTGGCCCTTATCATTTTCGCACTGTGGAAGGTACGTGTTACATTTCACTTTAACTTTTGTTAATGCTTCAGATTTCAGCAAATTACAGTGTTATTTAATATATAGGTGGGATCAATGATATGCTTCATGGTAGCGAATTGTACATAGGGTTAGTTACAGAAGACTGCACTTTAAGGTCGCTCTGATGAAGAGTACTGATATTAGAGAGGCACTGGTATTTTTGTCAGATTTTCATATCATGAACAATTGCACCTACTGATAGGTACCTAGAAAGCGTTTCATAATCTGAAGCATTATCTAAATCCACACAAATGCAAGTTAAAAGAAAATACCAGAATGTGCTTTGGACAGAGAATCAATCCTCCATCTCACTTCCCAACAGCTGGGGTTCTTCACACGCAAACACAGAGGAGAGGATGAAAACCACGAGGACTGAGCCCAACTCTTGCTGCCATGACAACGGTCATTTACTATGACAACTACCACATGATCTGAGTCCAGCTCCCACCAGGCACACAGATAATCCTGGGACTGGACTCACGACACAGATGTAACAGGGCCCTTCAGGACCAAAGAGAGCATCACGAGGGTCAAACAGAAAATGCACTACCCACTATTTCCAGGGTTGGGAGCACTTGTGTAAATAATCATTTTTTTCTAATTTCTAAGGAAAACCAAAGTGTATTAAACCACAATACTTCTATTTAATATACAGAAATCTTCATGGTTTTATATTTCAAGCAGTCACTTTGTCCTATGTCTGTCCTACAGTTTTGTGTTTGTTCTTTAATGGAATTAAAAGTGTTGTTAAGTTTTATTGATCTCACTTTATTCATTTACTGATGCAAGCAGTAAAAACAAGTACTTTATTCCAAACTGAAACAATCCAGCTAGAAACTTCAAAGCAGTCAAACTTGACAGCATTTATACACAAAAAACCAACAGCAAAATTTTCAGAAGTACTAGGGTTGAGGTGCTGTGCTCGTACATATGACTCAACTTGTGGATGTGGCAGTGGAGTTGATGTAGGACTCTAGAAGAAAGATGGTTTCATCTACCTGGTTCTCTGCTGAATCCAACCTGGAAGAAAAAAGTAATAATAGTAAAAATAATGAGAGTCACAGCGACAAACCACAGAGGTGACTGACATCTGTGTTAAAGGGAATTGTAGTTTTGTTTTGTATTCGTACTTATTGATATGGAGCCGTAAAGACTCTAGTTGCTGCCTTTCGGGAGGAGTGATCATCTCCTCAACCTCGGTCAGCTGTTCCGGCTCAGCCCCGCTGGCCTGCAGAGATGCCAGGATGGCTTCAATTCGCTGGGATTTCTCCAGCAGACGCCTGTTGATCAAACATAAAACCAAGCAGCCCATTCATTTATGGCACAATGCGAAAGCCGGATTACTTTTAAAAACGTATCATATTAAATTATCTGGCTAAGACACAGAAAACACGAGGACACAGGACACTCACTTGCTCTCTTTGGACTCAAACAGGCGTCTCTCTATGAGGTTGGCCACTGTCTGCACAGAGAAAAATGTCAAACTCAAAAAACACGAATAAAAAAAAGTAGAAACCTGTGTGAACTGAACAGAACAACTTATGTTCATGGTTTTACCTTGTAGCAGTTCTGAAGCAGCATTCTTGCGGTTGAGAGTTGGTTGACGGTGTAAAGATAAAAGGTACGAGAGGGAGCATAGTCAGGAGTCTTTGGGATTTCCTGAAGAATAAAAAATATAACAGTAATGCAGGGAGGATGTGTAGGATGATTAAATGAACAGCAGCTGCTCCCTTGAATTTGATGACTCAAATCATCTGATCTGAGTGTGTCTCTTCCAAATGTCAGTTAGTGAAATAGACGGATTGGCCACTTTTGTTTAAGTCTTCCTGCATCTTTGAAAAGATTACACTCCTGTGTGGTTTTAAAATATCTCATTCACTTAGTGCATCTTAAAAATGTGGGCCAAATAATTTTCAAAGTAGGTTTTTGGATCAGATATATTTTGGATTATTTCTGCCCAGGCGGCCACTCATGTTAATACACTCATAAAACTGACTTGAAGAGATCTGAAACTTGCCTCACACTTGCCTTATTTATCTATTTTTGAGTGAGGACAGTTGTGGCAGCTGATCCATGGCGTATTTAAATTGATCTGTTCTGATGTCAAACTGCTTAATCAGAGTCTGAGTTCGGGTACCAGCTCAGTAACGACCGGATGCAACAGAAGGAACAGTGAAAGCATCGTCCTGTGTGAAGCACCTACCTGTAGCTGGACCAGGTTCTGTGAAAGCAGCGTGTAGAGCATGTCTTTAGCCTCCTTGGCTGGAATCATTGCAAAATCCTCCACCTGCTTCTGTTCCAGGTGACGTTTCCTTAGCAACAGACGGAAGATGCGTGCTGACCGTGAACCAAACCTGACAACAGATTAGATATGAAAGAATGAATGTGGTTTTGACGGCAGAATAATCACATGTAAACACAGTTAAAACCTCTCTCACACACACATACACTGACCTCTCTTGTACTACAGACTCTAGTGTGGCCCGTGCCAGATTGGCCAGTGCTCTGTGCATATCTGAGAGATGAGTTAAAAAAAGTGAACACCCCTTTTTCATGAATTCAATGGTATGAACCAGCATGACGACTCTTGAAAACACTCTTAAATTAAAAAAAGGATACTGACAACGTACATCCCTCCTCCACTCTCACCAGCCTTCCCCACAAACTCCATCTAGGAAATGGAAAAAGGACGAGTGGATGAAAAAAAAAAAAAAAACATACTTGTGAATAAAACTGAACAACACATAAGGTGCCTTGAAGAGGTCATACCGGGTCGTCCACCAGCAGAGTGAGGTACTGGTCCAGAATGGGTCTGAGGATATTGTAGCTGCTCGGGAGAGATCGAAAGATCTCATTGGCTGAGAGCGGCTTTGTGCAGGTGGCTGTGGGCGAAGTCGTCACCTCACTCATCCTCAGCATCGTCCGCACTATCTCACTGCTGGTCTGAGATGTAAAAATGAAAGGATTTACAAAGATGAGAAAGTATTGTAATCTGAATCAGAAAGTGTTAAAGCTCAGAGTTTGGATGCACTGTAGCTGTACTCGCTGTGACATCTTCTCCTCTTCCTCAAAACTATATGGCTGAAGCATCTGTTCCTCTTTCCAGATTGTGTAACTCCTCAACATTAAATTCATCAGTTTGACTTGCAAAGGCTTGAACCAGCTAATTAAATGCAGCAAGGTTTTATGTGATTTACAGTGTGTTGGTGCTCAGATGAGTTGTGGTCAGGTTGGATTGGACAGGTACAGTATATCTCTATTTATTCTAGCAGATCAGGAGGGGTTACTGATGTCTCTCATATAAATCTATCCCTTTGGTCCACGCTAAAACTATCTGGTAGATTTATTATTATTACTGGGCCAATTTATCCTGGCTTTTTTCAATATTGTCAAATTAATCTTCAGACCATTTAGTCTTAGGTGGAGATTTTAACCGCTGGCTGAATCCTTACTTGGATCCATCTTTAGCTATCCAAAGCGCTGTGTCCAAATCTGCTAAAATAATCTGAACTAATATGGAGGAGTTTCATGTCTGAACCTTGGCAGTTGGTTTATCTGTCTAAAAAGGAATCCCCCAAGTCCACTACACTTTCACAAACACTGATTTCTCTTTGGTTCATAATAGACAGACTGCATCTGTTTTTGGTTGTAAATATGATTCAATTGTTTTATCAGACCATGTCTGTTTTCAAAGAATGTTTTTTAAGTCAACAATACTCCAGATGTGGGAGCGTCCATACTGTGGGAAACCATGAATGCGTTCATCAGGGGTGAGATAATCTCTTTGGCCAGAACAGCATGCAGTACATCTTGTTTAATCTCTCTCCTACATTTCCTTTTATGTCTTCTCTGTCCAAATTTTATGGACATCATGATTTTCTGGCAGATATACACTGAATCTTAGTAAACTTGAGGTGTTTTCTGTCAATAAGCCTTCCAGAGAATATCTGCGTCACAATCAGCCCCTTAAAACTGCCAACTCTATTTTTGTTTATCTTGGTAAATATGCGCAGATACACTAGCCAATGTTCTCAAGGAGAAGTTTAATCAGACTTGTCTTTTTCTGCTGGAATTTCTCAGCGATTTTCTACTTCTTCTTCTTCTACTTCTATTTCAAGCCTCCAAGTTTAAAACTGACCTGGTCCAGTTTGTTGGCTACAGCGCTGATGATGGCCTGGTCTCTGAAGTGGAGATGGAACCTCTCAAAATTCACCTGCCAGTAAATCCCCTCATCACCATGAGTCTGAACAAGAGAGCCAGAGAGCATGTGAAAGAGGCAGAGAAAACACAACCTATACAATATGTAGGAGAAAGGAGAATGAGAAGATTAAAAAGGTAATAAAAAAAAAAAACATCAAAGCACTCACATCTGTATCTAACTTAGCCTTCTTTGCATTCCTTTGGTCCTCTCCCTCCTCACTGGAGAGCTGCCGTTTTCCTCGCCCAATGAGTGTGACATGTGGCAGTTTGTAGCAGTCGGGGAAGCTCTCTGGTGTGGGCTGCGGGGTGCTAACGGGGGTGGCAGGAGTGGCTGGGGTAGCAGGGGTAGCAGGGGTAGCAGGGGTAGCTGGAGAGGCGCTGTCTGTTGTTGCTGCTGCTGCACCTTGTGGAGGACAGCGCTGAAGGAAATGAGTCTCCACCAGTTTGGAGAAGGCAGAAGACACTTCACTGTAATCCATGCTGTGCCCCTCTACAATAAGAAATACAAGAACAATACAGCAACTTTCCATCATTACATCCCACACAAATCCCATGTAAGACATCAAGTCATTGTATTTAACACCAAACTTTAATATCAAGGCCACAAGTTACTCTAAAGAAACATTAATATCACAAGTCCCAATATTCAAAATCACCTATCATATGGGTCTTGGTTGTGACCTTGTTCTACACTCATGGTGGGGAGTTGCTGATTGACAGATGTCATGGCCTATCACGCTCATCTGTGATGGTCCCCACTTGCTTGTTTCCCACGCAACTTTCCACCCTTTCGACCAAATTTAGATTTTCCTGTATCTACCATAAGCGGTAAAGCCCCAGTCCAGGTGTCAAAACCTTCCACTCATTGTTTGATGCAGATGTCAAGATACTGACCCTCCATGTTCTGCGTGAGGCGGTCGGCGACGGTCTTAACAGTGCTGCTCATGGTCATGTGACCTCTCTGTAGTAACTCCTCTACAATAAGCTCTCCGGTGTCACCGTACAGTGTCTTTGCGGTGTAGATGTAGCGTGGGTAACGCAGGATTCTCAGTATTCGGTCACAGCTGGTCAGATACTCTGTGGGACTCCCCGGTCCTTTATGGCCTGAGCTGAAAATACAGACCCCATGCTGCACAAGTACACACAGAGACTTCTTCACCTGCATTGAGACAGAAATAAAAAAAACACTCTTTACTAGAACATAAGCAGTTCATTTATCAAATTAAGGCAGAAAATTCATTTGAATATTTGCTGTAATGTATTGTGGTGTATTGTGCTGCACCTATTGCTCAAAACAGTAGTGTTGTCAATAATCATATAAAAGAACCTGACATCTACCACAGCAAAGACTATGAGTTTATAAACAGTTTTTTTGTGCAGGGTCCCTGATCTGATTCTGACCCCATGCTACATGTCAATGTAGCATAATTATGTAACAAGAGTGCATGTAAACACAATGATATTACACTAGCATGGATCAACTGACCAATGGTCAATCTACAAGACACAGTAAGAACAGAAGTGGTACCAGGTCCAGTGAGATGCCAGTCTCATGAATAATTGTTCTTAAGGCTTGTGCTCCACTTCTGAGCAGGTGTGTTCCCACTTTTTCCACCAATTCTCCGAAGTGCTCCCGCAGCAGGAGACCACACAGACGCACTTCCTGGGCAGTCATCTGCACAAACATAGAAAAACACACAAACAATCACAGGAGTCAGGTTTAGGCTCATTACAAGTTTTCCAACAGCCTGTATCAACACAATATTCAATATAACACAGCTGTGCTTTTAATGTGCAGTATCCTGAAGAACACCTGAAATGAATAAAGCACAGATTAAAGGCGGTGGATCGTCATTGGGACCTGAGTGAGTGTGCCAGTTAAAGGGCCACTGAATGGTCAGGTTTTAAAAAGAAATGGATGCATTTTGCACAATATGTGAGATACTTTTATTTCTACTGTGTTGAAAGAAGGCTGCTGTTGTGACTGGCTGCTATGAATAAATAAATATATATATTTTTAAATCATGTTTCCTCCGCTGTTTTCATTTTATTAAATTACTCCTTTATTGCATCGGCCATGGTGGAGAGACTTATTTGGACTAAGTGACCTGAATCAGACTTGGAGTTAGTGCCTTCCTCATCTGTCCTATATTCAGCCTGCAGCATAAAAACGGACCAAAACAGCCAGAGATATAAAGGATAATCTCCAGAGACAAGGAGAGGGTGTCCTGCACTTAAAAAAAAAAAAAAAAAAAAAAAAAATTGTTAAACGTGGCAACTTTTTTTGAAAACATCATCACTTTACTTTTGGTGCCTAAAACTTATTTAGGGTATAAATAAGTACACAGATCAGAGAGTTGTGTACATATTTAGGCTAAATGTCAGTCTTACATGACTTTATACACAGATTTCTAGACACAACAAACAGCAATAAACAGCTTCACTGCTTGAGAAAAATGAGAGCCAGACTATTTTTACTGTCGCTTATCCCCTACTCCTGAAAGAGGCTACGCAGTAAACAGACAAACTGTTTGAGCGCGAGCTAACGGCTAACACAGGTGAACATGATGTGGTGTGAAACGTGTGTTACCTTGATAATATTTTCACAAACCTTTGAGGACAGAGGCTATCGTAGTTTTCAAGCATATCACAGACAAGAGAACAAAACACATGCGGCTCCTCACTGTCAACACACGAGCACTTCCGCTCTCCGGCTCCTCTCGCTCGGGATTGCCCCGGCAGAGGCGCGGTGCATGCCGGGCTGGAGGCGGACAGCTGTCCTCCGCTTGTGGAGGACCGACGTCAGTGTTTGTGTGCTGGTCTGGGGAAGATGGCGGAGGCTGCGGCTGTTCCCCCGCATCGATTTTTCTGTCACTGTTGTAAAGGAGAAGTAAACCCCAAACTCCCGGTAAGGCAGGCGGTTTTCTCTCTTTATCCGTCACCCTCTGCTGTGTAATATGCCCGGTTGACAAGTCAACCTTTGTCCGAAATACCGTTTGTTTCGCCCGGTTGCTACAGCTAAACCCTAGCTAGATGTTAGCAGTTAGCGGCATTTGTTGTTGTTACTCACTAAATAAACTCGTGACACTCGCAGATGTCTTGGTCAAAAATAGGAAATAAGAGGCAGATATCGACAGGTTTTATTAGTTTACATGTTTGTGACAGTTTTGTCAGAAAAGTCGACACTTGACATCAGCTTGGGGTTGTTGTGTTTGTGCACAAAACAACACAAACAGCTGAGAGACAGAGGGTTTGTGATACTACCTTGTCATTGAATTGTACAAACTACATGTTTCAAATCAGATTATCCTGGTTTTCAGGTGTAGTTTCTGGTAAAACATACCAGACGGGAGGCGTCGGGGGAATTTTCGGGAACACAAATGTGGTTGCTTTCAGTTTTAAAGTCAAAAGTGAGAACAACATAATGTCTGGACCTTGGCCTGACATATGATTTCTACAGACGTTCATTAACTTTTTTTGTTTTAAACCATTTTCAACACCGTAGACAGTTGTGAAAGTTTCATATTGACTCTCATATGCCAGTTTACTAGGTACATGCAGCTAACACTAATTTGGTCTCAACAGCCCTGCAGTAAATCCTAGACTCATAAAAGTTATAAGGCAAAGGTTTGTTAATAGTGTAAGAGAAGTGATGGTTCAACTTCATGGTCGTTGTGGAAGCTGTTTGTGGTGCTGTATACTTGTATCGCCTCGTGCAGGCTAGAGTTAAAATGATGTTTATTGAAGTTTATTAATTAGTTAACTCTCAGACTACACTGATCATCGATTAATTGTTAAAACTTAAATGTCGATGTTTTGTTTTCATTTTCTTTCTCTATATTTCCAGACACTCACTCTTGATGGTGCATCATATTAGACATGATATCTTTGGTTCCAATCTAATATTAAATCTAAATCTAAAAACACCACCTGTATGTCAGGAGATAACTGTGATGGGCATCTTTTTAAAGTTTATGCATCATATTGACCAAACGATTTTTCCATTAAGCAACCTTTAAATGACTAGCAGATTAACCAAATGAGAAAATAAGATTGGAAGCTGTGTAATATATATATTTAGTTTTCAGTCAGTCCAACTGATGAACTTCCTGACTGCAGATTCAGTCTTTATTTTTAAGGTACGGTTAAGGGTACTTTCCCTCTGCGCTGTCACAGACTCTAAACAGGCCTGCTTGTCTCAGGCACACTCAATCCTGTGGCATGTCTTCACTGAGCCAAGTGACTGCAACACCCGTGTTTATCACTTCGCACTTCCATAGTATATCCCAAGGACCATCTCCCAGTTCTGTGTCCATTTATACAACAGAGAATAGAACTTCGGGGCAAATGACACACATTGACATTGGCTGTTTATGAAGGGATTTCCTCATCATTTTGATTGTCAGTGACTTTGAGAACGGTACAAATATGTATTCTCATTTCAAAGGCACACAGTCAGCTCCAAACAGAATACCATACAAATAAATAAAATAGTATGAGAGGTTGTTATTTTGGTGACCTACTTTTTTCATAACTCACCATAAAGCAAATATATTGGTCTAAGCTCTCATAACCCTGTTTGAATATTAAATGACCCCATGTTGAAAAACCCAGGCTTACGTTGAGTGGACAACCGCTGTACTAGGTGGCAGTGGAGTGTTTTCCTCATTCTGTTGCAGCAGCGTCTTAAAACACTGCACGCTCTAGGTGTGGTTGGCAGACCAGCTCTACCTCCTGGGTTGCATTCATCAAACACAGGTTGTCATACAAATCTAGCTGATAGTATCCTCTCAAAGACAAGGTGACAAAGTGTTCTTTTCGTGACAAAGCCAGGCGGCACTAGGTGCTTACAAAGACTTCACAATTCCCCTCTAAGACTGAGTGAATATTTTCTATACGTTACATCAGATTAAACTTTTTTTCATGTGTAAAGCAAGAACAGCAACTTTGAAGTTTATTGTTGATTTAACTGCAACTTTCAATTTAGAAGAGAAAATTGTAATACAATAAAACCATGTCATTCGTTTTGACACATTCCCTGCTCTTAACTATTTTATATCATTGTCAACCAAATGTCCTCAGGTTTAAGACATTTGAACATGTCACCCCAGTTTCTAAGGAATGACTCAGACTTTGTTGTCATTCTCTCCAGGAGTACATCTGTCCAAGATGTGATTCAGGGTTCATAGAGGAAGTAACAGAAGACTCCAGGTGAGACACTTTTGATTCTTATCTACTGCACAGCTCATCTAAACACAGCGTGAGATGTTATGGCCTGTTAGTGCCAGGAACAAATTGGGCCGACGGATCTTTTACATATTTTCTTCAGCCTCTTAACAATGAACCAACATGTTATGCTGTGAAACTTGTAGTCTCAACGTGCTATTTTATTCCCAAGCCAACACTGAACTTGAACATGCATGTAGAGACATTGCTCATGATGTGTCTTTTGTCCCCTTGTGCGCTGTTTCCCTCAGTCTCCTAGAGGGCGGTGCTAACGGGATAGATGACACAGCCACACAGTTTGCAGAGGTACGAGATCTGAGGGATTCTGGGGGGAACAGGGTGGGGAAGGGGGCAAAGAGGAAATGCTGCAATCATTCAATGTGTTTTGATTAATTCTCCCTTCTCCTGTTATCTTTCCTTTCACCCCTGTCTTTTATCTTGCTCCCTGTTTCCCCCTCCATAAACCTACTTTCTATCTAAAAATTCTATTTCCTTCGACTGGCCTCCTGTTTCCTCCTCTGTCACATTGCGACAACCCTGTAGCTATGGCACTTATTGTTACTGGAGCGGCCATTTACAACAGACAGTGACACCCCCGACTCAGAACCTCGGCTCCCTGGAGGACGCCTGGGAAGTCTCAGCGACCTTGGAGGGTTGGGTGGAGGACCAATTGGGGGGTCAGTCCCAGCAGGTTTAGGGGGACCTATGGGTGGTCTACTAGGAGCTGGGGAACACTGGGGACCAGGGCGCCCTCCTCGCCTGCACAGCCAGAGGAGATACCGGTCCAGAGGCAGCAGCAGGCCAGACCGCTCGCCTGCTGTGGAAGGGTGAGTAACTGTCTCCTGTCTCGATCACCGTCCTCTTGGCTCTCCTCTCTGACTTACATCCTCCCACTTATGACAATGACAGCGCTATTTATGTTGTTACAATCCAAAATGTTCTTATTTTTTGGCAGTGACATTAACTGTACTGTATTTTCACTGCATGCTAGGATTGTGCAACAGTTTCTTGCTGGCCTCTTTGCTAGCTCTGCAGTCCCTGGGTCGCCCCCGCTCTCATGGTAAGATGACATTAGAGTAGCTGCACAGTGGTACTACTATTGTCACAGGGTAGCACTATTTCTTGTAAGCTTGAGTCGTTTGCGTGTCTTTTTCAGGACAGGGATGCTGCACTCTAACCCAGGGGATTATGCCTGGGGACAGGGAGGGTTAGACGCCGTGATAACACAGGTAAACCAAAGTTAACACAACTTCTTGCCCACTTGTGTCACCTTTTAATTTTTCTTCAGTTTACCATTGTGTGTTTGTGTGTAGTTACTAGGTCAGCTGGAAAACACAGGACCTCCTCCAGCAGAGAAAGAGAAGATCTCTTCTCTCCCAACTGTCAATATCTCTCAGGAACAAGCAGGTGAGACACCCTTCGTAGTTCCTGTCTAAATGTATCTGTGCTTATATGATGTTTGTTTCAGTTAGAGCTAGACAAGTGGCTAAATACACACCTGGAGCTAAGTCTTTGTTTAGAGACACTCAGTTCGTAGTAACAAGTGGCTAATTTCTAAGTAGCAAATGAAATTGGGTTGCACCAGTAAAATGTCTTTTACTGATTATGTGCTGTATAATTACAAAGCGATCAGCGAGTCACTGCAGCATGAGGTGCATACATGGGGACATACGTCTCCTTGTCTATCATCCATGTGTGGCTAATAACACATCTGCCACTATGTAAACACATGCTTGATGTTTCTGCAGCAGTAGCACCACCAGGCATTTGTGTAACATGTTGCTGTGAAGCTGTGTCTGTTTGGTACAAAGTGTTTGTTAACCTTGGGAGTATCAACATAAATGATATCATTATGCTCACTGGTCTTTCACCAGCAGTCTGTTCTTTATCCCAGTGTACTTTTTGGACTCTTGACTTTCTCTTCTGTGTATGCTGTGCTGTTTTACCACTGAGCTGTAAGTGCGTGGTTCGCTCCGCATAAGTCTGATAGACTGATTGGTATAATGAAGGTCTGGGTGCTCTTATCTCAGTCAGTAGTCAGAGCATCCTCAGCACCATTATATTGTCTTGATCCCCTGTTAAAGAATTTGATGACGCAAACTTGCTTTGTTTGTAATGATTTGGTGGATCGTCTACCACAGAAAGTGACTGATGATTATCACTAGAAATCGGTGAATGATGAAAGACAAACAAACAGACAGATCTGTCTTTTCTCCTGCAGACTGCTGTATGGAATGTCCGGTCTGCAAAGAGGACTTCTCAGTTGGAGAGCCAGTCAGACAGCTGCCCTGTAACCACTTCTTTCATTCAGACTGTATAGTACCATGGCTGGAAATGGTGAGTCACAACAAAGAAAGCAGAAATTAATGGAATTAACTAATGAGCTAGATCCACAATGACATGTATACATGTATACAGTATATGAGATATTTACAGTGCTTGCAAATTTGAACACAACTTTCAATGTGGCTAGATGGCAACAGGCATAGAAACTTTAGAGCAGAAGGATGAGCCTGACAATGGCTTATATTTCTGTTGTGAACAAATCCTGTGTGTATGACATCGAAGACATAAACCTTAACAAATGCCTGCCTCCTAAATATTATATTTTCTTTTAAAAAGCGTAGTAATTTCCTAATAGAGCTGCATCCTGTAGGTTTTAGCAAATACTATAAAGTGGAGCAGCTGCGGATTCATTTGGTGCCCAGTATTTACAGCAGCAGGACCATGTATGTGGGATTAACTGAAAATAAATTTCCCTTGTTTATGGTAATCAAGGTACATGTTGCCCAGTGTGGCTATGTGGCCATGACACAGAGGAATAAGCTGCGTCAGGCTTTGGCCCTGTTAGTTTTTTGGATCAAGTGACTGTGGGTCTCAGTCCTCTCATGAGATTTGTCGACAGTACGTATGAAAATGTGTAGACTATTACCAGCCAAAACCTTTAGAATAGTTTATGTTGGAAAAATATCTAATATATTATCCCTGATTCAGATTATGTAAATTCAATACTACATTTGTTTAATGCTAAATCCTGGATTAGCGTGCTGAACTTGCCCCTGTTCCACTGATTATTTGACATTGACTGATGTATATTTGAGTGAGCAGACAGGAGGACCATGCAACCAAAGTATCATAGAAAACGGGTCTGAAACTGGGAGCCTGCAGTTGAAAACTGCCCAAAGCTAACGTTATGTACATTCTGTTCTGTGGCCACGCAGCATGACACATGTCCAGTGTGTAGGAAGAGCTTGAACGGAGAAGACAGCAGCAGCGAGCCCCCATCACAGTCCCCCTCCCTCTCTATGGACCCTCGTCCACAGGAGAGATGGTCCTTCTGAGACACCCACCTGTCTCATCCCTCAGTTCTCCACGCCTACATTCTACAACACGTCGAGAAGACAAAAAACGCTTCTCACTTTCCTCTGTTCATCTCTGTTGCAGTCATAATCATCTCAGTCTGATTTTTTTTGTATTTTTATTTTCTATTTCAATGCCTTTCTCCTCAACCATGTACACAGACTCCCAAACATACGTCTTAACAGTCCGTTGAGGTCTGCTAGATCTCTCTTGTTTTTTTTTTTTTGTTTTTTTTTTTTTGCCTCATAACAAACCAGCCTAGTTTGATGGTGATCAAGCCCATGTCTTCTCCACTTCCACCTTTTCAGTAAACTCCTTTTCCATCTTTCTTGAAATGCACTGTTGCAATACACACTTGTGGGGAAATGCCAGACTTTATATCACATACTTTTCCCTCCTTACTCACCCGATGATTCGCTGAAACCTGCAACTGAGCCCTGTACGGCATATGGGAATACAGTAGGGGTTACTTTAATTTTGGGCATTGACAGAGCCTGGACCTGAAAACATGAACACCTATATCCTTGCAATAACTGTTCTGTCTATGAAGGCTTTAATGTCCCTGTTTTGTTGAGGTTGAATCAGGAAGATGCTGATTGAACTGCGGTTATTTATTCTGGTGGTATTTTCTTGGATCGCATTGTAAGGGTGTTAATGTTACAGTGTCCATCCTCTATAATGCTATTATTCACTTAAGACCACAAGACTATTCTGTAGGAATCATGTGGAGTAGCTGCTGTCTAACGGCAACAAATGGGAGCTTTGACATCAAATGTAAGCAAGGGATTCCTCACATCTTTTGGGACTTTTCTTCATCTGAAAAGAATAATTGAAAATGTTGTACCAGTAAGGGAATGAAATTAAAAGTCTACAGCTCTCGGCCAATTATCTAATGCTTTATGATAATGATTTCAACACATTTCTCCTGGTGTATATATTATAAACAAATGGCACCCCTCTGTCATTTTATTCCTCTGTTTATGACCGTCTATTGTTTCACATTTTTAATCACCTTTTTTTTTGATGTAAATAATTTTAGTCCAACTACCTATGGTTTGCAAAGGAAAAAAAAACATTGAGAATGGAGAAACAAATGTGAAATACCTGGTTACTGAAACTGTATATTATATATATGAAAAAAAATGTCTATGAGGTATTAATAAATTGACAAAAAAAAACTGTCATAGTTTAATCTTCATTGCCCACGATCCTGTTTACGCACATGGGTTTACATCATCTCTGCAGCAAATGATACATAAAACATCAGATGTGACACGGAGGATTTCATGTGGTTTATTTAAAATTCAGAATTAAACAGCAACAAAACAACAAGGCATTTACAAACACTGTATATTATATATATATGATCTCTTCTGAGATTTGACATTGTGAGGACCAAAGCATCTTATTAGCTGCAAATCAAGGCACGATTCACATTCATTACTTCCAGGTATCATCCCTGATAAGAACTGATGCATTTAAAAGAGGCCATATTAAGATTTTGGTTGCATGTGAAATGAGTCAGGGTTATTTTAAGTCCATCAGCTATGCTGAAAAGCAGGGCCGATGACAGAAAGACACTTATGTCCTCATGTTTACGGTCAGTGTGTGTTCCAAGCAAGTGTGAGCACTGAACGAGCTGAAGCAGTGGAGGTGAAGTAGCCCACAGACGGATCCCAGACTTCAAACGGGATCACTGATGATGACCTACAAACCAAAAACATGCACATGTGGTTCAGTTAAACCCATAATCATTTACACACAGTCCGACACTTTCAATGTACAGTACCTGTTGAGTATGATGAGCACAACTGAGCCATCTGGTCTGATGAAGGCAGTGTAATCTAGGTCTGTTTTGTGACTGGCGGACACACCCACTCTCTGTGACCCCTCCCACAGGAATTTACTATGTAAAACAAGAGTAGAGGAGATTTATATGATATCTCATGGGACTGACACCTTGTGATGATGGAGCATGTGCAACAGGGGATAGAGTGTAAACAAATATCATGAACTACCTGAAATGGGCCATGCTATAGAAAGCTGGCTGTTTGTAGAAGACATCACGCTTTGCGTCCACTATAACGGGGCTGTCCACGAAGTTTTTAACCCAGTTCGGCCCACCAGTCCGATCCAACGCCAGGTTCCAGTCAGTCCAGCCCACCATATAGTGGTTTAAGTCCTGCCATGGAGAAAACACCCACAGCTTAGCATATAGCTTGATGCTGTAGTAACTTTGTAGTGAGGTGTGTTGTTTAAATGAATCAATCAGCGTGGAGCCTGGTGTTTTGTTTAAATGTCACAAGGACAGCGCTTCTACATAAACAAAACCCTCCTGATTCTCCAGACGTCTAGATGTTGAATGCACCCATGCAAAATGGATGGAATGGATGGAGTCCAATTTCCTTTGAGGGTGAAGACAGAAGAAACAGGACACCAGTTCCAGCTTGCTTTGATGGCCTGCAGGCAGTTTCTGTAGAGTATGTGCAGCAGAGTGCAACTTGTAAACCTGCGCTGCAGCATCAGGGGAGGTGACTCACCTTTCTGGAACAACTCACAGCTTGTCAAATCTCACATCTGTTACTGTGGATATGACTGAACAAGCACAAACCCTCATGCATAAGATAAAACAGTCATACCTCTATAATGTCATGTGCATATTGCTCGGCCCTGTCCCAGCTCCCCAGCTTCACCCCTCTGTCCAGTGGGTTCCACCCAGCGCAGGCCTCTGTGCCAAACAGGTAATACTCTGGATAGAGATGGTGGGTGGTTCCCAGGCTTATCTCAGCTGGGACGAGCCTGTCCATGTACCAGTGAACTGCCACGCCATGAATGTACCGTCCTGCATGAACATCATTCAGGACCTGCAGAGATTACAGAGGGAAATAACTGAGATTCTACTGAAAGAGGGCACCAAACTCCGTATTTACTGATGGATTGTGGCTCAGCAGGTTGTCCACTTATCAGGAGTGGTTGGTGGTCTGATCCCCAGCTTCTCCTCTCTGTTTGTCGAAGTGTTTTTGGGCAAGATATTGAACCTGAAAGTGCACTGAATGGTCTCAAATAACAGAGAGGCTCTATATGTACAGTGCATTTAGCATTTATGTGGAAAGTCTTTAAAAAGGTCTTAGGAGTTACTAAAAACTCTTCACTTTCATTTATAATAACCCCAGATATTTTCTCCTGCCTTCTATAAGCAATAGTATTAGTTTAAAATATATGCATCTTTATTGCAGGCTATCACCTTTACAGACCAATAAACTAAAACTGAGATAACTCTGGATTATTCACACAGGATGTTCTGTAAATCCATTTTATGCTTGTGTCAGTACCTTTAGACCTGTGGCTAACACTGTTAGCTACAGTAGCTTGAACCTCGTCGTCTGACAATGAGTCACAGTTGATTTTGGCAAACCCTTAAAATAAATGAATAATTTTTTATCCAGGTCACATTAATATAACTTATTATATCATCTGGAATTATTGCTCGGCCATGCTGAGGAGTTCAGTGGTGTGACAATAAATAATCTTAAGCAAAATTGCTCCTACAGGTTTTCCATCATACTCTCATCCTTTGGGTGGTATGACTGTGAAACAAGGTATTAAATTGTGCGGTAATAAAATGGTTTTGAAAAAAAAAAGCCTTAAGTTTAACTTGGCAAATTCAGCAGACATCTGTTTTGTGGACAGAGCCATGTTCAATCTTTAGTCCCATCTCTTATGGAGTGGTTTAGGTCTAGATTGTTTCCTCTTGACAACAAGTTGGATCCAAAAGATGAGGGCCCTTTATTCCAAGAGCTGCATCATCATAGAATGAGTGTTTTTCCTTTCCACCAGCCTTTAACTACTGTGACCTTATATCCTCTATAATGTGTTGCTATTATGATCTGAAGATGATCTGGTTATCTTTTATCAAGATCTGTTGTTATTTGAATCCTACACTGATGAGTTCTCTTTTGGTTTCTGCAGCACCAGTGTAAAGTTTCCTGTGGCCTTTCCCTCTGTCTCTGTCCTTGGACTCACCACTTTGGCCCAGTGAGGCAGCAGCAGGCGGCTGTCATCCAGTATGAGGATGTGTGTGTGTGGGTATGATGAAGCATGCAGAGCAGGGCCCAGGTCCAGAGCCACCCAGTCCCGCTGCTCCTCAGGCGTGAAGCCCAGAGCCTGGAAACTGCAGTGAGACAAAGATACCTCTCAGCCGGCTGTGAAGCCACAAGGATGGTTAATATCACTCTGTATAGAAAAAATCACGTGCTAACTGAATTGAGGTGAGACCTGTAGTTTGTCATCTGTCCTGCAGAGGGCTCGTTCCCTGTAGTCAAAGCCCAGAAGGTCAAGTTATATTTAGCATATTCCTCAAGGAATCTAAGGGGAAAGTTTAAAGCAACCATCAGAATAAATTTCCTTGTGCCTGAACATTATTAACATGTGACATCACATTAAGTCACCTGATGTAGTACTGAGCCCATGTTTTATGCTCTTTGCCACCAGGCTTCCCATTCAGGGAGCCCTTTCCTATGAGGGCACCATTGGTTTTCATCCAGGCGGGGGCGCTCCAAGCACTGGCCAGCAGAGACAGGGGACGAGGGGACAAGGCCTGAGCTCGCTGCAGAAGAGGGATCTGAGGGGAGGAGGAGGTGAGATGAGAGGATGCACTGATGGACGTGTGTGTGTGTGTGTGTGTGTGTGTGTTTGAGACAAAGACAGGGAAAGAGAGACAGACCTTCATGTTGATGTCCTCATGGGCCAATGTGAAGTTGTCTAGGTTGTAGTCTCCGGGTGTGTCAGCGTAGGTGTACAGACGGGTGGAGAAGTCACAGCTGGCCATGGGGACTCGCACCACGCTGTAACCAATACCTGCCACAGACACAGAAGTAGTGACAACCAAGGCTGGGTGATCAATATGGGTGCTAATATTATCATTATCTAAGTGATAAAGGAAAATCATTTTGGTGATGTAGCCTACATAAGTAAGCTCCACACACAATTACACCTTTCTTTACATCATTCATTTGGCACTGAGACGACTGCAGCCTCTATCACTTACAGCTGAATAATTGTTACAAATGTTTGACTTTACATTTAGTCCTTGATGTTTTGCCTTTCAGATGTTAATGAGAATCTCTGTGGGTTTTACTCTGGGTAAAAGGGGAGTCGTTTTTTTATGTATGCAGTATTTTGGCATGTGTGTTTAATATTGTTTAATAATAATAATTTAATAATTCATCAAAATATGATGTTGTCCAAATTAATCTTTCAAGTCAAGTAGTAACTGAGACACACAGGTGAAACTTTACATTATCATCCACTATTATTGGGTATTGAATAATGAATCATTATATCATTATATCTTATCTGTGATACAGTCGTAAGCACATCTAAGTGTCAACCTTACATAAAATACCTTATTTCTACATATTCATGTATGCAAAATGATACTTAACTCCTGAATGTATGTGTAATTCTTGATAATAATTTTTATATACAGTCTGTGGTAATCCCTGAATATTCCTGGATAAAACATGAACATCTTGCTCCTCTGGTGCATTAGCCAGGTATGACAAAGCAGCAACCAGTGGCCATATATGGTACCTTCACTGGAGAAATACTGCCGCAGCAGCTGGTCCTGTGCTCCAGCAGACAGGGACAGGATGTTGATAGCTGCTGCATCCGTCATGGCTCCACCAAACCCCCTGATCTTCTGGTACTTCTGGTAGGGAACAATGGTAAACCTGAGGCCTGAAAAGGAGAGACAGAAACAGAAGAGATCCTCCATTACCTGCTCCAACATCACTTACAGCCCAGTAACAGCCCACTCCATCACTCACCTGCCCCAGTGCTGTTCACCTGGACCTGCCCCTGTCCTCGCTCCAGCCTGCTGCCTGCCATGCTGCTCAGGTAGGAGGAGTACTGACCCCGTGGAGGCAGGGTGACCGACCCAACGCTGTCACAGTAGGTGGCATTACACTCACACACCACTGACCCATGGCCAAAGTTTCTGCCAATACATTTATTGCTTCCTGGTGAAGAACACATACAACACATTGAACTGGTGAAGGATACATTTAGACAACTGTAATAAGTCATGGTGCTGTATTGTGTTGTGCTGTCTTACCTGTTGAGAGGGACACCAGTGCTGTGAGGAAAGCAAGGGTCAAACACACAGCTGACGGCAAAGACAATGCCATTTTCTCTAGGAACACAATAAAATCCAGGTGTCATTGAACTAAACACGAGTTAAAACCTGCGTCAAACGGCAAAACACATGTTCACAGTGATCCAGCGGCTGTTTATTTAGCTGACACACACATTTCATTGTTACTCACAGCACTTCACAGCAGACCCACTCACCTCGGAGGCTCCTGACAGACACTGTGCCCTGCCCTGACAAATATCTGCACCCCGCCGTCACCTCACGTTAGTCCAAGCTGCCATACCGGGATCTATTTCCCTGCGAAGTTTGAGGAAATTCGACTTACACCAATCATGTGACGTTGTAAACGGTCACGTGAACACCCCTGCAATAACCTCTATCTGCAGCCAGGGGGCACCGGACATTCAAAGAGGTCATGTTAAAAAAAAATGAATGGATGTTATTTACTGACATTGTGGACTACTCTGGTCACATTAGAGGTTATTTTAGAAATGTTTTTAGGCTTTTACAGCGTTTTTTCAATCCATCTGAACTGCTGAGATCAAATTGGCTGTGATCTGAAGACAGTTTTGCTCCAAAACTGCCTCAGTTTTCCCTTTCAGATCTCAACAGGGTGATTTACAGAAATATAAATGGTCATGACTTAGATGTCAGTTTATACCACTTTATTTCAAAGTTGTTTAACATGGTAATAAACATTTTTCCATCTGACTTACAATACAAATGTGCAAGTGCATAGTGCAGTGTACTTTTTATTTTTAGTCCACTTAGTAATTTGACATTCAGCCTTAAATCTGTATTTACATTATTTTTTGTGAGGTGGCTGCTGTGACTGAAATTTTACTATTGGATTTATATGATCTATCTATCTTGCAATTGATGACTGCATGATAAACTGATAAAAAAAAAGACTAAAATGAGATAGTTTGTTCAACATTTTATTATCAAAGAAACACACATTCACCATAATTTACACATTAAAGACACGGACGTTTGTATATTTATGTATTTCCAAGACACTGATATTGTTTCTGTGATATTTGTGTTTGCATGTGTGTGGTGCAAGTCGGTCTGTGACTTCATAGGAAGGCACAGATTCGCTCCAACATGGTTGGATTTCTGTTGCTCAAAAAGATGAGTTCATTCTTCCCGTCCTCTGTTCGGCCTGATGAAGTAAAAACAATCCAAGTTAGTAAAACAGCGTCATTTCCTGCCATTAGTGTGTCATAGCAGAGCATCAACATTACTGTTATTTACTCTGTGGGTGCTGCAGCCACTGACGGTCCATATAATACAGGTAACAGCTCTCAAACTCCTTCTCACTGTAGTTGGACACTGACACTGGGACAAATGGGTCCATGTTGTCAAAACCCCTCTGATGAGCAGAGCACACAGGAAGTCAGAATACAGGAAATCAAAGCAGTCGTTTTCAGATGTATTTGACAGAGATGTTCACAAACAATGTCAGATCATATGCATGATCACAAAGTTCCTGTGCAACCACAAGTTCTGTAATAACATTCAAATAAGAACACAAGATCATAATTCATTTAATTCAGAGGCACTGTGGGAAGAAATCAATAATGCATATTTTTTGGATGTGCATAAACCCACTTAAACAGACAAGATAAAGTTGAGGCATGGTGGTGATGCCCAGAGGTCTAAATGATTCATTTTATCTAATTTTAACATCAACTTTTTTATTTGCTGAGACAAGATCTGGTATATGACCCTGCTTTGAGTTTTACAGTTCAATCACTGTCCAGCATAAATGGAGGAGGAGAGTGACGATGAAGGATTTACTTATCCATTAGGAAACTGATCTTGTGACATGCAGCAGACGGCAGATAAATACTACTGCAATAAATAATATAATAATCCACTATGACCACACAAGTCAACCAACAGGTACAGCTTTCAGCAACAACACAAACTGAACAAACCAGAAAGGATGGAAACATGTTCAAGGACTGATTCTGTTTATGTTTATGTTCCACCATGCTTTTCTTATATATTGTTTAAAACTACCAGTTTGTAAAGTGGGAAGGCCCATTCATGTAAAACAGAGGCTGAGACTGTAACAAACCATTCTGCTAGCACTATACTGGCTGTTTTAATTGAGATTCATAAGTGACAGCTTTACCCCCCACCCTCAAGACTGGAGTGATGCAGTCCTGAAGTCAGATTTGCAACTTCCTCACTAATGACCAAAGTTAGAGAAAGTGAGGAAAAGACTAATTTCCTGTCAGAGGTTGAAGCAAAGTGGTATAGTGCAATAAAATGACCTCTCACCTCTCCAAGCAGCTCTTGAGGCAAGTAGGCAGATTTTGAAGTGTAGAGAGACCCCGTCTGAGACAAAGTGGTGATGATAGCACCTCCACTCTGAGACAAGACAGTGAGTGTTAATGAGAAAAAAAAATACAATATTCTCATGTAGCTGCAGTTAACGCCTTTAGTGCGTTCTTCTCACCCAGTCGTTCTTCATCATCTTTCTCAGGTTGTAAACCAGAGTGAGCTCCTCTGGATCCACCTGATGGTGAAAGAGAGACACATGAGACTTCCTGTCAGCAGAAAGTGAAACAGAAACATGACGACAAATATGAGGCATGACAGGATTGTGAATATGTCTCCTCACAGCACTCTTATTCTCCTTCTTGATGGTGGATCTTCCCCACAGGGCGTTGACACCATCCACAGCAACGGCCAAGCGGAAGTTTGACTCTGGCTGGCCGCTTTGTAGCCTCAGTTCCTTCATCAACGCCCCCACCACATCGCTGCTGCTCTTCACACGAGATATACCCTATGGCAAAGGAAACTCCATCAAAGTTTGATGTATATAAAGGGAAATCTTTAAGCACAATTTCTCTCACTTTAATCCTGTCGACATCTCACTGTTTCATACACATGCCAAAACTGGAGCTTTGCAACAAATTCAGTAAACACAGCATCTGTTTGTCTGACCTATTTTGTCAAATGATGTCTCTTCAAACATCTGGTTATCAGTATAAGATCTAACCCTATTAATAAACCATGAAAAGCTCACAGTATCACCAGAAGTCTCCAAAAAAATACCCTCACCGACAAGTCAGACGCAATGCAACAGCACCAGTGACTGAAGTTTCCCTTGTCTTTGAGCAAATGAGATGCTAAACAGCAGCAGAACAAAATGACTTGACTGCAAAAAGTGAGATATTCACAGGCTGCATATAAATCCAGCTTGTTTTGGCCTTTGTCCGTGTGTGGCACAAAAACATTGTGCTGATCCATCATCGTGCTCAGTTCATCGACTATTGATCACCACTGAGCACAGGCAAGGCTATAGATGAAATTTTAATGATCCCTGTGGGGAAATAATCAGTCTGGCAGAGGAAAAGAATAGGTACCAGATAAAAATATGAAAATGTCTTGGAGGATGAGATAAACCACGTCTCCAAGGAAGAGAAATATCACAAGTAAAAAAAAAAAAAAAAAAAAAACAGTCCAGTGTGAGAGGACTCACCTGATCCACCAGCTGTCCGAGTGTACTTCCCTCCTCAGTGAATTCCCTCTTTGTCCACATGTATCGCTGCTTTGTCTTTATCTGGAAGGAAACAGCACAGAGTCACTGACCACTTCTACACAGGCTGCGTTCTCATCTGAGTTTGTGCACCAGGTTTCCAGTGCCCCTTGCTATATGCAGGAAAAGTGGAAAAGGAGGATTGTGGTTCATATAAAGTTATAAATGTCTCAGTTTTATAACAATTACAACATCTAATACACTGAAAAAAAAAGAAGAAGAAGAAGAATATTTAACCTGCTCAGTGTTTCCTTGTTATTGAAATTACTTGCATGGCCATTATGGTGAAGACCCTGTTGCTATTTTGGGGATTAACATCACTGTAATAAAGTAGTTTTGACATGCAATACAGCAACATCTGACTTTGAACTGTTTACAATAAAATATTCCATCAAATAACAAACCTCAAACTCCATCGTGCTGCTCCACTGCTACTGTGCTATGCAGAGAAGTTGAAATCCAAATGCCTTCTTTCTTAAATTGCACACATGGGTAGATTCAGGTGGTATCATCAAGCTGTTTAACTGCCTTATATATATCAGCAACTGCTGTGAAGATGCAGCAGCGCCTCATTTAATCCCCATTAATGCCTAAGTGATTGTTAATAATCTGACAATTTTTTTTGTAGAACACCACAGGCCTCCTACATATATTATGAATCATTAAGTTTGTAAATATGCAATGTAAATATGAACTGAAGCTGAGGTTCGTAAACTAAACTGCTAACTAAAAGACTTACTGTTGAAAGGAATCTCTCATTGGTGGACTTAAAGCAGCGTAACCACTCGGCAGCTTGTAATGGTTGGTCAAATCGAGAGGAGTTATAAGATGAGGGCAGCAGCTCTTTACAGTTCTTCACCCAGAGGTGGGCTGTGGGTGTAATAAAAACATAAATTATGATGATGATGCAGAGGGGTTAACTACTGAAGCATTCTGGTTACTATTAAGCCATCAGTTGGAGGTGATTGTGTTTGTCTCACCGTCAGGAATATGCAACACCAACCATCCCTGTGTGTAGCAGTAGTGGATTGTGTGACACAGCGACATCGTCTTCCCGCTGCCCTGCAGCCCATCTGAACAACTCGATAAGGTCAACAACAGTCAACAAGTCAGGATCTTTGATAGTGTGTTCACTTCACTGTCTGTGTGAGCCTGGCAGTGTGTTTTGAAGGATACAGAATAAATATCGCTGCACAGGTTTGCTGTAGTCTGTTTTCTTCAGGTAGGAGATGACCTCTAGAGCTGGCTGCCTCACCATTATACAGGCCTCATTGAACGTCTTCATCTAGAAAACCACACATGAAAAAATGTTAAAATATTATCTATGACCCAGTAAAACAAATACAAATCGTTCATGTGATACAAAAAAGACCCCACCTGCTGCTGATAGCGCCAGGGGAGGCCCTGAGAGAACAGAGGGCGGACGTGTGTGGGGCGAACAGTGTAATACTGTCCTATATGATTCTCAGAATGACATGCCTGGAGAAACACAAACAGTGAGTTCAGCAGTTGGAAATAACAGATCACCAATCACATGTTGAGGACAGTAGTCGTCTGAACACTTGGCTCACCGGATCGATCTCCTGCGTTCTGAAAACTGACAAAGGCTCGGGCTCTGATTCCACAGCCACGGCCTCCTGCTGCTGCCCACATCCAGTGGTATGGAGGGTCCGCACATGAGACACCTGCAAAAGTTTAACAGAAGGATGATTTCACTAATAAAAATGTATTTTCATAAAGAGCTGAAGCTCAGATATCTTAAATAACTTTAAAGACAATTACAAATTCAGACCACACAGGTGAATCTTTCTGCAGTTTCTGTGGGACTGAATGGGCGAACAGATTGTCCAAGAGAAGGAAGCACAAGACGGAAACAGAAATATTCCTGTTCCATTTCATGATCCATTATGTTGTAATTATTAATTAATCTGTAGACCATTTTGATTAAACATATTGTCAATTGAAAGTCAAAAATGCGCATCAGAACTTTGCAGATTTGAACATAAAGTGTTCTGGTTATTTTTTTTTATAAGACCAAATTACCAAACACATTTGCTGAACAATTACAGAGAAAACCCAAGAAGAATTCAACTTGAGAGAATTTAAGAAACTAGATGACATTTTTGCTTGAAATGGAAAAACAATCAAATTAGTTGCTGATTACTTTTCTGTCAGTTGACTACTTGATATTTGAACTAATAATATCTTTTTTCTTTTAGTCTGCTTAATATTATAAAGTATGTAACCAGTTACCAAACGGCAGTTTAACTGAGGCAGTATATTTTGATGTAAACATTGAAAATCAAACTGTGACAGTAGCTACACCCGCTACCTTATCCATGGTTGGAGTAGTATGAGAGGTTTATTGACAGGCATATGAATTAACCAATGCACAGGAGATGACCGTAAATGTACAGCACAGGTTATGTGTCTGCAGCTTCTCGTTTATATCTCTTGTTAGTAGTGACCTCACCGTTTGCCGTAGTCTGAAGGACAGTCTGTGAAGCGCCATGATCTGAAACACGGAGAAGGACATGATTATAAGTCACATCACAGGGACCAGGGGCTCCAAATCAGCAGGTAATGACCATATCCACACCACAGTCCTGTAACCTTGCTTAAACTCTTAGCTAACAGCTAACACTGGCGGTGCGGAGCCGCGTGCCAACGTGACGCCGTTTACCTCCGTCCAGCTCATTAAATGTCACCGGTGAATTCTTCGGCTATTGTCATGTAGAGACAAACGTGGTGGCTTTAGGCTTATATAGTCTGTAAACCGCACACCTCCAGGCCAAGTCAATGTGCCAGGGCCGTCATGGACACCGCCATCATGCAGCACTGAGCAGGAAATGACGTCGCGCCATCACAAACGTGTTCGACCAATCAGGTGTCAGGAGCCAGGCGACAACAACTGAGGAAAATGGAGTTTATCAGACTTTGACATGTTTCACCTGTAAAAACAGCCCATGCAGGTAGACTCCAGAGAGCTGTACACGCACCGTGGAGGTGTTTAATGTTTCATAAGCGGTTTAAAAGCACCAAACGTGGCTGTTTTGACAAGAGTCCTGAGGGATTTGCCCACTTTGTCTTCTTTAAACCAATAGTAAGGCCCAGGGGGCAGCTACAGTACCTTCAATATAATAATCCAAGTTAACTAATAGATCGGCAGTGGCTCCAGGGAGATTAAAAAAAGGTACATTCCCCTATTACAAAGTAATATTCATGATGAAAAACTGTGTATAATTCAAAAACAATATATTATTTACCATCCTATACACTTTTTTTGTTTATAATGTTACTAAAACTGTGTATGAATGTGTGTGGAAAAAAACATATTTTATTCTTTCTTTTTTTCTTTTAATCATCAAACATAATGTTGCCTGAAGGTGAAATATACAGCATTTGTCTTACAAATAATTTCCTGTATGTGAAATGCCAATGAGGGCTGGACCCTGATGAGAGAGCAGCCCAAAAGACTCAGTGTACACTAGTCGTATGCTATATGAATTCATTGAAACTGGATCAAGAATCTGCACTGCTAAAAAACTATTTCAACTAAGACGTTCATGTGTTATTATCTAAGTGTAGATCTTTGATCAATTACCTCTGTCATTATACCTGAGTCTGCTGAGGCCTCAAGGTCTGACTTGATCTGAGCCACGGGGACCAGTGACAGTGATCTTAAAGTCCTGCATCAGACAACCGTACAGGCACCATGCTAAGGGTGTGTGTTACAGAACTGGCCTAAATAAATAATACTTTTAAAACCCATTTAGGTGATATTACCTCTACAAAATAATGTTAGTCTTTAAAAAAACGGTTTGATTGATTTTGTTGCAGACTCATGGAAATGGAACAAACCTGTACTAGCTGTCCACTGGGTATGGGAGAAGTTTGTGTATTGCATAGTGCATTTACTGGGAATAAGGAAATTACATCCACTGTGAAGAACACAGGGGGAACAGGAGGCAAGTAGGCCTACAAACCCAAAGCAATTAAGTCCTGGACCAATCTGTATAGATACGCATACATGTGCATAGGCTATATAGACAACCAAACTGCTGGTGTTACTACTACTTTTATATTTTACTACTAGTAGTGAGTAACACTATAAATTTAGCATCACTATATGTTGTTTATTAATATTGCTTTAGATCAGATAACTTGATTTGGATGTTTATATTAAAATATGTGAAACGGGATGTTTGTTGTGCATCACTGTAGATTTTGTGCTGCTCCCACTGCATGAAAACAACACTGCTTACAGTTTTGGATCAGTATTTTTTCTGGTGCGTCCTGATTCATGATAAACAATCTCACAAATTAACTTTTTGATAAGTGCTCAGTTCATCCTGCTCTGCTTTTCTCTCCCATGTAAACTAAACCCCCTATTACATTACACGATGCAACTTTTCAGCTGCTCCTCGGCTCCCACCAACCAACAGCCTATTTTAGCCAAGTCGTCGCCATTTTATTAAGCGTCTAAATAGCCCTCCCCAATCGCCTATTATGAACCGCAATGAGATCCTGTGCTGTATTCACCGTTTTATCCCCTCCTCTGGCCACATGAAAATGGCCACGCAGTTGCATTCCCGCACATCCACCAACCCCTCTGCTCCGTCAGCCTGTAACCGCTGTAGCACACACACACACACACACACACACACATACACACACACACACACACACACACACTGCTGCAGCCTTCAGCTTTCAGCCCTGACACGTTAACAGCCTGTGCGCATATACGAGAGCACGATCCGAGCCATTATCACAGGCGGGAGCGATGTAACTTTCCCCGAGAGAAGTGGCGAAATAGCAGCTCCGACAGCGTAACCAGTCCGCCACCTAGCTGCGGAGACGCGCCGACGGAGATCTGTCGACTGTATGATTATGAAAACACCCGCGCCAATGTTGTTGCACAGTAGGCTCCGCGCTCCGATGGCACCGAAACTCGGTTTTAGGAGGTGTTTTAACCTCCGCTGGCCTTAGTTATGTAATCAAAGCAACATCTAATGCACCAAAAGCTGTGGATCGCTGTCGGTGCGAAGAGGAGAGCAGGACAGCAACACCTTAACCTCCTGGCTGCCTGAAACGCAGTTGGCTCCGGGACGCGCTCTCGGGTAAGTAGCCTACGTAGCCTTATTAGAGATTGTCATGGCAGTCTGTATTAATGTGTGCAGGCCTGTCATCATCGGGCCAGCTCAAAGCGCACAGTTAGGTTACGGGGAATTTTGTGCATCCGCTTTGCGCTAATTTTATCCCTTGTTGCTGAGTGTGTTTGCCCCTGTGTTCTCCGTGCATGGTGATATTTCTTATTTCAGCGTTGCTGACACCAGCAGAAGGGCTAGCAGAGGACAGACAGGAGAGAGAAGGGGGGGAGAAAAAGAAGGTGGCTCGGGACTAATCCACAAGCACATTTTCGTGCTACGTAGCCCCCCCCTCCCCTCCTCCAACACCAACACCACTTCCATGTTGAGTTTCAGTGTGCAGCTGTGCGTGTTTTTATTTTCTCTGATTGTTAAATGTGCGATTTATTTCTATTCCCCGAGACGGGAGTGACGACAACAACAGCACGTGCATGTGTGTATCATTTGTAAGTGCGACAGCATCAGGCGGATAGTGATTTTCAAGAGGTGCGCAAAGTCATTATGGAAGAAGGAAGCTCCTGTTGACGTCCTCAGTAAAGCAGTGATAGGTTGCTCCAGTGCGGTAACACCCCCACTGCCCGTACTGTATCTACAGTAGCAACATCAGTCAGCCTACGCAGCTGCGACCTGGGTACACAATGTACGACCAACACACTTCTAATACACTAACTAATATGTGTGTGTGTGTGTGTGTGTGTGTGAGGAGGAAGAGGAGGGGGGAGACTCACGTGAGAAACTTCCCCCTGTATATGTGAGAAGTTGAGGCTGCACCTATACTGTGTGAGCCTCCATGGTGCTCAGTGTGTGTACATGTGTGTGAGATGCCATCACAACAGCACCCTAATTTTCTAAGGGGTGGGGGGTGGGGGTGGGGGGGGGGGGGGGGGGCAGGGCTGCTGTAGCTCCTGCTGTTGTCAGGCAGATGATGACAGTGGTGTTGTAGTTATTGATGATCACACCGTCATGGGATGGTGATGATGATGATGGCTTTGGAAATATGGTGGGCCATTATCTTGATTTAATCGTCGCCTCAGCGCTGCCGAGGAACCACACCGACTCCGGTGTCAAGTCCACCCATCATCCTGTCACTGGGAATAGCTTCTGGTCTAATGTTAGAATAATTTTGAGTTATGTTTGAGAGGTATAGCTCGGTAGAGTATAAAAAGCTATTAGTATGCACTTTGACTGGTGTTGAATGGATTTGCCCTTTTAAGTTTGAAAACCTGCCACTCATAGTCTCCTCTTATAGTCACTTTGCACAACACGATTGTGACCTGGAGGACTCCAGCTCCTCCTCCACACCTGGATCCTCTCTTTGCTGTCTTCAGGCTTCTGGACTTGAGGTTTCGGTAAAAAAAAAAGAAGAAGTGGCTGCTGTTATTCAAGAAGACCACTGTCCATCTCTGCGCTCATTTTATTTTATTGTAAGGAGTTTTGGCCTTGGAAATGCTTTCCAATACGGTTACATAAGAGCAGTTACTGGAACAGATGTTGATTTGAGCTCAGTATGATTCAAGGAAAGGGTTTGGGTGTGGAGGGACCGAGAGGCACGAGAGATAGCCCACTGAGCTCTTAAATGAAAACATTATCTGAGATGCTCTTGTAAGTTTAAGAGGGCAGCCCAGTGTGTTGAGGGACAGACAAGCTATTTCATAAGAGGCTCTCAGGAGAGATCTGCAAGAATGCTTGGCAGGGTGTTTTTTATTAGAAAATGGATGAGTGTCTCCCTTAATGAGAGACTGTAATGAAGGAAGCGTGACAGAATATGCTGCTCCCCTTTGATACGTCAGGCTAGAAAACTGGGCGCGAGTGAGGGTGAAAGTTTCCCTGGTGGAGAGGGGAATGTTATTTTAGGGTGTGTTACTTTGCTGTAATGTCACATTAAAAGTCCATTTACAATGGGGTCAATGAAAAGCTTACTTGACTTAGAGGAAGCAATGGGAGGAGGAGGAATTTGCACTCCTTTCCAAAAATAAGTTTTACCCTTTCCTACGGATTTGTGTTACCACTACTGAAAGGGGAGGAGGGGAACGGTCGGACCGTGAATGGAGGGATTTAAGTTGGAGAGGAGAAAAAGAACGAAGTGGAGGAGGAAATATGGTTCTGATTAACATGGATACAGTGTATGAGTTGACCATTTTACTGTGTGGTCTACACACACACACACAGAGGGAGAGAGAGAGAGAGAAAGAGAGAGGGAGAGAGAGTGGATGGGACTAATAGAGAATGCATGCAAAAGCTTTCTGCCAAACATGAAAAGGGGAGTTTCGGAGAGAAAAGAAAGTACAGCAGAGGGAAGGGTGGGAGGAGAAGTGCTTGTGGGAGTAGCTGAGAACAGAAGGCGCAAAGACAGTGGGGAGAGGAGGGGAGGAGACTGGATCAAGTGTTTGAATCAGTCAGGAGCTGATTGATTGATTTATTGATTTTGGGGAAGAGGAGGCCGAGCGAGGATTAGGGCCTGTGTAGAACTGTAGAGGTTCATGGAGCCTGTCAGCGTCTGCTGTTATTTACAGATTTGTTTGGAGAACACTAGCTGATGGCGTCTTTGAAGAACGTGAGTACGTCTTTTCTTCCCGTCAGTGCCGACATTCTGGGAATCAGCAGCGTCGATTGGCCTCCTGGGCTTTCTGTAGGATGAGATCATCTCTGTGGACACAGAGTTTAGCACCTCTCTACAGCTGCCTGCAGGAAGGGGACTTTCCCCCTCAATTCCTGTACTGCTACTATTCAACATCTGAGCTCACTGATGACTAATCACTGCTCTCTATCTTTCTCTCTGTGTCTGTCTGTCTGTCTTTCCCTTCCCTCTCTTTCTTTCTCTCTCCCTCTGCCTCAATCTTTCTCCTCCTCAGTTCGAGCCTGAAAGAGAAGAGAGCGACCTGCGCTGGATGAAGGCACCCAGCTGTGCTTGGACTGTCAGAGGATATTCTTTTGGAAATCTCCTGACCTACGCCTGCATTCATCTCTTTGCCCTTGACCCCACTAACCCCACTGGGTATACTGGGAAGTGTTGAGACTGGGAACCCCACAGCATCTTGCTCCTCCCCCTGACTCCTCTGATGGACCAGAGAGTGAAGGGGGGAACCCCTCCAGCCACAAACTCCACTCTGGACCCCACCTCTGCACCCGAGGACTCTGAGCAGGACCAAGTGACAGAGAAAAAGAGAAGAGGTGAGGGGGAGAATGGAGACGTAGGGAAAAAGGAGGAGGAGAAAAAAGGAGCCGGGAGGAAGAGGGAAGGAGACAAGGGGGCAGTGCTGGAGCTGCTCATCGAGGGGCGCTGTGGAAGCGCAGGGCAGCAGCAGCTTCAGATCTCTGGCAGAGAGACCAGCTGCCCTGAGGGGAATGTACGACTCCGGATTGGTCTCCAGGCCAAACGCACCAAGAAACCGCCCAAGATTTTGGAGAGCTACGTCTGCAAGCCCACCATCAGGACCTATCAGAGGCAGGGCAGGGGGGGGCTGCTGAAGGGGGATGGTGACGGAGGAGCGGGGCAGCAGAGTAAAACCAGCGCTACCCCAGAGGAGACAACCAGAGAGCAACGCTCAGGCTTGGATGGTGTCCAGACCACATCCAAACAAACTGCATCTGCTGCCTCACCACCACTTGCATCATCATCATTATCATCGTCATCATCGTCTTCGTCATCGCAGCCACTGTCGCTATCATCAACATTTACTCCAGCTTCCGCCCCAGCCCCAGTCCCTCCCATACCCAGCCAGGGGACGAAGTCTGCCAAACAGGTAAGGACAAGGGCACCTGTCCTCCTCACACATGTACAGATTCCCTTACTATTCCACCTGCCAGTTGAATTCAGCATAAAATGGTAAACAACAAGGTGGACAGTGACTGAGGACGTTTGATTTTTGCAGTTTACCACTAGGAAAGCTTAAGTGGCGCATAATCGCCCAACTTTGTGCTCAGTTGTAATAAGGTCAAATGAGCTATTGTCTCAATGCTGAGGCTTAAGCAGCACATTTAAATAAACAGACCTATAAATAGGACAACAGCACAGCAACCACTTGGAGCCATTACAGACATTGGTCCATCAGTCCTTATGACAGTCACCCAAGGGGAAGCTTATTGCTATAGCTGCACAAACGCCACTCAGGCTGCAGCATACCAAAATTACAGGACAAGTATGAAATGTCAAGCCTTCTCATCTGTATTAGTGGCAATTTATAGCTACCAATAGCACAGCTTTCTGTCTCTCTCTTTCTGTCTCTGCCAGGCCCTCTATATCTGTCCCTCTCTTCTATTTTTACATCCCCTCTTTTCTCTACCTGCTCTCATTTATCTTTCACTCCCCCTCTGTCCCTGTCCCACTCCCTTCCTCCCTGTTTCTCTGCCTTTGTATTTCTCCTTTCTGTGTCAACCCCATTCCTGTTTCCATCACCTCACCCTCTCCTTCTCCTCAGTATGCCCTCCTTTCTCTGCCTGATTGAGTCATTTAGTCCTCACTCTCTCTCTTAATGGGCAGACAAAAACGAAAGCATTTCAGTTATTGTCCTTCAGTGTTTTCTACAGCAAACTAATGGATGTCACAGCCTTTACTGTCTATGACAAGAGATTGTATGTTTGCACTCCTCAG
The DNA here is from genome assembly GCA_021432705.1 of Caranx ignobilis. Classification (NCBI taxonomy): domain Eukaryota; kingdom Metazoa; phylum Chordata; class Actinopteri; order Carangiformes; family Carangidae; genus Caranx; species Caranx ignobilis. The sequence continues at coordinate 7,743,181 of MU270012.1, read as the reverse complement.
GTTCCTATCAAACTGGCCGATAAGACAGAGGTGAACTCAAATGGCTCATCTGAGAGAGTGAAGAAAGAGAAGCTTCCTAATGTCAATGGCCAACCTGTTCCTGCAGGACACAAACCCTGCTCATCCACACCAGACCAGACTCCCTCAGCTGCTCCTGCCACACCATGCATCCAGACACTCTCTGCATCAGAGACCAGAAATGAAGGAAACGCCTCCAAGAAACATAATGGTTTGGTCCAGACAGCGAGGCAGAAGGGACTGTCAAATGGGAAAGGCTCTGCTGACGTCCTTGGCACTTCCACCTCCTCAAAAGTCAAAGCTGGGAAACACAGCAGTTCCTCCTCTGTTTCATCCGTGGACTCCTCGAGAAGACCTCAAGTCTCCACCAGCTCCCACAAAGACCTTAGCCAGTCCAACAAGAGTAGGTCGGCCTCTCCCTCCTCTCCCTCAGTCACCCCTAAACCACAGTCCTCCCCCTCTGTCGATCGGTCCTCTGCCCAGTCCCAGGATCAGGAGCCCTCTCTGCAGCCCTCACTAGAGAAAGACAGAGAGAAAGAGAGGAAAGCAAAGAAAGAGAAACGGAAAGACAAAAAGTCAAAGCGAGATAGACTGGAAGCTGAAAGAGCAAGGAGTGAGAGCAAAAAGGAGGCAGGCAAGAAGAAGAAAAAGGAGAAAGGGAAAGATGGGAAATCAAGGCATGGTAAAGAAAAGGTTGAAAGACATAGAGCTGATGATATTTGGAGGGATGAACTAAAGACTGAGAGAGGAAAGGCTGAGAAAAAGAGAGACAAGGTCAGTCCAGATAGACAAAGAACAGAAGATAATAACGTCAAATGTGGTGAAACAGTTGATAGTGGCAAACAAGATAAAATCTCTAAAGTAGCGAATACAGGCCGAGCAGAGGAGAAAGACAAGACAGAGGACAGTTGCAAGCCAGTTAAACAAGCTGAGCCAGCAACAACAACAGGTGATACCAGTAAATCAAAAGAACAAGACGTCTCAAGACATTCAACTGTGCCTCCAAGCCACCCCTCCTCTTCTGCCCCTCCCTCTGTGCCCACTCCCTCTGCCCGTGCCCCTGTTTCTCCCCCTTCTTCCCCCCTAGAGCAAGACAGCCGACCGCTCAAGAAACGTAAAGCCAGACGACCCAGCTGGACCAAGCTGGTGCACCGGGCTCAGAGGGTGGAAAATCAGGAAGCCCCTTCAGATTCCCAACATAATCCTTTACTAAATTTCCCCCAGAACCCCAAGACATCCCTTCCTGCCAAGGCCACTACTCAGCAGACCGATGAGTCACACCCAACTCCGTCTAGCTCCTTAACCAGCAGTTCCTCTCCTCACTCTTCTGCAGTCAAACCTCAGTCCCCTAAGCCGAGTCACCCAACAATAGACCCTAGCCCCCCTGCATCCAGGTGCCCCGTAACTCCTGCCCGAAAGAGGGGCCGTCCTAAATCCCACAGCTCTAGTTTAGAAGAACCTCCCCCAAGACTTTCACCGAATTCTATACCAGCTGAGGTGCCTCCTCTGGGGTGTAACGGAATTCAGAAAGCCCCTGTATTGGAGCCAAGTCCAATACTGCAGTGTGCTGCTCCATCTAAATCCAGCCCCAAGAAGCGTGGCCGTCCTCCCAAACGACCCCTCCCTGAGGACCAGAGTGGAGATGCACTGAATCACAATGATGATACAGACAGGAGTAAAGATTTTCACCCTCCTGAAAAAGGGAACAGGCAGCTAAAGATCAGGCGGCTGATTAATGAGATGAAGAAAAGAAAGAAGAGGAGACTTCACAAGGTAATGCTGTCTGGGTATGTCGGAGAGGAGGGAAGGGGAGGCAAGGCAGCAGATGGCGAGACCTCTCTGAGAATGTGTAAATCAATAGAGGCTACAACAGTACACACACTCTCAGCCCTGTCCTCGTCCTTTGGGAGTAAGCTGGGCCCTCAGATCAATGTGAGTAAAAGAGGCACCATCTACATGGGGAAGAGGCGAGGACGCAAGCCTAAGGTCCAAACAGCTAACCTAAACTCCAACTCCCAGAACTCCACTCAGTCGTCTCTGTTTACCAATCCCTCTGAAACCTCTCTCTTCTTGTCTACTCAGCCCCAGCCTCCTCCCTCTCACCCCTTTCCCTCTCCATCTCTTACCCACTCCAGTGGGGCTCAAAGTCCCTACAGTGAGGGCAGCCTCACAGAACCATCATCGTCCTTACTTTTCCCTCACCCCTTTTCCCTCCCTTCCCCATCGTCATCCTGTACCTCCCCGCGTCCTCCCTCCTCATCCTCCCTCTCTCCCTTTGTGAAGAAGAGTTGTCCATGTCAGGGGAGACATCACTTCCCCTTTCACCAGTCATCATGTAAGCTCGCCTGTCCCACCCCTCCACTGCATCACACACCTGGCTCCCCTGGCCACTTGAAAGAGGCCACCCCCTCCCCAAGGAGTGAGTCACACAGCGAAGAGACACTGCCCAGCGACAGTGGCATTGGAACAGATAACAACAGCGTTTCGGAGAGAGGGGAGATGAGAGGAGCTCGAGGCATTCTCAGGTTGGGTCAGGGGTCAGGAGTGATGCATGGGGGTCAAAGACACCCTTCCTCTCTTGTGGACCGTCCCTCTCCTGTCTCCTCACCCCCCTCTCATATTCCCAGACACTCAAACCCAATCAGCAAGTCAAGTTCTGTGGAGCGGCACCGAGACAGGCACCGGCACAGGCGGAGGGATTACGACTGCTCGTCTTCCTGTACTTGCCTGTGCCCCTGCCCCTGCCCAGGACACAATACGTGCACTCATTCGGACTATTATCCGTGCCTTGGGCACAATGCACTGAAGAGACAGAAAAATAAACATAAGAAGAAGCACCAGCAGCTGCACATGCAGGATCCAGAGTTTCTGGCTGAACTAGAAGATCTGATTGGTCAGTTCAGCGAGGTCCATATCGGGCGGCGAAGTTGGGTGAGGACGGGACTGGGACAGAGCTTTGATGGGAGTGGGAATGCTCCTGGAGGAAGGCGCCATCACCCCTCGTCCCATTCTCTCCGCTCTAATATCTTCAGGATCAATCTGAATGGTTTCTACTCGCCTCACCCTTCGTCATACCCTGCTAATCCCTCCTTTTCCCCCAGCCTTTCTACCCCTGCCAGCCAGTGCATTGTAACAGGAAGCCGGACCGCAGACAGTGTGGCTGCCCGTCAAAGTTCCAAGAGACCATTGAAAATATGGGCTTTTACAGCAGCTATCCCCCAGCCACAACACTTTACCACCACCTCCCCAGCTCCTACCCCCTTCCATCTCCTCACCAGTATGCGCCCCATCAGCCCCACCATGCCCACTTCCTCCTCAACCCTGCCAGATTCCACAGGCGCAGGAGCAGGTTGCTGAGAGAGGGCACTTTAGGAGGAGAGGTGGAGGGAGATATGGGAGGAGGCAGCGGAGGAGGCCCACATCTCAGCTCAGGGTTCACATCCAGCCTCTCTTGTGGCTGTGGGAGGAGCGAACACAAACACAAACATAAACACCGGCACAGGCACTGCGAAAGGGACATGGATGACGAGGAGGAGCTGCACGAGGACGAGGAGGAAGATGGCATGGAGAGAGAGGGGTTGGCCAGTTCAAAGCCAAGGTCTGGGTTCATTCTGGGGCAAGGAGAAGGAGGAAGGAAGGGGACAAGAGGAATGGGGAGCATGCTGTCCAAAGAATCACCTTGGTTATGTGAGAATGGAAATGATTCCTTCTCGTCCGCAGCCGCCACAGCATCGTCATCCTCAGCAGAGAGGTACAAACACACCTCTCTCACCTCTCTGGGACTGGGCTCCTCTCACCTGTCATCATTTGGAGGAGGCTGGGGAGGCCTGGGCCAGAGCTGGATGAAATTCGGGGGTCTCGGGGGCTCAGGATTTGGAAACTCAAACCCCAGCTGGAGAAGCTTCAGCGGGGAGCAACGTGCAGGCAGGCTGATTGCATCAGATGGAGAGGACGAAGACGGTGAGGACATTCAAGAGTCACACCTGTACAGGACGTCTCCCTCCCCAACACACACCAACCTGTTCACATCTGCTGCCATGGCAACAGGTGGGAGGGGTTCAAGGAGCGGATTGGCCAGTAGGAGCTCAGGAAGTGAAGAGAGGTCATGGAGGAGAGACGAGCCAGCTTGGAGAGAAAGGAGAGAGGCAGGTGAGGATGCTCGAACAATTTCATCAATAGATATGTGAATGAATAGAGCAGTGACATGTCTGTGCTTCTGTTTGATGACTCACAATGAGGTAATGTTAGCATTAGAGCTAAAGCTGGTGCAAATACTTGGACAGAGAAGCAGTGTTTGTGTTTCACTGACTGGAAGTGAATGAGCTGTGAATGCACTGTTGAATTCTGCTTTTTTCATCTCCAGAAAATATCAACATATCGAATACTGACAGTAATCTAGATACTATGGGAAATCTAACATCAACCACAATTGAAATACAACAGTAGTAACCAAATAATGACAGCTAGCTGAGTGAGGAGATTTTATGCCAAGAGGCTCTTTTCACTCGCTGCATATCACAGATTTTTTATATTTGCACAATGTGGAGACGAGGCTGTGGCACTAAGTGTTTGCCCACTAAAGTGAGTGGCAGCGTTGCTTTTTCTCAGGTGTTGTTGAGCCACACATCAAAGCCTGGAGGGTGTCTGAGAGGAAATCAGACTCCGTTCTTTTTATAGCCAATTTCAGACTCCCTGTGCTGTGCAGTGGACGTGCCTGACACACACGCACAAACGCAACCACTCTCAGTTGGAATTTTTAAAAAAGTGTTATAGCAGGAGGGCAGCATCTTGATGGGAATCTGCCAGAAAAATCTTTGAAACCTTCCCCGTCTGCAGCAAACCACACACTGTTGCAGCCCGGGGCTACCCAGTGAACACAGTCATTAGTTAACCACCAGATTGGCTATTTAAAGCCTGGCCTATCCCTCACTGCTAGCCAACAGGGCCTATTTGACTTGGAAAAATCCAATAAGGAAAGAGTGGTCAGTCTTGTCAGGGACTGTGGAAAATGGAACAAAAAGATAGATGACCTCAGGGGTGATTGATGAAGGAATAGCACTGGGGTCAGGATGGGGGCAAAGAGAGCTCGTGAGGGGAAAATTTTGTTTTTGCAAGAAGTGGAATACATTTGCCATCAGTTCATCATCTAACTAAACACACATGTGTTTTAAAGTACACCATACTTACAGGGGCAGGCACACACACACACATACACACACACACTCTTTTCTCTCTCTCTATCTCTGTCTGCTCAGCTCTTTGAGATCATGTGCCATATGAACTGAATGTGCAAAAACAATTTGTGCAAAAGAGTGCATACGTGTGCATGCTTGCATTAAAAACTATGCATGGCACACGGTGTTTTTGTCCATTCTTGTGGGTTTTTTTCTGCTGCGTGTGTGAGTGCGTACATAAATCACTTGTTAATGCATTTCCCAGAAGTGATCTGGTCAGAGGAAATGTGTCGTGACTCACCTAATCTGTGGGCCATCTGCATGACTCAGCCTAGACTGGCCTCACCTCACACCTCCTGCTGCCTCGATTGCTGATCCACATCTGTCTCATTTCCCCTCCACCACTTAAACACCCCCACCCCCCATATACACCCCCCCCCCCCCCGCCTGTCCCCTCAACCCCCCTCCCTCCCTCCCTCCCTCCCTCTTTTCATTTCAATGACTGCAGGTTTACAAGGTGACTCAAGGAGCCGGGGGCAGCAGAAAAGTGTGCCAGCACCAGACAGCGTGGCGGTCAAAAACAAAAGAAGGCCAGGACGGCCCAGGAAGCACCCACTGCCCTTCACTGCATCCTCCCCCACACACTCATCCGCAGCTCCTTCCATGTCATCGCTCGACCTCTTGCCAGGACGCAACCAAAGCAGAGAGGGAAGAGAAGTGGGAGGGAGGAAAGACGAAAGAGCGCCAGAGAGAGACGGAGGGGGCGACACAGTGCAGCAGGTGACAGAGCTGGAGCTGCAGGCCAGGAGGAAGAGAGGACGGAAGAGAAAACATGGTGACTCCCCCTGTCATCAGAGGTAAACACTCACAACTGCATTAAAAAAACACCTGAGCTGGTTGATTTGAAAATTCAATACAACCACTCACTATTGCTATATTAACCTATTGTTTTCAGCACTGTGTGCTAAACCAGTGCCTTTTCTTTCTTTCTCTTTTTCCTCTCTATCATTCTATCTCTCTCTTCATGCTTTCCTTTTAGTGTCGCCGTGGATAAACCTGACTGTGACACCCCCCTGAATGCTTTAGCCAATCAGATGTGGACCAGGCTCCGTCCCAACCAGTAACCATCCAAAGAGAGGAGAGAGCAGATGGTCCTCCCAGGAAGAAGTTTCTGATGGCAGGTCTTTACTCAGACGATTACAAGACTACAGAGTGAGTGATAGATTTCATACACATTTTTTTCAGTTATTGGTTTTTTTTTTTGTTTATTTATTTATTTATGTATTTATTTATGGCGTGTGTCTTCTAGCCCCCCATCTCATGGCCAGCAGGTTTGCAGAGAGAGTTTGGAGTACACTCCAGGGGAGCACGAGTACACCCTGTTACCTGCTCCCATACATGTTGGTGAGTGTGTCGGAAAACGCAAACACTGGTGATCACTGCTGTTACAGCTGTGCCTGTCCAGCTAAACTGCCTGTGTGTCCTCTAGGGAAATACCTGAGGCTGAAGCGGATTCATTTCCAGTTACCTTATGATGTTATGTGGCTGTGGCAGCACAACCAGGTATAGCTGTGCCCCTTGACATAGAGAGGAGAGAGTGTTACAAACGTAGATTTGTGGAGTGTTACAAATATACATGGATGTAATTCTCGTGTTGTTTGATGGCAGCTTCACAGGCAGCCTGCTGTCCCACTGAAGAGGAAGCGGCGTTACTGTGAGTTGCCACTATCAGACGTGTTATCTTCCGCTCTACTTGATGGGACCAATCAATACCCTCGTACTATATCTCACTGTTATTCTTTCTCTCTGTTTGACTCAGGCCGTCTGAAGGAGAGGATGGTTTCCTCTCATAAGATAACGGTAAGTTCACTTGACTTGAGGTTGTTTTATGTCTGTCAAAATTGTAACTTTAATAGATAATTATCTGAAACCATGAAACAAACTTCCTCCGTTTGTTTTTCATCGTACAGGAAGAGAGCTCTAGTGACATCACCAGCCTGTTCCCTCACCTCGACATGGAGCCTTTGACCAGCAGTGAGAGGTATGGAAAGAACACAGCGATTCACATTTCAAGTTATTACTGAACTAAAGTCACCTAATATTTCTTTCCCCCCTCCCTGTGTGCTGGGCCAGGAGCTTTGTGGTGAAACACCACGTGTTCCTCGTGAGGAACTGGGAGCTCGTGAGAGACAGACAGATCCGACTGAGGATAGAGAGGGAGAGGGAGAGAGACGCAGAGGGGGAGGAGACGGACTCACGACATCTGTCCTATGATGGAGCCAATGGGGACGACAGCCACATCAAGTCAGGTCCATGAAGCAAGTGTGTGTGTTAGTTTTTGTTTCTGTAGGTGTTTGTGTATGTATACGTGTATGTGGTTGAACTCTACTCTACATTTTTCATTTTTTACTATACATCTGTACAGACTTCCTTTTGTGTCCCGTGTTGGTGTCTTTTACTATATGTCTGCATGCATGTGTGTGTGTGGGTGTATGTGTGAGTGTGTGTGTACTCTGCTCACAGCCCGTCATTCTCATATTTGGCTTGTCTCTCTATATCATATTCAGCAGCACAAACTAAGCAGTTTTCCAACCACAGAATTTCAGCCTGCAGAAATGTTTCCCCATTTCTGTCATCCACTGCTGGTGTCCAACAACCCAGCAGGCATCAACTTTCCCCATTAGCAGTGAAACCACACAGTTTCCATCAAAGGGTCCCTGACTGATTGCGGCTAGGAATCAAGGAGAAATAAGGACATTGGCATAATTACAGCTATATCTGTAAAAGAGATGATGAGCTGTATTTTCCTCTTCCACTCATACCTTCTCTAACATTCAGTTTGCCCTCTGACCCTCAGATCAGCATGTGGGGGTGGAGGTGACGGTTATCAGCAGTGACCCCCACCATCAGAGTCAGGACACCTCCAGCTCACTCACTGCCAGCCCCTGTGTGAGTTTACAACACTGCCCACGTTGAAAAAACAAAACAAAACAAACAACAAATAAAATCCTTTAATGAATGCAAAGTTCCACAAGGACACAGAATCTGCCTATGCAATTAGTTGTATATACTTGTTGACCACAGCACAACAAAACCCAGAGTAGAGAAGAGGAGGAGGGAGAGGAAGAAAAACGAGGGGAAGAAGAGGTCTGCAGCAGAGAACAGAGGAGGAGACGGCTCAATGATTTACTTTTGACCCTGCAGCATTCATAAGCTAACAGAGGGAGGTAAGCAGAGCATCAGATACAGAGACAGAGTTGACTTAGTATTGGTACAGTAGTATGCGTTGTTTAATTGATAATATCTTGCCTCGATGTAGGTGGGACCACTCTGACAAAGGGACCAGGCCCACCACTGGACAGATGGACATGAACTGATGTCTCAGCCACTGCTATGGACAGCAGTTAGTGCCACAAGGAAAAATGGAGAAGAGATGGGGAGAATTCTTGAGACTGAAAATGCAAGAAAGACATCTCACACACTGACAGATGAGTGTGTTGAACCTAACGCTCTGAAGGGCATCACACCAAGGATGGAACCATGGCAACGCATCTTTTGTCCAAGCGGCGAGGGATGAGAGAGGCAGAGACAGACTGTCCCGGATAAGAAAGAGAGAGAAACAGACCAGCTGAAATGAATTTGCACTAGTGCTGGATGAACAAGCACACTAAAGACTGTATGTATGCTGAGTGGACACACTATAAACGCACACACATACACTTTGATCGCTCTTACTTCAGCACCTTAAGCAAACTGGGAAAGACAGACATTGCGTGGAGATTGAAAGTGGACATATATAGTACTCAGCATTTCGGCTCTGAAGTTTCCAAGAGACAAGGAGCTCACAAGCTGCCCGGGGGAACAAAAATGTAGCCTGGGCCCCTAAGTGGGTCAAAATTGAACCCTCATTTACTCGTTAGGCTTTCAAAGTCATATTGCACCTTTGGGAAATGACACAAGGAGAAGTGAGCTGGTTAAAATCTGTTGAGACAGTGTTAGGGTTTTTTTTTCTTCACTTTACCAAGACAGTGTCTGCTATGTACCAGTGAATAGGCAGGGGAGGGGGTGGGCTTAGTGATAGGAATTTTGGCATCGCTGCAAGAGAATTTCTAATGAGGTTTTAAGAAAGAAGTTATTTTTGAAAAAAAAAAAGAGCTTGAGTACTGTCTGCTAAAGAAGTGGACAAAATATATTCATGATAGGAATGTTTATTGTTGACTATTTTCAGTATTGCTTCCTGGGGAAGGGAGAGAGGGGTAAAAAAAGTGTTTCTGTTTACTTCAGACTGCCTTTGAGAATGTTTAGCTCTTTGCTTCAGAGCATTGACAATCAGAATGTCCTCGGGGGGAGAAAGGAGAGAGGAAAGGGAATGAAAACTAGAATTGATTCGCCCCAAATGCTCTGTAGAAGTGCCATGTTGTCTTGTGTACGTACCTAAGCGAACTCATGCAGTCTTTAAAAGCAATATCTCCTCTGATAAGGACTATATAAGGACTTCTTTTGTTATGTTGTGGTTTTATTTGTTGTTTTTTTTTTAAGTTGTGAATATTTGAGGATTGGAGGTCATTTTTCTGTACAGATGCATCGTAGATTGTTCTCATCTTAGGAACATTGGGCTAATCCACCTAGTGGAAGTAACCATAAGCGTTTAGTTTTCATGTGAATGTACATAGAGAGAGACCTGTTTTCCTTCTATCAGCAGTAGCGTGTAAAATTAGTACTATACATTACAATATTATTGGGATTATACATAAAGATTAATAATCAAATCTTTCATTTTACTAAGACGTTTTTAACCAGTTATACAGCTGACCAATATATCAGACATTTCTCCTTAAAATTGACTATGATTGTATATGATTTTTTCTTTTTTTTGTAGAATTGCATAATTTGTCTTTTTTTTTAGCCGAGTGTACTTTTTTTAATTGGTCAGACAATCAGTGACGGTGAGTTAGTTTTTCCAGTGTTAAATTTCTGCTCTCTTTCAGTAGTGTGGCTTCTAATAACAAGCCAAGAAAGTGCAATTTCTTTGACTGTTTACATACTGTATGTATATTTTTCCTCTTTCCTTTTTTAACTAAGAGCACTACATTATTGCCAGTGGATGATTAACTTTATAGCAAAGGTACATATAAAGAGTTATTTATCTAGTTTGCATGACATGTAACCTTTGCCTGTTGCCTCTGATAATGTGCATCTGAAAAACAAAACATCAAAAACAGTTATAACTCAACGCCATAGAATGTCAGCTCAGACCTTTTGCCTATCCATAATAATAAAAGCATTTTATGTCTACTAGTACTAAACCCTGCAGAGTCTGTGTATCAGTTACAAGGCCTCCCTCTTGTTGTGTGTTTTTACTGCAGTGACGTTAATCAGCTTGAGCTAACAGTGCTATCTAGTGGTGTTAGATTGTATATCTCGCACCGTGTTGTCCTCCATAATGACCCACAATGGAGGACACTATCAAAGAAACACGGTTACAAGATGGGGGAGGGCTGCAGCTCACTCTAGAGATTTACTCTCCTCTTACTGTCCTTCACCACGGTCCGAGGGCATCCTTGAATCTTTGTGATCTGAGCAGAGGAAGCGAGAGGAGTCTCCTGAAGTATTCCCTCAGCTCCAGCTCAAAAAGGGACTGAGTGTTTCATTAGACATCTAGTGTTTTACAGAGAGCTCAATCACAAGGCTTCACTTCCTTTGCAATCTGATGCATGCAGGTAGCTTCCTGTCACATTTCTGTCAACAACACATACAGGACATGACATCTATGTCAGATATTTTCAGAATTAAATCACCCCTTACTTTTGCTTTTTTAGTGGCATCATATAATCTGCTTATGAAAACTTTTTTTTTCCAACAGTTATAAGGCAAAAAATATGACTCAAACAGCTGAGCAAGACTGGTTTATATTGATGATTTTATTTGGTGTATTTACAAACAAGCACATGCAGGAGGTGGACAGTGACTGACACTAGAGGGGCACTCAACTAAATGCAATAGTAAGAGACAGGGGGTAGGTCTACAGGCTACATGACACCAGTGAGAGAAAGAGAGGAGGAGAGGGAGGTACAGTACCCATTGTTACACACACACACACATACACACACACATGCAAGTGAAAGTGCAGGAGGTGCAGAGACGCAGATGTGCTCACACTCTTCCCTGCTTTCACTGCCTCATATGCTGCCATGTTCACACTGTACACACATACACACACACGAAACCCTAACCCAGATAGATAGAGAGACACTAGATGGGTGAGATAGAGCTATTCCTTTCGTAAGACCTCAAGATCAATAAATACTACATCCAATAAATTAACAGCTTTCAAACAAACGCATTTAGAGTTAGAATCTCACGTTTTGAAAAAAAAAAAAAAATTCACAAAGAAACAAAAAAGCATTAACACAACATGTGTCAACTCATATATTCTTTTTATCTAGACATTATTTCTTGTAAACACCTAGGTAACCATTTGATGGCATTTTATTGTGATCACAAGTTACAAGTCATGAGCACTGGTTTTAACATAATGCTACTGGACTGTTGCCATAATGACAGTAATATCATGCTACATGGCATTGACACAATAACATGAAGAAGCTTTAAAGGATGAGCTTTCCCTGATCAATAGAACTGAAAGTTTCCTGCTGAATTGAATGGAGGCTTTTTAGTGTCAGGCCTTTTCTTCTTCTTCTTTTTTTTTATACCAGACTCTTATTTTCACTTTGAACTTTTTAAGCTATAACTTTAGGCCTTCAGGTGGCAACTTGCATGAGAACATTAAAATTTAACCCATGACTTGGTGTAAAATAAACAAAAAGAGGATTTTAGTTGAACATTTAACCATATGCATAGTTATAAATACAGAATCTAGAGAGTAACTAATAAACTTATGACACAAAACAACATATTTCATATGCGCAACATTAGAGTCAACATATCACTTCCACCACGACCACTTCGACTACCACTATCATTAATATCAATGATTATGATCAGCAAACATGGCAGGAAGGGATCAAAGTTAAATACAAAAGCTGAGGTACAAGGTGAAGACCAGCCACCAAACCTACAGACTTTACAGTAGCAGTTATGACTTACATACATCATGGATTTTCTCATATACTTTTAATAAAGTTCAGATAGTGTTGAACAAGAGCTGAGCATAGTTTTGTGACCCACGTTGGCCCTGTGAGGTTCTGGACGAGTGGAGGGCTTAGCTACAGATTGCTGTTGTCTGATACTATCCTCTTATAACTGCTTGGGACAGATAGATATTCGATGGCATTAATTCAAAGCATTCATGGCACATTGCAATGCATACAGTGTTTAACGGTATGAATAACACTATTTCTAGTTATTGATGAATATGATGTCAAGACCATGGCAATACATAAAGCACACAAGAGGGAAGATACTGGATTTCATACTTAAAACAAACACATACACTCCTCTTTTTGCATGTATGACAACCTTAACGTGTGGAAAGCTGCAGATGTGAAGATAAAGATTTAATCCATTCATTATTAATCATCCACTTCCTCAGTGTGGCCACAGTATTAAGCTTCTGCGTGTGTTTCACTACCTGCTTTCTCTTGCTCATCTACCTTTCTATCTATCTTGGTAATAACAATCTCAATTTATGTATCTATATTTATATATATATATTTTTATGTATATTTATACAGTCAAATATAGTAGCAGAAACATGTCAAACACACATGAACCAGGCGATAAAAGGTGAAAGGTCAATAGAACACAGATCTACACAGCTACAATTCACTACATTACTACGCAGTATGCAACAGGAGCTATGGCCCCACACTCCGACATGCTCTCTCTCCCCTCGACAGCCCCGCGAAGATATTACTACCAGGCTGTCAACTGTCGCCTCCTCAGCCGCTGATCTGACACCACTTGAATCTGATCTGTGGTTGATTGCACAGAATTACCCCCTGTGATCATTGGCTAAAGGCGAGGAGGGCCAATATTGAGAAAAGGGCATCTAAAGGGATACTTCACTCCCAGATCAAAGGTCTTCCGATGTGAAATGGTCTGAATTTGACTTGAGTCATTATTTCACACCATCTGCTGCATTCCTGCTGTTAAAATCCATTAGTTGAATGCTACCAGACTGGATGGATTGTGATGGGTGGGAAAAAAAAACTCCCATATGTTCATTAAGGGAGAGAGTGCTGCAGACTGCTCTTGATGAACGTAAAGCATAACAGATGGCGTTATGAACTCAACTCAAACTCCAACCAAGCAAGTGTGAAATATCCCTTTCAGAGTGGAGGAGCCTCACCATCACCTCTCAATACTTGCCTAAAATATATATATTTTTTTTTTTTTTATTTTATTTTTTTTTTATTGATTGAGTGCAGCAGTTATGGTGCCGAAGTCACATGATGAGGGACGTGTAGCCTATCGGTACCAGCCCCTCTTTGTCTCCCTGACGACAGCGAATCCAGTCTTGATCGACGCCTCCTAACACCACCAGTTCCTCTCCTTTGCAGAAGCTGAGCTCCGAGCCCGTTCCAGTGTGGTCACACAGTGTTCGTACTGACCTGAGAACAGACAGCAGGGACCCACTTAGGCAAAATCGTCTACATTATACGCCAGCTGTCATCCTCAGCTTATGATGTAGTCCAGTCTGTGAGCCACAGAGCTGGATCACTCTAAATCAGATTGTTGAGTCACCAATTATAGTCTTTCGAAGGCAAAAATTATCACCAGTCCCTAGTGTCATACCAGCTGGTGATGGGACACTGAAGTCATTTTCACATGTACAAATCATGACTCAACAAGAAACCCAGAGGATGGCATGATGGACCCAGCCTAATCTATTACCTCCCATCCAATTTCATTCTATCTCAGCCAATAAAAGTGCAAAAATCCATCCTTTCATCTTACCATCTACATCATTTCATTTCTCCTTTACCTGAGTGGTCGGGGTCTGTCCTTCATCTCCAGTGTCTCGACCTCTTTCTCTGACTCTGGCTCACTTTCTCCCTGATGCTCCCCGGCCTTCCTCATCATTGGGGTGGAGCTGCTGCTCACCATTCTGGTCAGTGCCGTAACACCAGGGGCCAACCACTGAGAGGGACGCCTAGGGAGGAGAGGGGTAGAACAAGAAAATCAGTTTTAGCTGCAGCTGCTGTATTGCACTGTATTTCACAGCAAGTCAGCATCGACTAACCTGGTTGGAGGTGTGTGACCTGTTGGGCTGTTTGGGCTTTTAGTGGCTCCAAACAGGCGACCCAGACCCCAGGGAACCTGACCACCACTGCTGACTGGAGTGTAGTCACTTCCTGTCTGGGTCTGGAGGTCCGGCAAATCTGTCTTCATTTCCTCCCTCTTCCCTGCAGTCAGGCTCAGCTCGGATAGGTTCTGGCTCAGCCGGCCCCCCCAGCGCATCACAGCCCCCCACCCCTGCTGGATCACCTATGACAAAAAAAAACAAAAAACATGTAAAATCTGCAGGATGACAGAATCATGAACACTGATGAATAGTCAAACAAAAGTGGCTACCTGTCCTGCCTGCTGAGCAAGGCTGTCCTCCTCAACATCAGGAGGAGGTAATGCTCCAATTTCCTTCTCCTGCACCCACAACAGCTGAGGACTTGTCTGACTGAGAGAGACTGAAGCCTTTATGGGTCCAGCACCGACCTGAGTAGACTCCCGTGATCCTCCGTTCTTTGGATCAGCCAGTGGTGACTGATGTTCTGGGCTTCCAAAGTCCACTTCTGAGAGGCTTTCAATATATCTGCTGCCTGTGATTTTGGACTGGGGGCCTTTGGTTGACTTCCCTGCATCTTGACAGGGTGGACTGGGGATCTCCGGGCTGTGACTGTCTGGCTCCAAGTGGTGGTGCTGGAAAAGCAGGTCGAGGTTGAAGGTCAACAGGCTGAGAGGCTGCAGCACGAGCAGCAGCTCTTCGAACAGAGACTGGTAGGTGGTCAGGGAGAGACGCATGAAGGAAGTGGGGCGGTAGTATGCCTCCAACACATCTGAGAAAAGAAGAAACCACTGTTACACATAAGAATGCTCAAAACAGTCATAGAAGTGAAGGAAACTTACCACTGCAGGACTGAAGGTGAGAGAGCCAGAAGTCGAGGGACTTGTTACTAGAAAAAAATAGAGACGAGAAAACTGAGAACTCGAAGAGAACATTTGCAGTGAATTAAATTTAATTGTCTTTTTTGGAATACCTACTTCAGTAGGCCGAGGAGGAACGCATTGAACCTGTGTTTGCTCTGTCTGAGCTGGGGAAGATCCCCCACTCGAACTTGTAGGTTGAACAAAGCTTGTGTTTTAGGACCTTGAAAAATGGGTGGAGGGATAGAAGAGAAAATACACATGACGAGTCAACAGAGGAACTTATAGAGGCTAGTGAAAAATTGCAGTGAAGCTTGGCACTAAGAGGCCAATCAATATCTGCAGCTGCTGTTCACTTTATTCAGCATTTTAGGTGTTAGTATTAGGCAAGCATTGACTGATATGTGGACAACCACGCAAAGTCCAGGGCTCATTATTATCTGCCAGGAAATAAACCCACCAGAATTGATGGCTTAATATCCAAATCTGAATATCCATGTCTAAATAAGTTAATTTTTCTGTCATCCTTGCTATGCTACCTGGCCTGGTGGAGGCCTGAACTAGGCCCCAGGCAGAGTTTGGCCTCCTGCCTGCAATCAGGTCACTCTGGTGAGGTTTCAAGCCATCGGTCAGCAAGCTGTGCAGGGCGGGGCAGAGGCACTGCAGCACCAGACGGCCCAGAGATGGATTTATAGTGCTGTCTCCTGATAAGGCCTGAGAGGAGAGGAGAGGAGAGGAGAGGAGAGGAGAGGAGAGGAGAGGAATGAGGAGGATGGGAGGAATGCATGGTGGGGGTGAAGTGGGATGGGATATGGGAAAGATGTGCAGTGATGAGGAGAGACAGGGGAAGAGATCAGAAAGGATGACTCAAGACAGGGAGGGAAAGAAAATGGGACACATACATGGGGGGTTGAGAGAAACGGGGCGATGAGGATCGGTATGATGTGATGAGAGGTGATTTGGGAAGGGAGTTTGGAATTAGTTTACAAAGAAATTATTGCATCTACGAGACTGGGTTATCTAAAGATATTCTAGTACCTTGTTAACTGAGAGAGACTGAGGAGAGACGGAACAAAACATGTGGAGTCAGAACAAGAAGAAAAGGGAGGGAGATCATTTTCAGAGATGCACAAGACATTCATCACAACATGACATTTTCTCTACACACAAAGACATTGATAACATATAATTAGAATGAAATCTGTCTGGAGGACAAACTTCTTGACATGAAACAAACAAAAACAACTCAATTCAGTCATTCAACACTGACTGACCTTCTGAACGACAGTCCGAGAAGAGCTGAACTGGGCCAAAATGGCTTCCACTGCCACACTGACCGCACTGACCAGAGCTGGAAGAAGAACAATGGTGTACAGTTACACACAGAAAGGATGAGTCGGGTCAAAGACAGCGATGCACAGCTGGGCAGGCGACAACCCACACCTTTCTTCTCCTGCAGACACAGAGAGGACAGGCCCACACCTCTCATTGGAAACTTCACATCTTGGCCCATCCAGGACGTCTCTGCCCTCTGTACAGAGCCAGCGAATGAGACACTGCGAACAGCTGACAGCGACAGTGGCAGAGTGATTACTTAGTGTACAAATAAAAGAAAAAAAAAAATCCAACAGAAGCAAAATGAATCACCACAGACAGAAATGCCGTAACTGAAATATCAATGTTATTAGTAAGAGCAATTAAGCAGTGGAGAAGCATTGGATAAAAGGCAGATAGAAGCAGATGGTGCTACTGACAACAAACAGAGTGTGGACACATTCTTGTTGACTGTGGTGAGCGTTCAACATCTGGATCTGTGAAGACAACTTTTTGTCTGCATCAGGAATAAACAAGATCCCATGCATTAACCTCCACCCCCACAAATACACTCACACAAACACTCACGCATACTTGATAAAAGCATAAGCATACACAGGAGGAACTGCTGAGCAAGAAGGGAAACAACTGAGCTACCACAAGAATCAGGTAAGATAAAATAACACATGTGCAAAAGGTGGGTTTTGTATACATACTCCTGTTTATATAAAATGGAGTTATATAAACCAGTTACGTAAATGCAAACATTCGTATCATGAATGGGATGCGGTGAGTCACATTTATTTAACACTACAGCATCGGCAACCAGCTATTTGGGTTGTGCTTTGCATGAAATGCATGTGTCAATTTCAACACAGCGTGCAACAACAACATAGAAACAGACAGGACAAGACAAGACGGACACGAAGACAGACAGATAGTAGAGACAAAGAGAGAGAGAGAGAGAGAGAGAGAGAGTGATGAGTGTGACTCTAGACAACCTCTAACAAGAACAGCTGTTACCCTTCTGAAGGCCTTTTGCAAATTTGAAAGGACAGGGTAGATAAGATGGATCAGATGACCTGCGGGGAGCTGGCTTCTGACGCGTAAAGCAGTGAGTTACCCCGCTCTTTCAAATCTGCAAATCCTCCAGGTTGAAAAAAGTGACAAAAGTGTGAGAGCAACCACATCCAGAGCAGAGAACAAAGACAGAAACAGACGGTAAGAGAGACAGACAGACAGACAGACAGACAGACAGACATGCATGCGAGCTAGGTGTCGGACAAAGAGAGAGAATGTAAGATGTAGAGAGGGAGAAGAGAGAGAGAAATCTTACTCGCCACGCGTGACTGCGGAGGAGCCTGGTAGAGTTTTGGGGGTAGGGGGGGCGCCCTGGGCGGTATAGGAGGGTAGAGGTTTGGATAGTAGAGGGGTGCAGCAAGGGCAGGCAAGGTGTGCGAGCGGGGGAAAAGCGGTGAGCTGAGGCAGGAGCCTGCTGAGCCTGAGGGGGGCGCTCCGGGACGGTGGGGAGGGGAGAGGGCCCCAATAGGGGAGAGACGAGGAGGAGCACCCCTGTGCAGAGGGCAGTTCTTAGGGTGGTACAGGTAATAGGTGGGGAGAGGAGGAAGCTCTTTGGATGTCCTGGCCTTGCTGCTGCTGTTGTCTGTGTGTGAGTGTGTGCCCTTTTCTGAATACAGGGAATCCTTAGCACTGATATTGTTTGAATGTGTCATCATAACATCTATGTTCTTGTATGGAGTGGTGCAGCCTGGTGGCTCAGTGGTGCCACTGACAGGTATATCTGACTTAGCGGATGTGTCATGCTTTGGCTCTGACTCACTGCAGTAGAGAGAGTCAAAATTACAAATAGAGTCAGACACAAACTCCCTCTCATTAGTTTTGGAATCACTGATAGATTGATTTACAGAGAGTGTGTTTTGCTTCTTATAATCATGAGAAGAGTCTACGCTGAAATCAGCCAGGGAGTCGCAGTTAAACCCAGAGCTTATATCAGTGCTGGAATCATCTCTGTGGATACGAGTGGAGCTGGCAGCGGGGGTCCATTGTGTGCTGCAGTGTTTGTCTGTAGACTCCCTGCCTACGTGGCTGTGGGGCCTGGGATCTGTAATGGGTTGGGAGTTACAGTAGCCTCGACGATAGGAAGGGAGGGCATTGTGGAGGAAGTAGGGTTGGGAGGATTGAGCGAGGGACAGTGGGGGTGAGGAAACTGCTTATGGGGGCAGGGTCAAAAGGCCAGAAATTGTAAGGTGCAGCAGTTTAAATGGGGAGGGCAGGCGCACAAGCAGAGTAATATGAGGGAATGAAGCAGAACCATGGACAAACAATTGAAACAACAGAATGGGATGGAGAGGCGAGGAAAATTAAGAAGAGTAAAGTAAAAAAAAATGTGGCAAAGAAATGGGAAGGAGAGAGAGATGCAGAAAATGTTAGTGTCAGTCGAGAGAAAAATGCACATTCATGAATGTATTCCAGCAGAAATCGTCATCATGTCAACATCATGCGGTAATGTGGTATCTTGACGAGTCAAATAGTTGAATTGACATTTACAAATTGACAGTGTGTGACAGTTAATGGAGTTGATTCATGAACAGCAATAACAACAGTCTTCTGCTCAGAGGGGCTTGAACGCAACAGGAAATGATACCACTGCAATAAAAGAACAATCCCCAGCTGGATAGTGGAAAAAACAGAAACACTCAATCAGCCACTCTATTCATTCACCATGATGAAAATGCCACAATCAATCAAAGATTTAACATACTTCATTATCCAAGTTTTCTTCATGGCATCTGCTTTCACTTTCTATTTCACACATGCATTTTAGGTTTTGAATACTATGTATAAGACACCACAGCGAGTACCAGTCCTTATGATGAATGGCTCATACTTTACTGCAGTGCTTGCCATCATCACCTCTGGATCACCTTCTCTTTCGCTTCCTGTTCTCTGCCTTTTGTTTTCTATCTCTCTCTCTGTCTCGCTCTCTCTCCCCCTCCTACCCCGCTCCCCCTCCCCTCTGCACCGGTACAGCATACAGTGTAATGCTGAGTCAGTCAACAGATAGCAGAGTTCTGCCCGTTCCTGCCCAATCACCGTGACTGTCTCTGTGGTGCTCCAGAGACTGTGGCAACACAGTTTTCATTACACTCTCTCACCTGTGACGGACTGCTTAGCTGTGGGCTACAAAATGAGCTAGAAAGCAACCATACCTTGGTTGGACTTGGGCTGTCTTTGAACTGTAAGCAACACATGATACTTCCTATTTTTCCCTGCACTGGCTCTCAGCCATTGGTCCATGTACTAAGATCCACCCCTTGGGTTCTTAAAGGTGCAAACACCTACTGATGCCATGGCCACCACACCTCAATGCAGTGATTTGGCGAAACTTCTCCTGCATTTAACTCGGTCATTATCATAATCATTAGACTACAGAGGTAAATAAGAAATAATGCTAAAGTACAGATATAACTGTCACAGAAATGGTTACAAATAAACTTAACAGCCGATAGTTTCTGGCAGAGGTTGGGCAATTTTTAATGACTGACTACATCCTGTTGTATGTAGACACTGCCAATCTAATCTTTAATTTCTATGTGGCCTACTGCAGCACTGCCTGAGATGGGTAACTTGATCTGAGCTATCTGTGCCACCCTCGGGAGCAGGTGGGGGGTGGGAGAGGAGACAGGATAGACAGCAAGAGGAAAAACATGTAAACATCCTGAGCTGATGAGATTGAAAACAACTATAAATGGGAAAGAGAAGAATATAAATTTACAAACATGAAGAAAAACAAAATAGATATGAGCTACGTGTTGGAGGGAGAAAATACAGTGAGCTCAGTGGGGCCTCCATTATCCCCCTCCCCTCGGCCTGAAGTGGATGAATAATTGAATAAGGCAGTGGTGACATCACACTCTGATAACCAGTACAGGAAATACTGGCTGGAAAGTTTCCAACCTCCCCGTTCTCCTCAAATTACCTTCACTCCACTCCCTGTCTTTATCCCTCCATCTTTCTCCTCTTGTTCAGCTTCTTCTCCAGCTTCTCCCATCTGAAATTGCCCTCTGTTTATCCCTCATCATCAGCTATCCATCACATCACCACCATTATGCATCATCCTTTTCTGACTCATGCTCATCCTCCATCTCTTTGCTCTCATTCCATGAATCAGCTCCATAAATGTCTCTACATTTTCATCTCCCATTATTTTCTATTTCTTTCTATTGTCCTGTCCAAGGATTTTATTTGTGCACCAGCCGTGTGAACACGCCGACTGCCTTCCTCAATCTGTTTCTCAATATCTGCCCATATCAGAACTGCCATGTTGTCCCCTATGTTACACAAAGTTATTCTGATTATCATTTTCTCCCATTCACACAAAAAAGTGTACACACACACACACACACACACACACACATACACCATACATCATTATTGTCATTATCATGTAATTCATACTCACCTGTAGTTCTTGATTGGAAGGTCCTTCCTCCATCGGCACATCCTCTCACCTCCACCTCCTCCTCCTCTTTTTCTTCTTCCTTCTCTTCCTTCAACTCCCTCTTAACTTCCTCACACTCCCACTCTCTGCCCATGGTCCACAGGCTGCTGTCACTGACTGAGCAACCAATTTTCTGCGAAGGGCACAGCTCTGGTTGACCGCCCTCCTCGTCAGCCCTCTGGAGCATTTCCTTCAGAGCAGCCATTGAGGTGAGAGCTGGTGGTGGCTGCATGAACAGGGCCTGAGCCTGAGAGGTGTATTCCCACTGGATGCCATCGGTGCCTGCTTTCTCTCTTCTCCACTTCAAGTTGTACAGTATATCTGGATCTGGGGTGATGACTGTGGGGTCGGGCTCTGGGTCAGTGATCACCTTTGTTGGTGGTGAATTGCTCTTGCTGCGGAAACGCAGCTCTTTGAAGGTTGTGACCTTTGGAGCTGACCCTGGAGATGACCCTGACGAACTGAGCTTCTTTTGGGTTTCGATATTAGATTTTCTCATGTCCACGGCTGGGGGCTGCGGTGGGGCGTCACAATCTGGTGTGAATGCTATGAGCCAATCAAATCGCTCAGGTTGTGCAGAGTTGGCAGGGAGAGTGCTGACTTTGAGGGGTGGCAGAGACGGGGGAATTGGGGGTAAAGGACGAGGAGGAGGTGGAGGGGGAGGTGAATCTGGTAACTCAGGAGGATAATGGAAAGTCTCAAAGCTCATGTTCTTCACTTTAGTCTCTTGTGTACTGCTAAACCCGGTGCTGTAGTAATGGTCGGAAGTCACACCGCTGTTCCTCTTTCTTCTTCTTGCCATCTCTGTGAAGGAGGTGGTCCTGTGTGTGTCCTTGGTCTCCTCTCTCTTTTTGCCTTCTTCAGCTATATCTACTCTTTGATCTCCATCCAAGTTGCCTCTCCTGCTTTGTCCATCTCGATCCATGAATTCTGTGTCACCTTCCTTGTCCTCCTCCCTGTCTTTTAGTCTGAACTCACGTGACTCCACAGATCTAGATGGAAGGTGATTGTCTCCATCTCCCTCATCCTCTAACCCTCCCACACAGACACCAAGCTCTGGGCTGAGTTTGAGGAGCTCGGCTTGGGTCAATCCTGCAAGCATCAATAACTTCCGAATCTCTACATCCAGGGCATGGAAGGAGGGGGGAGGAGGCAGGGCGGGTGGAGGTGGTATGGCAGGGGGAGATGTAGAGGAGACTGAGATAACAGGTGGAGGAGGAAGAGGTGGTGGCCGAGTGGTGGGGGGTGGTAGGGACAGCGGGGTCTTTTCCTGTTCGGCTTGAAGAGCAGCAAGCCGCTGTGCTTCCTTCCTGGCAAGGTGGCGCTTCCGAGGGGGCGGTATGGGGGGAATTGGGGTTGGGATTGCTGGAGGTGGAGAGGGTGTGGTGTATAGGGTGAGATAAGGTACTGGCTTAGAGGCAGGAAGAGGAGGAACTGATGGTGGAGATGGAGGAAGGGGTTTCTCACATCTAAAAGTGGTGAATGTGGGGGATGATGAGTTAGGAGAGAAAGTAGATAATGTAGGAGAGGTGGAGACAGCCATAGAGGTGGTCTCCCTGCTGATATTGATGTAGGTGTGGAGGTACGAGCTCACGCTAGCATGACGTGCAGGAGGTTTAGGGGGTCTAGGTGGAGGCTCGACTGGGGAAGGGGTGAGGGAATCTGGAACGAGCGGATCGTCGCAGTCTGACGGAGCAGTGAGGTCGACCCCAGCATCTGAGAACTCCTGAGATTCTCCCATCATTCCCCCAGGATTTTTATACAATTTCCAGGGAATGTCAATGTTGCCCATTTCATCCATGACATCTGAGAGGTCCTGCTCCTCCAGATCAGCGAGATCAAATCCCTTCTCATGGAGTTTTGCGATGTAGGCCAGTTTTACCTCTCTGTTCACCTTCTCCAAGCGATCCAGGTGATCTAACCGATCCCTGAGAACATCCCAGTGCTGTTCCCCCTCCAGATCCCAACGAGCCACTTGGATCACCTGACTGAAGCGCTCCATTTTTCCAAACTCCCCTACTGACTCTAGAAAGTCAAGCAAACCTAGTTTGGTGACTTCAGAATCCCCTTTGACTCCTAAATAATCAGGAGATGGGGAGTCCAGGGCTGAGGGGTAGCCCTCGTCTGGGGAGCAAGGGGGAATCGGGGAATGAGATGGTAAGGTGAAGGGTTTGTGGCTAAGAGGAAGGGATGGGGGTGAACGTGCAGGAGGCTGGCACTCGGGGGCTTCAGGGAGAGATTGGTCTTTGGGAGACAGAGCAACAGAGAGATTATCTTGGTCATGAGAAGAGCAGATGGAGGTGGATTGATCTGCACAGTCAGACTCCAGATCAGAGCAGGAGCTGATGGAAGTGGAGGAGGAGGAGGTAGAGGAGGTGAGTGAGAACTCCAGGAGGGAGGGGGGACAGTCACAGCATGACGGGACCAGAGTGTCATCGTCGTCGTCATCGTCATCATTGTCAGCCTCCTCTTCATCATCATCAATATCAATGTCCCCACTGCTCTCTTCATCATCTTCCTCCTCTACCTTTACATTTTTCTTGTTGTCCAGGTTTTCGCTTTCATCTGCATTTTTGTCTTCATTTTCCAGACTGGCAGCAGGGCAGGGCTCCAGCTGGGCCTGCACTTGTGATGGAGGCTGACGTTTCTCCTTGGCCCCTGTCCCATCCTGCCCCTGGGGCAACAGGGCTGGAGGAGGAGGAAGCTGTAGCTGCTGTCTCAGAGAGATGGTATTGTTGTTATTGTGGTTATGGTTGAACATACTGTTGTTATCTTGTGGGGAGCGGCCATCGCAGCACAGACATGGGAGGCTCGGCTCGTTGCAATTTGGGTCAAGAGGGAGAGCGGATGGAAGCGGAGGGGGCGGAGCTGCTGCAGGTGCAATTTTGGTTGCTGCTGATGCTCGAGCATTCTTGGGTTTGGGTTTAGCTGCTTTGGAGATGGTGGTACCCTGTTTCTGAGAGCAAAACTTGGACTGGGTTAATGGAGCTCGAGTCTGCAACCCTACCCTGGTCCTGGTGGGTGCAGCGAGGCCTTTGGTGGCTCGGCGTGGGGAGGATGTGGTGATTGTGTTCAAGTTTTTATCCTCCCTCTGAAATCCAGGGCCATGAGACTTTGGTCCAACCACGTTATTGGTCCGTCTGCTGACCTCAAAGCGCCGTGGCTTTGGAGGCTGAGAGGAACTGCTAGAGGACTGCATTGTGGGACTGAGAGTTTTTTTTAGGATGCACTGATATTTCTGTTGCTATAGAAACAAGTGTTGTAAAGACTGGAGGGATCCAAACAATGACGCGCCGTGACGGTCACATCTTGGCTTCACTCCCAAGATCCTGTAACATCAAAGGAGACACAGAGTGAATAACGACTATGAGCAAACTCTGCTCATCAAAGACCATTTCCTTGCTCAACAATGTTTTCATATTGGACTATGTCTTTGAAGTAAAAACCCATCGTCTGGACTATTCATTAAATCCCAATTGCTTTTAGGCTTTCCATTTTTATAATTACCGCGGCCCAAGTCCTGTGAGGACACATGATACGAACACACACACATTCCAATAAGAACAAAAACACATCATGAAGCATCAGCACTTATGGTTAATAATTAGACCTTAAGTGTCCATTCATGAATTAACAGAAAAAATATAATCAACCATTATTCCAATGATCAATTAATTCCTTAGGTTGCAAATACACCAAAGGCTTGTGATGTGAATTGTTTTATAGCATTTTAAGATGAATATTTTGAACATTTCAACATTTTGACTGAATATCTTTGGCTTTTAGGCTGGTGCTCAGACAAGACAAGACATTAAAAAACAATGATAAAAAATAGCATTACATTTTTGAAGTACCTTTTTGATAACAATATCGAGCTGCTTGGTTTTGCAGCATTTCACTAAATAAACACTTGATTATGTGCATACGAGAAGTGCTGCTTCATTCGTGAGCAG
Source organism: Caranx ignobilis (assembly GCA_021432705.1). NCBI lineage: Eukaryota > Metazoa > Chordata > Actinopteri > Carangiformes > Carangidae > Caranx > Caranx ignobilis. The sequence goes on along the minus strand of MU270012.1, from coordinate 7,718,096 downwards.
GTTTTCCAGTGTATGTGTCCACAGTGTTATGCTTCTTGGTTTTTCAGGTATTATCTATGCAAAATCAAACACCCACCCACACACACACACACACACACACACACATCACATCACATAAAATGGTCCTCTATGAAAATAATCATCAGCTAATTTGTAGTTTAATACATGTCACACGTCGCCTTCATCTGTTCTGTTCAGCTTCACTGAGCTCTGGTATTCATGAGTTTACAGTAGTCAAGCTGTCTCCATCTGTGCCATGTCCATTCTTACAAGCAGGCAAGAGGCAGCAAGATCTAGATCAAAAGAAATGACGTTTATCTTTATATATATATTTTTTTTTTAAAAAAAAAACCCCACCATACCTGGAGCAATGACTGTACATTAGGCACATTTAACTGGAGCATGAAATAATCAGAGAGCAGCACTGACCATCACCAAGTCTGTCTTTTTTAAAGCCCATCCACCGAAGGCTATTGCTCACATATTCCACCACAGTGTCCTTCACATCAGTGAGGAATACAAATCGCTCAAGTGCTTGCTTACACAGGGCCTTCGTCTGAATGGCCATTACAGATAATACAGCCTTGATATGAAACAAAACAACATCAGATCATCACATGTAATCTAACCTGTCCCGAGCACAGTATTCACCCCTGCATTTATTGATCCCACAGAGCTGATGGAGACAGGGAGGAAAGGGGAGGGGGGGGGAGGAGGAGGAGGAGGAGGGGGGAGGAGGGGGTACCTCCAACCGCATCGCCCTCATACACAGGCCCATCCATCCTTACCATAACTCAGATGATGCTCATAATGTTCAGACGCACATCGAAATGCATAACAACATCTAACGCATTCACGCATAAAGAGCGTTAAAGACACGTCGGTGTTGGGAGCGGAATCAGTTTCCAGATCTACGCAGCCTCTGTGTGGGAACAGGAGGCTTACAGCTCAGACCCGAGGCAGCCGTGCAGGCTCATTTTACATACAACATACAATAACCGAAATACATAGCAGAAAAATAAGATGGCACTCGACTCACGATCAGATTCAGCTAAAGATGGATGAAGGTCTCCATCTCGTCGGGCTCTCTCGCATCCCAGTCCGTGAGAATGTGCAGCTCTCTGTCGACGCTCACAGCCTCAGCATCCGTCTTCTCGCGAGCATCCAAACCAACGCCTCCCCCCACGCCGACCAAACCACACCCCTTCAGTGCCTTATCATCACATCCAATTTATCTTGAGTCATTTTCAGTTTAACCTCCTTTCAAGAAATTAATTTTTGAGACCAAGTGTTAACAGCGAGAGCCTCATTTCCTCTCGTTTGTTCTTGAATCACGCCACGTCCCGTTCACTCGTGCATTCATTAGATTGTCTTCATGGAAATGAACTTATAGCCAGGGACCACTGGTTTTAGTCACTGATTAATCTGTAGATTACATTCTTTATAATTCGTACATTTAGTCAATTCGAAAAAAGTCAGATATCAAAGTCAAAAACTCAGACATGTTCACTTTATTCTCATATGTGACAGTTTAAAGAATCAGGATCCTAAACCAGAGAACTTTCACTTTTGTTGAAGAAATTGTTGCTTTAAAAATGTTGATCATCTTTTTTTTGATTGTTTGATTGATTGACAGCACACACACACACACACACACAAAGAACAACACCAGGATGAAAAGACAGAAAAAGGCTGGGCATATATTATTTATTAAAAGCGATGATATCCACGACCAATATAAAAAAAAATATAGAATAAACACAGCTGATCAGGCCCGACCCTCTGTCCACAATCAGGATACATCTGCTGTCCTGTCTTTATTGCCCCTCTTATTTCATTATCAATTAATACATCTATTATTCTATCACCAAAACCATTTCACCGTAGCATTTCATTTGTATCTTAATCTTGCCAAGCATTCCCTGACGTAGACAAATAGGAAAGCTTGATTAATCCATGTGACACTGGCCACAGTCATCTTCATATCAGTGACTGGTCACACTGATTATTCACTGGGTTCAATAAATAGAACTCAAGAGACAAGCTGTTTGTTGACAGCCACATCCAAATATCTACAAACCACTGAAAAGCTAAGAAACTGCCTGCAGGATTTCAAAACATCACAGTCCTGTTTGGGAACCGTCTTTCATCTGAGAGGAGCTCATCTGTCCACCATGATGTCAAAGGTGAACCTGGCCGATTCACCAGACATAAGGTTTATACAGCTTTCAGTCATTCACTCATTCCCTTTCACTTGTTTCTCTTGTAGATTTTCTTGGCAAAGTTGAGGAAGACTGAGTGAGGAAGGTTCTGAGCGTGACAGGCGATGAGTTTCTGTAGCCGCTGGTAGCTCTCATCTTCATATTTGTGGTACAGTGTCGGCATTTGCAGGGTGCTGTACAGTGCTTTGACCTTTTCTACACTGGCTTCATCGTGGCGTCCGTAAGAGGCCTGAGGAGGAGATAAAGATGAAGTCAACTTTTGTCAGTGTTTGAAAACACATCAAATACTTGAGGAGTTCAAACCTCCCACCTCCAGCTCTGCTCTCTGTGCAGGAGTCATGATTTCCAGGGCCCTCACCACCAGCCAGCTGCATTTGTTATCTTGGATGTCTGTACCAATCTTTCCTGTCACAGTAGGGTCACCATAACAGTCTAGGTAGTCGTCCTGTAAATGACATACATTGGATGGTTATTAAGTCTTTGCAGCACGTTATCCAATATGTAGTGTGAAAGAAAGTTGATGTTCAAAAGTAATTACCTGTATTTGAAAAAACTCTCCCATCTCAAGCAAGATATGTTTGGCATTATTGTGTTCCTCTTCGCTACTGATCCCTGCCTACAAATGGATGGTAAGATGGTTAAGTCAAAGCCAGGTTTGTAATGTCAGTATCATCGCCATCATGTCCATGACTTTGTTGTCATCTGTTTACAGTATAAACACACTCACCATGTACATTGCAGCTGCCACTGGGAGGTAAAAGGAGTAAAAGGCAGTCTTGTATTTTACAATAGCTTTGTACCTGAAAGATAAGGAGAGAAATCTTTAGAAATGTTTGCTATGGAAAAAATATTCTTCTCTGCAAATTTAACAGCATTCAATTCATCACCTTTCCATCGTGAACCTGTTGAGATCAATCTGACCAGGAGGGGCTGTCATGAGGTCCAGAGCTTGGCCGAGCTCTGTCTGGAAAGATGTCTGTAGCAAACAGAAATACAGTCAGAATGCTGTGTATGTATATGTGTGCCTGTGTAATCAATCAGAGCTTTTAATACCTCTGTAAACAGCTCCAACAAGTGAACATAGTATGGCTGGTCACGGCAATGTCTGCGTAGTAGTCTGTAGATTGAAGCCTCCAAGAGAAATGAATCATTGATGGCATCCAGACCAATTCCATCCTTCAAAATAAGCAAGCAGGACCGACATGAGAAACTGAGCAGACCATTAATAGAGAAACATAAATCATTACCACACTAGTCTGACCTTTTTATACCAGCAGGGCTGTCCCCTCCGAGTCACAGATGCATCCATGATATCATCTGCCACAAGGAAAAATGCCTGGAGCTGCAAGAAAAAAGAGACACAGCTGCAACACTTAATGACTTATAGGAGGTAACACCTATTACAAAGTGTTATTGCAACAATCAGTCTGACTCTGTCCTTAAGAGATGATGTTTAGTGAAATTTTGGACAGCACATGAGAATAGACAAAAAAACAACAACACAAAGTAAGCTATGCATCTCTAAGGCCAGAGTCTGAAAAAAGTAGGTACATCAACAATGTTATGATAGCTGATTTGAAAAACTCTCAGAGCTCTACTCTGCCCACATCATCCAGTGCATCACAGGTTTTGGACTCTGAGGTCTGGCCATGAATTATTACACAAAAATATACATGGATAGCAATCTACAACAGATTGACTCACAGAACTGATGTTATCCTACATTTCATTAATGTAAAATATCAATCTATATTTAACTCACTCACTCTTAAGCCCATTTGTCCTTACAAAAGACTAAAATCTTTAAGAGGAGGCAACAAATGCCTTTAACAGGTAGGCAGCATAGTGTTTGACAGATGTCAACAGGAAATTTAGGGAAGGACCCTTAAAGATTTAGTGTACATTTAAAGCAGTGGGACAAAGCAAGTGGAAAATTCATGTGAGGACACAGAAATCTGTACAATGTACAGCACACCTGTACTGGAACAATGTGACATATTTATCACTTTAACATGCAATAACATACACACCAACTCTATGCACCAGCCAACCAACAGGGCCCGCTGCACAGTGTCCTGGGTGAGCTCAGTGGGTGGGAGAAGCTCCCTCAGTGAGCCAATCACAGACAGGCCTCGGTTCCTCTTCCCTCCTGGGGCATTGTACACCAAGGCCTAAGTGCAAAAGGTGCAGAGGCAGTTGGGTTACGTGAGGCAGTAGTTGAGCACTTGAAGTTGAGCACTTGAAAGACAATAGAGGATTCATCACACTTACCTCTCTCAACCTGCTCAGAGCGTCCGACAGCGCGGGATCAGTGAGGTCCCTCTGTGTGAGCTCAGTGACCAGCTCCTCAAACTGGTCCTCAAACAGTTGAGGATCTGACAGCAGCGCTTTTTTGGTGTTCATCCCATTGCAAGTGTTGTCTCCCTGGAAAGACGAGGTGTACAACATAAGAGACGCGTGTTTTAACCTGAGTGGAGACACAGCTAGCCACATTTTTGTGGTATTCGTGACCACGCTGAGTAGTCGTCTCATTCCCGACCAGCCGACGACGAAGTGTCCTGGCCAACGGTAACAAGCTGCGGTCTGTCAGACTGTACCAACTGGTCAAGACATCACATAGCGTTACAAACTTGTTGTTCCGGGTGAGGAAAACTGACAGACTTGTCTAGTTAGCTCCATGGCCTCATGTTCTAAGACCAGTTAGCAAGAGCAGGGATTATGTGAAGAGAATTACTATTATTAGCTAGCAAGTTCCGTTGTCAGGAGGAGCGTTAGCTGACACTAGTCATCATTTTCGTCCTGCCTCCAGCTGGTTAACTAAATTAGCAATAGCATACCGAATCAACACAATTTTTGTTCGTACACATGCTTTTACATACCATAATGATAAAATCCTGTTATCCCAAACTGTTTGCTGAAATGTAGCAGAAAAGCTTCTCTTCTGTTTCTGAGTCCTGAGGCACAACTGAAGCCTGTGAACGTCTCCTAAAACCAGGATATGTAAATCGTAGTTCGCTGTCCCGCTGCCGTCCGTTTTATTATAAAGCGACAGAACTAGGTTTCCCAGGATCCCGTGCGAGTAGCGCATATGGGCGCGGACTTCGAAGGCTCCATTTGACATTGAGCATTTTAATTGGCTGATGGTATCGAACCAGGATGGGCTTTCACGCAGGCTGGCCAATAGGATTTAAGAAGAGGCGGGGTTTAAGTGGAGTGGTTAGCTTCAAGTATTATCATCAGAGATTCACTGACTGAGGAGAAAAACTATGTAAAAAAGGAAACAATAGAGACAAAAACCAAATAATCTTAATCTTTCATAATTTCTGGGATTTGCCCTTAAAAATGTATAAAACATAAACATTGATATTTTATTTTATGTCTATTATTTATTTCATATGTTGAAATACATAACTTGCATTGGAGGTTTCTTCATTTAAAATCTGGAATAGGTGTCATGTTTAGATACATTTATTATTCAGGTTTCAAGGCTCTATCCTGTTAAGCCTGCCACACAGATATACATCTCTTCAAATAAATAATGTTTTATGCAAGACAGGAGGTAGAAACACAGTTCAGTGCCTTTATAAGGTTGTGTATGTGTGTGCCTGTATGTGTGTGTTTGTGTGCCTGTGTGTGTGTGTGTGTGTGTGTGTGTGTGTGTGTGTGAGTGAGTGCGTGCGTGTGTGCGTGCATGTAAATTTTTTAAATTAGTTACATACATATGCGTGTCTCCAAAATGTGCCTTTACTGATATGGAGTCAATATCATCACTTAGTGAACAGACCAAAATGACTTTCCAAAGATAAAAACCCCAGTCTGACACACATATATTGATATACTTGTAAATCCAGTATCCAGAGCTGCCAGACCCAACACATGTTCAGTGTCACTTGAGTGTCAGCAGCCCCAGGTGGCTCCTTTTTTTTAACCTTCTTATTAATTTAACCACCCACACACAACCCCCTGCAAGTGCAAAAGGGAACTGTGCCAACACATAGTGTGAAGTGCGACCTTGTAAAAAAAAAATGTCTGTACATTTATTGCAAGAGACTCTTCATTTCATCAGAGTCACAGTGCAATTTACACCTCTTTTTCTTACAGGACTGGGGTGTGTTAGCCACTGTCACAGATGTGCATGTGCACTTGAACCATCTTCAAACCCTATCAAAATCAAATTAGGGTGCAGAGGCCTGTTTGAGGCCATCTGGCAGTAAACTTTGGGAACACTTCACATCTTTGACTCTGACCTCTCCCTTCAGCTATTTATTAACACAAACACATTTCAAATGGCTACTATCATAGGTCTTGGTTGCAAGAGGAGAAAAAGTAATAAGCATTTTCAAAACATGCAAGATAAAGACATTCTGAGGACATGTTACTTAGTTACACAGACGGTCAGGATCTAATGCATAAGGTTCCTGCTGTAGTCGGGAGGCTGTAGCAAAACATGCACATATGCAAATCAAACCACCATGTCCATGGAACCATCCACAGAGAATACATTGCAAAGGCTGAACATATGCCTGTGGCGTGCAGTATTGTCAGTGTTAGAAATGCTGGCTGCCTCTCTTTGAAGGCCAGTGTGGAGGTGTGAAATTGTGAAAAGTAGGGATCTGAATTGCAAAAGAAAAAGAAAAGGTAGCAAAATTAGCAACTTAGTCGAAGGGTTTTAACATGTGAGCATTTGATTTGTCCTTGAGTGCAACCTCATCTGTTTATCTTACATTGTACTGAGCTAACTATATGTTTATTGAGATGCATTTTTTTTTAATCAATGGAAGACAAAATAAGGGTTTCCATGATCACTTCACCTGAGCGATCCTGTGGATATATAGCAATGTACAAAAGGGCCAGATGCATATTGCAACCCATTATTATGTAATAGATTGAATACACATGTGAGTAAGTGTTGCTGTAGCATGAAGATTTGGTTGAGTTCTGTCTCCTGTCTTGAGGAGAAGATGTGTCCAGATGACTCCTGAGAGGGAGGAGGTGGAGAATACAGCAGAGACGATGCCTCTGGTTGGACGATAATGGAAAGACCACAGTGGCCAGGAATAAGCATCAAATGACTGTTTCACTGATGTTCTGCAGTGAATTACATGTGAGCTCAGGGTTGACGTTGATGTTCCAAGTGATAAAGAGCACCACTGAATAAGGCCATTTGCACAGTTGGCTTCAGGAAATGGGAGGACTTTCAAAAAGTCAATTCTAGATGTTTTCACTTGACTAAATCCTTCTTTAACCTTCCTTTTCCCTGCAACCATCTTGTATTCCTCTTGTTTTCCTCCCTAATCCCTCCTTCACTCTCCTCCCCTCCTCACAGTGCAGACTCTGAATAGAGAGCTCCCGATGACCCATGCGGTGGATAAGGTGTCACCAAACGACGTAGTGATGCTGTGGAGGAGGAGCTTAAATCCCCGCAGCTGCGCAGGTGAATCCCCTCTGGTGCTCGGCTGCTGTAGTGCCGGTTGTGTCGACTGTCACTATGGGAATGGTGGTGTCCACGATGATGAGGAGGATGATGGGTGTGCTGGTTGGGCTGTCCTCGGCCAGAACTCCATGGAGTCCTCAACACCTGAAAATAATTTTATCAAGCAAACATCAGGACAAATACTAGAAAGTACATAAATGAAATGGCCTTAATCCCACTTTGGTGTCATACTTGTTCCAGGGGTAGGTGGTTGGTAGCAGCACCCTCAGCTCCACTCCGCCGCTTAGGCCCCTGCACTGTGTTCCCAGCATGCTCGGAGGAAGGAGCCAGGTTGCGTTTGGATCGCTGCAGGAAACGAGCCACCAGAACACGAGTCACCTGAGGGAAAAGAGAAAACATCAATTTAGGCGAAGCTGAAATAAGGGAATAAATCAAAAAAACAACATGACATGGGACCTTTCACCTTGTCTTTTCAAGACTTGCCTTAAGGTCTCCAAGTGAACGGTGGCAGTCTTTAGGTAAACGCAGCGGCGATGTAGGTGGAGGTTTGGCGGGGACCTGCGCCCCTGTGGCTGCTGATTTCATGCTGCCTTTCCTTGGCAAAGCTACAGCAGGAGGCAAAGATGTGCGGGGCAACAGACATGCCTCAGAGGATGGACCTTAGGAGACAGAAAACAAAAACATAGAAAAAGCCCCCCCCCAAGTTTAGAACCACGTTGAAATTACATGACATGGCAGATTGTTATCATGCACCGCAACAAAGAATAGGAGCATTATCATATTTTTAAATTGTGCAGTGTAGTGCAGTATTCAGTCCGACTCCAAAAAGAGCTGGGTGAAAAATGATGGCAAAAATGACATGCTTATTTGGCCAGTGAATGAGACCTTTTATGATGTGTTGTGTATGGAATTTTGTCTTTTGGATTTATGAGCCACCACTGGACCTCAAATTTGTGTATTTCTCAGTGTTTGGTATTTGTCTTTTGTTTTGCCCTTTTAGTCTCTGTACTAAAATATGAAAATTACCTATAAATAAAAAGTAAAAAAAAAAAATATTTGGAACAATGTGTTTTATTTCTTTAATTCTATGGTGAATGTGGACAATGTAATGCTGGATTTTAGACCAGTCAAACACCTGTACCTCAAATATACAAGCCACAAAGATAAAAGCTTTTACCTGTATCTATAGACACCTTGCTGTCTCCAGAACCATAGTCAACTGGAGAAGAAAAAGGACAAGTTATGGAAACTTGAAGACTTAGGTGAAGACATCTTCATGTTGTTATCTGAATCACCTGTATCATTGGAGGAGCCGAGCCCTGGCTCACTGTGTGACCTCACCAGACGTAGCAGCCCCTCACCATCCCCTCTCACGCTCCCTCCATCCTTCTCACTCTTCCCCGCCCTTCGTCGAAGGTACAGAGGTTGGTGAGGAACAGGCGCTGCACTGCCCTGGCCGCCCCCCTGCTCAGTGGTAGCTGAGGAGGATGACGTGGGAGGGGCAGAGGAGGTTGGAGCTTGGCGTGAGGGGGTTGAGGGGCGAATTTGAATCTCTGGGATGGAGGATCGCTGTTGAGATGTGGCTCCCCGTATTGCTTCCAGTTGGGAGCAGCTACTAGCTAGCATGGCCTGGCGACGCAGCACTGGAGACCTGGAGGACAACACAGGAGAGCACAGGAGAACAGAATATGTGCACAGAAGTCATGGGCTTAATCAGAATCAGTTTATAATTTTGCACAGTGATGAGTATAATGACACTGAACACCATGGTGTCTCTGTCCACACCTGTATGTGTTGGTGGCTGTGCTGGGAGAAGAGCAGGAGTTGGATCTCTCTCCTCTGAGGAAGCGCCTGGCTCTTGGCCCTCCTGCCAGAGGACTCTCCGGTGTTTGAGTTGGAGGGACACGGAAGCTGAAGTACTCGCCTCCATCTCCACCATCTCCGCCCTCACCAGCAGTCCTGTTGCCCCTCTCTCCCTGGTGCCTTAGCCCAACCTCCATCAGACAGGAGTCCTCTGACGGGGAGGAATCATCAGGGATGTCCACAATCTCTGACATCAACAGAGATCCACTGTCCATGGACACTAACAATAACAATAATAATAATAATAAATTTAAGAGCACTCATCAAACACACGTGCAAAGTGCTCAACAGAGAAAATTCGGATATTATCACTAGTAAAAGTAAAATTATAATCTGTTGTCATCAAGATGAGAAGCTCTGTATGTGGAACTGTGTAGTCTGAAACATGTACCTCTGTGTGACAGGTAAAGTCCCTTTGTATACTCTATTAAAGTAAACAGGTTATTCCTGGACTGTATATATTATATTTTTTTAATAATAACATTTGATCTAATTTTTAAAAAATGCAACAAACATTTGTGACTTTTTAGTCTTTTAGTAGTTTAAATATGAACATTTTGTCCAATATTTGCATATTAATTGAATCAGATCTGTGATTAACATTCATTGTCATTTGCAGCTGTTATGCTATATAATCAATTGATCATTCATTTCACAAAGCTAAACCTGACCTTTTCTTATTTCTTTTACAAGACTTTAACTGTCAATGAAAAACTGAGTTGGCAGTTACTTAAAATGATGTGTTTAAAGTGTTAAATCTAAAAGTAGTATTACAAAGGGCCCTCCTCCTTTCAACTATTGAAAGTGAAACTGTCAGATGTTTTCTCACCTTCTCCACTGAAGGCAGTGGAAGTTCCTCTCTCTCCCGACAGCTCAGTGCCATGGGGGTCAAACATTGTGGCCTTAACAGTCACAACAGAGAAACATCAGCATGATCACACAAAAGAAGCACACACACACACACACACACACACACACACACACATATAGCAGATACACAAACTAATGCTCACCTGGCTGGCAGCTCGCTGTCCCATTACTGCTTCATAGGGAGGAGGGCAGTCAGTGGGGTACAGAGGAACGGGGCTCTCCATGGAGCCATTATAGGTGATGCTGGACATTAACAGAAAAATCATTTTCTTACACACTGTAATCCAGGATGCAGATGGATGTAAAAACACTGACAGTGCATGTTCTCTGCTTGTTACCTCTGAGCGTCTGTCTCAGAGCTGCAGGTGTACTCAGGAGGGTAGTAGGGAGGTGGAGGGATGGGTGGGACAAACTCCTCAAAGTCCATGATGTTGGTCAGGAAGGCATCCTGAGGAGTGGTGCATTCTGGGTTAACTGACCGAGAGCGATGGGGGGCCAGCTAGGCAGGGAGCAGAGGAAGCACAGCATCATCCAACGAATTGGTAGTTATAGACTGTAACATTTATACTAAGTGCTTTTAAACTATTAACTCTGATTTCTTAAGCAGTAGAGCTGAGTTGCAGAATACCTGTCGAAGTAAAAAAAACTGCCAGTGTGGTGAATGTAAAATGTGCTGTGTCTGTACTCACCAGGTGCACAAGGTCCAGGGAGAAAATGTGAATACTGCAGGTCACAGTGGACAAAGTGCAGATGATGGTGGAGAGAATGCTGAGACCACAAGCACTAAACAAAAGGTCCTGCAGAGAAACATGCATTCAGAAATGTCACAGCTCCACTGTAAATGAGCACTTTAGTTCATGTCTGCACTGTACCCACCTTAAGCTGATGTCTGACTGAGTGGCAGTCAGCATTAAGGTAGAGGACCAGGTTCTCCTCCTCTGTGATGGAGCACGTGTGAGGGGGCACGCAACACACACACAGACCATTCTCCACCTACACACATTGGCATACACAGAGGATTGGTGTGAAGCACACTAAAAACATATTCACTCGATAGAAAAAAAAACAAAACAATTTCTGGCACGCTCCCCATGCATCTGGCTGGAAGGGCATTCCAGCATGAGGCAGCAGATAACACTTGCACAATGTTGTGTACCTGGCAGGTGAGCATTGATTTGACCATCTGCGCGTTCTGACAGGAGAGCATCGAGCCGGCCAGACTGAGGATCACACACACTGCAGACAGCAGCATGAACAGTGACACCTGTGGAGCAGCAGGGAGATTTGGTATACAGCAGGGTGCTTAACCTGTACCATACAGTCCCATACAAGTGTTGTGTTCTTCCAACCAAAGACTGCAGCCTGTGACTGTACTGATAACAGACTGTCACACAGAAAGGTGTTCATCATAAGGTCATATTGTTGTTAAAGTTTCCATAAATATTGGACATTTACAACTGGACAGACCCCATTTGCAATGAATCAAGCTTCAGGTCTTATTATTCTTTCATATCACATGCATCTAAACAACCTACCAAATATATCAAATCACCACATCCTAGTTGAAACAAAGTGAATCTGGATTGGTGCCATGAGGAACTCTTTGCCAGGTTGGTAGTCCAGCCTTCCTAAATCTAAATCTTGAACACTCCTTGTATAAGATGGTGATGTACATACCACCAGTGTCAAAGGTCTCCTCCATGAGATGATCCCCACTATTCCTGATGCGACCACCTGGTAACAGACACCACACAGACAAGAAAACACTCTTTAACATCTCTGGTTTCATTCTTAATGCAAAGTGTTGATACCAGATTCACACTCACAAAGAATCCAGCCCAAAATGGACAGGACTGCCTCACGCGAGCTGAGGAGGTGAAGGCCATGCTGGTGAAAGAGAAGGCCAGGACCATGGCCCCTAGACCCAGGTGGCAAAGCCCCAGGTACAGGAGCAGCCGTGCACCACCAGGGCCCCGGCCCGACATGCCCCTGCGGCTGTCTGACCAGCCTCGAGACCCCGAGGCGGAGGCCACGCTGCTGGAGTCGGACGGTGAAGGCATGACAGAGCTTGTGTGTGAGCAGAGGAGGCTGGGAGAGATCTCACACTCACTCTGGGTTCATCAAACCAAGTTCAGTTGTGTGGATAGAAGCATGGGAGAGCAGAAGAGGGAGGACATAAATGCTGGCTTCAGAGCTCCACACTGTCACAATTATGCACCAAGCTCTCCACTGGCAGGTGCCATAGGTGCTGCGCAGTGCTCCATGGTGTATGCACTATAAACCAGTCAGTGAGCCCAAGAACTTTGTCAGCAGAAAGTTGAGAAATGAGCAGCGGCTACACACTCGCTGCCACCTTACTCTCCTCATTTGACGTTTTAGCCCTGATACTAATGTTGCCTCAGTCAATACAGAGTCTCTTACACCTCATGCAGTTCACAGGCCATTACAGCCCATAGAGTACAATCTATACCATTCTCCTGCTTCTCTGATTATATCACAGTCACACAAACTGAGCTATTTGTTTTTTGCAATCCTCACATCATTGTTATACTCATTTGCTTTTTTTGCTGCTCTCTCTCCTCTCCGTCTTCTGCCTTCCACCTCTCCCTCCTCTCGCCAGTGGCATTGCGGTAACTGGAGACCTGAGCAGGCCGCAAATTTTGAAGCATCCCAAAGAAAAGCCAGCTGATCAGCAGCGATGACATGAGCCGGTCAGTCCGTGGTCTGTGCATCCACTCAGGAGGAGCAAATGTGCGCTCCCCTCACGCGACCTTATGTTCGGTCCTCATCCTGTAACCGACCAGAAAAAAAAGAGACGGAGTGAAGATCAAAAGCCCCAAGATCACATCGGGCTCGTGCGGGAAACGGGACTAATTACCTCGACGTGAACAGGAAATACATATCTTCCATCGATTTCCAAACTGCACCAAATATAGCAGCAAGGGGGGGCTGAGGATGAATCTTTCCCCGCAGGTTTCGATCTTTGACAGCTTCACCTCGGGGTTTTGCGGTGGTCCACACATACACACGCACCTAGACCCCCCCCCGCCCCCCTCCTTCTCCTCTTGCTCCCGCTCCTCCTCCTCCGCGGCCTCGTTCCTCCCTGCAGTCACGCGGGCATCCCGTTCAAGCCCGTGTGTTTGTGTCTGTGTGTGTAGCTCTTGTATCCCGGACGTTTACCTTACTGCCTCCCACCAGACGTCACATGGACATAACAACATAACCAGTAGCCCACCTATGTCCGGGATAACATGTCTGAAATCCTTCCACGATGATCTGTAATTGTTCTTTCCACTTGCCCCTCCCTCGGATGCCCTCGCGCCTCTCCTCTGTTCCTCGGAGCAGCTCTGACACTGGAAGAGCAATGTATCGTGTTTGCAAACCGAAACCAGCCCGACGTGATGACAAGGCACGCAGAACGTGCAGGCAACTTGAAGATGCGGCAGGGCGCGCGCACACCGTTGTGGTGCTGATGCTGGGAAGGAGGGGCGGTTGCCTAGCGACAGACTCCAGCTCCGGCTCCTGGTGCTGCAGCAACGAAGGGGGTGGGAGTGGGGGGGGGGGGGGGGGCATCACTGAGCACAGTAGTTAGGAAGAAGGTGACAGAGGGCTCAGTCAACAGACATATTGGAACCACAAAGGGTTTATAGGCTATGTAGTCATATTTTTGGTCAATATACAATACATCCCTGCTATAGAGACTGATTTTAAACTTTAAAGAGAATTACTTCTAGATTGCCAGGTTATGAATAATCCACCCCCAGCATGACACATTTGCATTTTTACTAAATCTTAAAGGGAGACTCCTTCGGTGGAGTGTTTCACTACCTCTTTTCAGACAAACTTTGATAAACAGCTCGACTTGACTCCATAGATGGAATGGAAATACAAAATGTATGAAAAGCCATATAAACCACAACACACATATTTACAGTTTTGCATTTTTATTCAGCAAGTGAGAAAATCTTGTGGCAGGACTAAAAAGACACAGAATGTGAAAGAAACTTGGTTCAGGGAAAAGTATGTCTGTGCAGATAAAACTGTCAGGATCAGATGAGCGCCTGTAATCAGAGACATTCTGACTGATCTGAAAATTTCCTGAAGAGGAAGACTGTCAGATCTGATGTAGCTAATGTGTGGTTGCGTTTAGTAAGAGATTTACCAGGCACTTCAGATAAAAGGCAAGATCCACTAAATCAATTCCAAATGAGGGACAGAGGAGCACCACTGCTTCCCAGCCTCTCACATCCTGCCCATCCACGTGCTTTATCCATCATTCTCTTAATTCTCTCTTCTCCTCCTCTCATATTGCCCTTATCTCACTTTCCATCTTCTATATTCTCAATCCATTTATCTATTAAAACAAAGTATTTGTTTCAGCTCCAACAATCAACCATCATCAACTTGTTTAATTCATTAATGCATGTTAACAGCATGTTTTCAATTGTGACCATGAAATGTCCATGTGACCATGAAATGTCCATGTTATCCACTCAGCGTGTTCAGAGTCATCTGGCACTGTAGGGATGTGCTACGGGATCAGTGGGATGCACATAACAGCATTATAGAGATAATGCAGTGCACTACTGAATATCAAGGGGTATTCATAAAATAAGGATAATGAAATATTTAAAAACATTTAACACTCAATCTTCAGTTAATGACTCTCTGTATTTATGTACCACAAAAATGATGTCCTCTGTCTCTCATATGGTACTCCCAAGTATATGTCTACATGCTCTCTCACTGATGTGCCCATGGCCCTTGAATTACTGACATTTTGGGTCAAACACAACAACCAGAAACCTGCTGTGAATGTGAGTCAAAACACTTAACAACAAACTCCTCCTCTGCCACTGAACTACTAAAAGCTATTTATTACTGCATGGGCTCACACTAATGCCATGCCATCCATTAAGCTGAAGTGTGATCTCCTTCTTACTACAGAGCCTGGTCCAGAATAGACTTTTAAAACACAGCTGAAGTTCCTCCAAGACATTACACAGTGCTGATGCAGGGCTCACAATGTGGTGATAAGCTAGAGAGATACAGGGTGAAAACAGGAATGTACAGCTGTGATAGACGTGGTGGGGACTGGTTGTTGAACTTCCATCAGTTTAAGACTCCACTTCACCAACATGACTTCATGACTTTTACACACAGTAGATGCTGCAGAAATATATGCCCCATGTGAAATACAGCCACTGGCTTAAATGAGTATCCCATAAATAGATTCCTAGGGTCGAAAGGTACAAACTTTTGTAAAGGGAATATCAATTGTTTAGGTATGAAAACACTTTTTGGCACCTGTGTGTAATTGACTTTTTAGCTCACCAGATGGAGACAGAAACTGTGTTGCAGTCTACCCCCAGTGGTACTTCTGCGATCTAAAATCTGGATTTGTATGGCAATTTTTTTTGTGTGTGTGTGCTCGCCGCTTTATTTAGAGAAGAGCACACTTGGAGGATTTTTTCTCTGTGCTGCTGGTGATCTTCACCTCTCGCCCAGTGGGGCCCTATCAAATGAGGAGAAAAAGAAATTACATTCACATGCAGTAGTGTATATCATGGCTTTATCACTAATTCCATGTTCATGCAGGAACACAAGCTTCATTTAGATGTTATTTTGTGTAACTATTCAGCTCAGACTCACTGGTTTCTTGTTGGATTTCTGTAGTATGTCACGTGCCAAAGCCAGAAAAGACTAAAGAAAACAAAAACGAGAAAGAGAACTTAAAATCGAGGTCAGTAGCAGTTTACCTGCCATCACAAAACCAGTTCATGTGTTACAGGTTGATGAAGTGTCAAGACAGTGTTTTTGTTAATCAGTGTTTATTTTCCGACTCACCTCCTCAACATTAATGCTGGACTTTGCACTTGTCTCAAAGAACCTGATGCCATGATCCTTAGCCAGCTGTCAACAGCAGACACAGAGCTGGTTATAGTAGGTTGTGCAGTAATAATCGCATCCTACATCTTATCTAAAAGGCAATTCAAAGCTTGCACATAAAATATATTTCATACTCTGCCCCTTCCTTCAGCAAACACTCCCTTGTTACGCTAAAAGAGACTACAAATTTAGTGATCAATTTTTTCATTTCAACTGTTTCTCACTATTAAATGTTTGACTTGTTTTACTCGACGATACAGCAGCTCAACAACACTACCTTCTCAACAATGATGCTTCAAAATGACACCTACATCCTACAACACATCGGCTGTAATTATATTCCTGAAGGTCATCTCACCTTTTCTCCTGTCTCCTTGGAAACTTTCCGCTTTGCCTCGATGTCGCACTTATTACCTAGCAACATCCGACTGACCCCAGCTGATGCATTCTGGGAAAGAGGGGATGCAATTAATTGATTAGGGCAAGTTGATTTGGGGTGCACTTAGGTAGAGCAGACATAGATCAAAAGAACAAGGGGATTGGAGATCAGAGGTCTGGACATGAAAGTCTGAAGTGAGCAAAGACAGTGATCTGCACTTGACCAGCAAAACAGCAGCTGTTTGCTGCAGAGGAGCAGTTTCTCTGGTCACTGAAAGTATTAGATGATATGTGTCATTAAACAAAAGTAAATGTAGGGTATCTACTATATGTGGGCAAAGTTCTACACTCCCATACAAAGGGTCAGGATACATTAAAAACCTTTCCAGTAGTAACTATATGATTGTCTGGTGGAAAAGTTGGAGATATTGATGGGTTTTTAGATGCTCTGTGAAGACACAATGGTGTCCCACTGATGGATGACGAAGATCAAAAACTACTGACTAAGAAGAAGCCAAAGAATCCAGTTCCATTTCAGTGTTTTTAGGTTTTATGGGCGTAAAGCTTCGGTACAAACAAGGTTAAGGCCTAAAACTGTACAATGACCGTTGCTTTGCTGTTGCAGTGAGTAAAGGCTCACACTCATGACTAATGCAGTTCCCACTGACTATGCACTATTTTTTTAAGTATTTCCTGCTTGTCTTTGTCATGGGTAAGTGGAAACACTCTCACCTCTTTGATGCTCTTCATCCAGTTCTGAATGTTTTCGAAGGACTTCTCGTCTGTGATGTCATACACCAGGATGATGCCCTGACACACAGAGATGGCAGAGGGGGAGAGAGGAGAGTCAGTCAAAGGTACAGAGCCAACACAAAGGGCCAGTGATGTCAGCCTGATTATCCAGTCTGCTTGTTCTGCACGCGTCCTGTGCTCACCATGGCCCCTCTGTAGTAGGCTGTTGTAATGGTCTTGAACCTCTCCTGCCCAGCTGTGTCCCTGCACAAAGCAACACACATTCAAAGCAAAAAAAAAAAAAAAAGAAAAAAAAAGTGCACTGATTGCATGCGTATGTAAAAATACAACAGCAGTGAAAGACAGTTTCGAGGGACAAAGCAAAAAAAATAGCAGAGTGGTACATTTAAAGTGCATTTTACACTGAATTTAAACGCTGCTGTAACAACACCCTCACATGACACGAAGTGGCACTCTGTGGCGGCCATGTGTGATGGATAGTTGGACAATAAACCCTGTCATAAAGTCCTGATTTGGCGAACAAGAGGGAGGTTCCTCTTTCCTCTCAGAGGACAGAGAAGCAGGGCAGAAAACAGAGGAACTCAAAGAAAATCACACAACAACTCCAGAAAGGAACCAAGGGCCACCTCTTACCAAACTTGTAGTTTCACTTTCTTTCCATCCACTTCAATGGTTTTTACTTTAAAGTCGATGCCTGAGAGATAATGAGAGGACAGGAAAGAGTGTAGAGGAGGAGGAGGGGGCAGAGAATGAGTTAAATACCTCAGATATGAACAAAAAACACACACACCCACCCAGGCACACACACACACACACACACACACTGCAGAATATATAGGTCAGTCACCCTCACTTGGGTGGAGACTGATTCATGGTCATTTCCACTGTGATTCTGACCCCTCAGCGCAGTCCACAGACAGACGTGAGGGAAAGATGTACAGGCCTGAAGGACACACACTTGTCTGTGAGTTTCCTGCTGCTGCATGGACAGGCTGACAGACAGAAAGACAGCGAGGGGATAGGGGAGGGGGCTGCCCTCTGCAAAAAAACAACAACCAACAACTGCAGAATGTTAGAAAGCCAACCATTCTTCTGGGAACGCCGAGATGGTAAAAGAGATAGGAATGAGGGTGGGTGGACCTTCTGAGAGCCAAGTGAGAGGAATGAGATCTGAGAGAGAGATCAGGGAGAGAGGGTCAGGGAAGAGACAGCACACATATTCAGCAAGGAGGAGGGGGGAAAAAAAGATAAAGGACAGAATGAAAATAAGAACAAATAATAGAGCACAGACCAGTTGAGACATGAAAGCATGGCTGACAAACCAGTTTGTGCAGTCAGTGCCTGGGCATCATATAGAGGAAGAATGAAATGTCAGCAAACAATAGTCCTGCTCTCCTCTCCTGCCAGGTTTCAGACAGCTGGTGCAGAAATGTGGTGTAGGTTAGAAGGGAAACATTACACTCAAACAAACATACCGATGGTTGAGATGTACGTGGAGTTGAAATTGTCCTCAGCAAAACGAATGATCAGACATGTTTTCCCCACTCCGCTGTCCCCGATGAGCAACAATTTGAAAAGGAAATCATACTTTTTCGCCATGGTCGGAGCTGTTCGTCAACTTTAAAGCAGAGCTCAAAGGGGATAAGTTGGACTTGTCCCTTTAGAAAAGATCCTTTTCATCCACTCGAGGCTTCAAATGTCGATTTACTTCCTTGTGCTTTAAAACAAACAGGCTTTTTAAAAATGTTGCGCCATGTAACGAGTGGATCAACTTTTCCTTTTTTCCTCGCAGACTTGTCACCGGTAAATTCCGATCCCCCTCAGTGCTTCTGGACAGACAGCGCTGAGCAGAGAAATACACTCCATCCAAAGTTCACCGATCTACTGCAGATCAGCCTTCATGGCCAAAAATCTATCCGAGATGCATTTTACAGTCCTTCGAAAGTCAGAATCACTCCATTTACAAACATACCGGGGTGGCTACGTGTTTTTTTTTCAGCCTCCAAAAAAAAAAAAAAAAAAAAAAAAAAAACTTGCTGTCGGCCCGGATCCCAGATCCGCTGGAAGGCTACGTAGTGTGGGAGTGCTTCATGGGAGTTAATGGCTCTGAGCTGCAGGCAGCCAGCATGCTCACTAGATGGCGCTGTTGGATTTGAAATTTTATGGGCTCTTTTTAAAAGTTGATGATCAACTAGGTTAAATCTGATGGCCTGATCACTTCAGTCAATGCTCTGAAAAACAACACCATGCTCACATAGCCTTTACATAAAACTATGTCTATGTCTACAGACCTGCAATAGGTCTACATAGTGTGTAGGACTGAGATTCACAGAGAGGCCAAATCAAAAGTTACTAAAGAACAAAAAATACTAACAAAACAGTAACTTTATTGTTGGAAATGTGTGCTATTCCCATTTTGCTTTCTTCAATCCTCTCTTTTCTTAACATAAAGTGCATCGTGAAGCAGACTGAGTTTTCCTCTGGCTAGAATGTGCCAGGTAAGTAGGCCAGCCCCTGCCTGAAGGCCTGCATTTACTGTAGGCTACATAATTTGGGTTTCCATGATTTCATTAATTCCAGTTTGTATATAATTTGCACCACTCAAGTGCTATACAAGGACCAGTTAGAAGAAGAAGACTTGCAGTAAAACTAAAAACTATGTTTTTTTTTTGTAAATGGGTTTTTTAGTGTGTTTGTGTCCAGTGGTGCAAACACTCTGAAATACATGTTTATGATACAGTGAAACATGTGTTTCGACACGGGAACATTAACTATAAAGATTTAGGAAGCTCAGACACTCAAAAGCCAACTGATAGTCCAAGGTTGAAACGATTAGTTGATTGATCAATACAGATGGTTGACAGCATATTAATTGACAGCTATTTTAATTATAATCTGTTGGTGATTTATAGACAAACCCTAAACACCATTGGTCTTTCAACTGGTTAGAAAAAACAAGAACGATGTTAACTTAGGGGTTGGGAGTGATGATGAATGTTTTCATTATTTCCTGACATTTTATTTATTCGAGTATTCAATTATAGACTATTAGGGAAACAAATGTCACATGTAGCCTGGTGGTAATGGAAACAGTTCTTGGTTGGAGCCTTAAAATAACTTCCTCAATGAAGGGATATTAAAACTTCGCTTGAGGTTTTTTTTGTTTTTTGTGAGTGTGTAGAACTAGCTGTTTACTTTTTTCAGGAGGTTTTTTTTCCCTCCGGATCTTTGTGCTACAGTTTCCGGTACGTGGAAGAAGAAGTAGTTCTATTTCCGGCGAGCGTCCTCACGCGCAGACATGCCTGTAAGTAGCACCACACTTTCTATTTGTCCTTATCAGCCATTAAAAAGTATTTAGACGGCGATAATTTAATGTCGTGTTAATCAGTGGTTTGTTTCTGTGCGGGTCCACGTGTCGATGTCGCTGTAACGTAAAGATCTGAAAACAGACGCAATATGGCGAAACACGTGGACGACAAAGCAGCGCGTGCTGCTGCGTGTCAGCACACTGCCAACATCTCTCAAATCTGATTTAGTGATTTACCTCCGACATCGGGATCATCACAGGTTAAATTCATTTTGTGGTTTGATTTAACAATAACACGGTTGTCAGCGTGAGAAGTGTCTGCGGTGGTTGGATCTGGTTTGGAGCTGCGCATTTCCTTTTCTTTCTTACTTTCTGTTTAATCTCGTGATCGCAATAAAACTGTGAAGATATCTCGACCTTTGGCTTCCTGTTACGGGTTTATAAAGTTTGTAACTGTGACTTACCGGATAAACATGATATGTTAGGATTGATTTTTGTTTTTATGTTTGTGGTGTCCTTTCAGCTCGCAAAGGATTTGTTGCACCCAACCCCCGAGGAGGAAAAGAGGAGGCATAAGAAAAAACGTCTCGTGCAGAGTCCGAATTCATATTTCATGGATGTAAAATGTCCAGGTCAGTTTGTTTATGTGGCAGCCTCCACAGACCCTCAGATTCACATCATACAGTAGGCCTCACCACTAGATAAACAGAGGAAAACAGGACAGGACATTCACTCAAGTGCTCTGCTTATCGACAGTTTGGTGTTACAGTGTGGGACTCCACTAAAACTCCTCTGCAGGATTTCACACTTCCATGTGCTTTTATACCATCCCATTAGACAAATGGAAAAGTAAACACAAAAGCAACTGTTTCAGGGTCACAGCCATCAGTTATTATGATGAATTGATCAGGTGGTTGAATCATTGATAGTTTGACCTCTTAAAATAGTGAAATATCTCAATTCATCATTAATAATTTTTTCTTTTTTCTTTTGTGAGGCTGAAAGCTGCGTTTTACTTGCATGAATTATGTAGATGGTACCTAATTCATCTTGGTTGATTAATAAGATAATCATAGCAGTGAAAGGATTTCGAAACTCTACTTTTAACTCTGTGTACATACGCAGCATAAGTTTAACTCCAAAATGTACCCACATTTCTATTATGATTATTCACATTTGAAGTCACAACCAGTTCCTCTCACCCTCAAAGTTATCATGGTGTTGTGCAATATAATAATCATCTCTGTCACCATTGCCATGGTTGCAGCCCTGGGCGTGCACACATAAACCCATTACAGTTTAAGTAAATATTGAGTTCCCATTGGATTCCTCATATTAACCCTAAGTTGATTTTACATCAGCTTGTACATTTGATATATCAGTCAGCTGATAAAGACAAAAGCAGAATACTTATTTAAAAGTGCTGAAGTACTCACTGTGTAATGGTTATTCAGTATTCTCACCTGTTAAAAACTTGCCTTTATGTGTTGCCCTTTCATTGCTTCCCAGTGATTGGGGTGTCAAATAAGGCATACAGTGACACTTGTGGTTGTCTGTGAAACGAGCCTCAAGTGACTCCTTTACACAAACAGCTGCAAGGACACGGCAGCGATCAAGAGCACATTTAATTATGTAAATGTTGTAAAGTGTTTGGCACTGGTTGTTTTCTTTTTGTGTAACCATTTCATGGCATCCCATTATTTGTGTGTTTATGTGCTGTTTGCAGGTTGTTACAAGATCACCACAGTATTCAGTCACGCTCAGACTGTTGTGCTGTGTGTTGGCTGCTCCACAGTCCTCTGCCAGCCTACAGGAGGGAAGGCTCGTCTCACAGAAGGTACAGGAAAGTTGTTGATTTCCCATTTTAAATGAGTTGCAGTGCACATCTGTTATATACACAGACTAAATATGTCTACAGATGCTGTAAATGCATCACTTACACTATGGAGACATCTATGATTTATTTTTGTGAATGCTTGAATAATTGATAACCCAACCTAAAATCATATCAGCTTTGTTTCATCCATTGCTGTTTGGTCACCAGGCTAATGAAGCATGAGCACCAGAAACATGACTTAGATTAACAGGTGGATACGTCAGACCTTAAAGTACTCGGGGCTTCTGAATGTTTTGAACTGCAAATCTTTAAGACTTTAAATTATTAAGCATGTTGTTATTTTAAATTGGCCCTTAATGATGTTATTGTGAATCCTTAATCACTGTATGAATGTATTGCACACAGTGCATATTCTTAAACAAAGGGGTGCTAGATCAAACATGCATGAAAACCAAGCATGATTAAAATATAGCAGTGGGTTTCTGTGTGCAGCAGTTGCTGTTTGAGCCATTAGTCCTGTTAGAGGTAGAAAAACAGAAAGTTATTGAATATAACATTTGAAAATAATCACAATTGAACTTCAGTCAAGCTCAAAACAAACACAGACTTCACTGTACAACATCTCTAACACACACCTGTGCATTTGCCTTTGTGTTGCCCTGTCATTGCACTGTTCATGAACAGGGTGTCAACTAAGGCATACAGTGACTCTTGTGGTTGTGGCAGAAATTCATCATCACTGATCCATTTCTTCACAGTCGACTGCAAGCACAAACTTTCACATGTTTTTATATTCGTAACGATGTTTTCTTCAGACTTATCGGAACAAGTCATGAGACAACATGTCTCCACTGATAAACGCTCTGATAGAGGACGATGAAAATTGCTTCACCACTCAAAGTGCAGTGGAGAAATGTTCACGCACTGTGTACAGTGTGTCAGTGAATTAGTTGAGCTTTAAGGTCAAGGTTTCTCACTGACGCTCTCATTGTCCCACCCACACTATCCTCTGTTCCGCTGCCGTGGTAACCAGGGGCTTCTCAATGCGCTCAGCTCTGAGTTACTATGGGCGCAGCTGTAACCCTTGGCACTAAAACCATTTTGGCGGTGATTCAGTCTTTGAAAGGGCAGATAGCAACATGAATTTCAGTGATTTCTGATGTTACTTGTTGGTTTATCCTCCCTCCCTGCTACATTGACTGGCTCTGCTGCTGTGTATTCAAAATTTTACATAAACACTCTGAGCTGAGTGTTTAAAATTTTATTATGGACACGCACAATTTGTCTTCATTTCATTTTCACCAATTTCAGAAACTTTCCAGGCATTAATTTATTTAGCTAGAAAATATATTCAATAATGAAAACAGTTTACTTGCATCCCTAATTGTTTTGGGTTTCACTCAAAGGTTGTGTCTTATCTTTATTCTATCCTCATTTGCACATACAGGATGGACAGAGTATTAATCAGAGCCAGAACAGCCAGCAGCACCACCATCTTGCTTTTTTGTAAGTTTTATAATTAATCGGTCTCTCTGTGTCTTTTCCCCAGGCTGCTCATTCAGGAGGAAACAGCACTAGGTTGACCAGATGTGGCTGGACACCATCGAGGAAAAAGAGAAGGCAACTTGCTGGACATGAAGTAACACTGTCATGGAGCGGATGAAGCATACAGGGAATGGAGAGTGGGAATGCAAATACTAGAAGAAATCTATCTAAAGAAAAGCGTGACCTTGTTTAATCCCATCACCACTACATAAATTCTCTCTTAATAAACTTAGGCTGTTTTTTTTTGTATGTTGTCATCCATTGTTTGGTTTGAATCTCTTGAAGGTTCATTGATGTAATTCGTCTGGTAGAGATCAGGGCGTCTGAGGACACACTCGTGGCCTCAGTGGGTTTTTGTAGCAAGTGTTTTGCGTCTGTTTGCATTTCACCCTTCAATGATTAAGCACAAACATTTAAAGCGATGCGAGGGTATAAGATGAGCCGCGCAGATGGTGTCTACTAGTTGCTCAGCACTTTTTTTAAAAAACACTTGACCATTTCCAGGAAAGGAGGCATGAGCTGAGATTGCAAATTACATCTACCAAACTGCCCCCTGATGAATACTGATGTAGTAGCTGGTGATAAATCCAAATCATTAACACATACTTAAGACAAGTTGATCCCACAGTGAAGTCAAGATTTCATTTAAAAAACAAAGGTAGATGATTTTCTCAGCGCCTGCTTCGAAGCCAGTGGTGACGGTGCAGCTCCCCCCTCCCTACCACCACCACTGCCAGGGTTGATTCAGGGGAAAGTCATCTCCGGCTCTTCCTGTGTTTCCTGCTGCTTGTAAAACAAACACAGCGCACAGTGATGCGATGCTAAATGACTGCAGTGAACGTTGTGGTCGTGAATTAACACACGCTTACAAGCTTCCTGTGAAAATGATGATGTGGAATGAATTTTTGTGAAGCTGGGAAAAGCTCAAGGAATCAAACTAATGTATGACTGTTGACCCGCAGCTTTTGTTCAGGACTTGTGGGCATGCACGTTACCCGAGTCTGTATGTGACAGCTGTGAGTTGTACTCTGAATAAAGATAAATGAAATCAGGGGGACAGAGTGATTCAATGATAGCTTTCTTGTTGCTATGGTGACATTTTTCTTGTGTCTCGCTTGTATATTGGACACAGCTCACAAATAAAATCAAGGGAAATATTACTCTGATGTGCCTCCTGGTTACTGAATGACTAATATGAAAAAAAAAAGATAATATCATTCATTCATTCATTCATTCATTTTTTACACCATGATCTGCCATTTAAATCTCATTTACTCCACATTCTCTCAGGTGTTTCAAGGGTGTTACAGTTGTGTGCAGCATTTTCATGCATCCACCGCCTGGTAAATAACTTTAAACTCTGGATTTCACTGTTTTCTGTCACAGTGTTTTAGGACAGCTTTCAAAGCTGTACATGCATGTGTCCTAACAAGCAGACATGCAAATAATTACCTATTTGATGGACAACAGGACCATTTCAGTAATCACAATGGGCTGAAAGCTCAGGAACTGAAAACCACAAATTGTTATTTGGACACAGTAATAACGAACTGATTGCATCATCTCTGTTCCACTGTGAACAGATGATTGCATGAGAAGCTCTGAATCCGACCTGTGGGCATCTGGCTGCCTGTAAGGTCACTGACTGTTGTGATGTGTGCCTCCCTGATATAATTATACAGGTGGAGTGTAGACGGGGTCTGAACCCTGTCCACTGAGGCTGTGACAGACAGGTCTATTTATGAGCCCTATTCCATGTGTCAGGGCACACACATTACATCATCTGTGGGAATATACCCAACTTGAAGCATGGCCAGTCACATCACATCTTTTCAAGGGCAGGTATCCCAACACTTAACAAAATATGTCATGCATGTATACATTTACATATCAGTATAAATACTATTTAAATTCTCTTTAGCCACTTAGGTTAATATGTTGTCACCTGTCTTAGAAAATCTTAGAACAAAAACAACATTGACTTCATGAAATCTTATCTTACTTTTTTCAACTAGTTAACAAATATCTTACTGACATTCAGTCAGTATGTGCATTTACACATGAAAACAGTAAAACTAATAAATTAATACTTAGTTTCGCCCTGACTTTAAATATTGAACCTTCCTTTTCAACTTTCAAAATGACAAGTCTACAGAGAGCAGCAGCTGAGTGCAGGTTGTTTTATCTGTGAATGGAGGTAATTCAGGTTAAGGCTGCAGATGCAATGATTTAATATTAAATAACTGAATTTGCTTTGAGGTGCTCACCAGACTTCAAATACACTCCCAGGGTCAGCGAAGAGTTTTCAGATGTCTGTGTGACTAATTCTGTGTATATTTTTTCTGTGTGTGCTTGTGTGGGAGCCGCACCTTGAAGGATGAGAGCACGCCCTTGATGCCCATCACGGTGTACTCCACCCTAGACTGAGGGCCAGTTAGGGACAGGGTCGACATGGAGCGGTGGAATGCCAGCAGGTAGGGGTGGTGTCTCTGGGACACCTGAAAGCAGCTGTGACAGCAAGGGGACTGACCTCACCAAGAGGCTCAGAGAGAAACGAGAGGGTCGGCAGAGAGCAGCTGGAAAACAGACCTCTCCTGAGAGTGGACAGGCGCTCGACATCTGTACACATCTGCCATGAATAAAAGATACAGAAAGTGGGAGTGCTCCTTATTAGTCCAGTGAAACTGTGTGGTGACAAGTATAAAGATTCTGTGATTATGGCGAGGTAGTGGTCTCAGCACTGACTCTGTACCATGAAGTTGTAGGCAGGGGGAGCTGAAGTGCAACATCTCAGGCAGCAGCTTTGCTCTGTGTCGCTTTCCTCTTTGAAAAGGTGCACAAACACACATTAAGAGCAATAAGAAAAGACACATGAGGGTGGGTGTGATGGTTCATACTGACTTAATCTTGTCACACATGTTAATAAGTCTAAAAAAAAAATGTGTCATTTTTGTCTGTCAGTTTTTTGGATTTCTTGTGAGCAGTGTAGTATAAGCTGTTTGGACAAAGAGTCATTCTCCATGTGTGAAAGGATAGAGGAAATGTAATCTCCACTGTAAGATGGAAATACAAAACACAGTCCTGCATTTTTACATGCATCTGTAAACTCCTCTTACTTGTGTCAGGACATGCTGTTCTATCACTGGGCAACTTCCACTTTCCCATGATGCTGCTGGGCAGCCCTGAAACCTCTGATGAAACACTCTACTGACCTGACAGACAATTTCATTAGTTGCATGCTCCTCTGCTTGTGCGGTACTGAGTGCAGCGTACATTGTACTTGGAGAAACAGCAGAGAGGACACACTGAGGAGTGTAGTCAGTGGAGGGAAGTGTTGCCTCAGCCTCAGTCCTGCAGACAGAAGCTGGACCCTAAAAACTTGCTGTCAAAATCTGAAGTCTTCTGAGCCAAGCTGGCCCTGAGTGGGAGGCAAAGAGGGGTATGGGACTGCAGGATTGGAGGATCGATGATAAAGAGCGGAAAATTCATTCTGAGACATGGGCCATGTGAGTTGTATGTATTGATACAAAATATTGTATCAATAGTATTGATCAGAGTAGTTTGCATTTGCACCCCACCAACATGGGAGAATGAAAAGGAGAAATGAAAGAACCATAAACAATGTAGAGATTACAAGAGTATACAGGAAATGGTGTAAGGGCAAGAATGTGTGTGTGTGTGTGTGTGTGTGTGTGTGTGTGTGTGCTGAACTATTGTCTGAGGTTGTCACAGAAGAGCACTCTGTGACAAAGGGAACACAGGCTGACTTGGCCCTGCCATGCTGCAGAGGGATGAGAAAACCCTAAACAGAGGCAGAAGCCACACCACAGAGACCTATAGTTGATCAGCATACACAAAAACACACACACACAATTTTTTTGTTGGTTTGAGTTTCTCCTTTGCCAAGGACGGAGCCATTACACATCATTAGTATCCAGTGCACAATTAACTGACCTGAACACTGATGAGCAGGGTCTGGCTGACCCCGCATGTCTCCATGGCAACGACCTCCAGCAGAGCAGGGCCACTGTCTGGGCCACTTGTCAGAACCCCCCAGGAGTCCACAGTGACAAGTTGTGTCCTGTCGCACAGTGACACAGACCGTGGTGCACAGGGCAGATGGCGTCTCTGGTACACAAGGCAGCAACACACAGTGTGTGACAAACAGACTCTTCATTTCTGAGCAAAATTCACATTACACAGCTCAGTGGAGTTATTAAACCTTTTAGCTCTGAGTATCAAGGACACTCCAGCAGGTGCTCACTGTTGTACAACTTTAAACTCAGCACTCAGTCTTCCAGCTCAGTACCGTCTCAGTACACACACACACACACACACAGAATCTATTCAATCTTCAATATGAAGTTAAAAAAACAACTGAAAATGGGATTAAAAATTGTTAATGCCATAATGAGCTGGTGCTAATTGGATTGTAAAAGCACCATTTGCAGCACACTCAGTTTAATTGCTTATGTAGTTGTAATGACTTCGAAGACTATAGCACAGTCACCAGGCCATTTACTTTATCTTCCAGTTTCCCTCACTTTCTGTAATTCTGAACCAGGCGTACGACAGGATCCTGTTTATTGTGTGGAGCAGTGTCTTTTTGCTACAGAAAGCCTTCTTAAATATGTGTGGGGATCATTATAAAGTTATCTACTACAGTTAGATTTTTCCATCTGAGGAGACACTAAAGTAAATAAGGCAGGAAAAAATTAAATATTTTGATTTGACAGGTTTTACATCATCCATGTCCAGGTAAAGGGAATATATATGATGAAATATGAGTGTAAGCAGCAGAGGTTTACGGTGCATCTGATGCATACAAGACACATCTAAAGCATGCACAGTGTGCCTGCATGCACGTGGAGACAGGGAGGAACACACACAGCACACACGTCGGCAGGGGCGAGGGTCAGGGTGATGGATGCTATTCCTGAATGGCCGTGAGCATTAACAGCAAAGCGACCTGGTAAAAATCACTCATGTCAATTTGTCACAGCTTAAAATGAATCATCCCTTGGTCTGTGATCATGTCCTGCATTAATTATTCTGACCATGCAGCTCAAATAGTCTGTGCGCTGTGAGTGCGTCGGCCAGCAAGCATGTGTGGAAGAACATTTAGGCAGATGAAGAGGAGTTTGAGGCACCGCTGTGAAGTGAGCGAGGCTGTCACACTGAACCCTCTTCTGGTCAAACCCATTTAACTGAGGGTCTGCACTACTACATGACACTGAGAGGAAATGAGAGGATAAAGCCACAGAAGGATGGTGAGAAGAGACATACATCATGTTCTGGCATGACTCTTTCTGGTGGTATAAATATGAAAAGTACCAAAATATTTGTGCAGCCCATTTAGCAAAGCAGTGATTAAAGCTGTAGAGAGAAATAAGCTGGAGGCAGAAGAATAGAGTGGCAGAGAGAAGATGTAAACACAGGCTGTTCCTACCACTGACAATATTTGAGTGAACTACTTTGTGTTGGCTAATTAAAGGCTGGCTCCTAATGGAGACGTCGGATAACATGGTAGTACTGCTGTCAATAGTTTGCATAGGCTCATAAAATGTAAATATACAGTATAATCACTGGTCAGACGGCTCTCAGTTATTTTGGCAGGCCAAGTTGTCACTGAGTGTTTGCACGGAGGCTGCGAATGGATTATTTCTCCGGTCAGAAAAGTTCTGCAGTCAGACAAGTACATCTGATGAGTGTACTTTCGCAAACACAAGCAGACAGGTTCTGTATTTGAGCAATAATTCATGACGGACTTGCAAAAATATGAAAATGATGAAACTAAAGGACAGAGCACCAATAAACTCCACAGAGCTCATAGAAATGTCCCAGGGTCAGTTCAGCTGCTTCCATTCATATATTGACCCATTCACTGTTCACTTCTTCATTGGTTATACCCATTCACTCCACCTCAAGGTCTGAGAGTTCTGCGATCTATCTGTGCAAGCATTTAGTGGAAGGTAACACAGACACTGACACACTCACAACAGCAGGCAATTTACAGTCTCTGGTCCACCTGACCTACATTCCTGTGGAGGGTGAGACAGAACCGAAGCACAGCAAAAAGACGGACACGGGCATGTCAGGGATACACCAGAGATGCAGACAAATCAAACACAATTATTGCATTTGTAACACAAGCAGCCCAATCTGTGCTATACAGTAATATTATCAAGAGGCAAACACTCATGTTGTTAGTTTTCAAATTAGGAAATCATGATGAATTGATGGAAACATACTTAAGGCATGTGTATGTTCATCCTCTAAACCAATCTAATACCCATTCATTGAGACCGCTAATGGCCCCTCAGTGGAATATGAAAAAAGAAAATCAATCTTTAGGTATTCACAATGATTTTTTTTTTTTCATATTACATCATGCACCACAAAATCAATTTGACTTGAATGTCCAATTTGTACTATAGTCAAGCCTATTCCTGTTTGAACCGCCCAATCAAGAGCTTTCTCTGGGCTCATTAAAAATAAACAGTCGGTGTGAAGGACACACTGATTGCTAATCAACACTTTCACAAATGAATGCATGCGCGTGTGTTTTTGTGACTCCCCTCGCTCGGAATCCTTTCTAGTCCGTATAAGGAAACTCCCCTCTGATACAGACACAGGCGGTTACTATGGAAACCATCATCACTTTTCAGGGAAGCACTGGGGAGAGATGGAAGGAGGTAGAAAGAGAGAGAGGAAGAAAGGGGAGGGGGAGCACAGAGCACAGAGTTCAAATGAATATGAAATTCTGATGTAATTCTCAGTGCGTGTGCATCGTGCTCGTACGTGCGCATGTCTCAGTGTCTGTCTATGGGTGCACGAGAGTGATAAGCAGAAGAAGGTATGGCGCTAGCAGCAGGGAGGCGAGATAGAAAAGAGCAGAGGAAATGAAACTAAATGAAGAAACTTGTTGTGCTTCTTGGGTAATGGGATTCAGGGCAGGATTTGGATGGGATGGAGGGGGTGGAGGAGGAGGAGGAGGAGGAGGAAGAGGAGGAGGAGGAGGAGGGACAGAGACAAAGGGCTAAAAATATCTCATTTGTCTTGAACCACATACCAGAGTCCCACCTGGGTGCTGAAAGCCAGACAAGTAACACTGCTGGCACGCTGCTGACCGCACCTCTAATTGGAAGACTGTCTCCACCTTCAGCCTCTCCACATCCTTTCCACCCACAGGCCAAGACTTAGGACCTCCCTCATATACAAGGAGGCGTGGCACAGACGGAGGGCAATGTCTCAGACACGGACACCTTCAAAGAAAGAGAGAGAGATACAGTCAGAGAGGAAAAAAATGAGAGCATGAACAGGGAATTGAACATTTCAAGTGGCACTGGGATGTGACAGCTCAGTTACCTGTAAGGTAACCGAGTTATGTCAGCGGAAGCGGCAACAGTAGAAGTCCTGTCAGGAGAGGAAGTGCGGCACAACTCCCCTGTGGCATCATTAAAAAACCCCATCGTCTCTCCCTTCATCCCAATTCAACTGAACAGCCAGAAAAATAGGTCAATTAAAACCTCTGCTGTTTTACTCCTATGCACAGTCCACGTTACTGTAGAAATTTCTACATGGCCACTCTTCTTAGGTTTTACCAGTGAAATTACCCTAACCCTTCAAACAATAAGAGGCACGCAGTGCAGTCTGGGTGTGTTATATTTTAATGCCCAGAAAGCTGACTGCACACTCAAGTAAAGCTTGAATGGGCCAGGTCTAAGAGCCTGTAATCTGAGCTGTTATAACAACAGACACATTAATAATTTTATCCAGTATCACTAATGGAAACATTATGTCCTTGATTGTGTATGTGTTCAAGAACCCACTAATCCAATAATGCGCCTAATGGCTTTAGCATATGAAACATTAATTGACTAGAAAAGGCTGAAAGCATACTGCTATAAAATTCCAAGCCATTTATTGTATGCATCCAACTCCATATAAGAATGTACATTAAATGAAAATGTCTATGCAGGTGTTTGTGAAAGGAAGGGTTGACAGTAAGTGAGTAATAATGATGTGCTTCCACAACTCGTCGACTTAATGTATGATGCTACAGGGCTGAGGTAAATAAAAATGTTGTGGAGACGCTGGGCAGACAGACACTGAACTAACCCCCCAAAATCAAAAAACAATGTGTTGTGGTTCTCTCACAAACTTAAGACACTGAAACAGTGACACTGGGCAAAGAGAAGAGTGATATTGTTACAGTTGTATAATTGAAATGCTGCCTTAATTTAAAGTTGGTATAATTATTTACCTCAAGCTTTTCCGAGTAATGTGATTTCAAACTGGGACACTGCAACAACTTGAACCATAAATAAAATGCTGAAGGTTGTCAAAAGAAGAGAGACATCTGTGAGGTTGTACCGACGGAGAAGGTCTGGTGCTTGAGGGAAAGAGGGAGTGGAGGTCCCCTGGTACTGGATGAGGTTAGCAAACTGGTGTGATCATATGGACGGATGAGATAAGACTCAGGAAACTATGAGGAAGTGTAAAAAGTTTTTTAAAAAAGTCAAAATGTCACAGTTCAAGTACAGAGGAACAGGAATTCAAATGCAAACACAGCAATGTCTATTTTTACATCTTACAGTTTGGGAACATCAAGGCCATCCAAGAGAGGAGAACAAATCTGACAGGGCTTAGCAGATACAACACTGGCAGCAGGAGAAGTGGCTGGGATGCACAATATGGCAACCACAACAACATGGTAACTAAGAGTGGGTAAAGTCTGTGTACTCTGAGAGTTAATGAGTGACAGGTGTGCAGGGAGGGGTTAGGTCAGGTGACTAACAAAGGGTTGGAAACTCTTAGGGCATCTGGTGGTGAGATGCAAAATGCAAAGTGTCGACAAACAACTGTTTAGCTTTTACTGCGTGTGTCCGCCTCTCCGTCCTGTGGTGGTGTGCTGAGGGTTAAGTGTTAAGTTATCCACTATAAAAACTGCAGCTCCTTTCCCTCTATTATTTTCCCCTTTCATCATCACCATGGCAACATGACTGTCAGTCCCTGATGAGCTCACAGTGCTGCCTCTCCACTTTCACCTGTTCACACACTTTGGCACACACACACACATTCATAAAAACACGCAAGCATTCGGCAAGTGGTTGAATTCAGTATACGACCTCAAATCCCTCTCATTCATACAGAAATAAATATGCGCGCACACACACACCCACACACTCCTCACACACAAACTTGTCTGTGTTGGTATATCTGTCCCCCTGGTTACCATGGCAACAACAGGACACATGCATAAGAATGAGGAGATCATACATCTTTGCTTCCTGGTGGACTGTGACTGCAGGGGGTCATCTGAAGGGTTTCACTGTCACAAAAAAGAAAAGGACAGTAAACACTAGAGAGTGTGTTTGTGTACATGTGTGCACTTTGTGTGCTCCTTTGTTGTGTTGTTGACGTGTGTGCTGCATCTTTGCCAAAATTTTGATGAGACCTTACATCTCAACAGCATAATTAGTTTTGTTAGGAGAAGCTGCCAGCAGTGAAAACAGCCCCTGTCATCTCAACACAAAGAGAACTTAGAGACAGGGGATGTAGTCACAATGGGGACAGTCTCCTGCGGACAAAACCAGGTGACATTTGGACCAGTGGTCACGCTGATGAGACTACAGCTGACAGGTGTAACACATGATTGTGGAGCAGCACATAATGGTGGCCGACCCCCAGCAACTATCTGTCTGCCTCCTACTCCAGTGACAAAGCTAAATGCACAAAAACATGAATGAGCCATTCTTGCCAATACAGGATATTTGGATTAGCACTGAGTTTTTGAATGTAATGATGCAGCTGGACTCCACCATGCAGTGAGAGCAGCAGGAAACATGGAGCTGAGGATAATCTAGAGTAAAAGATACCCTTGATGTGTTCTAGTTGCTCTACAGGTGAGTGGTAACCCACTGCAGCAAGGGTCACATCTAGCTACATAGGCAGAGTGAGAGGAAGTATGAGGAAAATAAGAAAAAGAAAGTTACTATTGTAACAGAACACACAATCTGATGGTTCTAATGGATAGGCTGCATCTATATACCCTTTGATTCATTCACTGAAACCCATCCAGGGCAAACAGGCTCCCATGAAAGAAACTAATCACAGTGTAATTATCAGCAGCAACTGGAGTTCAATTTCTTAATCAGCATATAGCCTGGGATTGACCCACCAACCATGTAAGTCTACCTCCTGAGCCACAGCTGCCCATTTCATAAAGCACACACACACACACACACACACACACACACACACACACACTTCATTTTGGAAAGGGGTCGGCTGTAAGGCAGAACTTTCTGTTTCATACTAAACGGCTTTAAACCTACAAAAAATGTAGGCTTTGTTCATTCTCCCAATG
Source organism: Caranx ignobilis (assembly GCA_021432705.1). Lineage (NCBI taxonomy): Eukaryota > Metazoa > Chordata > Actinopteri > Carangiformes > Carangidae > Caranx > Caranx ignobilis. The sequence goes on along the minus strand of MU270012.1, from coordinate 7,683,626 downwards.
CACCTCATTTACATGTATTAAAATGTAAATGAGGTGCATTCTCTCTGGTGTTACACTCTTGGCCATTTCTTCATTCTGCTTTTAGTAAAATATTCCTGCAATAAAATGGTCTCATTATTTTGGCTAAATTCGGCTGAAATGTGGGAAATGAAATGAGAAAACATCCCGATTTCCACTTTGTCAGGTGATCCAATCTCTTCCACTGCATGACTTCGGCTCTCTCTGGGTCCTTTGCTATCCTCGCCTCAAACAGCAATCATAAAAGACGAAATGGATGTCCTGAAAAATGGAGACAGGCTGAGAGTCTGGTGAAGAGAGGAGAAGAAGCAGAGAGCATAATGTTGAAATGCTGTGTTTGGACATTACCTTAGCTTTAAAATTGTAAAATAGAGTCAGATGATGAAAGCCCAGAGGCAGTGGAGCCTGCCAGTAAATAACAGAGATAACAAGCTCATCACATCTGGGTATGTGCTATGCCCTGGGCAGAACATTGCCTCGGGCTGCCTGGCTTTCACACCTCTGTTACTCTGTTTTATTTCACCCTGGGCTAAACACACAACAGGCTGGGTTTAATGATGCTTGTTTTATGAAAAAATAAAAATCAATTTTCTCTGTTAAGGAGAGATTGTAAGAATGCTCTAACTGCCTTCATGCTCAAGTAAATTTACTTACACACAGTAATGCTCTGAGAAGATTGGTGTGTTGTCAACGAGGGGGTGTTAGCCTTGGTTTGAACTGTTTGATTTAAAAAAAAAGAAAAACCTTGACTGAACTCTCCTCAATCAGCAAGAAGCCTGAATATAAGGAAGGTACTAAACATTATTAGTGTATTAACCAGGACTAATCATTTCATGACATAAAGTATATGTACAATGAGCAATTATTGAGTTTGGAGCATATTGAAGATGCACAAATTGTGCACAAATCATATTATATATAAGAAATTGACAATAATGTTTTCACAATCCTGATGGTGAATGCACCAACTGGTAATCGCACAGTATTAAAAAAAACCCATTTACTCTACAAATAATAGATGGACAAATCCTCATGATCTATTCTACTTACAAAGACCCAGCAAGTGAAAAATTGCCCATGTGAACAAAACACAAGAGACAAGAGAGAACTAACTGCAGCCTGTTCCATGGCTGCTTATTATGAGCATGATTCACGGGTAAAACTTTACTCCTAAACCACACTGCTAGGCCTGCTACGGTGAGATTATAAACCTAACAGAGGATAACACCCAATTAGAATGAAGAAGTCTGACAAACAATATGCAAATCCTAAAACAAGCAATCTTGTATTGTAAAATACAGCTTTCATCTGGCAGGAAACACTCCCAGCCACAATTCAAATAATGGAAAAATGTAAAACAGGACAAGCAGTCACTTAATACTACTGAATGAATGACCTAAAATGTCGTTTGCATGGTCATTTCATACATAATCAGTTAAATAAGGACATAATTGAAAATCAGTTCCATAGCCACATTAGCCATTGTAGTAGATGCAAACACAATGTTACACTGTTTGTGTGTTTTTGTTTTTAATAAATTAGATTATTTTGTGGCCTCAGAGTTCAACTGCATTATTGATTTTTATGTTCACTGTTATTGCATTGCCTTATGTCAGATAAAGGTTGTTGATTTACTGAATCATAACCAACCCATGCTTGATGCAGACGTGACATTTTACCTGATTATAATTTAACCTCAGTCAAGATACAACTTGTGTATTTTTGTTTGTGTTGAATAAAAATGCAACAAAAACCAAAGTGGCTGAATTAAAACGTGAGATATTTCACTCTGCTTAGGCTATTTTTGCACTTTGTTAGCTTTCTTATTTATTTGTGAAGTTTTAGAAAGACTTTGTTTTAAAACAACTTTGTTTTTTGAGTTACTGTTTTTGTTGCGAGCAGCGTCATCAACGGATGTCCATTTGCTATGACAGGATAGTGTTTTCATGTCGATTAACATCTAGGCTACCTCAAACCGACCATCTTAATCTTTTCTAATCTTCACAGGTGATGAAATGGAATTTTCACTTTTCGCTTTATCACGCTAAACTATTCAACGTAATTACGCACTTAAGTTTCAAACAACAAGAAAGAGTAACTCATCCATGACTTAGCCAGGAGCTCCACGCCCTTTCATAAAACACAACCAACTAACTTCACAGTTAGCTACAGCTGACCTAACAACCATTATGACGTCGCTGTCCATGGTGCTTTCTCCAAAAACCGCGAGAGCGTGAGCCAGTGAATGTGATCGACGTCCTGACGTTATCCGGGAAACGAGTGAATCCCATGGTGGTGAATCCATGAACCATAGCAACAGGTTAGCAGGAACGTCAGTATCCCTCATAGCGACTAAAATACGCTGGTTATCTCTGAGTTAGCCACAGTGACACAGGGAGAGGTAGGTTAATGTTTTCACGTTGACAAATATGAATCACTTTAAATGAATATGTATAAAAGAGATGGCTACGATGTAGCCTACAACGTGGATCAAGAAAGGACTAAATGTTTTGTTTTTCTAAAGATGTCGCAACAAGAACCGACCACGCACCGAAAAAAGGATAAAATAAATATAAAATAGTAACAGTTACACAAGAAAGATTGAAGCTGTAATGTTATAGATATATACTTTATTAATTCTCTCTGATAAAATAAAATTACAAAATAATTTCAACCTCAAACGGCACTTTCCTTGTTCATAATTATTTAACATATTGTTAATACATATATCATAATTGTCATGACGAATGAGAAGAATACTAGTTTAATAATATTAGATATCAGCTATAACTGCGTTTAATCATAATGGTAGAAAAGACTAAGCAATACAAAGCTAGATTTCGTTAACGTCATACTGTACAATATTCCAAGCGTATGTAATTCAGTATTCCGGCCACAGCGTGTCGCTATAAGACAGTTTTCGATATTGTCTCCAATGCAAGGGTAGGCTTGTCTCTCCCCCCATCACACCATTGTAATTCCTCTCAGATATACCTCTCTTCTATGTTTTATTTATTTCATGAACAGCTGTTCCTGCATGGCCATTTATCCTTTATAAGGTTTATTTGTGTTCCCTTGTGTTCCTCCATAGTCCTCCATGATCTGTTTTAAAGCAGTGAAGAGCAGTCCATGTACAGCACTGTAACAAGTCCATGCCCAGATTTTCACAGTTATTCCCTCAGAAATATTGTCAAGATATCTGCAACGCCTCCTGCTATCTTTTGTCCCCAGTGACAGCAGCGTTCCCTGCCTCTTATTGAAGTCCATTTAAGAGAGAGCACTTTGGTTGTCGAGGTGTGTGTGTGTGTGTGTGTGTGTGTGTGTGTGTGTGTCTATGTGTGTGTATCTGTGTGCATGTGTGTGTGGGTGTCTGTTCCTGTGTCTACATGGCAGTTTAAGTGATCGAGCAAGCAAGAGTGTTTGAGTGTATTTCTTTACACAGAATACATTCATGATAACAGTGAGCAGTTTTGGGACTGCAAGCTTGAATAAAGATGGCAGTAGGTAAGGTCTTCAGGCCCTCATGAAGGGTCATAGACACAACCATACACTGTGAAAAAATATTAATCACAACAACTTATAATCACACAATTAAATCATCGTAGGATTTTTAAAGACAATTAAATTACTAGAGTAAAAATCTATATTTTAGTAACTATAACATTGTTTTTTCAGAAAATGACAGAAAACAATAGAGACTACAGTATATCATTCAATTTGACTCCACCAACTTCAGCCACATGTAAGCAAAGACTAAGCAGATCACTTATTATTATTATTATTAATGGGTAAAGTTTGATTTATATCGGTGTGCCTCTGGGCAGATAGACTCTAGTAAATGTTTTAATAGCACATAATGAGGAGACTTACTGAATGTGGAGCATTAAATTTGTGCAAAGCTCCGTGTTGTAGTTGCAATACCATCGTCAAAATAAATCAGCCAGATTGAAATGCCAATTTAATGAACGCTCGCGTTATAATCTAATCGTTCACCCAACCACCATCCCAGTATTAACACACTTGATACAACTATTAATTGTCCATCATCTGAGGTTTACATAAGAAATGTTCACAGAAATTAAACAAAATCTAAGCTCTCTTCAAGTCTCATCTCAGTACAGCAAACCTACAAGTACACTTAAACATCGCTTCAACCAAGACTGTAAATCAGTAAATGCAGTAATAAAGTCCTGTTATAGTCATGTTACGTTATTTTTCTTTTGTCTGCTGCTGTCTCCTTCATCCCAAATAGACGTTATGATGACTCACGTCCCTCAGTATCATGTCATCCTCTTTCAGCTTGATTTGTGTGGTTCGGTGAACTGTTAACAATTCTCCCAACTGAGTAGTTAAAATGTCACAACTATTCTAAGTCTAAACTACTGCATTAGCTCACACCCACAAATGGTAAAGTCGCTAGGATGAACATTTTTTACAGTGTGACTACATTGCTTGGCAGTGCTCTGTGGAGATTGACAGTGCATTGAGTGCTTGGCAGTATAGGCTTTAGTATTATCTAATGGGCTGGTGCATTAATTTCTTTGTGTGAGTGGAAATAGGGCCTGCATTGTGAAAGACTGTGTATTTATGTTTGTGCTGTGTTGTGTTTACTTGTATTGCGTGGATGATGATAATTTATATATGTCTGTGTGTATGTTTGTGTGTGTGTGTGTGTGTGTATGTGTGCAGTGCATGCCACTAGTTTTTTTTTTTTTTTTTTTTTTTAATCGTGGTCGTATTGATCGAACCTTCTGTTAAAGGGATGCTCGTTAACACACAATTAGCATTCAGATAGAAAATACATCATAAGGATAAAAAGTCATGGTCATTAATTCCTGATGAAGGGAGAGAGAGATTGGGAAAGGGGGGAAGGAAAGACAGAGAGAAGAAGAGAGAGAGATACAGAGAATAAAAGGCCTTTTTCAGTAATTGGAGTGGATTCCATTTAGGAGCTCTGAGTTCATATAATTATTCCTCGTTATTTCTCCTCCTCTCTCCTTCCCCTCCTCATCTTCTCTACCTCCATTTCTCACCCTCTTGACATCCTTCCTCCCCCTCACACCTTTTAGAGTCTCCATTTTATCTCCATTTTTCTTCTCCTTCCCATCGTCAACGAAAGCGCCCCAAAGTCCCTAACATGTCTCATCATTCATACTGGCCCTCCATCTTAATCCCATTATTTCTCCTCATAGTCCCGTCCTCATCCGTCCCTCATGGTGCGTTAGTTTCAGAGGATCACCTCACAATTTTTCTCCTCCCTCATTCCTCTCCTTTAGTCTGAAGTGAGAGGACTAACAGTCCCATCCACCCCCTCTCTCTCTCTCTCTCTCTCTCTCTCTCTCTCTCTCTCTGTCCCTGTTTTGTCCCCAGATTTGTTCTCCTGGTCCTCAGAGCTGTCTTCAGCAGCTCGAGGTGCAGGTGTTTGGGTTGGGACTAGCCTCCAGGCTCCCCTCTGGGCTGAGTGGTGGGGGCGAGAGAGGGGAATCCAAAGCCAATGTGGGGACCTGGGCTGGGGTTGGTGCTGGAGCTGTGACCTGGACTGGAGAAACTGAAGTTGAGGCAGTGGTTAGAGAAGCTCCTGGGGACAGTGGGACAACAGCACCTCCTCCGCCTCCTCCTCTACCATCTCTTGCATCCCTCTCTCGCAGCAGGTGGACCAAGGCAGCGTGCTGGGCGCTGAGGGTGGCCGAGAGGTGGGCAGGGAGGGCGTTGAAGCCGGCAGTGAGCTGCTCCACCCGCTGCTCCAGAGACAGCATCTGGCGCTCCAAGTCTTCGCTGCGGTCGTTGAGCTCCGACATCAGCTCATACATGACGCTCTGCATCTATGGGAGGAGAAGAGATGAGTGTAGACGAGAGGAGGGGAGAGGAGAGGAGAGGAGAGCCGGAGATGACTCAGTGCACACAGAGTACTTTGAAGAAGGGAGACAGATTGCAAATATGTAAACAGGAATATTACAAGGGTAGCTTTATTAAAGCTTTGTGAAAGAAAATATTTCAGATTGAATGAAAAGAGACAATAAAGGGGTTAGAGAGTGAAGTTAAAGTGGAGAGAGGGCAAGCACAAGGCTGGGGGGCAGCGAGTGAGACGCTGAGCAAAAGAAAAAAATGTCCAAGAGGGAGCAGAAGCTGGAATGAAGAAGAGGCTGGAGGGAAGTCTTTATGTGGGTGTTATAATATTGTGAGAAAAGAGAGAATAAGAGACAGGAGAGAGAGAATGAAAGGAAGGAGGCAGAGTGTCCCTGCCTTGCACATCCTGGCCTCCGTAACCATGGTAAACGCACAAGTGGCCAATTGAGATGGCGTTGTTGAGATGGTATAATTGCAATATATTTGGTGTTGAAGCTATTGCTCCTTGGAAAGACACAAACAGGCACACCTCACCCGATCTTTTTCTTAAGTCTCCATCTCATTCCCACTTCTCTGTTTTTTTTTCCACATACACACACTCTCACAAACACGTACACACACACTCTCACAGGCGCGTGTATGTGCTCACATTCTCACTCAGACACCCACATAGTAACAGAAAAACATGAGCACCCCCCCTCCCCCCTGCTCATTTCCTCCTCGCTCTCTCACTCAGTCATCCCTGTTTCAAGACTTGTTCCGGTTGCTAGGCGACGCAATGCCACAGAAACGGGCAGGTCAGCGTGGAAATGGAGGAATGTTGTGGTACATTATGAGGGCCAAACGGTTTAAGTTAATGAACTCGTGCATCGGCTATATTTCTGTAAAGTGTGTGTCCTACAAAGATGACGCACCGATGAGTGTGTTCGCTGCATGTGTGTGTGTGTGTGTGTGTGTGTGTCTCACCTTTGAGAGGTCCACTAGTGTGTTGGCCTGATCACTGAGTTTCCTCTGCTCCATTTTCACACTGCGTAATCTGCAAACAGATACACACAAGTACACAGGTAAAATACACAAACACATACAAAGTTGACACTCAGTAAATACACAATGTTCAGTCCAGAGAGCTAATCCCTCCGGGTCCAGACAACAAGACCGTGGAGCGGTCACCTTGCCTACTTCAGCTTCATTTGTACCTGCAGAGTGCCGTCGGACATGAATGAACAAACAGATGGCACACAGTGAACTCTGAAACACCATAATTTAGCCATACAGGTAAAAACAAACACAACTTTAATATAGATTGAGATCTAAAGCTCTACAGTAAAGAAATATAGAGTACATATTAAGAACCTTCAGGGAATAATGAAATAGAAAAATGAAAAACAGAGCAGTTAGATACAATAAAATAAATGTGTCGTCAGTCTAATTAAAGATCAGATGTGGATGACTCTTAAAAGACAATACAATATTGAAGTAATGAACTAAAGGTGTAATCTGTGTTCTGGCTTCCCCTTTTATAAGAAGGCTCAGGCTGAGTTTATGATGCTGCACATCTGGAGGAACGTCCAGGTCTTTGAACCAGAAAATGTACTCACATCCCCACAAAATCAACCTGTTACTGTGTTCACAGAATCTGTCTCTCATCCACAGTCTACATGCTTCAGGATTAGCTTTTCTATGTTACAAATTTAAGAGCCTTAGGTCTCTTGACTCTGGCTTCTGAAGACACTTGTTGTTCTCGAGCCTAGACTGAACTGTTCCAGATCAAAGCAGCAAGCAACATTAAAGGGCCACTTAATTCTGATGCTAGACAGCGGATACACAAAAATCTCTTAACAAAGCAAGACTTTAACAAGGCATCTCCCACATGTGGCCATTAAACATAACTAAACAATGCTATGGGAGAAATTAATTGCAGTGTGTGATTAAGTTGTTGTATATATTTGTATCATCAACAACACTCTTTAACACAGATATGATGATCAAAGTGTCTCTAATAGTACGCAATGCACTGATTATCCAGTCCCACAACTGTATTTGCCTGGAGTGAACCTGCCCTTTAGTAGATGATGATTCATTTTGTATGTGTGTATGGGTGCATTTGTGTGTCTGTGTCTATGTGTGTGTGTGCAGGGATTCATGCACTTTATCTGATTATCAGCGTTGATTCAACCTGTGGGTGGATAGAAAGTACAGCTGATTTCAAAGGCTACATTAGCTCAGCAGCACTGTTGTGTGCAAGTGCTCTGTGCATGTGACAGTATGTGTGTGTGTGTGTGTGTGTGTGTGTGTGGTGTGTGTGGGGGGTGTGGCCTCACTGATGTATAGCCTGGAGGAACTTCCGCTGGTGCTTGCGGACTCTGGAGTGGTCGATCTTCTTCATCAGCTTGGTGTGTTTGTAGATCAGCCAAGTCTCCCTCAGCACGTTAGCTGCTGCGTTCTTTATCTGCTCCCAGACAATAAAACACAAAAACACATACACACATAGTGTTAGCAACAGGTAGCCCTTGGCAACTGAAGCAGGCAACAGGTTTGGCCCATCCTTGTTCTCTTTCATTTTTTCCCCTCCATCTTGCAACACACACACAGACACACACACACGGAACCTAACAAAAACAATACAAAAAATACAAAAAACAAAACACTAAACCATCATTCTCCTCTTAAAAGCTGTCCTCATTCTCTGTCTCTCTACACACACCAGCTTGCTTGCCAATGCTTTTCATGCGTGCATAAACAGCTCTCTCCTTAGGGAGACTTGGCACTGAGAACCAACAGGAGTCTCCCTCCCTCACACACACTTCTCCCTTCTCCTGGTCTGTCAATGTTGCCACATTACAGTACATCTGAGAAGAACTCAAATGGGCCTCCATTATCTTGGCAAGGGGAAGTAATTCAACACAGTACCCCAACAGTTCATTAAAACCAGCGCTCCTACCATTTAATTATGACAACAAGTGTAAGAAACAATAGCCGCAAGAGTCGCTGCTCCTAAACTAGCTGTCGCAGACAATTCCTCAACTCTGCAAAAGAAACGCATTAGAGAAAAAGCCAATGTGATGATGCTCACTTATAGAAACCCTGATAGCCATCAGCAGGATGGTTATTGTCTATTTCAGTGGTCAGAAATTGACTTCAGATGCTTTTAGTCTGTGCTATCTAAATATGAGATTGCTGTGATTTAATAAAATACACATCCTAAATGTCAGAGTCGGCTTCAGATTCATTTTTGTGGACGATGATCAGAATTCTTCTACATTCACTTATATCCATATCTGCTCCTGTGTATTTCATGCACTGTATATCTCCATAGGTTGCTATGTAATTACAACACAGGGGTCTGACACCCAGCGCAAAACGCGCGGGTGGATACCATAGAAAGGGAGAAGGGAGAGAGAATCTCTAAGGACATAAATTGAATGAGAGACTTCAAAGAGATGCTGAGCACTGAACAAAGAACAATTATACCCCCGTCTGAGGAGCACAAAAGACCCCAGCAGCTTGGCTAATCAGCACCCATCCACCGCAGTCAAGGACTACTCACACACACATACACGCCTACATATACACACATGCAGACATACACACACTGTTGGCTACAGATGAAGAGAGTAGGAGGCCCTGGGTCTTGCAGATGTGTTTTCAATGACACAGAGGAAGTCAAACCAAAAAGAGCTCATCTAACATAATGTAGGTAATATATAAGGCCTCTCACAGCAGTCAACTCGCCATGATACCAGTCAATCTTAATGACAGCTCAGTGTCACAAATGTTATTAATTCTTACCTTCATACAGCGTGTTTGTTTGCTGATGAGGTATTCAAACACCATATGTAAATCTCATGTGGATAAACTCATAAAAATATTCATGTTTCATTCACAGGCCATGGCAAATGTGATTTGGAAGTGAATCTAAGGTTGCAGTATGAGGTAAGCCCTACTATCCCATGTCCCTCTGAGGCTCATCCTCCAGTGTGTATAAATGGGATTAAGAAACTCCCATCCATGTAGCAAAGACAGGCATGACAGAGCTGCAGAGAACCTAAAGAGGCATCGCAATCATGACATGTTGTCAGCGGGCCTACAGCACTAATGTCAACATCACTGTTAATATCTTGATAGTTGTGTTGCAAATTTTTTTAAGGTAAGTAATTCAACATAATAGGGAAAATCACAACTGCAGACATTGTTGGAAAGGACATTTGGAAGCAGTGACGGTGAGTACAGAGTTAATTTGGCTGGATTATGTCTGAACAAAACACAGTTCCTCCAGTTTTAATCACGGGCCAGGTTTCTGAAGAGCACATTTAATACCCTTCATATCTACAGGCCCATTGGTAAATTGATATGTCAAATCCTATTTATCCGTTGATTAATCACTGCAGGGTGAGGAAAACATGATGGATGATGGCATGTTGTGTCTGTCGGGCCGGCTCACTAGTGTAAGGTTTCACACAAACTTCCAACATCTGTCCAGCTGTGCACAGTGAGCTTGTTACACCTCTCCGGCCATCTAATTAGACGACGCTCCAGCTTCACCCTTCATTTAAATCCTCCAAAGTGCTTCACATGTAAATAAGAGGGAACGATGAAACCAGACTGTTTGTATTTTACAGTTAATTCCCCTGCACCACACTCTTTATTTTACTTCCACTTTCCTCCTGGGAGTTCGTGTAGAAACTGAGGCAAGGATGGCGAACTCCATTACCAGAAATAAAAGCCTCTACATGGACTGCTAAGAATACTCCATGAGAAACCAAACGACAACAGCAGCAACCATCCCTGGACCATATGGCCTGTACTTGGGCAGCCATGTTGGTGCCATATGGCTGGTTTGGGTCAAAGAGCTGTTCTGGCTGCTCCCCTACATGCACACCTTATGGCAGGTACATGTGAAATCTGTTAAGAGAAGGGGTTTCCACATCTCAGCATGTTGAGCAGTTGATGACATATTGTTGAGATCAAATCAATCAGTACAAACAGATATATTTTAAGCAGGTCATTACAGACCTTATAGATACTATGCAATGCAAGCAATGCATTAAACTTCCTTTTCAAATAAGCACGAGTAAACATATATAGATGTTGATGTCATAGGTTAGAAAAGAAAATGATGTCTGAAATGTCATTTGTTGTTTAGACTGAAAAATTAATCTAAAAAAAAAGCATGGATTATTTTTGCCTCATTTTTCACAGGGGCGGATGTTTTTCTAACATCAGACGAAAAGCCGAGGCGCCTGACCCTCCCAGCCCAGGAGGGCCTTAACGACCTCTGTATGCAATTAGTAATTATGCACTGTGGTGCTAGAGATACAATGGTGCTTTCTAGAAGAGCAGAAAACACAAACAAACAGGCCAATTACCTTGGCAACAACCTCTCACCTTAACCATGTGCCACAGCATCGCACGCCCTTACCTGCTCTGGCATGGTGACAAAACGGAAGAGGCAAGTATGACACACACGCACAGACATGGTCACATGTCCGAAAAAGGTCACAAACACAAGAAAAGAAGAATCACCGTACTAACGTCTAAAGAAAAAGCTGAGGGATTCACAACACATTAATGAGGATTCACTGAACATTTCTTAGAATTTAAATAATAACTGGCTTCCACTGGTGGTTTTATACATATTTTCTCTCCTGAATAAGGGTATTCGCTACACAACACCCACAGCACACCATGGAGAATCCTCCTGAATTCAGACACTGCTCCATTAAAGGGAAGAGTACACTCTGGTTCAATTGGTAACAAGTGAAAAACATCAGAGACATGTGTAAATGCATCCATTGTGTGTCAAATTAATTTTTGTCACCGTCACAATACGTCTGCACTAATAAGGATCCATCGGGTTCCTGTGTGTGAATTAAAAGGCTGTCAGAAGAGGAGTTATTTTTACTGTGTGGAGTGAAAGCTAGCTGAGGAGAAATCTTCGGGGGTTAGATTGCTCCCATTTGGCTGGTGGTGTAAATATTGGAAGGCATTGCAGCACCTCCTCCTTGGCCAGAGCCCAGAGTGCACTCTGAATAATCAGAGAGGGCGAAGATCTGAATATGCCACAGGGACTTCTGAAAGTGCTCAGAATTAACCAATGGCCGAGTGTGGCGGCAGAATACGTATTCAGAGTGCAAATTTATAGAAAGACCTGATGATTTCAACTCTTGCGACACAATTTAAAACACTTGAAATAAAAGCACTGACCTCAAAAACGGCCATATTCACAGTCAACACGCTTACTGCTTCAATGAGAGGCATTTCATTGACATTGTAGTGCCATCAAAAGGAAGGAGAAACCACTCCACTGCACTGACTTAGTGCCTACAGTATAAACATGTCCTGCTTTTTCAGTGCTGAGAGTGCTCAGCGAATGTGTGGCCCAATATTCTGGCCAGATGGACTTCCAGCAGTGCTCTGAATTAACCAGTACCTCTGCATGGAGTCACAGTAAACTGCAACCAGAGTGCCAACCTCCTTTTTTTAAACACACCTCTAACACTGCATCAGGACAAGATGTGCTGGCATCAAACATGAGCAATTAAACCTCACACACATGGTTGACTTATAGGGGCTATGTTAACTGTTATTTAATTAACACCCGTGTTAATCCTATCAAAGGGAGGGGAACACTGCACTTCAGTGAACTCTGCATGAAAATCAACCCTGAGCACTGAACTTTGAAAAGATGTCTTTAAAGCACATCATCCGACGCTGATAAGGTTATTAGGTCTGCACCACTCAGGAATTCAGGATTTCAGGACTTCAGTCTTGTTGGATGTGTCTGAAAATGTGATCTAAGAATGAAAGTGGCGAAGACTCAAACGATAACATTTTGAAGTATGCTGAAGTATGTGTCAAGCAGTGTCAAATTACCACGAACACGTTTGGACTACAAATAATCTGTGTGGTACACGGGTGACTGAGGAAAAGTTTATATTGCTGTGCACTTTAGAAGTTAGTTTGTGTGCAGATTTATGGGTCGAGCCCCGCAGTTTGTAGGCGCCTGTGGACAACAACACCCACCTCTTTTTCTCTTTTTTTACACAACAGATAAGATAAGATACTGGCAACACAGTCCACTGGCTAACAGCTTCACTGATTGGCATTTAAATGACATTCTTCTTCAAAGGGAAGGAAACACCATTTCACTGAAGTGGAAAATCAGTGTGTGCGCGTGTGGTTTTCTGTCTCTTCGTGTGCGTGCGTGTGTGTGTGTGCGCGCACATATGATGATGGCAGGATGTAGAGTCTATCGTTGCATTATTCATTATAAAGCCTTGAGTGATTGTATTCTCTTGTTACGATGATATGGCAGAGAGTGGCCTCAGCCATGTAAATCAATGTACATACAACGGCTTCAATCATTGGTCTCTCTCAGTAATAGAGGGCAGGAGACAATTACCTCTGCATAAACCAGAGACCCTTTGAAGGAAATGTCACCAAGCAGCATGGTGTTGAATGAAAGTGCTGAATGGCACTTCCCCTACTTGATGGCTGTCTGTGATAGGATTGTGTTTTTATAAATTGGGGAACAAATTCACAGAAAAAAAAAAATATGGTATGAACTTTCTCCTCTACTGTAGGGCTCAAAACATGTAAAGAGCATCAGTCTCATCTAGAGATACATATTGATATCTATGCAATTAATGGAACTGCAGTGACTTAAAGCCATGAATTAAATGTTTAAAGAACATGATGTGGATTTCTAGCATCGCAGTGACTCCCACAGGGTCGATGAAGGTTTGAAGCTGATTTACAATATATACATATCAATATGTTTATTTAACAGCAAAATAAAGTCTATGTGACGCTGGAATATTAAGCATATTTACAGTCACAGTAATCTGTGAAAACACAACTGCAGGACAAACTGGATCCTGGCAGTACATTTTACTTTCACAAAATATCCAGTTAATTAATATAAAAAAGACTAATCAGCTGAATCTGTAGCAAGGTTGACCTTGATTCTAGTAAAAGTTGTTGCTGAGATAGTTTGGGTCAAAGTGGTCAGTGGACACCATGACAGACCCATAGTTGCAAACATGTCTAAAGAAATAAGAATTCAAAGATCATTTTATCTCTCTATTAAAAAATCGAATTACTTTGGTATAATTGATAATGTTACATCATAGCTATTTAAATTGGTGGTACAGTATTCAGACAAAAACACAGGGAACAATTTTTTTTCGATGGTCAGCTGATCCCAGATTGATGCATATGAAAATGTGAACTGAAAAACACACACACACACGGTCAGAGGTGTTAAATGTCTTGTGTGAAAACACACCCTGCTGACCTGGCTGGAGTTTGAGCGAAGATGAGGTGAGAGCCAGGCTCCAATAGAGACAGAGTGATCTGGCTCCTCTGTCGATACTTTATCCACACTGAAACCATTGATCACCCAACCCCGTTCAGTCACCCAGATATCCTGCTGCCATAATGTACCCTACATATTTGATATGGGAGCTATTTTTAAAACTTGGGTCTTTCAACTGTATGAAAAATTGAAAAGAACTGGAGGAGGGAGGGAGTGAGAGAGAGAGATGGAAGGAAAGTGAAGGGGAAGTGGCAAAGAAAAGGAGGAGGGTAAAAGGAGGAAGAAGGGGAGAGAAGGTGGCAGAAAGAGAGAGAGAAAGGGATTTACTGTAAAAGAGACAAATGTCAGAGAGGAGGGGAGGTGGCAGAAAGGAGGGATGGCCAAGCGGGAGGAAAAGGACTGGAGATAGAAAGAAAGAGGGAGACCGTAAATGAGGGAGCAAGACCAGGGAGAGCGAGAAAGAGATGACCTTTCATTGCCTTCACTCACTCAAATAACATATCACTCTGTCACAACAAAACAGGGTGACAACTGTGATGGAGTAGTTGGGGAGGGTGAAGGAGGGGAAGCGAAAGGACAAGACATTTAGCTGGTCTCTAAACCGCCTCGTCTCCAACCACAAAGAAAACCTAAAGTGTGATGTAAAAGGGCGCTCAGATGTAAAAACTGTACTTTAACAAATGACAGCTCCATTAGAGCCCCCACACACAGCACATCCAGAGAATGTGCACTTTCTCTGCAAAATATGGTTTGGTTTATTTCGACAGCAGTACAGTACACACTCATTCACACCACCGACACCACACAAACCTACACACCCGCTTGGTGAGTTGCGTGTCCATCATGAAGTTGTGTACGTGTTTCTCGGCCTTGGTCAGCTCCAGCTTCCTGGCTACCACGGCAACCACCAGAGCTGTACAGCCCGCACCCTGAGAGAAGGAGGGAGGGAGGGAGGGAGGAGGACGAGAGAACAGAGCACTGAGTCAGTCAGTACAGAGGAGGAATTGGTAAATCGGTGGCTTTTGGCCGCGGAATTAGCCCAGATGATTGAAGGGAGCGAGGACAAATATGAGGAAGGGAGCCGCGCGACAGAAGGAGAAGTGGAAGGGAGAGAGGAGAGGATTAGGAGGGATAGCTCCGTTCCAGAGCCACATTTCCTCATGTTCAGAGGCAAGCCAAGTCTATTTTCACTTCCAATCCATCTGGTGTGAGATCCCTTCTATATCGCCTCTATATGTAGCTGAAAATTATACCCCTTATAGATACAAAACAGACCAAAGATTGACACTACCTAATTTCCTTTAATTAGATGCTGTCAATCTGAATTACTCGGTGTCAGTCTTCCTCATGTCATTGGAGGTTTGAGGTCCGCAGTTGGTGTAAACGTGTTAAACACAGGCCGGCTGTATCGTCTGCTTCCAGCTTGACCCACATGAGACATATGGCAAATTCATTTGGGAGAGAGTGACAGTAGTCTCTCAACCAGAAATACATGCTTGAGAGGAGAAGAGGAGCAGGAACACGGGGAGGAAGGCAGACTTAATTAACTTTCAGATTAGACGCTGTTTTCAATGGGGCTGTTGAGTGCTCACAGGTTCCTCTGAAGGGGCAGGCACCGAGAGGAAAAAAAAAAAGGAGGAAGAGAAGAAAAGATAAAGAGTGAAGAGTAAATATAAATGGGGAATGAAGGAAACATGGAAGGAGGGATGAGTTCAGGGGGCGAGGATGTGTGTGTGTGTGCCTGGAATGGGAGGAGAAAGAGACGGAGGAGAAGGCAATGTTAATGAGGTCACATATCTGATAAGTAATGAATTAAGAGTGTTTAATGAAAATGTATGAGTGCTCTTCCTTCCTGCTCGTGAGTTTGTGCAACTCACAGTGGGAGAGCAAAGGGAGAGATATAAGGAGAGAAACATTGGGAGTTAAGAGAGTGAGAGTGAGAGCGAAGGAGCATGCAACATTTTGAAGCATGTAGGAAATAGCCAAGACTTCATCGCACACACTCTTGAACGATAAGACAGGTTTGCCAAAAATAACTTTGGCTGGGTTCAGTAAAATGTAACGCACAAACAGGCATTAGTGCCCACGTCTATACACTCATCCACTCTATTTGTGTTTATTCAAAAACTATGAATAAAATATGATGAGAGCCGATGGAAAAACCCTTCGAACATTCATACATGTCTGTACTTTAGGGAGAGGAGACCTCTGTGAACTGCTACACAACAGCAACAACATGCGTGGTGCCTCGTGCATGTGCCCAGCTGTGTGTGCGTGTGTGTTCAAAATTGTCCTCTTTGGTCAGTCACAGCAGGGTGCTGATAGGTTTGTCAAGGTAGGCTGTCTGTATATGTACACGCATGTGCCAGGGATTGTGTGCCTGTGCATGTGCGTGTGTGCGTATGAGAGTTTGTTTGTATCCGCCTGCCTCCATTTGATTCCAGCAGGGTTTCCACAAAGTGACACGGCTGATGATGGCTGCGCTGCTGTGATTTGTTTCATACGCCTGGGTGTTTCCCTCGCTCCCTCCACTTCAGCGCAGCCATCTACCTAGCTGTCAGAAAGAGGGGGAATCACCTATATCTGTGATTCTGTGTTATATCCGCACACCACTAAAAAACAGTGCCTCTCATCCTCATGCAAAAGAGCAGGGGCAAAACAGTTTCCCAACCAGGTTAGTGAGAATATGTAGAGGAGAAGCAAGGGAAGATGTTCAGCATAAAAAACATTCCTCTGCTCAATTAGTGTGCACAAAACAAGCACTTACAGGCACAAAGAGCATAAAAAGGTTTGAAATGGAAGCTACTCTGCATCTCTTTAACCCGACGACTGATCCACAATCACAAGAAGCTGTGGGAATGGAACAAAAAAACAAACACTTAAGTTAAGGTAACACTTAACTTTAAACCCCTCATTTAGCACCTATAAACAGTCCATAACATATAAATAACACTAGCTGCACACAGACATGAGGGCAATTTAAGGGAGTATTTTCCAACAATTCACTTCTCCAAAAAAACATGTTTTATAATATCATAGCAGCGATGCTTTACCATCATCTGTTTATATAGCAGCCTCCACTTACAGGTGCCACAGGGGTACTTTAGCTGTTCACGACTACATTAATCAACTATTATGTACAATGTGTGTGTACAACCATACTGTATTGTGTTATGAACCACTGATTACATGTCTATATTCCTCTTATAGCTGCTAAGTAGTTGCAGTGAAGTGTTACCATTCATAACAAAATGCATGAATGAAGATATAAGTATGCAAATACATGTGATGTGGTTTATATTAGACAACAGGCAACCTCCGTGTATTTAAACATAGAAGTCTACCCCACCACAATCTACCTACCCACACAGGCACATGAAAGCACGCACATATACACACAAACACCTGGCAAACCCCCAGGTAGCCTCGGGGCAGTGGTATAATCCAACACAGTTGGCCTTCATGTGTTGTCATAGTAACAACGAGGAGAATTTCTCCTATAGAAACTCATTACATATTTCTCAACAAAGAAAAAAAACATATCCCGTTGTGTGCCCTCGACCTGTCACCCCTGCACCCCTCTCTCCTTTTTTAAAAATCTTCTTTTCACTTCACGTCCACGCCACTTTCCCACGACCTGATGTGCTTGCTCCCCCTCCCGTACGAGCCTCACCTTTCTCTTTCTACCTGCAGCTTCTTCTCTGACGATCAACGAAAATAAACCACTCTGAACACTCTGAAGAGTGCAGGGAGAGTGTGTTTGTGTGTGACAGGGGAGGAGAGCGTGTGTGGGAGTCATACTTAGAGTGTATGTCAAGCTCTGTGTCAGCGTTTGTGTGGAGGATGCAGTCTGTAGCAGTGGGCTTAGGACGACTGTGTATCCACCCCCTGTTTTGTGTCTTTGTGTGTGTGTGTGTGTCTGTGTTAACATTTCAATAGGAGTTGCACTCTAAACACTTAAACACTGATTGGATGATTCACCCAGAAAATTGGGGGTTTGTGTGTGTCTTTGTGAAAGTGTGTGTTTATTCACACTGATAGAGTTAAGAAAGTAGGTGAGCTGGCAAATGCAGGGAGGTTGGACAGACACAGTGGAGATGAAAGAAAACACATGTAGGTTTTGGGAGTTTTGGGGGAAGTTATAAGTAACTACTCCAGCATCCAGCAGTCATGAATAGGCATCTGACTTCGGTGTTCAGCCATGGTTAGTGCTGCTTGACTTTAGGGGCACTTGAACTTTCAAGCGCAATGTGAAAGTAGCAGACGTGTGTGTGAATGCAGTACAGGATATTATTGATAATAAAACGCTATTTCACCAGCCTCGTGTCTTATTTCCTTGAACAGACTCACACACAGCCAGTGGTCGCATTATCACAGCTTAACATGCAACTGTTTTAGATGTGCTTTTTGGATCTGTAAGTGCGGAGCTGCTCTCTCTATGTATGAACACACTACCTTTATTTTTTCATTCATTTTAAAAAGCTCAGCTCTGCTACTGAATTTCCTTCTGTGTCTCAAAGCTTATGAGCAATGACTCCCTCAGTTTTTAAAACATAAAAAGGACAAAAAATGCATTCCTGCCATTATTCATGTAATGAAAAATTCAAAGGCTCCCTCCCATTCGTGAATGAATGCCACTTTGACAAATTGATAATGTGGTGCTTTAGTGAGCATTGCACAAGTCTGTAATTCAGGAAAGTAATATAATTATGTAATTTGTAAAAAAAAAAAAAAATGCAACAACCCAAACTCAGGTGAGCACCCACTCTGTGGTAATTTTCAGCTTTTTATCTGCACACTTGTCCTCCATTACTCACTGTACTCTCCCCTTCGGCAACATTAAACATGTGGCACACAGTGTCCTATGAGGTAAGCATTCCCAGGTAACATGTTATTTTTGAGTCTTGTTTTTTCTTTTGTGACCTTCAACAAAAGCCAGCATACTTATTAGCACATTTAATTTAGGATTATTTGACATTTAGCAGTGGCGCTATTAAAAAGTCTAATTTTCTTGCATTTGAAAAGACTAATTGCCCCCAATCATTCAGAGTGGTATTAAAATGATAGCAGGGGAAAAGATGGGTAGTGTCTACATTTGTATCACTAAATGAGTCCACCAAATTCTCAAAGACTTGTGCTTCAAACAAAAAGAAGCTCGAAGCGAGAAGGATGAAGATGAAGAAAGACAGGATGTCAAAGTGGTGACAGAAAGTGACAAAGACAAAAAGCGACGACGAAACAGTTTGAGGAGGGAGGAACACCTGTGAAGTGAAGCAAACAGAGGAGCAGTCGGCAGCTTAAACACTGATGCTAACAGATGGAGGGTAGATAGAAAATAGAAATAAACACAGGGCCTCGGGGAAGGAGAGACGGACAGAGAGGAAAAAAGAGATAGAGGGATAAATAGAAAGAGAGATAAGTAGATAGTGGAAGAGAAAGACATTGAAAGACAGAGAGGAAAAAGAGAGAAACGAAGAGTGGGAGGACATGGCACACTGAAAGGTGGGACCTTCATTATGCAATGAGGACAGACAAAGGAATAACAGGCATAGACAAACACACAAACACAAACACACACACACACACACACACATGTACACAATCACAAACCACTAATGTGCTCTTGTTTGCACGCCTACACACCCAAAACACACAGAAGCACAGATGCAGGCTAATTCAGAGAGGATTGCCCAATTTCACAAAATGGCAGAATTTCTCTGGCGAATGACAGCATGCTCTCTAATCTGCTGACCTTTGAACGAGGCAAGGACAATGCCACGGGGAGGGAGAGATAGAAAAAAAGATGACAGAGAGGGAGGAGAGGTATACTGACCATGATTCCTGTAAGCAGACAGACTCCTTTGCCACAGTAGGTGTGAGGAACCATGTCTCCATAGCCGATGGACAAGAAAGTGATGGATATAAGCCACATGGCTCCCAGGAAGTTACTGGTCACATCCTGGGCATCATGATACCTAAAAGCAAATATGTTCAGATGATAAAGTCAGTCGATAATAAAAGATATGAAGAAGAATAATAACAATAATAAAACAAAACAAACAAAACAACATAACGGGCCCACTGGTCCTGTCTGCAAATGTGGGCGTCAGACCTTAAAACGTGTCGTGCAATTTTGCCTGACACAGAACATAACACATAACTGCAGCTCTTGCCTCCATCATTTCTGCCCTACGCACAACACTGTTACCATAGCAACAAAACCTTGTGCAGATTTGAAATAAAGTTGTTTTCTCAAAACAACAACAACAACAACACAAAAAACACCCCCCCAAAAAAAACACCCAAAAAACTAATTCAACAGACAAACATAAATTTTTGCCCTGGGTGTTAGCAATGGACATGTTTGCTTGGAGCTGTCTTCTTCTTCCCTGCCTGAGGGGACACGCTCTCCAAATTCTCAAATTTGCACCTTGTTTGAAGCGGTTTAATTGAATTTTGTGCATGTGTTTTTTTTTCCTTTGTTAATTTGGTTTGCAGAGTAGAGGAAATGTCAATTAAACTGGATGTGGACCCAACGATGGCTTCCCAGCAGTCGGGCAATGATGCATTCAAGTGAGTTTATTAGACATTTCCCCCATATTTCCTTGATTGTCTCCATCCAAGGGGATGGTCATGTTTTCACTTTTCACTTGCTGCTGATGAAAGTTACACAACTCTTAATATCTGTTTATTAGCCTTTAACTGCAACTGGATAATTTGATTTACTGTTTACGACAGTCTTCTTCAGTAACAGATCAGAGTAAACAGATCTCTCAGTGCACTATTTCATTTTAAGCATCTGCCGATAAAAAACACAGCCATATGGTTACAGCAGATAAGTCTTTAACGATAAGTATAATATGGACCTTCTAAAGTGTGATTACAGCTATGTTATATTATGTTATCACCAGTAGAAGGACAGTGCTCAGCTGCTGACAAATGAACTATTCATAGGAGGATCTGGGGTAAGGGGGGTAAAGTGTTTACTGTTACACTGATATTACTCTTTATTTCCATGAAATGGACCAACTAAGTAACAACTCCATCCCTTGAATCAAATAAAGTGTACAACTGGTGTGAAAGCCTCATAAACTGAAGTCTAATGACGGATTATGTTGCACACATGTCCCAGATTATATTTCCTGCCAATTGAATTTAATTGCTCGGTTGAAATCCTCATCCAATCACAGCCCATCACTGTGTCTGTACTCTATGCACACACACCCACATGCACACACAAAACCCCCCACACCAAACCAAATGGATCAGCTTTGTTACTGACCTCTCACACACTCGTACGGTCCAGGCAGCAATGATCCACAGAGAGATGCTGAAGACCAGCAGCACCGTCCCGGGGCAAATAGTCATGAGGGTTTTCATTACAAACCGTGTGTTAAAATGCACCTGAAATAAATGAACACAAACACAGTCAGTACAGAAAGTTGAAAAAGATACCCAATTTTTCAAGGGTTAACGTGTTGCAGCTCGCAGTCCCCCCCCCCCCCCCCCCCCCCCCCCACACACACACACTTGATGTTTTTTACTAATTAGTCTTCAGAGTAGCTTTTGATAGTGACCGCTCTGAGAGAATCTCCACTGTAATTGGAGTCAAGATGGGGCACGTCCTCTGACTTGGGTCAAGTTCTACAGTATCTTAAAGTAATTGGCCTGTTTTAGAGAAGTTTTTTGTTTAATGTGTGTTTCATTTCTCAATAAGAGCGCAACCGACAACTTCAGGCAAATGGATGATCATCTGAGAGCAGCAGTTTAGCCCTGGAAGGGTTAAGCAGCTGATAAATGAGTTGTCACGTCAGAGCTGCACTTCAATGGCAACTTCACCTCCTCTCTCTGTCACTGTTGCCTGAGGGTCAGAATAGTGCTGTCGCACATACACTCGCAAACTGCTAAATTACTCATCTACAATCTACAATCCATCTCTCCTGCTGTCCTGCTCCTCATCGTTTGCATATTTCCAACACATGCTGCATCTCCACTTCCTGATTTTACAGCAGTATTTATCGTTTTAAGTCATTACAAACCTGGCACCAATCATTTCCTGCATGGCTTGTACATGTCTCTCCGCACTCGTATTGCTATCTCATTCTAGTCCTTTGTTTTCATGCCCCATTTGAGCCGTATGCAATATCTTGTTCCCATTTCATGCTCCCATCTCATATTGTATTATGAAAGATCCACCATAGCTTACATCTAAGTCTCTATGCAGAGTGATAACAAAAGAGGAGGAAGGCTATTTGAACTGGTAGATGAAAAGGAACAGGGATACAAGGAGGCCGGAGCGCTAGGAAAGACTTGAGATAGTTAGAGAGATAGAGGGCATGGATGAAAGGGACAGCATGGACACAGATTTAATTCAGAGGAGAGAGCTCTTGACCTTAATACCATTACAACTGCCTCACATCTTCCCAGCTAAACCTTTAACAGCCGCACTCTTGGATGTATACTGCACAGACACACACCTGCGAGCACAAAAGCCTGCTGACCTTATTTAGGGCACCTATACTCCTGGAGGAGGCGTCGGTGAAGAGTTTACTGTGCAGAAGCATGACTCTGGCGATGAGGTAAAGGCGCAGGAACATTGGGACGCTCAACACCATGTCCAGGTCAGCCTCAGCCTGCGATGGCGCGTACGAGAAGGCCAGCCGGGCCCGCCACTGAAACTTAAAGTCCCCGGGCACTGGATGTACCGCAGACACCAGCAGCTCCAGCGCGATCAGCAGAACCCTCTCCATCGTCATGGCGATGCGCCAGTCGTCCGCTCCGTTGTCGATGACAAACAGCTGCGGTGACAGAAAGGATATGAGGAGAGTTAAATGAGGAGAGGAGTTACACTTGTTTTAAAGCAGTTCTCATCATGATCCACTGTTGGCACAGTCCACTCATCAGTACAGCTGACTGATCTGATGATTAAAGGAACCAGAGGCAATTTAGAGTAAATGTCTCTTTTCTGAGATGAAAACACCATCCATCTAATCAGTAATCCATTCAGTGGCCTTACAGTACTTTGGCTCATTTTCATCTAACCTACAACTCTTGTCTTGCTAAAATTAAACCACAGATGCCAAGTCATCTGAAGCTGATGCCCTTGAGTAAAACAAACCCTAATAACGACAATCACAACATTTTTTTAATCTAAAAAAACCACAACATCAGTATCACTGTCAGGCCCACGAACACACTCCTAACAATGTTACTTTAATTGCAGTTTTACCCCCTTGTATGTTGACATTTTGTAGTTTGTAATTGCTGTGGTTACTCTTGATATTGTCGCCAAAGCCTCTGTTATAAGGAAGTGGTAAGAGCAGGTTTCATTACAGTGGCCCTCCTCCAGACTGTGCTGACAGGAGGAACAAGGAGTCGGGTGTGGGGTGTGTGTGTGTGTGTGTGGGGGGGGGGTGAGAAGGCGGTGGAAAAAGATGGATGAAGAGCAGAGGAAATGAAGAGATAAAGATAGGAGTGGGGAACTAACGGGGAAAGGAGGACACTGCAAAAAAAAAAAAAAGTTTCGAGCACTGAACTTGTTTCAATTCAAGAATTTTCTGGAAATCTATCAGTAAACAAAACACAATGTTTTGTTTACTGAAATCAGGGGAAAATACACAACAGAGATGGTTTGTATTGAAAACAGGATGAAGCCTTCATTTTGAAAACAATAACAGCATTTTAAGATCTGAACAAAAAAAATTCCTTGTTGGGATATTCCTGCAGTGGACAGAAAATGTGGAAGTGAGAGGGAAACTGAAAACACAGACTATAAAGAAAGGCCGGGGCACAGACAGAGAAATGAGGAACTCCCTGCTGAAGGCTAAATCAGCCAAGTTTACCAGATGCTGTACTGCCTCCAGTAACAGGCAGCACTAACAATTGCTCTTTACCACATGATTCATCTCAAGGGCTTTTAGCCCACACAAACATTTATTTAGGAAAACATAACAAATACAGTAACAGGTCAAAGCAAGCATGACAGCCTGCCACTCAGGGTCATGGCCAAACCGTCACCATCATGATCAAGGTGGAGGCAAACTCTGCGGCCACTTCCTCAAACTCCTATGGACACACACTGCACATAGCTCATCATTATCTATATCTAGCTCAGCAGGATGTATGTTTTCCATGTGTTGCTGTTGTAACATGTGTACACATGCAAGCAACATGTGTACACACACACACACACACACACACACACACACACACACACACACACACTCACATACAGTATGTAGCCTACACACATGCCTGAGTCATTGTGTAAGCTATCATTTGAACCAAGGGTCAAACGCTGGCTGTAGTCTTTAATGATTTCTGTGTGTGTGTGTGTGTGTACACACTGTACTTGTGTGTATTTGTGTATGCCTGAGTGAGTTTGAGAGAGTGTGCAGACCCAGCCTCATCATGGTGACTGTTGCCAAGGCGACAACATCAAAGAGCAGCCAAGCTTAATTAGGATCCCCAGCGAGAGAGAGAGAAACAGAGAGAGAGGGAGAGAGAGAGAGAGGGAGGGAGAGAGAGGTGAAGAGAGAGAGAGGGGGAGAGAGAGAGAGAGAGAGAGAGAGGTGAGGAGAGAGAGAGGGAGAGAGAGAGAGAGAGAGAGAGAGAGAAAGAGGCGAGGAGAGGAGAGAGAGAGAGAGAGAGAGTCAAAAAGGTAGAAAAGCAGCTAGAGACGAGGCAAGACGAACGAAAAAAGGAGATACGGGAGAAAGGAGGGAGAGGTGTGTGTGACAGCCAGTGAAGAGCTACAGGGAGGAAATACAGGTTGTCTAACACTCATGTTCTCTGCAGAGATGTGTACAGGTTTATGTGTGTGGGAGTGTATATGTGCTCACAGTTTGTGGACAAAAATCTGTTCGCACTGTCACATTCTGGGACTGACCTCCTATTTGAGGACAAAAAGCTGGTTGCCAGAAGGTAAACTATTGAAATTCAGTTTAAATTAGAGTTGGGTTCAGAAGTGATGCATGTAGAGTTATGTAGAGGTTGGGATAAGTCTCCAGTCTTCCTAAGAGACACAACCAAGTCTGTATGTGTGTGTGTGTGTTGAGTAGGGTGACTAAACTTAATGTATATTCATTCACACTTTTAGGACATCGCTTTTTGTCTGCACATCGTTCATTCATTTCTCCCTGAGTGTGTGTGTGAGACAGAGTCGCTCCATCAGCCCGCCTCTGTCTCCGTCTACCTCTGTGTTTTTTCTTCCTTCTAACATCCCTCACTCCCCTTCCTTCTCTTCCTCTGAATGACATCTCTCCAAATCAAAACGGAGGTGATCCAGTTTCTTGCCACTGGAGGAAATGAGCGCCTCTCCCTTCCTCTTTCCTCCGCCCTCCCCTCCTGTCCTGTCCTCCCTCGCGCTCCTGCTGTCGGTCTTTTCCTGGCTAAATCGCCATGAGGAAGGGATAAATAATTAAATTCCATTAGGAAAGTAATCTGTCAATGGGAGTGAGTGAGTGCCACTGCCCCTGCATGACCAGGACAGAGGGAGGGAAAGAGGGGGCAGGAGAGAGGGTGTTGGGAAGAGGGAAAGACAGGATTGTCTATGTGTGTTTCTATGTGCATGTGTGTGTTTGTATGTGTGTGTGTGTGTGAGAGAGAGAGAGAGACACGCCCCGTCAACTGTATAAAGAGGAAAACAGCAAGTAAGGTCAGGGAACATCGAAGCTAAATAAACTCAGACACAAAGAACAAGCCCATAGGGAAAAATGAATAAGACCACAGAGAAAAAAAAATAGTGCCCTCTGTTATTTTCTTAATTTTAACAAAACGTGGCATTGCAGGGTAGAGGGCAAGGGACAAGGAAAGTGAAGAGAAAGCAGACAGGACAGAAGGAGGGCAAACTCAGAGGGAAAACCAAAACAGCAGGCCAGCGGGAAAGGAGGGATACAAAGAGAGAGAGAGTAAAGATAGATGTGTGAAAATGACAGTGCCAAAGATAGTTTGAGGTCCCTTCACAGGTGAAGGTGTGAGGTCTGACAGGACTCTCTCCACCTCTGCTGCCGCCACTACATCTGGGACTTGCTGGAGGAGTTTGTCACCCCCCCCAGCCATCCATCCATCTATCCATCCAACCGTGCCTCAACCTCTTCCAGTCCCTGCGGCTGTCGTAGCTTTGTAATCGTGTTAAGTCCCTGATTGCAGATGTCTCTCATCACGGAACCAGACACAGCGCTGGCCAGACTCTGGCAGGGAGCATGCTGGGCGATTTTGTACACACATGCACGCATACGCACACACATGCATCCAGACGGGCTTGTCAGAAGCACTTAAAAAAAAAAAAAGGTGGGTGCAGGCAAATCAGCCTCACATCAGAGGGAAAAGACTGAGTGTAAGATGTTGACAGCCCCAGTCACTGATGGAGATGGTGACAGAGTGAACACTGAGGAGTGTGCACGCATACTTTTACAACCAAAGTCACACCTATGGAAATGTCTGGGTCCTACATTGTGGAAATCCCTTGAACTGGCAGAAATTAACTGGGCTGAGCCAAACACTCACTCACACACACATACAGATATATGTGAATATGCAGAGAGGATAACACGCTTTCCTTGACTGTAGCTGCAGCTCTGAGGGAACACCCCTGTGGCTGTTTCCACACAGCCAAGGCAGAAAAGAAAGAGTAGAGACGATGTCGTGGAAGTGAAAAGGAAGTGCTGGAAAGTGTGAGAGGTTCACGGTTGTGGTGTGTGCACGAACAGTGTTGCCTAGTTTGCCACTCGAAAGTCTAAAAACAGCAACTATGAAAGAGTGAACAGAGGATTCCCACCAGTTGTGTCTGGAGACAGGGAATTTATTTATCCCTTATTCATTTATTTATCCCTTCCTCGTAGCAAATGACAGATTGTCACTAAAAATGTCCAGAGGCTAGTGAGACACAAATGGCTGATAAATTAACATTTCTTGGAAATAAGAGGGTAAATTAGTTCTTTCCCATCTACAGTCTGAGGCGGCCGCTGTTGTTTATGTCGCTCTCATTTTCTCCTCCATTATATTTCCTGAGGCAGATGTACATTATGCAGAATCTGCAGAACATGTCGTCATGAAATGACCAAGCATTGCACATCTCAGGACTGCAGGCTCACTTTAAAGGAGGGAAGACAAACCCGTGTGGAAGACGAGCGCTCACTTTTTTTTTTGCCTGCATTTGAACGGCTGAAGAGTGCCAAGTCAGTGTCTTCTTGATCAACGTTTGCCTCTAAATTCCTCTAAAGTAACCGAATAACACAGTTCACTAATACTTTAAGTGCACAAATGGACCGGAGAAATATCCCTTTCTCACACACTCTCTTAGAATTTCGATTTGATTAATTTGAACAACAATTCAATTTTTGCCTTTCAAGTCTGGATTTCTAGCAAGTTTATCAGCTTAAATGAAACCCTTTGTTTTAAAGTGCTTTGTTTTCTGTGCTCAGGTTTGTAAAAGTTTCTCTGTGTGCATGTCCAGGCAAGAAAAGGCCACTGGTGAGCTGGCAGATTAGTGAGTCATGCAACAGACCAGCACTTCAAATGCACACATGCACACATCCCTGGATGCTACGTGAAACACATGAAAGATAAAGTGCAAAGCTGCTTAAATAATATGTTATATCCTATTCACCTTTGAAGCTTTGGGCAAACATGTAGCCTGGTTTTGGTCCTATGAATCATTTGTCCTTCTGATTTGCCAAAAGGTCACTTAGAGTGTGATTCATGATAACGACTGTCTTTAGGGTGATTTTTTTGATTCATCATTGGCTAAGCCAATGATATTTCAATCCTCAGTTTCCATTATTCATGACCAATTCTAGTCTGTTGGGTGCAAAGTTAACTCAGACTAATGGCGTGCAGTTGCACAGATTGGGCAGTCAATCCAATCATTATGATTGTCAGTTCATCATGAATTATGTTGACATTGCAAGCGAAGCCCTGATCACATTGTGCTTTCGGTCTCTTTTACTCTTATTCAGTGCTCAGCTCTGACGATGCCAGTGCCTGGGGCATACAAAAAAATGTTTTTGCCAAAAGATTTCTGTAAAGATGGTAATTGTCTTTCCCTAAGTATTGTGCATGCAAGAAATATCTCAAATGGATCCCTAAGGTATGTGTAATGCTAAATGATTTGTCACAGTTCAGCAGAATATGGTATTGTTACCATGGAAGCACCATTCAAGTTAATCCAGTCTTAATAGAGTGCTGCAGGAATGAGTCCCAAAACCTGGAAATTAGTGAGCACTTCAGGTTCTTTCATCCTGAAGTTTATGGTTGTGTCCAAAATCACCCATTCACTGACTACTCCCTATTCACTCTCTCGGGAAGAAGACAGCATTACAACAAGTTCAACTCACTATGGTGGAATATGCAGGGACTGGTGAGTGATTTCAGGTACAGCCTATGTTATTTTTTAACAGGTTTTTGGTTTAGATCCCACATTTTCACCTGTTTTATGTGTCTATCACGTGTCTTAAGTGGTTATTTGAGACTACACAGGTTGTCTGGGACACTGAACGTCACCTCTGCAGCACTTTACTGTAATAAAGAAGCTCTTCTCGCTGGTGTTTAGGAGACGTAGGTCTTAAAATCTGAGAACAGAGGAGAAGGAGGTGACAAGTTATATACACATAATATAAAATAAGGCAAATATGATCAGAAATCGTCCAGGCTTGAGAAACAACTAAATGAAAAGAGATAATGGTCAAGATAATGCTCCTTCTACATTTAAATAGGTTCCTCTGTCTCTAAATATGTAGGTTTCCTTGAGCATATGGTACAGCAAGGAGAGGCTGCAAGATAAAGCTGTGAAAATATTCAATATACAAAATACCATTTATCTCATATTGGCTTCTTTAGTGAAGAATCCGCTGCAGGTAATGTGCTGTCTACATACAAGTACTTGCCCAAACCATCTCTCTAAAGGTACAGTCTGTAGGATTTTGCTAAAAAAAAACAAAACAAACAAAACAAATCCTGCTTAAGCATATGCGGTGGTGGCTGTGTCTGCAGAGACCCCCCCCCCCAGCCTGCCTGTATTTTCATGTTTTGGTGTGTGAACAGCAGTTGAACATGGGTCAGTCCTGACAACTGCTGTCAGGGGCAGGGGACGTGCACAGTTAAGCAGGGACCCAATTACAAACTGCAACGAACAAACCTACAGACTCTACCTTTAAGGAGTTATGTAAAGAAGCTACGCTACAGAGCTACAAAGGAAGAAGATACAAGAAGCTGACATCTCACTAAATCCAAGTCCAGGAGTGATATCACCTGTGATGATGGATCAGCTCTGACTTCAACTTTACACAACTTTCTTGACATATTGGTAAAACTGTAGCAGTTGCCCTTTAAGAAATTATGAATTAAATAAAATCTGTGCAACTCACAAAAAACGTGTATTTAGGATTATTTACTGCACAACTGTGTGATGTGATGTTATGCCAGAGATAATGTTAAGTTTTGGGGGCCTCTTGATTTTACTGGCCTTTTTCACAGCAGCCATTTTGTAGGAAAAGCACCAGTGTTACAACTAACATACACAACGCCTCAGTTCTCTTCACATGTCCCAGTCAGCCATGACGGTGTGACAGTGAGTCAGCATGAAAAACACAAGGACCCTGAAACCGAAGCAGGTAAATGATCTCAACCATCACTCATTTCTTTGTTTACACCTGTGCTCTTTGTTCTGTAATAAGACAAAATGTCTTCTGTGAAATGAAATGGCACAAATGACAGGGAGCATCAAACTCGTGACAAACTTAGTAATCAGAGACCATTCAGAAAAAATGTTAGAACATGAGAGATGAAACTCAAACATTTGGGTATTTTAACAGCAAATATCTCACTGTAATAGGATCCGGGGGTGGGGGAGGGGGGTTGGGAGTGTGCTAATCTGTGCTCCACTGACTTAATCATACAGTAAACTAATGAATATCAAAGTTACAATAACACAACGTTTGCATTCGTTTCGCTTTTTTGGTACGGATTTTAACTTTCCCTGTTTGCTGGATTAAAAATGAAAGCAACAAACCCAGGGAGTGTCAGAGTGACTCGGCTGACTAAGCACAACACAAAACTGCAATGTTCTCACTTCAAATCAAATATTTCTCATGTCAGCTCCCCGGCTCTTTATCCTGTCACTTTTCACTGTAACGCCGGAGTGACATGAGTGCACAAACCTTTGAAACACATGTTTCTATTTACAGACAATAATTATGTAATTACTGTCTGTACTTAACAGGAAGTCAGATTCTTTTATTTGATGACAGCGAATGAGAGAGATATTTGTGATCTGTGATGATTACTGATGAATTGCACTGTATTGATTTTTTTTTCCCTTTGTCTCACGCTGAGAACAACTGGGTTGGGCTGTCCCCTGACAGATTAGTAGAGACAGTGAAGAGAGGAGGAAGAGGAGAGAAACATCCAAAACAGGAGGGCAGGGAGGAAAGAAGCAAGAGAGGACTATAGCAGAGAAACACTGTGTGAAAAGGGGACAAGATAAAAGGGGAAAAACATAGCGTGAGGGTTTTTAGAAGAGGAGAAATGCAGGCGAGTGTTAAAGTACAGCTGGAGAAGGGTGAGTAGGTGAGAAGTTGAATGCTGAGTAATAAGGAAGAAAGGATGTGAAACTCAACAACAAAATTGAATTGATGCCCAGTGGAGAAGAAGGGAGACAGATCTAATCTGATAATGACGGAGAAGCAGGAGACGAAGGAAAGACGGAGAGAGAAAGGAAAGAAAAAGAGACGCACACTGATGGTGGTAAACAAAAACTACTGTGAGATAAAAGACACAAAGGGAGAGAGAAATGGAGATCAGAGAAAAAGGGAGTGAGGGAGAGGTGGTATAAATGTCAGCTAAACTCGATAACATCGTTCTGATCTGCGACGTCTCTGCCTCGCCGACCTTCTGTACAAATGTAGCCTATATATACGTGCGCCTGTGTGTGTTTTGTGTGTGTACATGTGTGTAATATCCTGTTACATGCTGGGCAAAATGCTCCAGCAGAGTGTGTCATAATCTGAGAATGAGATCTTTATTGAACAATGCCTTTCATTTTGCACGACATTACTTTTCATGAGTGTGTTTGTGTGTGTGTGGGTGAGGCATCTGACAATAAAACCCAGAGACAACTAGCATTTGTTCTGCTTATCATGTATAAGCAAAAAAAGGGTCGGTGCCAGCAGGCAGGTACTGAATAATAAAATTAACATGCATGCAATGAAACATGAAGGTGTAGCCTACATACATGAAAGCGTTTTGCATGCATGCACAGAACTGTGTGTAAGAATCAAAGATGCTGCACACTGTCTCTGCACTATGGCATCTAACTGCCCCTACAATCACTAATAAACTAATAAACACTTCTGTTTATGTACACTGTGTCAGTTAGCTACCTTTAGAGTTGTGATTTGACGTAATTCTGAATTTGAGCGAAGCCAGGCTAGTTGTTCACTGTTGCTTTCCATCTTCTTCCTATGCTAGGGTATACACGTCCTGATTCCAGCTTCACACAATCAATATTTCATTAACTTTACTGTTTTGGTTCACTCTCACCTCATCAGCATTGTTTTCAGCTGCAGCAGGCAGCTGTTTATAGTGATAAAAGGTGCCCAGCACCAAACAGCAGACAGATACAGTTAGCCACTAGCTGGTGAACACAATGGAGTTTAGCAACTGGTCTGTAGTAACTCTGTGCACCAAAGGTTAATTGCTAAATTATGTAAAGTTATCAATGTTGCTGGAAAAAAAGAGTGCTTTTAAGGCCAAAAGAACAAGTGTTCACATGATAACATTAATCAAATCCCCAGATTAGCAAACTTATTTGGAAGTGAAAAAGGTTAGAAATAATAGAAGTTATTATAAGTTTTCCTGATCACTGAGGACACTGAGGCAACACTTCAGTTGTGCTCATCTGGTGGTGTGCATTGTCTGGGGGAACTCCCTGTCCCACCATCTGATCACAATGGACATTTGCAGGGCTATACTGTAGCACTCCATGGAAACAATGATGGTGCCAGAAACAATAAAAAGGAGACTGATGCTGTAATACACCAGAATTATCCTTTAAAGTGATAAACTGCTGTAATGTAAAAATTCATAAAAATTATCAGCAGCCTCTCTCACGTTATTATCAAAGGGATTTTGGGTTAAATCCCAAATTCACCTCCCCCACCCTGCTGCGATTCCCACCCATACCTTCACATCACCCTCCCCAAACTCCTAACTTCATTTAATCAAAAGGAATTATTTCTCAAAGAGATTAACAAAAGACCATTTTATCTCTCTCTCCCTCTCGCTCTCTCTCGGCCCTACAGTAGCTACACTCAATCGCTTCTTCTCCTGTCGGTATTAGTGTGCCTGTCACGTGCAGCAGCCACAGTGTGTGTGGGTGGATGACTGACTCCGTATGCGAATGTGACATCAAACTTGTGAGCAGAAACCGGGGTCCTTTTATCAATGGATGCTTAACCATATATGCAAACACACGTGCACGTGCACCTCATGCAAATGCATTGAGCTGTCTCCTTTTCTCAGTCTCTCTTAATACACGGTGGTTGCCCGTTACAGAGTGATTACCAGTCCATCAGACCCTGCATATGACAGTGAATAAGTAACAGCCGTCTAGTTATTGATCCATAGATGGAGAGTCTGAACCTCAGAGTATGCATCAGAATCCCCATCACAGAGCTGCTGGAACTTTAATAGACATTTCCAGCGACATCCAAGCTGTGATGTAATGAAAAAAAAAAGTCACAGCTTCAACCTAATATGTTGTTAGATGGATGAATGCGGCTTCGTGGTTTAGCTGTTGGGAGTAATAGCTAGTGTGGGGGCACTCATTGGGACTGATTCCCGCAAGGCTCCCATAAATAGTCAATGCACATCGATTGCAAATGGCTTCCAATGAAAACCCTGGCTAAATGACCACAGTACCATTATATTAGTGAAATGACAAACAGCAAAACAGATATCATGAAGCATGAAAGCATTTCTGATTGATTGTTTCAACCTTACAAGAGTGGGTCTTGTAAGGTCTGTCGATGTTTGTGTGCCTTGTGTGTGTGTGTGTGTGTGTGTGCGTGAGTGAGCGTTTGCATGTTTATGTATGTGTACCCTCCGTCTATTGAATGACAGGACTGTTATTGGCTGAGTGTGTATTTAACATTCAGTGCATATCTGCTTGATGCAAAGCAATGCAGACTCTTTCATTGGTCCCACTAAGACTCTCATTAATGTCATTAATTGGCAGGAGCTTACACACACCTGGGTCCCCTGGTCTACCTCCAGACCCTGAGGAATGACAACATAATGTGTAGGCCTACACTGTGGATGGAGCTCAGATGCACTCCTAACAAAAAGGGTTTCAAGTTCTCCTACTGCTACATGAGACAATGTTAGCATTAACAGCTGTTTACTTATCTTTTGCAAAGAAACCTTGACAGTCGGCAATCAAATGAAAAGCAATGCAAAAAAAAACTTCTTCCACTGAAGTTAGCATGTTAACCATCTCACCACTTTCTAAAACCCAGTCTACTCTTTGCTATCCAGGCTTCCCTGGATAGCATTAGAACCTCTTGTCTTGTAAGTACAATGATGGCTGAGACTCTTGGCAGGACTAGTGAGCAGTGAACAGCTGTAAATGTTGTTGTTAGCCATGTGGCAAGGGTAAAACCTTCAAATAGACACTTTAAAAGATTGGTTGCTATTTTGGGGGAATGCTCTATCTTGCCTAGACTAAGAAAAGAAGATCAATACCACTCAATCAGTCAATACAGCTCTTCACTAAATATTAAGCTACAGTCACTAGCTGGACAGCTGGTTCTGTCCAAACCTTCCTTAAGTCTTCCTTAACTATTGTTAAGACCATGAATCATTGTTAGGCATTTCTATAGTTTGGGCTGTTGATTTGTTGGTGGATTAGGTGGATTTGTTGCCTTTGGACAGAGAAAGATGATCTGTTTTTCCCTCCTTCCAGTCATTAAGACAAGCTAAGCTAATCACCTTCCTGCTCTGGCTCCACAGATCAAACACACACATTACAGTGGTATTGATCCTCTTCTCTGTAAAAGCTACCAAAGCAACCAAAATGTCCCATACCTGACTGTGATTCAAATTTGCATCCACATGTGTATGTCTGTGGGTGGGGACGTGTGTTTATATTTTACCTGAACCTCCCGTGCATGGTAGGCTATGATGAGGCCAAGCAATATGACAGTGGAAAGGCTGATCAGACACTTCAGGGCCAGAGAATACATTGAGCTCTGTGGAGAGAAAATTGATACAAACACCATTAGAGTCATTCAGCACAAATATACAATATCTTTCAAATTGAATTTGCCATAGTGATTGGTTTAATATCAGCACAGTGATGACAAACACATAAGGAAGATAATAAAATTTTAAAAAGTTATTGATTATCAAGATTAAAAGTCAGGTTTAACTTCCCAGGTGTCCCAGATGTCACATATGTCTGATGTCACCCCTCTGCTGAAATGCCAAGCATACCATGATGGTACTGCCTCAGAAATAAGAACTAACATTAACAAAACAGACTTTTGAAGGCTGAACAAAAGTAGAACAGTAGTATGCCACTCGTCAATATCACTCTGCAGTGAAGCTTTAAAACCTCTGCTTGTCTGGTTTCATAGGGTTTATAATCAATGCACTGGAGAACTTCCGATCAATACAACTCATAGCACTTGAGTGGCTTCTTTAACCCCCTCACCTCACACGCAGAACACTGCAATACTTAATGGAGTTACCATACACATGTGAACACACTTACACCACCACATCTACACAACCGCACACATCTGATCCACATTAACTTATACAAGTGGTGCCCAGCTTTTCCCAATTCAAGGCCCATTTGATCATCTCAAAAATGTTGGCGTTACACATCCAACCTAACTAAGGACAATGATGGACGATGCAGGACCAAAGTGAAAGGAAAAAGTAGGAAGCTCAATTTGGGGGGGCCTCTTGACTCCCTTTCAACTCTTACTTCTGCTAACCAGCTATTCATTTTGAGATTCCAGTTTTTGCCATGACTGTTTTATTTTACTGCACCGCTGGACTGAGATTGCAATCAAGTATAGGATGTGGTCCAGCAGTGAGAACATAAAACTTCCCATCACTGGCATTTCACATCGACAGATGTTTTAGAAACATTTTATATACAGGATATATATATTTATCAATTTTCTTACTCTCTGTACTGTTTTTGTGTTTGTTGGGCCTATCTTTGCAGCACACCAGTGGGTCACACCCCACAGGTTGGGAACTGGTCTATACAAATGTAGATGGAAAATCAAAAGTAAAAAGTATATTTATTTAAAGAAAAAAAAGAAAGATAGAAGGAATCCTGTGATCGCATATCATGCAGAGTACTTGAACAACATTAGCACAACTCATTTGTGGCTCTGGTCAACAGTTTAATCACCATTTCAAATCAGCGCACAGGGTATGTTAAACTGCAGGTAACCATAGCAACACTGATGCCTTGCACAGGCAGGTAACTCTCACAGGAGAAACTTGACTAACGATGGGTTGAACTCATCCACAGAAGCAACAGCTACACCACTCCAAAATACTGTAGAAAAGAACTATGATATAAAGTATAGTAGCCAATAATTATAATACACAGTCATCAAGGGGACAGTGTTACACAATATTTCAGCTGTCAAAAATCAACATCTCTGCAAATGCTTTCCAACTTGAGCTTCCTCCTTCGCTATGTCTGTGACACCGGGCCCAAGCTCACTCATTCCTACTGAAGAAGTCAATTAAAAAAAAAATCTAATTGATGAGTATGTATTTGCAGCTGGATGGAGGTATGAACGCAGTGTTCCTGGGCTGCCACCCAGTTACACAGAAGAGTGATATATAGCAGGATTTGGTCAAAGAGAAAGTGCTTGTTATTTGGATCAGTTGATTGTTAGCTTTACTCTTTTCACTAGATGTGCTGACAAATAAAAAGTATAGTCTCTCACTGCAACTATCCTTTATATTTTGACAAAAAAGACACGAAAAAGAACAAAAAAAAACTATGTAAATTTTGGGTCAATCTCCGACATTTGGATGGACGTCTATCAATGGACAATAAGAGGCATAAATAAGCAGCTAGACCGGTTGGCTTGCCGACCCTTTTATCAAACATTGGATTTTGTTGTGGTTCATCTTGACTCATTCATTGTTTTTTTTTGTTTGTTTTTTTTTCATTTTATTATTTTTCATTATCAATTTTTTTCTTAAAGTACTCAAAAGCACCTTGAGGATTCTGTTCGCAGATGCAAAATGTCACAGATCAGCACTCAAACAAAACATTTAGTTTGACTCATTTTCTAAGCCGAAGAAATACAACTCGCTGTATTCAGAGCTCTGGTTTCTGAAAGCCATTCATTTGTCTAAGTCATTCATTTGTCTACATCAGCTCAAGGACTATGTTTCGAATTGAATTGCTGAATATCATACACACACAATTTTCTTTTTGTTTTTCATTTTTAGTTTCTCCAAGGTCACGTATGAACACAACAGCCTCAGCATCACAACTTGGACATTTCAACCAGTACGTAGGATGCTGTTGGACATTCAGTGCCAACACTCTCTTGATCTGAGTGTGCACTGTGACTTTAGACATGTATTACTCAGCCTTTCTTTGATGACGTTATTAAGCAGAAGCTACATTGCATTTTAGGTTCATGAATATATATTGCAAGTCAGCCTCCTGGAAAATAGAGTGTGTTAGTGTGTTATTGTGTCTATTTAGGATCTTTGTAGATGCTTCATGGTCTTAATGTTATTAATTCAACAGCACATAAACAGTCAAGAACACACACACACACACACACACACAGAGTTGAGTTTGTTAATCCTTACTGGCACCTTCCTCTGTTGAGTATGCCTTTCCCCATAATTATCAAAATCAATGAGGATTCAATATGAGACTGAGGGACATTTATATAACACACACAACTGCACACACGTACAGACAGACTCACACACGGAGCATTAAGTGAGTGTTGTTCATTTGTTGCTCATATCAGTGTGGTTATGGGCCACTGCACAACACTGAGAAAATACTATCTAGCCTGGTCTCTCCACTCATTTCCTCTATCAGCTTGCCCAAAGCTCTCACTGTCTTTTGGTCTTTATTTGCTCTCTCTTCCTTGCTCTGTCTCTCCTCTCAAACATCTCATTTCACTGAAGCAAAGTAGGTGCAAAACAAGTCAACAATGTTGTGCTAATGAGAGAATTGCAGACTTGGTTTTGAGCAGTGAATCTGTTTAAATGCAGTCGCACTTAAAAGCTGAAATGTGATTCACTTCCAAGTTCCTCTCACTCTGTACTTCCTCTCTCCCTGCATTTACCTCAAGCCGTCTGTTAGCTGTTCACTGTATTTCCCCCTGTTCTGCCCAATACGTTGTCAGGAGCGCTTTGTTTCTGTCTGTTTCCACTTCACTAACTCTACCTTCATAGGGAATGACTCGATTGTGGCGGTGATGTGTGCGTGTACATGCTTGCCGTCTGTTCATTTTAGTTTTTTTTCTCCTGAAAATTCCAATGCTGATTGGCTGGCATGGGTCCATTCATTTCTAGGACTGCTGCAGGTGTTTGCTATTCTTAAAGGTCCAATGTGTAATAATTGCCAAGGTTTATTGGCAAAATCTGAATATACTACCCATGAATATATTTGTATAAGTGTATAATCGCTATAAAATAAAATTTGTTTGGTTTTCCTAGGCTTATATTTATTCTTTTATACATGCATATAGCAAGGGTCTTGCTTTGAGAGTGTCGCCATCTTGCGCCATGTTTGTGCAGCATGAATGTAAAATCCAGCTAGCGAGTTTCGCGAGTTTTGTGTATAGGCGAAGAAGAAGGCGGAAGGAAAGATGATATCATAACATATCGTAATATGGTTTAGATCTTCACTTCATTGCTAGATGCTCCTGAAATACTCCCAGTCTTCCCAGCTGTCCCAGATGTCATGTCCTCAGAGGCCACTGTCACTTTGCCAACGGGAGGGGTGAGTGCGAGCGAACAAGTGAGTGCTGCACTCTAGAGTCTGAACGCAAGATGTCACGGTCCCCCCCCCCCCATTTCACACACTAGACCTTTAATTAATGCACTACTATTAAACTCTAAAGACAGCAACAGAGAGATTTGTTAATGTTTCAATGACAAAACAACATGGCAGCCTCCTGACAGCAAGGAGACCTCCTTTGTTTTTGTGTTTAGCTGAAAAACACAAAATAAAGTAATCTCTTCAAATTATAGAGAGATTCTAAAGATAGTTCTTACAGAGCTCTTTGAAATAAATCCTCTTTCAGTCAGCCAGTCAGTGCATTTATAGTGCATACAGTCTAGAGGTCGGCTGATAGTGGACTATTAAAAGCTGTTAGTCTTGGACAGGAAAAGCAGATTGTCGATTAACTAACAAATAGCCCACGAATTTTGACATTTGACATATGACATTTTTCTACATGAACTTAACTGATTGAACAACTGAGTCCATTTATGAAAAAACAAGAGTCCACAAGTTGGAGGACACTGATAGGACATTTTATACACTATTATTAATTCAGTTGGCTCTGAGAGTTCCTGATGGCTGAGCAGACCCAACCCCCCCCCACCCCCCGCTGTGTCAGCTACATCATGTTAGTTCACCAGATCTAGAGGTGAGGCCAGTGTAACAGCTCTGTTACTTAGACAATTTCATACATAAACTACAAGCATGATAAGGTATTTTGGCAGAAAATCTGGTTTTAGTCTGTGGCAGGCTGGTTTTCAGGGAAGATAAATTTCTGCGTGGGGACTGGGGAGGAAGCTATTGTGGGATAATACACACACATGCACACAATTTCACAGCAGAAAAGTGAAGTCATACAGAGTTCATGAACCCTGCTCGTAGCTACTGTAAATAAGCTGTCTGTATATGGTCTCTAACTGTTAAACCATAGTTTGACACAAATTTAAGTCACACTCTTTGGTAAACCAATGCTGAGTGTGCCTGGTGTTAACACACATACAGCGAGGTCAGACAGGTGCTACAGACTAGGTGTAGAGTTGGGGAAATATACGTAAAAAAAAAAAAGATTGGCAGAGATCTTCTCGAAAACCTGATTGACACTTAAGTTAGTGCCGAGGAAAATCTTTGTTTAAAAACTTAAAAGAAGTGCCTTTTTTGTAACTAGTTAATGTTTCACATTTTGGGAAATAGATTTATTGGCATTCGTATTGTGAGCTAGACCAGAGGATGCCAACCCATCATACAATCAGCTTAGTTTAGCATAAAGACTAGAGGCTAACTTAACTTTGACATTTCAAAAATACAACTTCCAAAAATAATGATAATAATAACAAAGCAGTATCCATATCATTTCTGTGGCTTTTTTGTTATTTTGATTCTGAACACCTGGAGGAGGAAAAGATCAGACTTTGGAAATGATGTTTGAAACCATAGGCTAGCCTGTGTGGAACCAGCTTGTAGGATACTGTCCCTGGCTATATACTCTTAATGTCTGCATGTGTGTGCATGTCTTATGCATCTTTGTATGTGCATTTCCTTTTGCCCTGCTGTGCATTAAGCGTGTGATTAGTGTGTATTGATCAATGGTTCAGTGGACAGCATGCAGAGATAATGAGGTTTTTGAGCTTCTTTGGTTCAATCAGCAGACACAGAAACACACACACACACACACACACAAACACACACTTAACCAGATAGTATTTAGAAAAGGGTTTTCCCCATTTGCCCCCACCTCACCCTTGCTGACACAAATGTGTGAGCAAATACACATCGTCTGCGAACACATCACCCTCGCAGTCATAAGTTGTGTTGGTAATGAATATGAATGTGTGTGTGTGTGTGTGTGTGAGTGAGTGTGAGTGTGCTGTAATGTGTTAGCCTTGGGGGTCTCTCCCTGTCAGAGCGATGCCTTCTTGCAATCAGTCTCCAGGGAAACAGGCAGTAGACAGAGGTGCGATGTCACCTTACCAGGATAAACACACACACACACACACACACACACACACACTCAACTGCACTTTGACACACACCATTACGGCCCTACACACTCAATTAAATCCAGACAAAGGGGGATGTGAACACACACACACACACACACACACACCGACAGGTACATCCATGGGTACTAATATGACAGAGCTGAATCCATAGGTGTGTGTATACTCAAAGGAGACAACAGATAGTCATTGACGTGAATGTTTACGTTACCCATGGATGATGCAAGGCCTAACACACCCATGTGTACCAACACACTCACACTAGCAGACAGAGGTAGTCCAGCCTTGTTACACTGAAAGAAATGAGCATATTTGTACCTGTTAGTGGCAAGACCTGTGGGATCTACCATCTCTGTGATCTAGAAGATGAAGGGACTGTGGAGTGGAGTGGAGGAAAGGAGAGGAAGGGGAGGTGGAGGAGGAGTAGATGGGGAGAGCAGTGCAGAAGTGCTGAGATGGCTGATAGCTCCTTTAGAGAATATGGTGGCAGTTGGTGCATTTAATTCCCTGATGATCCTCATATAGTGTCTGAAAAG
The DNA here is from genome assembly GCA_021432705.1 of Caranx ignobilis. Classification (NCBI taxonomy): domain Eukaryota; kingdom Metazoa; phylum Chordata; class Actinopteri; order Carangiformes; family Carangidae; genus Caranx; species Caranx ignobilis. The sequence continues at coordinate 7,642,895 of MU270012.1, read as the reverse complement.
CTGCACACAGCCACTGTTAGTGGCCCAGCAGAGAAAGGTCTCCTTGTAAATGTCTGCAAGAAATGTCACAGGCAGGGGGGTGAGGGCAGTGATGGGGAGGCGGAGGTAGGGCTGATGGAATGAGAGAGATGTTGTAAGCCTGCTGAGATGGCAATGACCCCTTTGGGGAAACGGAGACATATTTAAGATTCACCAGGGGAGGAACATAAACACTCCGTGTAAGTGAGACCACGGAAGGCAGGAATGAAGGGAGGAAAGGGAGGAAAGGGAGAATGGACGTGAAAACTGCTGGTAATCTGTGAAATCATCTGATGCTGGTGGTGAGAAACTGACTGTAAGTGGGTGCACCCGAACACATCATAGCCTACTCCTCTATCTCTGTAACGCACAACACCCATCTGTATGGTGAGGTGTCAAGTGTGTCTATTGACAGTGTGACAGGTGAAGTTGACAACAGCTGTGCATTCCCTCAGAATAGACATGTTCCATCGCAGGCCTGAAACGTGGCGTGAAGCCGGGCCCCGAGGAGCCAAGTGGGCCTTTGTGAAATGATCTATTGATCTGACAGTAACAGGCCACATGCTACGGTCCCAGGTGTCCCATGGCCTTAGTTATTCTCAGATAGAGACACATGTCAAACAGGGACCCCTTCTCCTTTAACCTGTTCCTAATAAAATCAATAATAGAAGCTCATAAAAGTGTTTTTAAGAGAAGCTCTCTTCTTTCTGCCATTTGAAGTGTCAAGGACCTGAGTCAAAGGCAGCGAACTGGTGACACTAATCATGACAAGGTGCCACAGAGCACATACATAAAATACAGTCCAGTGTTTGGCAGTAAAAAAGTCTGGCAGTGTCTAACAGACTTTCAGAACATGTCTCAAGAAAAGTTATGGAATCACTTTTGCTTTGGTGTTGGACGACTTTTGTTTGAAAACTCACAATTCTGCCTGAGAGCAAATTAAATTATTTCACATTCATGAATTATTTCATCATCCAGTATTCTCTCTGCACAATCTGTGTTGGCTCGATGACTGTGATTTTACGTTTACAGTACAGGGATTTGTGTGAGAGCTGAACATACTGTACGTAAGAGTACACCATGCAACAAAAACCTAACCTCATGATCTCAGATGTAACCTTAATCATGGATTTAGCGCTTGTCTGGGACATGACTTGATAACAACCGAAGGTAGAGGGTATAATACAATTACCAGAATATCTCAGCTGTAACTACACAGTTTGCTGACAGGGCCTGGAATCTGTTTCTGCACATGATTATACATACGCTTACTCACTATATCCACGGTCACGAACACCATGTCCTCCTCTGTTAACCTCTCTCTCTTTATCCCTGCTAACACACTCACAAACACACACATGCACCATCCAACCCACCCTGTTTAGTTCCATTCTTATTCTTCATCTCTATTTTTGGGAGCAACACAGAGCAGCTGGACCTGCTGAAAGAAGTGCATGAGCGCTTCGGAGACATTCATACATCGGCAGTAAACGGTGACATTGAGTTTACAGCTATTGTCAAAGACACATTGTCTTACGAAGCTGTTAAGGGGATATTTATACATACGCATACATACATACTGTATATATTTTCAGTGATGAAAAATGATCTGTAGCTATCACGTTTCCTCATGAGCACATACCCCACCTCTTAAAGATGACTGTCAATACACAGCACACACTATAGCACCTCTGAAAGTCAGCATCCATTTTCAGTGTGCGCAGTTGTACAACATGTGTGTGTGGGGTGGGGTTGGGGAGCGGATAGTGCATGTGTGGGTGAGTGATTATCAATAATCAATAGAGAAAAATCATTCAAGGCTTCCCCCCTTAGACTGGTTAAAAGCACTGCGTGAACCTTTCCACTCCTCTCTCTCTCTCTCTGCCGTCCTCCCATCCATCTCCTGTTCCCTTCTCTCTTTCATCCTCATGATCTCTAACCATTTTTCACAACAACCAGTGGGCTCCTTTCCACCTCAATTATCTAAGTGAGGGCTTGAACTGTCTGATGGAACGCCAGTATCCATTGGAATCAAACCAAATCTGCAACCATAAAAAACAGGAACAAAATATAACTTGGCGCTTGGCATTTAAAAATGAATTTTGATCGGGCTTTGCTGGAAGCATACCTAACTCTGTGGATTCAACCGCTCTTTAAAAAAAAAGACAAAGACTATGAGGTCCGATGATATTTTACACACTCTTCTTCCTCAACTTTGACATCCTGTTCCAAACAGGATGTCTTAATGAACATAGATTAATCAATACAGTAGCTAAGAGCACTGACAAACACAGTGGCTTCCCTGGTCAAATTCACAGTTGTCCGTCAATTCTCATTGATAGACAATGCCTCCGAATTCAGATGAGGACTATACTGGCTGTATCTTAAGAACCTAAATCAGGCTTTTCATTATCGCCTCTCTTTTTTCTCTCCTTTCCACAGCCTTTCATTTCTCGCCCAGTCGCTTCTCTCTTCCGATCACACTCCCCCAGTTTGACGCCCACTGGAAGAGCAGAGGAGTGGAGGGAGAGAGAAAGTGAGGGGAAAAAATGAAAGAAAGGAAAAAAGAAAGCAGTATAAAGAGACGGGCGCAGAGTTGAAATAGAAAGGAGACAGACAGAGAAAGAGTCGGCTGTCTCCTTCGGGGAGGAGAATAGGCTGACTAAAAGGAAGAAAAGAGACAAGGAGGGATTGAAGAGACAGAGAGAGAGGGAGTGAGAGAGAGGAATTCAAACCATGTATTTTCATTAATAAAAAGAGACCGACTGATTCTAAAACACTGATTTTCATAAAGTAATGAGAGGGAGGCAAAGGCAAAGGAGAAACGAAGCCAAAGCCCAGCCAGCAAAACGGAACGGACAGATCCTTCTAGCAATGACAAGAAGAGAGAGAGAGAGAGACCAAGTAACAACTGGAGACCACGGTCTCCAAACGGACCGAAGAAGACACAGAGAGGAGGGAGATAAGAGAGCAGACACACCCAGCTGGCCTATTCTAATAGGCTACCTGTAAATGTGTGCACTCACATGATCCCACGTCCTCCTTCACATGATCAGTGATCCATGTATGACAAGCTGCATAAGTGGAAGTAATGTTTCCACCTTATTAGCAAAAGAAAACCAGCCCTCTGTAAAGTGTCAGACTGACAGCAAGGATGAAACGAGGTAGGAAGTATCTCGACATCAGGCAGGTGAGTACGACATGCTCCTATAGGCTTACTGGGACCGTCTGACACACACGCACACACATGACCAAAACAAACAGACAACAGCAGCCAGGGGCCGATTCGGCTTATTACACTCCCCATTACACAGACAAATGAGATCCTGGCCTCCTACTGATAACCCCCCCCCCCGTCCTCTGCATCCTTGCATTACATCACCCAGAAGCAGCAACTGTCAAGCCTGGTCATTACAGTACACAACGCTCCAACAACACAGGCATGGTGCTGGTCAGACTAAGTGGGGTGTTACATTCATGAATCCAGTGATTAACTGGTGAAAGCTGACTCCTATCTTCTGGCCTCTGACCCGTCCAGACACTCAGAGTTTGGACACCCTTCTGGCTGGATTAATATGCATGCCATTTAGCGTCTGTGGTTTGACTTGCACCCCCTATTTATGACTCTCCCCCACATTACCTGCCAGACTGTGGCTACCATCAAAACAGAAGCTAAAGCTACTTGAAAATATTTCAAAAGAGCCAAGGTTAGACTGAGATTTAAACTGAGCATCAGTGCACGTAGCTACTTTTTGGGACACTTGTAATGTAATGGAGCTACATTACATTAAAGAGGCACTCCATCAAATTAGTATTTCACCTTCACAAAGTTGGAGGCCTTGTCAGAGAGACATATTGAAGAAGCAGAGAAAGAGATATCCTGACTTTTAGCTCCTAGTATGGGCCAAACACTGGATCCTACATTTCCCATTATGCAACTTGATGTCTCATTAGACCCTCCCTGACTGGTAAATGCACAGGTCTTTGAAATACTACACCCCCAGGTTGTAACCCAGGCCAAGACAACCCTGGTGATATCACAGAAGTCATTAAGCATCTGTTTCCCCAAGCTGAGTAGCTCTAACTACGGCTAGTGATTGTTTATTGATTCTTGAAGCATCACTGGTCTGTCCCCTCACCTTTGTGTACACGCCCCATGACAGCTCCGTCTCAATCACCATGACGACGATGCCAAACATTCCGAAGATGAGGGCATAGTCACTCAGCCTCTTCCTCTTTTCAAACAACGCCCTGCGATGCCCCAGTTTATAGCCAATGTTTTGGTTCTTCCGTTTGGGGGCCTTGGAGGTGCTGCCCCTGGCCCCAGTGCCCACCGCCCCAACAGCTCCTTGCCTGCTGCCTCTCCCCGGCTGCGCCCGCCTGCTCTCCACCAGTGCATGGTTCTGGTGGTAGATGGACATCTGGTTGGACGTAGAGTCAGTGATGTCATACCCTCCTCTGGGGTACGGTGAGTCTTCTTTGGATGAAATCACAATCTCTGGAGGGCTCTGGATTGGGGGTTGATTGGTAGAGGACTGGGCCACCGAAGAGGTAGGTGGGGCATCTCGCTGTCGGTCATGCCCCCCCGCGGCCGTTGCCCCGGCAACAGCTGAAACACCACCCTCTTTGGTTTCACTGCTGCTGTCTGATTCGATGAGGTTTCTGCGGGAGGCGCTGAGGCGGCTCAGGGGCTTCATGACCCCACCTGTGTACTTACAGGAGCTCATGGCGATCTCCGTGAAGGGGTTACTGTCCCTGCGGTGAACCAGAGGGCTAGCCTGTCTGTGTTTGCAGCCCCTCTCTCTCTCCCTGTCACGATCTCTGTCCCTTTCCCGCTCCATGGATGGCGAGTGGGAGGAGTAAAAGAGGGCGTTGTAGACTGGGGAGTTGTCCCCACTCAGGCTGTGCTGTGAGCCCAAGCAGGAAGACAGTGGGGTGCTGGTGGGGTGCAGGGCATTGGGGATGGGCGGGGGCAGAGGCTGGGCTCCAGACGAGGACAGGGGTAACTTGGGGAGCGATGCTGGAGGTAAGTTGGGCGTGGCGGGAGATGGGGACGGGGTGCTGCCATTTAGACGGTCGAGGCTCGATCCTCCCATGTGGTTGGAGTGGTTTGATCCTGGCTGATTGCCAGCGGTGGAGGGATGGGATATAATGCCCAGGGGAAAGAGGAAGCGCTGGTCCTCATCCTCGCTCCCTCCTAGCAGAGCCAAGCTTAGAGAGGGGGGAGGCTCCATGGTCACGGCTGTGGCCACACACCTGTCTACAGACAAACACACACAAAAAGCAGAACTGTAAAGAGAGAAACAAGAGCAAAACGATACAGCAAACTTACTCTTTATCATGATACGGTAGCAAGGAAGAGAGGACGGACAGTACAAGAGAGGAGTGGATGGAAACTGTGCTGGACGACGGCTAGTTAGAACAAATTCAGGCGAAAGACTGGGCTCCAAAAGCTGAGGATGTGTGACAAAGAGGGGCAGCAGAGTGAAGAGAAGTGGTCGTAATTGGGAAATATGTTATTCCTTGAGTCACATTTGAGTCAGCTGCCCAGTCAGCCTCTCTCAGCGCTCCCTCTCTCTCTGTTTCCCAGTGTCCTCTCCTTCTCTCACATCCCACAGCGCTTCCAGCAAGTCTATGCCATAAAATGTCATCTGTGTTACACTGTTGTTAGCCTGGAGGATGGTGCAAATCCTCTGGCTTTACACCATGGAAATGAGATCAGGCTCAGAGACTAAAGGATAATAATTCCACATGAGTCAATTTTGATAGCAAAGGGAAGTAGTCTCACTAGTTAACCATAAGTTGGTTGCATTAGGTTGCATTTGATTGATCCAAAACAATAACCTACTTTCAGTATGATATAACCAGACACCTTCACGGCCCCTCCTCCCTGTCTGTTTTTTTTTTTTCTACCTACCTCCTACCTCTTCTCTCTCAGTCCCTGTCCCCCAGGTTAGTTGTGTTGAATCACTGGCTGGATGAAAACAGACGACCACACTTTTTCTTTTTCATGTTGTCACAGCCATCCCATCATCTTTTCGCCTTCCTTTTTTTTTTTTTTTTTTTTTTTTTTTGCGTTACAGCTCCTCCACAGGTCCCTCGGTTGTCTGTCGAGATTGTGCGTCGCTTCCCACAGATGTTGCCTCCGTCTCCGCTTCACTTGATACCATCAGTTTGTTTCCCCCGCTGTCACCAGTAATCTGAGGACGGTGCCCATTTCCAAACCGTCAGTGACAATCGACGCGGGATGAAGAGGAATAATCCATGGTGGCTTGGATTAAATCGGTCAACCTGTGGCTGCACGTTGAAAAATTGTGCAGCAACATGAACCGGCAAAAACAGGAGGGGCGAGAAAATGATGCTAATGATGCTAATGATAATGGTAAAGACATAAAAAAACGCAAAGCTGGCCGTCAGGTAACAGTCCTTGGATGAGCAGGGAAGTCTGTGATTTAATATGTGACTCCACCGACTTCCACTCAGTGCACAGCTGACTGTCTCCCCCCCGGTCTGTCTCTCACTCTCTCCTCCAACTTCTCTCCCTCCTCTCTCCGCCTCCCGTCCTGCCGCCCGCTCCCATTGGACAGAACCAGGAAGGCGAAATAAGCGCTGAAAACAGGTGGCAGGATTTGTAAGATGCAGTCGCCAAACAAATGTCTAATTTATTGTACCCGGGTGTTGCTTGGATTGTATGTATGTGTGTTGCAAGCTTCTATAATAAAAGCTTCTATAATAAAAGCTATAAGGTGTGTTTGATTCTGGCACCTGTTACGCCCGCTAAAGGAGGCTGGAACAGACCAAAACACAGATTGGTTTTTTACTTTCAGTTTTTTTTTTAAATGTGATTTTAAAAAAACAAAACAAAAACATGTTTTACTAGTCTACTACTGCAAAACTGTGATGTGCACTATAAAAACCTATCGTGTGTACATCATATGGTGAGAAGGGGTGTAGGCTACAGTGTGTGTGTGTGTGTGTGTGTGTGTGTGTGAGGAAGTAGCCCAGATAGAGGAGGAGGAGCGCTGTGCTGACTTTTCCCTGGGAAGACCTGCACACTTCTTGGTTAAATTGACTATTGGTGATAATAACAAACTATATGTTAATATATTAACATTTATGGAGTCTATGAATGTTTTTTTTAATTCCTTTACAATCTCTTGAGCTGCTGGAACAGTTGAGATAAATAAAGTTTTATTGAAATAAATTGAATATTAGGCTGTGTGAATAATTAATGGAAACAATGAAAACATATATACTACATAGAATGTAATAGTCATAGTCTCTGGTTTCATTCCTACCAGTCTAATCGTTTTTTAATTCCAACTCTAGAGTATATATGTATTTATACAGTATAATCCTGTATAATTAGACTATTCCACCTGACCTAATCGGTTTAATATCATGGTTTTATGTGTGCGTTATGTGCTCCCTTAATCGGATGAGTGCAGACACCCAATTCTGTGGGAAAGGATTAAACCATTTCCTTATAACAGGTCAGCCTATCGTTCTATTATGCAACCTGACAGACATCAATAAAGCAAATCATATCATGTTGAGGATGATTGTAAGTATTTATATAACACCGGACATATGCCGACGCCTCACTCACACAGTTAATGTGTTAATGTATGTCAGCATCATATTTGTTTGTCTGTGTTTGTTGGGTCTCAGTCTCTAAATGTTCTATGTGTCCGTCTAAATTTGACAGCAGATTATTTCATCTGTCCCTGAGGTGAAAATAAACACAGTAATGTGTTGTTTCTGCCCCGGGCAGATTTGTGATGGGTCAGTGATAGAGAGTAGTTGGTTCAATGAGCGGTAAATTCTCCAAAAAGGCTCGGGGAAAGGTCAAAGGTCATGTCTGCATCACAACAGCTCAAAGCCATGTAGGTCTATTTATTTAGCCTTACTGAGGAAAAATGGGTTCATTGGGATTAAGGTTAGATTTGGTGTTTTGGTTAAGTGTGATGGATAAGGGTGAGTATGAGGATTCAGGAAGGGAGAGCAGACATGATTATTTCAGTAATCAATAAACAGACTATTAATTGCAACAATTTTGATACTCAGTTTGTTGTCCATGACATTTTTCAAGCATATATGGATGACAGGGTGTCAGGAGGGAGAGAGGAGCTTCTGGAGATGCCTTAATTTCTGTCTGGCCGCCAGCTGGTGCAGAGGAAAAACCCTGGTTCTGTTAAGCTTAGCTCAGCTCAAAAAAAATCCAGCTTGACCCGAGTTGAGCCCATACATGGTCTGTGCGAAACCACTCGACCCATTTACTCTATTTATCTGTTCAGATGAGATCCCATTGAGAAACATGGAGGAAACACACTGTGCCACAGGGGGAAGTCTAGTCGCTATCAGAGTCTAACCTCTGCATTAATGATCATTTACAAAGTGTCCTATCAGTGTCCTACAACTTCTGTTTATAATTGGAATCAGTTGTTCAATCAGTTCAAATAAAATCTAAGACAACGTCATTTTTTTTTGTGGGCTGTTGGCTGACTAATTGGGTATTGACTTTTTTCTGCACCAAGCTATTGTTATTCTATCAGCCTTGAAAAATCCACCATTGGTCGACACTTGGAGATCAGGTGTTAGCCCACTGCACAGAGGTCTGTATAATCCAATGAAGAGGAAAAGATTACAAGAGTGGACAAACATGTCTCCAGTCTTACCGAAATTGTCTCATATCAGACAACTCATTAAGGCTAACCAGGAGATAATGATGTGACATTTCTTTATGAATTGCCTGTTAGATGCAGGTGTGTTCACACTCCACTATTACAAGGAGAGGCTCATCTGTCATCGAGACATTACATCACTCATATTAAAAGCAGAATTGACTGATTGATTAAAGCTGGCACAAAGAACAGCAGTAGTTTTGAAGAATGAAATACTGAGTGATGATATATAAGTGACATATTTACTGTTCTCTGTCAGTTTGGTGTCAACACAATTCACCGATGCGCTGACCTAAGACCAGTGTTCACAACCACAACCACACTCTGCGCTGTGGTCTGTAAACTTTGGCTGCTGGCACTGTTAGTAAGCCAAAAGTGAAGTCAAGGATCTGAATCTTCCATATTTATCGGCTATGAACAGTCCTGAGGGGGAGTGGCTGTGGGAGGATAACAGGCAGCACCGCAGGTCTAGGATCAGCAGACCATCAGCTTCTTGATGGAACATGTGGGAAAACATGAAATTTTTAACAAACAAATGTTGTAGGTTATATGAATTTTCTATTTAAAAAAATCTATTCACATAAGAGTAAATAGTGCTTTGCTCCAGTTAATCCAATTCCACTCAAAGACATCACTGGAATAAAGGAAAAATGCATCTGTTTAGGACATTTAGAGGCATCACCTTGGACCTTAGAATGTTTCAGATTATTTTCTGCCATTTCATGGTACCTATGATGATGACTGAGATAATCAGCACAAAAATCTGTATGAATTATTCACAGATTTACATGAACAAATGCATTGATTGACATAAAAAAAACATGGATTCAAAGCACAGGTGCACGTTGCAAAAATTACTCCCATTTATGTTTTTTTCCATCTTATCCACTCAAACAACAAGTCTCACCTCTATTATGTAATACAATAACAATCTAGGCTGATCCTTAATATTCTGGCAGCAGTTTCTTCACAGCTGCTCTGCCAGTAAATACAGGAGGGAGAGAGAACGTGATCTCACAAACACAATACAATGCAGCGATGCACGGTAAATGGAAAGAAAGGGATGCCAGCAGCCCAGGGGGACATTAGGACTTACAGAAAATAATAATTGTGGTTGGTCACACTGTATATCTTTCACAAAGTCTTAATATTGTTGACAGAGGTTAGGGGGCAGCAGAGAAAGATGGAGAGTTTGGAGCAATGAAAGCAGAGGGAAATGACAGTGAGGAGGACTGATTGGCCCCTTTGAATGAAAAGGTTAGTCCACTGCCCTGCCCTGCAGCATACGTCAGATGTATGGTGGGAGAAATATGCGAATGAGAAAGTGAATAATAGAAAACAGGGGGCAACAATAAAACAGGATGGCAGTTGCTATGGCAACGCTGTAGTATACAGATGAGTTCTTGCTCAGCCTGATCTATCTCTCTTCTCTTGTCTCCCCTCTGAGTTTAAGGCCACATAAAACCTTGACTACAGGAAATGATACTGTATAAATCACATAAAACTTCCCAGTGACACAGTAGGTGGGTGGGTAGGAGAGGAAATATGGGGAGTGATGTGTGCAGGGTGGGAAAAAAGAGATAAAGAAAATGTGAGATCTGGATAAAGAGGGTCATGAGTGAAAGTAAAGAGGGACTGAGACCCTCCTACTACATGCACATAATCACAAACACATTTACAGTACAGTTCTCCCTTTTCTCTCAGGATTAGTTTTTCTGCCTGGATTTTCTTGGTGCTGGGAAGTAGATTTAGTTACCTTCAGACAGAACCAGGTTAGCTGTTTCTTTCTGTTTCCAGTCTTCGTGCTGGGCTATAGCCTACTAACCAGCTGCTGGAGCACCATATATTTACCATACAGCCATGAGTGTGACATCAATCTTCTCATAAATCTCTCTGCAAAAAAGCAAATAGAGCTCTTAAAATGTCCCAATGATTAAATCAAGACAGTGCAGTGTTTCCATAGTGTCCAGACTGGCCACAGGTGACAGTTCTGTAAGTAGCTACAGTCTGCAGAAGTGAGAAAATAAAAAGTTGCTGTCATTAGCTGCCATAAGAATCTGTGGTAAGTGAGACGGGAACTTCAATACCCCTGAGTGTGTTTTGCATTGAGACAGCGTTACGTAAAAGTCTTGCATCAATTTTTATTCTTTTAATCTGACTAAGACTGTAATGTATTGGCAGCAAAAAGTACTTACTGCGAGTAATAATACTCATAATGCAGAATCACCTTCTTACAAAAGTGTTATGTCATGATACATATTTTATGATTGATCATGTTGATGTATTACTGATACATCAACATAAGCACCATTCTAATGCTGTAGTCAGAAGTAGTGGCAATCTCAACTACTTTACATTCCACTAACGAGTTTGATGTACCTCAGTTCACTGTATTTTATAAAGTGATCACAAGTTTTTATGTCTAATATCTTAATCTGCAAAGTGCCTGGTAACAATGAGTAACTATTCCTGTCAAATGGAGCAAAAGGTGGGCCTACAGTGTTTCCCTTTGAAATGTAGCAGAGTGGAAGTGTGAAGTGGCATCAAATAGAAATATCCAAGTACAAGTGCCTTCAAATTGCACTTAATGACATGTAAAATGTGCCGAATAATGTGCTGAACATAATGACCCCACTCTGACTTGAACCACGAGGTCACTCCATGAAGAAAAGGAAATGGAGAAGCAGATTTTTCACCATATCTCAAACAGCCACCTGTTGATGACCACACTTATGATAAATGTCAGAGAAGTGATGAGTAAGTGCATCGCACAGCTGTGTGGCTCTTCTTAATAGAGCACTGAGCTGGCCCCACTCTATCAGAGATGCTTTAATCGTTGCCCTACACCGGCTCCATTGTATCCTAATGGTTCACATTGCATTAGGAGCCTGGAAGCTGCGCGGGCTAACCCACAGCCTAAAGCCGGCTGCTGTATGCAGATGGATCTCTGCACAGCAAACAGCACTCTGATCTTGACTGCCTGAGAGAGACTAATCAAATACAGAGTGGGAGACTACAGGGGGTGAAAGATATAGGGGGGGAAGGGTGAACGGTGGAGCTCGCAGAAAGCGGTGGGTAATGCGTCTGCTCTCCTATTTAAGTGGCAAGCAAGCAGAGCAGAACAACTCACCCTCAATCAACTGTGCCCTTTTAATGTAAGGACATACACACACATACACACACACAACATATGAACACAGCTTTGTTAGACTAACATTGTCAGAAAAAATATATCAAATCACAACTTAATGCTCACAGCTCCTGTTGTTACAAAAGGAAAAATAAGATACAAGTTAGCACATGAACCATCATCAGCCCTGACCTGAGAGCTGGTTGGTTAAATGTTCTGCTGACAAGTGTGTGTGCAGCTGTCATGTTACTAACATTTGGAAGTGTTTGAAGAGTTCGGGGGCAAACCACATTTTCACTGTGTCAGCATGGTAGCAAAGTGTATGCTGTGCTGCTGATGTACTGGATGTGTGTTTGTGTCAGCTGTCTGCTGACTAAAGAGTGCTAGTCAGCAGACCTATGACACTGCTGGATTTCCACTCATACACACTTTTTCATGCCACTTTAATGTTCAAGGCCGTTTTCCTCCTCTGGGGCTTAATGGGTAACCATAGGGTTTTTTTTTTTTCTTTTTTTTAAGGCTGGAGATTGGGCAGCCATTCTCCTCCTGGGGTCATTTCAGTCCACTCTTATCCAGCTAAATCAGTGGCCACATTCAGTTTGCAAGACATCTGGTCGCCTTTCCAACCAGACAAGGTGATTAGCACTCAGATTTTACTAGATTAGTTTCTAATGTGGCTCCTCTATTACAGGACTGGCGATGGCGAAATCATATTCTCATTTGCCTCTCGCTGCCCAGATGATGACTCTGGCCATTACTCCTTCAACATTACCATTCTCTTCATCCAGCTCCTCTGGAACAGCCTCTCCCTTGATATCTAGCCTGATGTCCTGAAGTGTGTCCAAGAGTGGTTTGGTATGTCGTTGTGCTGCTTGCCCACATTTTGTTGGCCTAGCTGCCAACAGAGCTTCACATGGGGGATTCCCTGTTTCTATTACCAGTCAGACCAAAGTGATGTTTCTCTCCCCCTCCTCAGCTACCAGAAGCTGAAGTAGGGGTAATTAGGAGCAGTTAACTGGTATATGAGCTAACCCCAGATTACACAGATGGGTTAGGGTTAGGTTGAGCTTAAAACATAAGAGTTAGCCCGCGCAGCCTCCAGGCTCCTGATGCAATGCGAACCATTTGGATACAATGGTGCCAGTGTAGAACATTGATTAAAGCATCTCTGATAGAGTAGTACCATCCAAGTGCTCTATTAAGGAGAGCCATGCACTTACTCATTACTATCAAAAGTAATGATAAAATGCATTTTGATTAAATGCATTTTTTAAAGGATATTTGTTGGGCTTTTTTGTCTTTTTATTTTGATAGTACAGTTTGACACAGACAGGAAATGGGGAAGCAGAGAGAGGGGGGAATGACATGCAGTAAGGAGCCGCCCGATGCGGGATACGAACCGGGGCCTCTGCATATGGGGCACCTGCTTAACCCACTGGGTTAAGCAGTGGCCACTTGGCTACTGAGAAACACAGTAAGCCTGAGTACTAGTAGTTTGAATGTCATCTGCACCTGTCTATGTACTTATTGATTTCTTGAACGTAGGCACATTTTATAGCTACATATATATCGACAAGTCCGTCTGCTTTCATTATTAAAATAATGACACTAATGGGGCGCAATTTAGCTCACTGGGTTGAGCATACAGAGGCTACAGTCCTTGCTGCAGCTGGCCCTGGTTCAAATCCCCCGGTGTACCCTTTGCTGTGTGTCATTCCCCCCTCTCTCTGCCTGCCCATTTCCTTTGTATCTCTACTGTCCTGTCAAAAAAACCCAAAACAAAATACTATACTACTACTACTAATAATAATGAGACTAATGACACTACTGATTTCCATTCATACACTTTTACATTCACCACCTTTGTTTTTGTTTTTCCTGTCATTCTGATGTACTGATTGGTTGTTTTTTTTATACCTTCATATTAGATCTGACAGCAGAGAGATAACACAGGAGGAGGAAAAAGTGGGCAAAGACACAAAGCTCCTTGGTCAGGCTCAAACCTTGGAAGCTATGCTTCAGCCTTCAGGTCTTAAATCCTTCCTAATCTCTGATTGGTCATTTGTTTCTCCAACTGACAGAAACAGCCATTAATAAAACAAAGCACCAAGTCCATTTGAATCCCTTTACAATGTGAGAAATACATGTGGGTGGGATATCACAAATCTGTAATGCTACCCTCACCCACCTCCTGATCCTACCTTAGCCCAACAGTAAAAATAATAATAAAATAAAATAAATAAATAAACAACTCCGTGTTCTCCAGCTGCCAACACCTCTTCAGTTGATTGTGATGAGGTGGTGCTTCCTCATTGTTCTGAGAAACAGTGTCAAATTTAGGCCACTTTGAACGCACAGGTATCAGGAAGTCAAGGTCTCAAACCTTTAGGAATGCTATGGCAAATACGTGTCACCTTTGATTGAAGAGGCAATTGACTAAGTATGTCTGCAAATGTGGGCAGCTGTCCTCACACTAATTTTTAGAGGTGTTAAAGAAGCTCAGAAGCCAACTACAGTTTCAAAGTGTCAGCATGATAGTAAAGTTTATGCAGGGATGATGTTTCTGTGTGTGTGTGTGTGAGAGAGAGAAATGACTGCAGTCTTCCTGAGTCAGCTGTCTCCTATCTTTCAGCGAAGAGACATTGCCTGATTCATGCCAGAGTTTTTGTGAATATTCAACAACACCCAGTGTAGAAAAATGATTATTACATTTATTTGCCCAATTTGAGCAGAGAAATAAGCACCAGAGTGAACACCTTAAATGGTAAATGTAGCTGTAGGTAGGAAAATCCAAGTGGCTGGTTCCAGTCATTTGTAGTTAAAAAGGCATCATAGCAAAAAAATCTAAATAAAAGATAAAAGATAGATAAAAAAAAGAAAAGATAAAAGTGAAACATTTCTTCAAACCAGTAAAAATTAAGTGCCAAAACCAAAGCAGCTCCTCAGCACTTGTATCTGTCTCAGAATTTCTCTTCATTTCCAACCAGTGCCTCTCACCTGTCTGACTCCAGCTTCCCCACGAGCTTCATTTCTAGCTGAGCAACCTGAAAATGAAATCCATTCCTCTTTAGCCTCATACTGTAGTTCTCAAACATGAAGTGATTGTCTGGTTCTCATTTTGCCATGTAGCATGTTGCTACACTGTCTGTATCAGATTGCTCTGGCCAAACAAAAGGGAGCTTCTTCATTTGTTGTTGACTTAAGAAACACAGGTTAACCAGTAAGTAAAGGTTCTCCTTTATGTATATATATATATATATATATGTATGTACAGAGAGGGGAGGGGGGGGGGGCTCGGTTCTGGATCCAGAACCATCCATTACCTCACAGTGCCATGCTATTTGACACTCCATCCCTATTGCCACACCTTTGATCACCATTATAAATTTGTACTGGGCTCCACAGGTGATGATCTTGTGAGTGTGTGTGTGTTTTAACTATAGCTTGTAAGCCATTCCTTCTCCCACTCAGCCTTCATGTATTCCCTTCCTCCCCTCTCTCATTTGTTTCCATTGGAGAGCATCGATTGAGTTGTTTAAGCCCTTTGGTTGGGACTAATACTTCACTCTAGCCAGCCCTGTTACCCTCTTCCATCGCTCCCTCCATTGTGCTTCACTCCACTCTCTATAGCATTGGTCCCGCCCTTGTCCCACCATCCATGCATTTGACTGGAGAGACAGTATAAAGGCCAACTTGATGGGTTGAGATACTGATTCAAACAGACCTTCACTACAGCATACGGCTCCGTTTAAAGAGTGTGCACATTTTTTTGTCGCTAATACACGGGAGACTACAGTTCTATAATTGCAGTTACCGTTAGGATCAAATTATATAGCTCCTAACCATGATTAAGCAGAGGGATATTATGCCTTTTTGTTGTTGCTGTTGTTGGGATTCCTCTGCTCTGCACCATCTTTCTATGAAACATGCCGTTTAGGGAGCATTTACAATAAAAGTATTTATGAGGCACCACACTGATTGGCTTACAATATGGCTGCCATCGTCCAGTCCCTTGACAGAAACAAAGTGCTGCTGAGCCAGAGACACGACACGATCTAACGCTACGCTGAAGTGATACAGAATTAGATACCGAACATTACTATTTGTTCCCAGTGAGACATCACACCGAGCAACGGCTCTAAATGGCTTGTTCAAATTTTCAAAGTGTTAATGCATCACATTAAGACACAGCTGAAACAGTGTGAAGTATCAGTGCCATCCAGTATCAGGATTTTACAACACATAACTAACATCTCTCACAGAATCCACTGAAAAAAGATTATTTTTACTCCCATATACTCCATTTCTGCAATGATCCTCATTGTGATTTCATTTAGATTTGTGGTTTTACTTATTTTGTACATATACACATTTGTGTTTGTATATATATCACTTTCCTTGCTTCTACAACCCTATTGATATATTGTTCATCCCTGTGTGTTTACATACATAAACACACTAAAACAACATCTTTAGCAGAGATGTTGATCGACAGTTCCTTACAGCTCAAATTGTGCAAATCTGAGCATGTCTATGTTCTGCGTTGTGTGGTCCAGAGTGAAACTCAAAGCAAAAGACCTTAATATTGTAAACTTGTAAAATAATATGATATTGACTTGTAAAATCCTGGTCTATAGATATAATACATTTAAGCACAGCACAGATCTTGATATGGAAATCTACCCATAAATACCAGGTTAGGGTACCACTGCACAACCAGTGGCTGATTTCATGGAGCTTTTCTCCACAGGCTGCACATGCACACAGCCCCCAGCCCTAAGGTGAGGACATGTTTCCATCTGCTGATCCTTTGGAGCATTGCAATGGGCTCTGCAGCTATTAAGAGCCAGATTCAATCTAAACGCTGCCCCGAGGAAAGGAGCTACTGCTGCGAACATTTACATCATCTGCTCTCTCTCAAACTTTCAACCTAGAAAATCTTTGTAGTCATTGTGCCTGTGTAAGTGCAATCCAAGGATTTATCATGTCAGTCAGAACCAGAGGCCTCTTTTAACAACTCAACAGCTGCTCTTGACATAATGAACATCTATCATCCCCTAGAAATGTCTCATTCTCCATATCATTCAGACTTAGCGTCCTCCAGGTGATATAAGCGCTCCCCTGGAGAAGGAAGCATGTGATAAATAAATGTGAAACACAGCTGAGCAATCCACCAAACAACAAACTCCTCTTTCAGTCTTCTCAAACGTTGCTACCTATTTTATTTTTTTTACTTTCAAATGTTATTGGTAAAAAAAAGGCATAGTCTGTTAAAACATCAGAAAAAATTATATAAAACAATTGTTGATGATTTACAAAATATATACATGAAACTTATACATATACATCCACACACAGACATAGATAAAGCACTATTCTCAAACACTCAAACAGCGGGGCCCAAAAGCCTGAGTTTTAGCACCAATACTGAACATTTTCAGCTTCTAAGCCACTTATACTGTAAATGAATCAAAGTTTAAAGAAATGTAATGGGTACTAAAAACAATGTGTAATCCAATTCACAGTATCTGTGAGAACTCTGTCACCTTTTAAGACAATAAGAAAGACCTCAATTGAAAGTTGAACTTCAGGGCGGTGATAAGGAACCTAATCATGCTTCAACCAGGGAGAGGTCCAACTCTGTTTTGCAGAGGGAACTCATCACTTAAGCTTTAAACCAATAAACAGAAGATCCATTTTCTAATAAAACAAAGGTTCTGTACATGCATCAAAGTCTTGGGAGTGCTGTCTCTAAGCTTTTCCTCTGGAGTTACCAGAGCAAATCTGTGAGACCACTCTGACATCACGGGATATTACAGCACATCTCTCACGTCTCTCATGTGCACTACAATGTGGATACTTCAAACTCAGGCTTATGGGCCCCACTATACATCTGTGTGTCCATGTATTTGTATACACCCAATGTATATACTGCATCATCCATCTACATGTAACCAAATCAACCAAACATACTCTCCTCAAACAACAAGGCTCAGAGTCCCCAACAACTGGCCGTGCAAGAGAACCTGAAAGTCTGTTTGTGTACTCAGATGTAAAACAACATTATGCAGACAGGCTGCAGGCAGGATGAAACACTTTCCAGGACTCGCTAACATGGCCAGTTATTGATGACCTCACTGACAGAAGTGAAGGAAAACAAGGAGCAGTAGTGAAAAACACACACGAGCAGTAGGAACAGAACTGTTGTAATTTTTGGAGGCCTTGACATCATTAACTTCATATAAAAGCACAAAAGCTCAGAGAAATTGGGGGACTGATCCAAAGGTCCACAATGACCTATGTTGTGCTAATGGTAACCATGGAAACAGCATATGGCTAGATGGAGCGCTAAAGTTTAAATCTTACAGCTGGTTAAACTCAGAAAAGGGGCTGGTTTGATGTCTTCAGAGTATGTATGAGAGCTAGAGCCTAACATGATGCACAGTGAATGTCTGCAACTGATCAGAGAAAAAGCTGGCATTGATGTTCTTATGTACATTGAAAGTTTTGCACTGTAAGCTGCGACTGCACTGAGAAAGGACTCGTTTTCAAATTCACTTGACATCTAAGTGGGGTGTGTGCATTTAAAAAAAAAAGGCTTCCTGCTGAGAGCGTCCCGTTATTTCTGCTATTTCCTAAAAGCAACTGCATGTATTTCCATGCACTAAAACACAGGGAGCAGAAAAACAATAATAAGCACTCCATGACAGAGGACTGGAACTCTACATTAACGTAATTACAATTACAAACACTGCTACAATGCGGGGTCATGTTGGGTTGAATGCCAATTAGCACTTGCCAGCTACTCAGGCTCTCATGGCCAAATCGGACAGCAAACGGAGGTCTAAAAAGGCCAAATCATCTCATGCAGTGCTTAAAGAACCTGAAGGTGATTTAACATATTAAACAGAACAGCGGAGGAAATAATAGCAGCGTATGCCAAACAGTATAATTACAAAGACAAACTGAAATTACAATCTGATACTAACGCATAGATACAAACAGTATGAAGGATCCTACCAAACACAGTAATTGTCTTGCAAGTTAGCAAAGCTCAGCTTTATAGCAGTGTTTGCCATGGCGATTTACTGACTTCAAGCTAATTCCTTTTTCATGTAGTGTTTACATTATTTTGTACACCCCCTGAATCTCTCTCCGGCTCTGTCTGTCAACTGTGATCCCACTCACCCTCCAGGCTTTGCCCTTGCCATCTCCTTCATTCATTCTGCCTCCTTCCATCACTCTTTCCTCCGCAGCCTTTAATCATGTTCCATCAGAAGATACAGTTCTGGCTGCTGGCTACACATTGTTTGATTGTCCTTTTCTTTCTTCACATCTGCCCCTGGCTTGTGCCCCCCGTCCCCCCCCACACACACACATATTTATATTAGCAACTTAATAATGTACCCTGCACTGTTCTATGCCTCATCTTGCTTGTATTCCATCGCTCCCCCGTTTCTACTGCTGCCGTATCCCACAGGGACACTTGCTCCATTGTTCCCAGTTCCCTCCCCTGACTCAAAACTCTTCTCCTCCAGCGGTTTGCCGATCCAGGCGCCGTACCCGTGGTTGCTGAGAGCCTGGAAGAACTGCTGTTTGGCCAGCTGGAAGGACATGGCCGACATCTTGGCCTGGGCGTAGGAGGGGTGGGAGAGGAGGTCTGTGCGGCCGCACCGCTGGCACAGAAAGCGGAACAGGCAGAACAAGTTGGACTTGGACACACGGGACACGGCCAGTTTGTTCCTACAGGGAAGACGTTAGTCCATAAAAGTGTGGATGGAAAGCGTCATAGATTGTCTGATCTGATTATTGCCACATCGCATATCTTGGGGTTTAGGACTTAGGAATTGCACAGAATGAAACTGAAGCAAAATAAGCAAACACCAAAATACTGTCATCTTGTAGAATTACATATAATAAACTGGTCTACAGAAAAAAATAATGTCAGCACTGCACAGATCTTGATAAGGAGATCTACCCACAGATTTTGTCTGGCATCCACCATGAATATCAGTGTAGGATACCACCACACACACAGGGACTGATTTCAGAGATCTTTGGGACATGAGGACTAATCATAATGTACATAACTGACTGTGATGTCTCCTACAGAGACCAAAGTGTCAAAAGCTTTAACAAACCGTGTGTTGAGGAGAGTTAAGCTTTGTCACACTGTGTACTACATACCCGTCCAGTTTGCCTTTGGTCCCATCCAGCACTTCTACACTGTGCTGGTCTGGAAAGCTCCAGTTCACACTGGACTCCTTGGTCTTGCCTGTGTGACGTGTGGAGTCATACACGCTCACTCTGCCCACCTACAGTCCAGCCAGGTGGTGTGGGAGAAGGGAGGGGCGGAGAGAGCAGATTTTGTTTAATCAGGCTAATTTGGCCCTTCAGCGTGAGTCAGCATTTCCAAACAGAGCGTGTAAAATTAGTTGTGTAATGCATGTTTCAGTGTGATGGCTGCATCACATTGTGTCAGTCGGGGATGGTATTTTCAACCAATCTCCCTGGTGTGTAACTGAAAGCGATCAAAAAATTGGAATAAAACAAGGAAAAAGTTCAGGTGAGTGTCAGTGTGTTTCTGCTAATTGATGGATGAGCCAAATTTAGAGGGACAGGCAATGAAGTAACAGTTGTGCAGGGACAAAACAGCAGTGTTGGCAGCTAAACTGATGAATTCAGTGAGAACCGCCTCAATATTCCTGATTAATGTTCATATATAACATTGCCAGAATCCTGTGAGATTACCTCTGGGTGGTTTAGCTTGAAGGGCGCAGGAAGAGTCTTGTCAAATGCTTCACCGTCTCTGGCCAGCCGACAGCAAACAGCACGTGTCAGGTGACCGTGGCTGTACAGATAGCCTAACACATCAGAACAACCACTCATTGTAAAACAGAAATTTGAGACAAGAGGCAACTTTAAACTGGGAATTCATCCAACTTCACTGATGTTAACTCTCTTATCTGTCACACTTTGTGTTCTCCAACTGTAACAATGCAACAACATACTGTACCAAGTGTGATGGACTTAAGGTAGATGGGATGCAGGAAATGGGTGAGCAGCGCCCCCTGGAGGCCCAGCACGTTCCAACGCAGGATTTTATCACTGCAGCTCATGGTTCTCAGCCTCTCTCCGTGCTGGATGCCATCCCAGGTGGGCACAATAGCACTTGACTCCACTGGGATGGTGCCTTCACCTGGAGCACAAACAACATCATACATACAAAGGTCACAGCTTTTGTTTATGGCAAGGAATTGGTTGCTACAATGTCTGTGAAGGCAGATGTGGAGGTGGTTCATGTCTCACCGTTCTCTACTTTGGTGCGGAGCTTGCCCTGCTTAGCGTTCTCAAACAGAGGCTGATGGCCCTCGATTTCATCCCCAGCCTCGCTGCAGGACTTATCAAACAGAGCCCCATCCCCACAAGGTGCCGTGCTATCAATAACATAATAAGAGGAGACATAAGATGCCGACACAAGGGACACCAAAGTGACATGTGGTTTGGGTCACGATGACTAACATTGATCCAAACATGAAATAGTGACGCACGTGACTAATGGACAGGATGAAAATGAAAGATGAGAGATTGAGGGGGAGGTGAACAAGGAGAAAGAAAACATTTGATACTCCCACCTGATGTAGAGGTGAAAGGTGATGTCAGGTTTGATCTGCAGCTTGCTGTTCTCCGCTGGCTCAAATATACTGTCCTCTGCGCCGTCATAATGCTTGAGCAGCTCATTGTACAGAAACCTGAGAAGAAAGGAGACAAGATGGATTATGGACTTATAAATAATGTGCTGTAGACTGTGACCTGTGAAAAGAGCGGGACATGTTTTGAAACTTTGTTGAAAGAGCAAGATCTGTTTCTACCGAACAAATCCTCTTCTGGAGATGATTTCAGCGTGGCAATCATTAACTGTCTCTCCTTTAAGGCTGAGCTCCTCCCCTTTGACACAGCGATTTCCTGATGGGGGGAAAAAAAACAAAACAAGAGACATGTTCAATGTCAAAAAACACAAGAATGCAGCGCCTCTCATTTCTGCAGTGACCTAGTTCTGTTTCAGCTTTCTGACAGTGTGCGCCTCTCAGCACAGAAATCCATACAACTAAAAATGATGGAAAAGTGCAGTGACAACACATGTTATCCTGTTGCTACACAATTCTTTCTACTCCCGGTTTCCACCATTTCCATCGTTTCATAGGTTAGATACTAAAAGATAAGGTATATACCAGTTCCCAGGCTGACAACAGTCCCCAGGCCTTCCCCTCTCCTCATGACGATGGTAGCCAGGATCTTTCGACCCAGAAGGCTGTGTTGGATGCGTGTGGTTAAGGCGTTGAAGCGCTGGTGGCTCAACATTGCTATCTGGTCATGCAAAGTGCTGCCGCTCACAGGAAGCTAGGACAAGTGAAACAGAAAAGAAATTCAATTCAATACTTAACAGTTACGCATGGCAACATGATCTGCGCATCTTATTACCCTGGTACTGGCATAGAAGTATTGAAAGTGCAAAAGTTAAATGGGGATTATTATATACAATATTTTGCAAGTATTTGCTTTTGTTAGTGCAAGCCAATGATGCCAAAGTGTCATTCAAACATGTCCAGTGTTTTTCTTTCCACTGCCTTGAGCCTACCCGCCTCCTTTTCAATTGGACATCCAATGAACCAAAGAAAAAATCTTAAAAAACAAAATAATTTATTTGCACTTGTTTCATATTTGTGTAAAAGTCTCTACTGCATTTTCCTGTCATTTGTGGTCACATCTCTCTTATGCTCTTTTTCCCCTCTCCACACACAGAGCGGACCAGAGGAGAGACAGCTTGACAACTTGTTATGTTAAGTGCAATAAAAGCTTTCCAACAAGAGTTGGACAGAGAATGCCCAAATGTCTGAAAGTCAGGCCAAAATATCAGCGTTTTTCTTTTTAATGACCAAAGTCTGGCAACAGTGGTGAGGGTGCTAACTCATTTGCAGCAATGTTTTATTAAGTGCTGTGTTCAGTCTAATACATGCCAAAGTTACGTTCAAGTAAGTCAATTTTTCCACACAATTAATTCAAGTAAGCAAAGTCTCTTGATATGATTAGCCATATAATATGGCTTGTGCCCATGTTGAGTCTAATTGCATTATAGAAAATGTGAAATCAATGAAAAGTCAACTCACTTCAGCTGGGATCAGCTCCCCAGTGCGGGCTGCTCTCTCAGCTTCTCCAATCAGGACCCGCAGAGCAGCATCTGCCGCTTCCTGTTTTCCCTGCTTCTTGTTGGACGCACAGACTGGAGGAAACCACCGTCCACCCAGCTTAGCCTGGTAGGTGAACCTGACAAGCAGGAGAAAGGTAATCACACAAGGTTGTCTTAACTCCTTTTAGATCCTCAGTGTGCTGATGGCTTTAGAACCACAGAGCTCCAGGAACAATTCATTCTTCCCTTAGGTATACAAGCAACATATTTCAAAGCTCATGACAAACTTAACAGTAGATTTTTTTCCTGTGTGTACATGTTTACTGCGTGTGTATGTGCCTTCATGCCGCTCACACATACTTTGGCTCATGTGGTGGCCCAGACTGGCCCACCAGGCGGATCTCAGCAGCAAAGCCCCGGGCTCTGGCGTACTCCAGAAGACCCGACACTGCATTGTTGTTCAGGTGGTTGATGAGGTCCCCAACACCTGCCTCGTGTGCTGCTCTCAACTCGTCTGCAGTAAGGGGGGGCAGAGAGGGACATGTAGTCCCAGAACCACCACCATCACTATCACTGGAGGAGCCAAGGGGCAACTGGGGCTGCAAAAGAGATGTTGCAACGGAAGGGGGAGAAAGGAGAGGAGCAGAACAACGTGAAAGAAGTGACAAGATCGATTCTTTCTTCCAGAGTGATCTGCTGTTTCTCTTAAGTCATTCCACTCGTTTTGGCAATAAGTAAAATTAACAAATTAACAAATGCAGTCATTCTCTGCTTTTCACTCCACACCTTGTTGAGTTGTAATCTCCCGTCAGACATCAATTCTTTGACGGCCTCCTCTGCTGCCAGCTGGCGGGCTGCCTTCTTGCTCGGAGCTGAGGCCTCAGCAAACAAGTTCTCTCCAACCTTCACCCTGTACATGAACCTGGACACAGGATAGAGAAGGTGAAAAGGATGGAAAGACAGAAAGTGAGGGACTTACTTTGGTATGTTACTGACATCACACTTTGTTAAATTAATAGTCCAGAATCATGACTTATCACATTCAGGTTAATCAAAAAGAGGCACCAGGGTCACAGTAACTCAAGAACCTGTGTTGTACTAGTCATAAAAACAGAAGTGTTACAGAAAGTTACTGGAGGAAAACACGTAGTTTATAATGTATCTCCCAGAACATCCAACTGCCTAAAGAGATGAATTATAAACAGAAAGAGTTGCAATAGATGGCTCTTTGTCTCTTTCTCAGCTGACTACAGTAGTAAGGATAGACTGAACAGAAATAGCTGATCACCACTTCCCTGAGGAGGAAATACATGACAACAGAGGAACTCGGTCTAAAAACATGCAGCATGGAGGAGAGCAACATTCAAAAGGACAGATTCAGAGGGACGTGGAGGCGTCAGTACCGTGGGTCATGTGGTGGGCCTGCCTGCCCAGTGATGATGAATTCGATGGGGTTCCCACTGCGCTGGCTGTACTCCATCAGGACAGAGACTGGATTTTTGCCACCAGGCAGAGAGCGTGACAGTGGCTGGCGAGGTCCCTCCACCATCCCCATCCCTTCCACACTCCCAGACCCAAAAATTCCCCCCATGCTCTCAGCTGCCCCCTGGTAGATGGTAAAAAAGACAAAAACAATCATAACTTTCTCTTTTTGTTGTATTTGAAGCATTATATTTTTCTACTGAGGCTGTGCAACAAATCACATAACTCTTAGAACTGCAATCATTTTTTGATGGAGTGATAATGTAAAGTAGTGCACCATATTTATGCTGAATTTTAAATCTCAGTTTATCAATCAAAGAAACTTACACTTGTGTCTGGGAGAAGATCCATGGCTTGGTCCGTATTGGCCGTACACTCCTCATCCCCTGTGCTGGCCCCCCCCTGCATTTCTCCGATGAGGATGCGCAGGGCGGCTGCAGCAGCATCCTTTTTTGCAACCTTCTTACTGGAAGCTTCTGCAACAGGAAACAGTTTCCCGTTGAGCATCACCTGCATACGGAATCTAACAAAGGGAGAGAAAATATACAGATAAGACAAAAATATATTGGCTGAGCAGCTCCAATTGAATTGAATTCATAGATTTGTCATTAGGGTCTTCAAAGAGACTAACAAATGTGCTGAAAAACAAAAACGCATCAAAAGTCCAACTTTATAGTTGTTAAATACTCAGCTACATAGTTACAATCCCTGATCACAGGTCACTCCAAAGTGGAGTCATATGGAGCTGATGTTTATAATCATCTTATGAATTTACAATAGAGGTTCTTCTGGACCAGCAGGACATCAGTGCAACTTCCTGTTTAAACACTCTGGATTGTCCTGGTCAATTTTAACTCCTGTGCAGGTTACAGGCACATTTCCTTTTAATATTACGGCTTATCGGTCAATTAATGAGTGTCTGTTATCAGTCAGACTAAAAATCCATAATGAGCATCTCTAATGGGAAAAAGTCAGTTATCAAGAAATGACTTTACAAGTTTAAATGTTTTATCTAAATTGACAAAAAACACTGAAATCAGTGTAGATCAGTCAAAATCTAATGTAAGGTAGTAAGGTAAACACTTGGTTTGGTGGATCCTGTTAAATTACAACAGCGTAGCATAAAAATGCTGGTATTTATCATTTACACTTCGGAGTAGATCATGTCACTAACCGTGGGTCATGGGAGGGTCCTGACTGGTCAAGCAGCTGGAACTCGCAGTTGTGGCCCAGATACTGGGCATACTCCATGAGGCCGCTGACGGGGTTCTTCAGCCTCACCTCCTGCAATTTGGCCCACAGATTCTGAGGAGGGGGAGCGGCCAGCGACACAGCAACAGTTCCCATGTTGCTGGCCCTCTCTGCTGCCAGTTTTTCAGCATCTGTCTCTCTGCGAATGGCATTGAGGAATTCAGGGATTTCGTCGGACGCCCACTGTTGTTCGTTGGTCTCTTTGTCTTGACATGAGGTAAAGGAAAGTGGCTGGAAGGAGGACTGGGACTGAGAAGGGAAAAGCAAAGAGGTGAAAGCTTGACAAGGTCAGACTAAACTTCTGTGGATGGTAACTTGAATTGAAAAATGGAGGAAGGGACTGAACTACCTCTACTATCTAATTACTAATTACTACTAATTAAACACAAAAATACAACGCAACACCCAGCACTTCTACCTACCACTTCACTGTGACTTTGCTCTGGCATCCAGCCCTCTGGAAGTGGTATTGGCTCCAGGCCTGGCATTGGTGGTAGTGGTGGTGAGGGCAGGAAGATGGACCCTCCTCCCTTCTCCTCTCTGTGGGGTTCCTCTTTAATGGGACCTCCCTCAGCTGGGTTGCTCTGTGCAGCCTTGAGGCTTCTCTCCATCCTCTCCCTGCGGTGGGTGGAGAGCTCCCATGTGGGAGGGTTGCTATCACCAGTTCTAATGACATCACCTTGCTTCTCCAGTGCATAAAGGGTGGGATTTACATGCTTAGCACCCTTAAATCCTAGATTTTTGGCTATAACAAGAGCAGATGCCTTCCCCGAATCTAGGAGGTACCGCAGAACTAGCTCCTTCTGTTCTGCCATCATGGAAAGCAAAAGTTCCTGATCAGGGGAGCTGGTGGTGCTGGGTTGTTGTTTCTCTTCGAGCTGACCTTGTGCTGGTGACTGGGATGCTTCAGAGTCAGATGACTCTAAAGAAGAGCTGTAAGAAGAACTGGATTCTGTGTCAGAGTCCTCTTCTTTGGCCTGTCCCCTGTTTCTTGCTGTTTCTGTTTTTAGCTCAACCTTGGCTTCAGGTTGTGGAGTGTGTCCTGAGCTGACACACGGATGAGATGGTGGCCTTTGTATTTCTGAGTTTTGATCTTCCTTACATCTGAGAGGTTCTCTGTAAACAGTCCACTCTGGAGGGTGGAGTCCTTCCTTAGAGGCTTTCTGTGAGCGTTCCAAAGAGTAGAGGGCCTTATTCACGATCTTTTTGGCAGACGCAACTTTTTGGCTAACAACTTTGCAGAGACGCTCTCACTTGGCCCCAAAGCAGCCAAAGCCCTATGTACCTGGTATTGGATATCAGGGGTGAGAGTGATGTTAACTTTACTGAAGCTTGAAACCTTTGAGCTACTTGATGCAGAATGTCTGTCAAACTTTTCTCCTCTGTTGGTCCTGTCTTGATGTAGAGACAATCTCTGATAACTGTCACACAGAGAGTCTGTTTGGAGGCACAATTGCCTGTTATTATAATGGTATTGGTTGTAGTTTTTACTGTGTAAATGGTTTTGATTCAGGTGTTGAGGGCCTTGGGGGCCTCGTAGAGGTCCTACAGAGGGTGGGCATGCAAAACTCTGGTCATGGCTGTATCCACCTCTGCCCCGGCTGGTGTTGGAGTTTGGATATCTACTGTATCCTGACTGGGGGTGATATGAGGCAACGGGTGGCCTGCCGGGTACCACTCCCCCTCCCCCTCCTCGTGGACTGGCTCTGAAGTGTGGAGCCTCAGAGCTGTGTCCTCTCAGGAACTCTGCCTGTTGGTACTGAAATGAACTGGGAGCAGGACCGGGACTATAATGCTGATTATGCGAACTGTTATGGCCCACTGGTGTAGGGGCTGCCTTAATGTGGCCCGGTATGGGTGGAGCGGAGGGGATGAGCGAAGGGGCCGGGGGTTGAATGGACACTACAGGAGGGGTGGGGCTGTTGTAGTAACCTGAATATGGGATCTGCTGTCGGCCAGCTCTGGGGTAGGGTAAGGCTGGCCCAGATCTGTTGTAATTCTCCTTGGCCTGGGGGTGGAGTGGTGGATGTTTGTGGTAGTGTTCCTTGTAAGGCCCTCCTCTACCTCTGCTCATAGCGCAGGGGGTGAGCGTGAAGGGGGCCTGTGCAGCTGGCTGTGCAGCTTCTGTACGGGTGTATGTCCTTTAATAGAGACAGCGGACCCTGATGGTAGGTCAAGGCAGGCAAGTTGCACACTGAGAGCCCCTAAAATTAAAACAAAGGACAATGTCAGGAGATAATTAATGAACACAAATACATAACAAGATAACTGAATGGTGAAAAAAAAGAAGTGGGTAAATGAAGCTGTCATTATAGCCAATAACACGAGTTCATGCCCTACTGGCAGGCCTCCAATCTGCTCAAGTGTCCTTGGTTAGTCATTGAATCTATACCTGCTCCAAGGAGACTGTTTTAATGTCTCCGCACACATCTTCCTGAGGACCAGTATACAGAAAGGTGATTAATGAATCAGGTTAATATCAAAATCATGCTCAGTAGATAAGCTATGACAAACAACAACGTTGTCAATGTTGCTGTCTATATCCTCAGATTATACCCCAACCAGTCAACAAGGATACTGCATGGTGACACACTGTCTCTCCTAGTCACAGTGAAACTTAATCCCAGGGTAAAAGGATAATGATTAATAATTCAAAACTTCTTGCGACTATTCTGTTTTATTTCTGGCCTTACAAATTATTGCTGGATCTGGATCCATAACGGGAGGGAAAGTGAGACAGTGATGCAGACAAAAATGACAGTTTCAAGGACACAAGGTCATAAAGGGCTACCTCTTAATGCTGTGCTGTGGGCAGAGCACCATGGCAGTTGCTTGCCAACAGCCCTAACTACAATGATAAGTCTTTGTACAGGTAGGTTAATTCCTTCCTGCAATAACACATACAGCTATGACTGAAAATATTAATCAAGTAGAAATGTAGATCCTGTGAAACAGCAGAGCTCAGAAGTCCAATATCCTTCTACGGTAAAACAAATATTGATTCAGCCTCACTCAAGTATCATATCTGACAACACTCAATAATGTCTATATCAGTGAGACTGACAACACCCAATACTGAGTCGGGTTTCATCCCCTCTGGCCCAGTCAGCATCACTGGTCTGTCACATAGAGCTGAACAGGCCCAACACCGCCACATTAATAGGGAACACCGTAGTGTTGGTTCATCACAGTAACAGGGGCCGACAGGGCCAGCAGCCCAGGGGCCAAACAGGGCTGGAGCTGACTCATCTTGACCGTGATGCAAGGCAACAGTTGACAGCCAAAATAACAACTGTGTTTTTCAGCATCCACTGTCATTATGCTCCTCTCTGTTCAGAGCCTGGGCAGAGGAACGAGCAAGACAAACCATTTGACTGAACTGATGAATCAACTCTTTTGTATGTTTTTTATGCTGTCATGTCAAGAAACAGCTAAACACCACTAGTGGCCTGTTTGATGTTCGAAGTGACCCTTCATCCCTGAGACATTTGGGTCTTTTGATCATTTCGCAACACTGAGATAAAACCTGACACACGCTCCTTATCCGGTTCACATAATTACACCTGTAAGCAACACACCATACACTGGTAGCACAAGGCCCAGTGGGCTCTCACGGTACTCTGGATCTTACCTATAGTTGCAGCGGCGGCAATAAAAAAAAAGTCGGACTTGTTAACGCAGCTGCTCCTACAGCTTCCGAATGATCGGATAACTTAATATAAACCTTACGAAAAGTAAAAGCAATGTTCAAACGGCGAGTCATAGGGCAAATGCGTACACAAGAAACTGAACGGGCGGTACTTTAGAAATCGCCTGACTGTCGTGAAACTCTTGTCCAACGCGCTGGGTCTTCCGCTTTGGATGAGCGAGGTCCTGTCGGCAGCTTCTACAATATTAAGACCACAGATGCCCTTCGCTTATAAATGCTCTATACTGTGCGTTGCTACTCTATTGCAACACTGAGTGAATTCCACATGCCAACTTGTGCAAGGAAAGAGAAACTGTGGCCTACAAAGACAAAGTAAGTTTCGATTTCATTTCTGGAAAAAAAAGAGATAGGTTTCCATAGTGAATCACGTGACCGCCAGAGAGCAGACAGACTGATACAGAGAGATACAGGTGGCTAGACATGCCTACAAAGCATTAAAATAGTACATCTCTCTGTGACCGTCGACTGACTCCCGGGCTTTTAGAGGCTGCTCTGTGGTCCAGCTCAAACAATCATGGGTCATTGCTACTGTGGAGCTACAGTGCAAGGACATCCTCTCTTGAACGCCTGCTGTACACAGCACACTGTGACAGAGGAGACATCACGTGCTTAGATCAGGTTCTCACATTAAAAATAAAACGGGATGGGGGGTGGAGACCGATAGTAATGTAATACATTTCGGAGGATACAAATATCAGAGCAAAAAAGTCGATATCTAGTAACAGCATTGTGGTGCGATGAGGGGGGAAAAAGAGTACTACACAGTAAAGGACACTATCCGACACAGGAGTTACTGATGTCAGTAAGTTTCAATAACTGGACAAATAGATAAGCATGTTTAAGCGTGAATTAAATCATATTTTAACTCAATACAATCTCGGTCTGTTTAGTGAAAATGACCTGACGTGATTACAAGCAAGTTAAAATGAACTGAGCAGCATTTCAAAAATACTGGACACAGTTAAAATTCACCCATGTATGAAAAGGGTCTGTTTCCCATCTATGTATCACCTGCTGTTTTAAAAGCTAATCAAGAAAACTAAGTTATTATAGTAAGTATAGTACATACTACACGTTCATACAAAACTCCAACACAAAACAAGGTGACACGGTAACGCTATATATAGCTATTAGTGGAGTTTCTGCAGGTAAAACGAGATTGATGCACTCTCTATGTAATTTCAATATGGGGAAGATTATTTGAGCATGGTTTAATCACCAGCAGCTGGGTTGAGGATGAAAAAGATCAAGTCCTCGTCGTTAACAAATGGTCGGTAGATCTATCAAGAGACATAAAGATTCTGTTCTGCCATCATGGGAAGAGTTCAACCAACTTAAATGTTTAAAACCCACTGAAGCACATGTAGTTAGACCTTGTCTTGGGGTGAAAGATGGAAGGTGCCGCTGAACACCGTCCCTCGTCCAGCTAACGTTAGCCAGCCTGCTAGCTCCGCACTGGCACTGCACCATTTCCAACTACCGCCTGCAGCACATTCACTACACTGTCTGCTAACCCAAAACACACAGTGCTCTTGACCTGAACCATAAGAGACAATTTAAAGCCCATTTACAGCATTAGTTGGTTACCTTGACTCGCAGTGTTTCGGCTTCGCAAGCTCTCGCCGTTGTGAAATATTTTTAATGCGGTGATAGAAAAACAATCAAAGCACCGTTGCCAGTAGTGACGTAGAATTCTGGCGACTGACACAAACAGCTACACGTCGCATCTAAGTGACGCCACACATCAACGTCCTCTTTTTTTTTATTCCAAACAACAATCATTTTATATTGTACAGTAATGAAACGTCGTATATTAATAATGAATAACAACAACTTGTCATGCAAATCAAATACGATAGTCTATGCTGAAACATCAAATATCTAAGACTATTATAATATGGTAATATTCTAATATTCATAACAATCATAAACAGGTGAATAAGTCCTCCTCCTCCTCCTCCTCATTTTCTTGGTTTTTGACAGACACAGTGCCATGTGGCCACATTGCCTCCTCATACAGGTAGGGATTATACTGCAGTTCAGACTGATTCACTTTCAGTGTAATCCTGTGGCAGTGATGAGTTCAACTGTTGAATGACTCAGCCGACTTTTAAGTGTTTGCATCTTTGGGCCCATGGTGTGATATTGCAGCACAGGCTTGTACAGTCGCTGTTCTCTTTTCCTGAGTAGGTGTTTCACAGTTTGTTGTTTTCTGCCATTTCCACTGCAAGTCCATCTTAAGGCCCATCTTTGCCAAGTCCCAAGCCTGCCCACGGTGTTCCAGTCTCCATCTAGTCTAGACAAATGTGTGCCTTCTCTCTCTCTCCTTGTTTCCTTTTCTCTCTTGCTTAGATAATGGGGTTGTTCTCATATATCCCAGTGAGTACGCTCACATCTCTTTCTTCAGTGCCCCTTGTAATATCAGCTGCCTCACTCCTTTCCACCTCCACAAAGGCTGCCAGTGGCACCCAAAGAAATCCCACTGAACTGTAGCCTGTTCGGTCATATAGCATTATCAACAGCTCCACTCCACCACAAGGTTACTAGGTTTGCATTCGGAAATGTGGGATTAAAATGCATTAATTCTGTTCAAAACACACAGTAAGTCATCTTTATTTTATAAGTTAAACATCTCAAGTGTATAAGGTAAATCCTCTGAGGTTCCATTAGTATAAATTTGGAGATAATGTCCCCAGCTGTTTTTCAGTCTTTCCTTTATTATGTTACAGTTAGTGCTACATGCCACTACTGTTACTACTACTACTACTAATTATTATTTCTGGAGTGGTAAAAATACATGTTCAAGCAACTTGCCTGTGAATGATAAAGGGTAGCCTACCTTCCTCTGCCATAAACAGACTCCATCTCTTTACTCATCTTGAAAAAGAGTGACTACTTCAATTTTGCTCTGCTTTATTCTTATACATTTTCCTAAACTAATTTTACTGGATTTTCCCAAAGGTCTCCCCTAATGTACTGCATTTCCAATTTTGTTTGACCAATTCCCAGCGGTGTTTCTCTCATTTCTTCAAGTAAAGCTGGAATCAGGGAGGTATGGAAACATTATCAGCGCCTGCCAGTGCTTGCACTGTCTCTTGAGAGCTGATTTTGCTGCTGTTCCATTACATTAACACCCATGGTGTAATCTTTATCTCTATCATTGCTCTGTAAATCACTAATTGTGTATGATGGCTAGCACCCTATGTACTTTCCTTTCTGAGAGTGATCACATTATATTTATTGCCTTTTCACACCCAGTAACAATGATGTCTGTATTCTATATATTATTATATATACATTTATATGTTTTCAAGAATTTGACTTCTTTTACCCTCATAGTTACATGTCCAAACACAAGTAAATTCTGACATTCACTTCTCTAATTAGCATATACACCATACTTTTTTTGTTGACGTTGCCAATCCCTGTTTCGCCTTCACAATCAGCTATATCATTCAGTGCTTTCTGCACTTTCTCAGATAGGTCTATATGTTTAATATTTCCTCCATCATTCAAAAATAAGGAAAAACCTTGTCTTGAGAGAGATCATTTATCTTGATGTGAAATAGTATCAGGCTATTTACACTGTGATTACCTTTCTGATGTGCCAATGTCAATACATGTGCTATTAGATAAACCGTCATTACCCTGTTCTTAAGTCCTCCTAGTTTATATGCTTTAAACTGGGCCTGTCCTTCCACAACATATGGTATGCCTTTTCAGTGTCAAAAGACACCACCACTACGTCTTTGTATATCACATATTCTTTATCTCAGAGTTGAGGGGAAGAACATGGTGTCCCTCCCTTTGTAAAACCAACTTTCTGTTCCCATAAACCAACCCTCCTCCACCTTATAGACCAATCTCTCATTCTCATTCAATGCTCGCTCTTTCCATTATTTTACACAACAGTGCTGTAAATGCAATAGATCTACAGTATATGACCCCCTTTGCCTGCATCTTTCCCCCGTAAAATTGTAAGCTTGCTTCCAGTATGTGGGAACAGTTCTCTCTTTCCATATATTATTTATCAGAGCCAGTACTTCATGTAACACTGCACCACCTAATCTCTCTAAGACCCCTAAGTTTATGGCATCTTTGCAGGAGCTGCCCTTCCTTTTCTTTTTGGCTCTGTGCAGTTCTTCCAATGAAATACAACCTTTTGCCTTTTACTTCTACAATGACTGTGCTGCTTTGTCATCATCTTATGTTCACACAGTTCTCTTTCTCTTCTCTCTCTCTCTCTCTTGCTCTCTTTCACTTGTGGCACCCACTCCTTCCTGCAGGCCTTCTTTTGCCTTAAAACATGACATTTGGTGAACTGCTGATATTCCTCCCAGAGTTGTCTCCATACCAAGACCCCTACAGTACCTTTCCTTCTTTCCTCTTTTATAGACGTAATCACTTTCCTAACCTTAGTTCTCAAACTTTTATATTCTATTACTTTACTCTCTGTAATGTGTCAGTGCTCTGTTGGCACAGTTCCTACCTCTGACAGCTTTGTCACATGGTCTTATCACCCATGGGCCCCTTATTTTCTGCTTAGGGGTTCTCTTCACAGGGATGCATTCATATGCACTATGAATTATCAGAATTTCTTCCAGTTTGCCTTCTGTTTTGGTTGGTTTTTATTCTGTCACTTGGAAGCTCATGTACCCCGCATTTACTGCACAGCCACATACGCAAGGTAAATATTTGTAGCTGCGTCCTTCACATGCAGTATAAAGAGCACACAACTGAGGTATTAGGATTTTCTTTGCATGCCTCTTCATTTAACTATCCAGAGGGACGGCCACTGTACTAACTTTATTTGACAGCTACAAATAAAGACTTTTACATCAATACAATCCCTGAGATAGACTGCACCATGTCGTACTGCCCTTACCCAGTGTCAGCTAGGACTGGCTCCAACACCCCTGCAACACTATCTATCTAACAAATGAGTGGATTTTGATGGTTACACGTGGCTAACTACTACTAGCCTAGTAACACTGAAATACTGCTCAAGTATAAATGCATGAGCAATAAGAATATGATATATAATGGTCTAACAGTAACATATGCCATTTTCTGAATACTTTCCTCACACTACATTTTCCTGATTACACTTAAAATAAGTTTTCAAAGTTTGTCATGTTACTGCAGTGTGATATGAGCAAAATGACACATATGTGTCGCTGAAGCAAGGCTTTCTCTTCTGTATACTTAAATTCAAATGTCTTGGATAAATAGAATACCAGGGCTTGAAGTTCTCTGGCATGGTGCTGGATTTCCAGGGTGGCACTGTTTCGGCACAGGCCGTTTTATCGTCGCTGCTGTTTTACAAATAGTAATTATGTCTGATTGAGCTGCTGCTCCTTTTTTACACTGCATTTAGGGTACTTAAGAACTGTAGTGCATATGAGCTTTTAGGAGACCAAGGATTCTCTGACAAATGACATTTTGCACCTTACCAACATGTCCTGTGGGTGTCAGCATTACTCTGTAGATGTACTGGTGAATGTACTGAGATGACTTCCACTGAATTACTGGTGTATTTACAACAAAAATATTTATTTTCATCCTTCTATCTCCCATTTAAACTTTGGGTTGAAGACAACTGGATGACTCCTACTGTATCTTTACCTGGATGGCTTTCCTTATTCATAGGCGTCCTTCAATATGGCAAAGCCACTCTTCAGGTCTCTAAAATCATTTAAGAAAACAGGCAAATGTAAGTCCACTGACAGAGGATGACTGACGTGTGATGACAGATAAGTGCATATCAGATAGGTAGGGATGAGCAGAGGAACATGATGGGTTTGCTCATGAGTTTGAGCTACAGTATATGGGTTGGGGTACCCCTGGCTCTCATAGGCTGATTGACTGGAGCACACAGCATCTTCCTCTCCAGACGAGTGTTCCTTTCACTGCGTTTCTCACCCACTCCGTCTCTGCTGCTCACTCTTACTCTTCCACTCTCCTCCCTCTCCTCCTCTGCCGCTGCCAGTGTCACACTCCCTCCACTTATATTCCACAACCCCTCTTCTCTCACTCACCCTCCTTCATCTCCCCTTTCTCTCTCTCTCTCTCTCTCTCTTCTCTATTCCTCCCACTTCCACTCTTTCTCTGTTCAGTTCAGATGAAATGCAGCATGTGGCAGACTGTGGCTCTTTGGCTGCTGATACTTGCGA
The DNA here is from genome assembly GCA_021432705.1 of Caranx ignobilis. NCBI lineage: Eukaryota > Metazoa > Chordata > Actinopteri > Carangiformes > Carangidae > Caranx > Caranx ignobilis. The sequence continues at coordinate 7,607,260 of MU270012.1, read as the reverse complement.
CTCTGCTCCGAGGTGAGTGACTTCCATTGGCGCTTTAAGTGAAACTGTGCTCGAACAAGTGTGTGTTTTCTGCATGTGCAGTGCACTGTATACGACATGTGGTCCTCCACGTCTGTGCCACTGAGCGGTTTGCTCTGTCTAACTGTGCACAGCAGCTCACACACAGAGACTGACTGTTGTCGCACAGCCAGATAGAAAAAAAATATAGATTTATTTTTTTATGATGAGTAAGCAACAGTATGAAATATAATCATCTTTACTGCAGATGAGATTAGATAAGAGAGCTGAGCTGTGCTTTTTTATATTACATATAAGACAGTAGATAGATAGATAGATAGATAGATAGATAGATAGATAGATAGATAGATAGATAGATAGATAGATATAGATAGCATTGAAAGAAAGAGAGGGTGATTATGAGGCTGTTAGAGGTTAATTTACTATGCCTGGACATTATGGGCACCAGGGACTATTCATTTGAATTATTGGCCTACCATCTGTGGAGTTATATTGATATTAATTATGGTCCAGTAAGTGAATATAGATTTGACACTACACTGTGGGTGCATTAATCTTAGACCATTTACTCGAGCCCTCTTGGTTCACTGTGCGCAGTTTGAAAAGTTGTAGGTATTGTTTGGCTGCAGATCAGGCACCGTGAAGCTGTTTTCAGTGACTAGTAGCTTTTTGAACAATTCCAGTGTTACAGTCACAGCCATCAAAGATAGCTCCCCTGGTCTACTCTCCCCCGCACCCCCTCCACCCCCCATTGTGGTGATCACATCGTGGAGAATCAATCAAGAGTGAATCGAAGCCTTTGGTGGAGTTACAGGACAAAGAGAGAAAGCTCCTCGCTTTCATCGTCGTGAGTGCTGTGTCTGTCTGTCTGGGGTGTTTCAGTGTTTAATGGCCTCACTATTTCCTGCGTAGAATGAAAGTGACATTTTTACAGCGGTGAAAGGGGTCTGACTGTCTGCTGGTGATCAATCAGAGACCTAATTGATTAGGAGGAGGGGATTCTTTTATCTTTCTGCCTCTCACTCTTTTTTCTTCTGGCCTCCTCTCCTTTTCTCACAGATACTCATTTTGTCAACTCTATTATAAATATATGTGTGCTCCTTCAAGAGCAACTACATCTTTGAAACATAGCCTCCAATTATACCTCCACAAACCCACCCTTTGATTAAGCTCCCCTGCAGCATATACTCATTCCCTCTTACAGTGTGTTTGTTCTTTTCTTTGATTTACCTGCCTCCACTTAATACACCACTTCAGTGTTTTCTCGTGTCTTCTCCTGACTCTAAATATCACTTTTTTCTCTTGCTCTTCTTTTGTTAACCTCCCATTTTTTCCACCTTCTCTCTCACCCTCTATTAAATCCTTCTCAGTATCAGTGCAGGGTCCTCACCAGCGCTTTCTGCTCAGGGAGCTGCTGAAGGACTACAACCCCATGGAGAGACCGGTGGCCAACGACTCCCAGGCTCTCACTGTTCAGTTCTCCTTTACTCTGATGCAGGTCATGGATGTGGTATGCGTGGCACATCAATGCAGTGTTACAGTCACACAATTAATATACACTCAGAGAAGGGATTTTATTTTTTTCAAGTCTATTTTAAAACAGCATTCATAGATCCACCTCTGCATTTAAAGAGTCACTGGTCGCTGTAACAGTTCCTCCTCCTACTGGCTGTGCAAAAATCCCCCTCCACTGCAGTTCACGTGAGCCTTTATCAGCAGGAATTAGTCACATCACAACTTATATTAGCCTAATGTGAATTTAGGAACATTATTTAAGACAGAATAAGACTGGGGGATTTTGTCCTCATCACTTACATTTGAGTTATATTAGACAGGGATCTCTGTGGGATTTCCAGTAAGAATGGCAGTGTGTGCTTATTGTGGGCCTGAGTACATTGTTCTAACTGTGTGAGCTTTTCCTTAAATAATTGAATCACCTTTTCTCATATTTGCTTTGTATCATATCATGCAAGGATGAAAAGAATCAGATCCTCACCACTAATGCCTGGCTGCAGATGGTGAGTATAATGAAAAACATTAATAATGTGATATTGATCTGTGTAGTAAAGTGAAAATTCTGCAAGCAAGCTGTCATTCCAGATGCCGGCTGGGTTTCAGCTGTTAGGGTGATATTTGAAGACCTCAGTGCAGATTTGTTCATTTTAGGGCCACTTGACCAAGCCTCTTGTCCAAAGTCAACTCATTCAGTCCCTTTATCCTGATACCTTTGGTTTAGATGAGGAGGAACAGGAAGACACCTCTTCCAGGGCAGACAAGCTGTGTGTACAGAATGAACCAGAATGACAGCAATAATAATAATGCATGTCTTATCTCTCGCTGTCTGTGTATATTTCTCCAAGTACTGTCTGTTCAAATACAAAGCAAGTGTTACGTTATGTGCTGTGTGTCTCTCAGCACTGGTACGACCACTACCTCCAGTGGAACCAGTCAGAGTATCCCGGAGTGAAGAACCTGCGTTTCACTCCTGACCAGGTCTGGACACCTGATATATTGCTTTACAACAGGTATGTGACATGTCATCACACACATGCACAGTGGCACCTGCTGAGCTTTAACCTGCCTCATCACTTGTGCTTCTATCCTCCAGCGCTCATGATAAGTTCGATGCCACCTTTAAGACCAATGTGCTGGTGAACTCCAGTGGCTTCTGTGAGTATCTGCCTCCAGGTGAGTTTTTTTCTATTGAGCAGCATTTGTCCTCAAATCTAAACAATGTATTCAGTCACTCTGCATTCACACATGCATTACTCATGCTGCAGCAAAGAATGTTTACTGCAATCAAATATTTTCCTCTTCATTTACTTCCAGCTGGCTGCACCAAACATTTTTTAATCAACTTGTTCTCCCCATTACATCTCTGGATAATTTCACTGTAATTAAATATTACTTTTCTTTCACTGTGAGCCATCATCCTCCTGTTTTTTCCCTGCTTTTCAAGGAATATTTATCAGCACATGTAATGTGGATGTGAGATGGTTTCCATTTGACATCCAGCGCTGCGAGCTGAAGTTTGGCTCCTGGACATTTGACGGCTGGCTGCTGGACATCCAGATGAAAGAGGCAGACGTATCGGGATACATGCGCAACGGAGAATGGGACCTACTGGGTAAGACCAACTGTCGGGCCCCTGCACGACAAACTGTGTTGCTTAGTAACTGTGCTTACATTACTGCCACAGAGTAGGTAACTGTAAAGACATAGAGATTAATTAGATTTATATTTAGATGTGTAGTTAGATTTAAGCAGGAGAAGTTGGACTGTGCTTGGTGAACATCTTGTTGAGTGGAAATTCAGTGGCAATACACTTTTTTTTTTTTATCTTTGATGTTTTTATGTGCTTCCAGGCACTTACACTATGCAAACATAATTCCTGCAGAAGCCATAATTTTAATAAGTCACATTTCTACACTCTTGTCTAAGCTCTTTAAGTCCTATTCAGAAAAATATTCAGCAGATCCAGCAAAACACACTTCATTAGTCATCTTGAGTTCCTAAGATTCACTGTTTTCTCACTTTCTCAGCCCTCTGTGGTGTTTTCTGAATTACAATGCCTTCTCAGCTGTGTCTGAGTCTGTCTCTCTCTTCTCAGAGGTCCCTGGAGGTCGTCATGAGGTTTTCTATGACTGCTGTGCAGAGCCCTACCCTGACGTTACCTTTGTGGTGACATTACGGAGGAGGACCCTGTTTTATGCTCTCAACCTGCTCATCCCGTGTGTGCTGCTCTCCTCCATGACCCTGCTGGTCTTCCTGCTCCCTGCCAACTCTGGGGAGAAGATCAGCCTCGGTGAGGAATGACAAGAGGAGCGAGGAGGAGAACATGCCAATTGGAAAATTTGAAAAACATGATGCATCTGCTATGAGACAAAAATCTATTTCTGGCTGCAAATACTTTACAATACAATGCTTTCCTTTGGAAGCCACAGACATACTTGACTTCATTCTTGCCATTTCACTCTTTGCTCACAGCTGTCAGTCACTTACACTGATCATTTGTGTGGTGTCTGGAGGGCTGGGATGGAGGGAAGCAGAGACAGAGAAGATAAAAAAAGAAAAGGTGGGAGGGAAGATGAGAGAAAAATCAAATGAGTTTCCTTAGGAATGTCAGAAAGACAGATGAGTGTGGTGAGAAGTCAAGTGCAGCATACAAAACATAATGTTCCACTAAGTGTGCTCATGTACTTGGTCTCTTAAGAAGCTGCTTTTCTTTTTTCTCTGCAACTCGTGGCTCCCCGGTGTCTTGGTCTGCCTGCAGGCATCACGGTTCTGCTCTCTCTCACTGTCTTCATGCTGATGGTTGCAGAGATTATGCCAGCCACTTCAGATTCTGTACCACTGATAGGTCAGTCTTTTCCCTTCTCTCAGGACACGTGAGTGTCCGTGGGTTTTAGAGGCACTGGGAGAGCATAGATATTACCTTCTGAGCAAACTGTCTCCTATCACAGGTCAGTACTTTGCCAGCACCATGGTGATTGTTGGGATGTCAGTAGTAGCCACAGTCATCGTTCTCCAGTTCCATCACCACAGCCCAGACAGTGGGCAGATGCCACGTTGGGTGAGTTACAATGATGAGCTGATTTATTAGTTATAAGTGGAGCAAATTTTCTGAACAGTGCCAAAAACAAAATTCTAAAGTACACTTTAAACCTTAAAACATAAACAATAAGCGTACAGTGGTTAAAAGCAATGAAATAAAATAGAAAAAAAATATATTGACAGCAGCAGATTCAATGTGAGGGTGTAGAGGTGTAGCAGAGGATGTTGTTATGCTTGCTGTGTAAAACCCTTTGAGACAAACTGTTTGTAAAAATGGACAAATAACCTTGTCTTGTCTTGTCTTGTCTTGTCCTAAGTCTCAGAGCTGGACCACCCTTGGTCTTTAGCTCAGGATCTCACATGATGATTAGTCTCGGTAGTATATAACCAGACTTCAGATCATATAGTGTTGAAAGGTTAAAGGCTAAAACCAATCACAAAAGGCCCAGACAGTGCAGAAAAACACTGTCTTGGTATTAATCTCTGATTAAAACAAAACAAAACAATAAAAGACAAGTTCAATAACTTGGTGATTAAATGAAGATTCTAAATGTTTATCTGTGCTCTGAGACTCTCCCATGAGTAAATGTCTCCTTGTCTGTCAGGTGCACTTGGTTCTGCTGCAGTGGGTTCCTTGGTTCCTGCGGATGAAGCGTCCAGGTGAGGGGGTGGAGCCAACTCTCTCCAACAGCCAAGCAGATTCTCAGAGCAAGACCCTGTCCTCTCCTACCACCACCACTACCACCACCACTATCCCCACCCCAGTGCCTTCTGTCCTCCCGCAGAGCCTTAACTCCCTGCAGGCCAGCCTTGCCCAGCTCAACCACCCTCTGACACACCCACTGCCTCACAGGCCCAGCAGCCAGGCTGTTATCCTCCCTAACCCCTGCCACAACCACAGAGACCCCAGCCCCAATCTACACTCCCAGCCTAATGGACATCTGCCGTACATGGGCTTCCAGACCTTCCAGACCACTGCAGAACTGGAACCAGCTCAGAGGAGCAGAACTACCAGTCATGGGAGGTTTAACAGTGGTACAGGTGGAGGAGAAGGAGAGGGTGCGGGAGCAGGAGGAGGAGGAGGGCCGGGCGGAGACACACCAATCCATCACCACCTCCCATCTTCCAAGTTTGGGAACCCTCCGCTGGAACCTCCACTGTCGCCGGATCCTGACCCATCAACTACATCCTCTGGACCCACTGGTTTAGAAGCTGGGTCTGGAGCAGGGAGATCAGCTGCCCTGCACACCTACAATAGTGTGGGTCGGTCTGTGGCAGTTGACAACCAGCTGCAGGCTCTTCTGGTGGAGGTGCAGTTCTTGGTTGAGCGTGTTCGCGAGCAGGACCGGCAGCTGAGTTTGGCAGAGCAGTGGCAGTTTGCTGCAGCCGTCATTGACCGCCTGTGCCTGGTGGGATTCAGCGTTTTCAACATCATCTGTACTATCGCAATTCTCATGGCTGCGCCCAACTTTGGAGAAGCACTGTCAAAAGACTTCCTCTGAGAGGCCAAAAACAGAAAGTCTGAGAGTGAAGGGGACGTTAAATTGCAACACAGATAAGGATTTGTTGGAAGCACAACTGCTTTAATTTTCTCCCCTCCAATAGATTTCCCCTGATCATGCTCACATTCTTTTTAAAGTTCCTATAGAGGTTTTATTGATGTTAGGACGGTGGGCTGTGGACTGACAAAGTCATCAACTAAAACCTCTATGAAATAATAAATAAGTTTTGTGAATAAGGATCCTAAAGTAAAATCATCAGGACTTCACCAGATCTGCTGAGAGAAAAAGCTGCAACGTGAAGATGTGTGGTAGAAAAATGAAACACCGATGTGCTGCATGTCAAATGGCAGAGCTTTTACACACTTTCATTTCAACTGAGCAAGTTTCCTGTTGGCTGAGATTGCATTAATTGTCAGTGGAGATGCTGAGGGGGAGAGCAATATTCCATGTGTCTTGTGGTGCACATTTTCTCAAATATAAATGATACTGCAGTATACATATTTTGCCAACTGGAGTTTGCAGGAGTTTCAATTTAATTTTTAATTTAATTTGAATGACTGTAATCAGCATTTTGACACACGAATACCCAGTTCCTGAAATTAAAAATGGTAAAAAATAATTTTCATAAAGCCTGAAAATCATCCATGTAATGGGATGAGGATATTGGAGATTTATTTCTGCATCACCCTCAACAACTGCGTTAGCTTCTTGTGATGCTGTGGTTCTTAGTATGGAGCAGAAAATGCACTAACATCCCTAGAGAAGTAGCCAGCATACAGCCACAGGGAAGTGTGCCATGTGTTGCCTTCTATACTACTATAACTGCGCAGTGGTGATACCTGAAGTGAAAAGACTGGACAGATCCCACTGCCATGTAATGGAAGACACCGGTGATTAGCCAAACAAAGCAAAATACAGCTACAAGAAATATTTCAGTTCTCCCATTTTTTATTCACGTGACACAGTTTTGTTTTCCTGTGCAGGCAGTGCTGAGATTCAGGCTCATAGATCATGGCAGTTTTTCTAAGAATCCTTTTTTAACCAGTCATTTTATCTGAATGCACACCTTCTCTCATCTATCCACACACACACACACATACACACACACACACTCATTCTTATGCAGAAACATATTATCTATATGACCCCAGCTTTGAATGTAAATCATGGCAAACATTTTGCAGAAGTGTTGGACACTTGAATGCCAATAAGTTGTGACAGACCTAGCTGTAAACATTGTGAAATAAATTGTCTCGTCTTTTCTACTCTCTGGACGTGCATCAGATTTCCTTTTCTCTGGCTCGGCTCGCCTTCCCCCGCAATCGAAGTTTCTGAAAGGACGTAGGAACAGAGGGCAGGAGGAGGGAAGGAGAGGAAAACGAGCCAGAGAGAGGAAAGGGAAGATGGAGGTAATGAAGCACGGCAATAAAGAGGAAAGGGAAAAAAAAGGAGACAGAGGGATGGAAGGGGGGACTTTGCAGAGGCGCAGAGCAGGAGAGGATGCAGAATGAAAGTGATGTGGGCAGAACATGGTGCACGGTTGAGAGAAACAGAGGAGGGGGCAAAATGTGCTGAGAAAGCCAATTGGGACCAATAAAGTTTTTAACTGATTGCTCATTAATGAGAGAGGGAGAAGAGAGGAGGAGAGGCGGGAGGAGGGAGGGAAGTGAATCCCCGCCTCCTCCTCTTCTGGGATGCTGCTGCTTTTAAACTGTACTTAGAGCAGCATTTAGGGGTGACTGGGCATATATTCTGAACTGGCAGAGGATGTCTTTATCAAATTTGTGCTATGGATCTTGGCAAACAATCCCATGTAACATGACTGACTATGAAATAATGCAAACACCTTACGATGATTGAATCTGGCTAATTGGTGTATTGGCACAGCTTCTCTCCAAACCTTCAGCCCTGAGGATATTAATTTGGCTTTTAATCAGCTTCATCTTTAAGTACAGCATGTGCCAGCATGGAAATACCGGAGCAATTCACCATTACATTTCAATGTTATGCCGAGGTCTCTTTGTGTGCACTCCTCGGGGGGCTGCTGAGAGATGCAATACAGCCCAGGTAATAAATCTGAGATACTCTCCTCCTCCTCCTCCTCCTCCTCCTCCTCCAGAAACTCAGTGGTCCACCTGCTCTGTCGACAGCTCAGCCAGAGCTGTTTGTTCAGAGGAAAAAGCAAACCCACTCAAGCAAACGGAGCAGTGAGGTGCACAAGAAAACGTGTCTTTGGCATCAAGGGGCCAGCGCCATGTGTGGTTGCAGTTGTCGCACAAATTTGTACACACACACTCACACACACAAATACGCCCACATACACATAGCGCAGCGTGAACGCAAACCCACTCACACATCAGGTGAAGTACAGACCCTGCTGCAGACCTAATGCAGTGACCACACACACTCTCGAAGTTCCCTGACTCGCTCTCTCTCACACACACACACATCCCACCATTCACTGACACAGCCGCTGTTTGTGCAGCGCTGCCAGCTCTGTATTGTGTTTGCTCATGCGGAAGAAAAACAAGAGGGTGAGAATATAAAAGAGGGGAGTAATAATACCTGAGCCTGTGTGATGTTGTGTGTTAATAGAGTTTCATTTAAAAATGTCAAAGAGCTACTGAGATAAAAAAAAATATGACAAAATAGTACAACAATTACGTGCTTTATCTGGTGGCTCAGCCTTTCACATCACAACAGTGGGAAGAAGGAATAGGGACATCCCACAGGTTGACAGTGTTGTTGCCATGTTGGAGGAAACAGTAGAAAATCCACCGGTACAAGGAGAACATCCTGCAGGGTGAACAAACTGAGTCCTAGTTTCACAGAGTTTTGTAGTTCATCAATTTTAGCTACAATTCAACATCAGAGTCTTTGTTTGTTTGTTTTGGGGACATTTCTCAACTTTTCCCTGAATTACATTTGTAGCTTCACTGAAACTTCTCCCATTTGAATATTCTCTCAATATTGTCTCTCAAGAGTCTTGGCTATTCAAAATTCAGATGTCCCAACATTACATCCCACCCCACCAACAGTCAATGCCTATTAATTACTGGGTGCATACACTCGATGCAAGTCGATATAAAACTGCCATTTCACTGCCTGTTGGGTAATTGTCTCCCAGATCTCATTAAAAGACACTGGAGCTGGGGAGCGAGGTAATGAGGAGAGGAAGACGGAAAACGGACACAAAGGGGGAGCAGGAAAACAAGTGTGAAAAAATCTTTTACAGGATAAATATCGCTCTACTCACTGATGGTGGGGGGTTGTACTGTACTGTCATGATTTTGGGCAATCAGCTTCCACATACTGCTGCTGTCTCAGCTTTCAACACACAACATGAAGTCTGGAACAAAAAAAAAAGCCAAACTTTGCATCAATAAATCAGTTTATTTAAAAGAATATGTTACAATTTATTACAGTAAGCGACGTAACCAAACACTTTTTTTTTGTACATTTCAACATGTCAAAAGAACCTGCAGGGTTTTCAATCTCTCCTCTCGTTTCAGCGTCTCCTTGAAAGCCAAACAATAACAAGGTGAAAAAAACTCAACGACAGAGATGCGGAACTTAACATGGTATCTTACTGATATAAATAATGCAGCTGACTCTGGACTGGCGAGAGAATGAGAGAGAGGTGAGCCAAAGAAAGCACCTGAAAACACCTGAAGGTGGACGGATCAGACAATCGACTGGTTCAGACATGCTTCACTGAGCAGACAGGAGTCCTGGGAAATGTGTCCAGTCTTTAGGATAACACGCACTCAGCTGCTCAATTCGAGCCTCGACGCATTCAATTAGAAATCTTTTACACATCTACTAAGGTCTGCTAAAGCTCATTAATCACCCAACATGGCTTTTTAGAACAACCATCACAAGCAGCAGCTCTTAGTGAGAGCCACTGATGCTGATCTACAACTCTTTTCTGGCAAGTAACAAAAACACTGTTAATATTCTCATTACAGATTTAGGGCCATGCGGTAATTGAATATAATCACTTGTTGACAATTAATGGCTTCAAATCATAATCACATAACCTCATTAGGTCATCATTTTGCAACTGTGGCTCAACTTAATGAATCAGAGCAAGCTTAAGTTAAAAAGTCGTTAGAAAATTAGTTGGTGTAGTTTTTCTTTTGCAAATTTGAAATTTGGTCTCACCCAGTGCATGGCAGTGGAAGAAATGTCTTTGCTTTTAACATTAATTTGATCATTGTGTGTGCTTCTGCATAAATCAACCTTGTAGTGTTGTACAGTTTTCTCATTTTGGGAAAAAAAAAATCCTTAACCCTTACTAACATGATAATGACGTACACTACATCGCCCAGCCCTAATAGGAGGACTCATCTCATAAAAGCTTGTAGCAAGTGAACTAATAATATCTGCAGGATGAGGTAAGAATTACAGTGTGTCAGGTTATAGATGCAATTAATGACTGAAGCCAGAATTTCAGCATCAGAATATTGACATTATAATTTGCATATTTATTTAGGAATTCAAACATTATCTGGCTTTATTCAGAGGAAACATTTATTATATAACACTGTAGTTTTGTGATCAGTTGCTACAAAGCCTTTAGTCAAGTAGTATGTGATCTTCCTATTTGTCATTTTGACAGAGGGTGCAAGTGGCTCTCTTTTTTTGTCTCAGAAATCATTATCATCCCACTTAACCTGAATATGGAGTGCATGACAGTACAGGAGCACACCAGCTGCAGAGATAAATAGCGCTGTGAGAAAAGTCTGTTTGAATTACAGGCCTGGTATAAATCCTGTGGGAGCTCTCAGGAACAAAGTAATCACTGGCAGCCAGAGAGCAGGTAGGAAGAGGAGGACCCCTGCTGTTCTGCCTGGGTAATACACACAGTGTAGTGTGCTGTCACCTGACTGGTCAGTGCTGCACATCACTGCTACTCTCAAAACAGCCACATGGAGAGTGTGTACATATATATATACACACACACGTATATATATATATATATATATATATATATATATACACACACACACGCACACACACACACACACACAAACAATTACACATACATAAAAATTTGATGCATGGCTCTGCATTCGCCATTTGATGGTGCAGTGTGTTATTAAACTGTAATCAGTCAAACATACACATAACTAAATAAGACCTGGCTTCTTCCAGCATTATGCCCACTACCTGCTTCTTAGGTTACATTTCCCACATCTGGAGGTTGTTAATACTGTTGGATAAAGTGCAACATTAGTCTAAAGTTTAACATGTTCTTGCTCACGTGTTCAACCATCACAGCTGTCTGCTATGTGTACCCAGGTCTCTAAAGAAAGTCCTTACAAAATGTCTGCTTTCACTCTACATTCGCTCATTTGCCACATTACAATGATAATATTTTTCTTTTATAAATGTTGATTAATCGCCAAACAGATGGAAATTGATGTATGTTCAGCTATGACTTACATTCTGAGGGCTTCACTCTGTTTGGCTCCTTGTGTTCAAGGCCCCTCCCCTCCTGCACACATGGTTAAAGACACTGCTAGTCTAACACATGAATTGAGAAGTGCAGAATCTCCCTGTGGGCAGCCTTTAGCCTTTAGTATTGCTGTTCAGAGTTATCTGTGTTCCCCTGTAAAAGCACTAGCAGCTTTCACATTCCCTTGTTAGTCCACCATGGATTCCTTAGGCGCATCTGCTTTCTCATCCAAGTAGGACCACTTTTAGAGGAGGCCCAAAACCTCCTTGTTTGCATGTCACATTCCACTTCGAGTCCCTGCCAATGAGAGAAGGTTGGCCTGCTTGAATCTGAGACTTCAAGTCTGTAGACGCCTCATTTCTTTTTGACAGAGCTCTGCTTAATGCATGATTATGGTGTGCTAGATTCAAGAGTTTGTGTGTGTATAAGCTTTTTAATGCTCAGTTTGTTCAATTTGATTTTCTTTCATTTGCAGATGTCTGTTGATTTGCATGTATCAGGTTGTAGTTGACGGAGTGTAAATGACGACCATGTAGTTAATAGCTGAACGCTGCGGGGTGTAGGGCTGAATGAGGGCCAAAACTGAGCTGGGTCGATGATGATGGGGTGTAGTTAAGAGGTAACAATCTCCCTTCCTAGGTGCCTCCATCCCTTCTGTGCCTCAGCAGCTGGAAAATATTCTGCAACAGGAAAAAACAATCAGGACAACAGACATCAAGACACAAACTCAGAGTCAGAAAACAGAGCAAGTGACCCAGGCTATTGCAGGGTCATGGGCTGGACAGAGGCAGGCAAAGCCTTACCTTGCCACACATACCATCTTTACTGCAGTTCTTATTGTCCTTGTCTGTGGCCTCGTCTTCCACCTACACACAGACACACGGCAGAAATGAGTAAAGGGCACAAGTAGCACAAATAGCCTTGAATAGAGAAGGTTGGTGAGTATGAAAGTAGACTGTCCTCACCTCCTTCCTCCACTTCAGCTCACAGAAGACTCTCTCGAAGCACTCGTGCATGTAGTTAAACTGAACAACAGAAATGTCGTTTTAGATTCATAAAAGTTCAATTTTACATCAAGTACTTTAAAGGAACATTTTGGAAAGTCTGTTATCCTCCTTTCTGGCAAACAGATACACAAGACAATCAATACTGCTCTTGTGTCTACACTGTAAATAGGTGTTATGTGCAGGACTACTTCTTGGCTGGGTCCGTTAACTTGCTGGAGTCTCTCTGCAGAAAGCACCTTGACCATTTTTTTATTTTACTTCAAAAGTGAATCAAAAGCTGGTTCTGGTGGAATGCAACAGGAATTTTAATACTGTGCAATCAGATGCTTTTAAACCAAAAGTTGTTCTGCACATTGTAGGCAGGAAGACTGACAGACAACTGGTTATGTAAATTATTGTATTACAGACATAAACAAGTTTGAACAGTTAGATTACCTCAACTGAAAATACAGGTCAGTAACTTTAGCAGTTTTTATTTTCCCCATGTTTTTGTGTTTTAGTTTGCTTATATCACATGTGTTTGTGTGACACTCACATAAGGTGTAAATATCTTGACCCAGCGTGGTTTCTTCTCTCCCCGTGCATATTCAAAACAGAAGGCCATGCCCTCTTCATCCGTGTCCCACCTCTGCATCTCCCCCCAGTCAAATGCGATCACTTGGTTCTGCAACGACAACACTGAGGCTTTATCGCACTCCACTCATTACGTGCACGCAAGCCATGCAAACATCAGAACACACAACAAAGAGTCGCCCTTGCCTCCAGCGTCCCTTCCTCGGTGCAGGCGTGCAGCTTGAAGTGGTGAATGCTGATGGCTGTGATGACGTGGCCTTTACGTCGGGAGTCGCATGAACAATGGGGGAATATGATCTCGTTGTAGCCCTCGCAGCTCCTCAATAAACTCAGATACTGAGAGAGAGAGAGAGAGAGAGGCAGAGGACACATAATCTAAGACGGTGTTTGTTTACTAACTTTATATCAGTAGATGTAGTTTGCAGCCGCTGTAGTAATTCTCTGCAGCCTAAATATTGTGCGAGTATTCATCTTCTAGGTTTTATCCCTCCAAAGTGAGGCTGATTCATTTATGTTTTCAGACAGAAAATAACTCTCTTCTCCATGCACATTTTCCCAGCCATAATGAAGGTCTGTGACAGTCCAGTCAAACCTGCACATTAGGTGTTTGACTATCTCCACCTCCACAAGGCACAGCACCTTTGCCACCTTGTTATATCACACACAGTGAAGGGAGACAGAACAGGTATGTGAGGAAGGATGACATAAGAACTGTGCTGTGCTGATGTGTTGTGTAAGCTATTTGGGAATGTAGCCATGTGAGAGACTGACCATGGACATCTTCTTCTGCTCTGCCAGCTTTTGCAGCTGGTACGACTTCTGCTCTGCTTTGATGAAGCCTTTCTTTACATCATCCACTGCCTGCAAAGACAGGGGCAGACAGGATAACCACTGTTTAAAAAAAACTAAAACAAACAACAACAAAAAAAAAACACACCACAAAGTGGCTGACACATGCTCATACCTGGTGAAAGAAGTAGTTGACAGCGAGCTGGTTGTCATTGAGCAGAATTTCTTCTTCTGTCGTGAAGAGCCACTTGCGCATGGTGAGGCAGGTTCCTGGGATGGCTGAGGTATAGTTCTGTACATACAGTTTGTGGGGGAACTCATTGGGAGCAAGCTTACGCACTGAACAGGAAAGGGAGAGAAAAAGAGGGGGAGCAAGGAAATTAGATTTGTCTGTGAAATATTTAAAATATCAAATATCAAAAATGTACAAATGCATTAACATTTTTTAATGTTTTCATTGTTTAAGACAATGTTTTATCTGCATGTTCAAAGTGGGCTACTTAAAGATAAGTAATGTAACATGAACTGTAAGGAAACACATCTTTTATAGTGAACTCTGTGACTGGAAGGTAACCAGTGTGTTTTTTACTGAGAAGAATCCCACTGCTGTCCTCCACATCACGGAGAGATAAAAAATAAAAAATGTTTAACTTGAGTTGTTCTTTGCCTGAAAGAAATAACTTTGACCTCCTGCAACCTCTGTGCAAAATATAATCTACTTATGTTTTATCAGCTACTGTACTGCTGCTTCTGTCCTTGCAGTAACAAACAGAGCCCAGAGTTCATGGAGGTGCTACATAGGTTGAAAATAACTTTTGATATAGCTGCATTCACTTGTCCCCTTTGCAAGAAAAACTGACACATCTTTGCACCACACTAGCCTTGAGCACTGTGGACAAGTTGATGTGATATAAAAGAAGATATCTTTGCGAGATGTTTGGCGAGTGGGTTGGGTGTGGGGTTGTTGGAGTTCATGTTGTGTGTTTGTCTACACTCCGTAGTTCTAAATCAAAATGTCAATAAATATATGTTTAAAAAGAAAAAGAACATATATTTGCAAAAGGAACTTGAGTTTTCATTTTAGACCACTGTGAAAAGGATGGCTTGCACAACTGAAGCCCAAATATGTGTTGTGTTTCTGGCAAACATGGAAGACATTTTCAGTGTGGAAAAAAAAAACATGAGCAATCCCACAAACTCATGCCTCAGTTTTATGTTCTTACTGACCGAAGGTGTGGTTGATGACTTCGAACAGAGCAAAGTAGCTGGCTGTTACACTGTCCATCCCTAGTTTCATAACCACAGCCTGAAAGACACAGAGACAGAGGGAGAGAGGGTGAAAATGGGAAACAGGGTAAAGCACATACAAGATGACTGTAATAATGTCACAGGTCTAATGACGAATAGTTATACAGCCCTGTGTTTGTGTTTACCTGGTAGACCTGGTCTGTAGTAGAATTTTTGCGAACTCTGACAGTGAGCGTGGTTTTATCCGGCATGGCTATTCTCAACTCCACATCCGACACGCCATTATAATTCTAGGTCATGAGAGGGAGAGACAATCTGTAGTGAGTCACAGACAGAGGGCTGCCAAATAAGACACAAATAGGTTTTTCATTTTTACCTCATCTGATTCAGACAGGAACTCCTGCATGATGTCACTTTCTCCAATTACCCGTACAGAGCACACTGGAGAACACATTATATCGTTCAGAGATGAAGAAGATTACTTCACTTTAATTATCCAACTCTCCAACGTTGTTCCCTCACCTTTCTCTAAGTATTCTTCCAGGCCTCTGCGCCGTGCATCCAGCTGCTGCTCTGAGAGGGAAAATGGCCACTTCCCCGGCAGCTTGGGAAATGTAAAGTTGACAAACTCCCGTTTAAGATTTTGGTGAAGGATCACAAACTCCCGATAGCGCTTGGAGCACAGCTGCCTGCCTGCCATGTACACATTATATACCTGGAATGACAGAATGGGGCAGTTAAGGCAGAGACAGACACGGCTATCTATCACATACTGTCACAGCAATTATTTCATGCTATGCTGCTGTGATTTTTCTTCTTTTCTTCCTGTTCTTTTTAAAGCAACATCTATCCACTGACCAGTCCTCTGATTTCAACTTTCACTTCATCGGATTATGATCCCAAATTCATGCCCTGCCACTCCCCTCTCAATTAACTATCTATCCAAAAGTTCACCCACCACAAACTTTTCCTGGTTGAGCTCAGTGTGTTTGTAGCTGGGCACAGAAATGGGGACGGCCTGTTTGTCAGAGTAGTCATAGCAGGACTGAGCGGAGCCGTCATCCCCGGGATCCAAACAGTCGGCCTCCTGCGGTGGGACGGGCAGCACAGCCAGCACCAGCTCTCTCTCCCCGGCCCGGATCAGGTCAACCACCTGCTTATGGGTCGCTCCCTCTACATTCACTCCATTTCTATCAAATGGGAAAAGAGATGAGCATAGTCAATTATATACTAACTTAACTCTTCCTATATTTTAATAAAATACTTAATTCTAAATAAAGGTACTACTTACATTGTTTGTATTTATGGTACATTTAAGGGTGTAGTTGGTGTTAGACTGATTTAAACTGTTCTGGTAAAGAAAAAATCTTCCCATGTAAAGTATTTATGCAGGGCTACTGTATTTAAACATTCACAATCTGTCACCATTTTGCATTGTAAATGTATAGGGCAAGGTTGAAGACTGAATTATGAGATACTATTCTAAGTAAAATGGACTCTAAGATTACTGAGAGACCTAAATGGCACATAAATCCTCAAAGAAATGGCTCAAAGTGAAGAATGATAACAGACAGGGCTACAATAATATGGCAACAGTTTCTGAGGATTTGTTCTCACTCCGGGCTCATTCATCCCCTCCCCAAGACCTTTTGCTTGCTGCAATTGTGCAGCTGAACATGAGCAGCACTGGGTGTGTGCACTTTGGAAACCATGTGTCAGAGGTATGACAGTGTTGATGACAGTGCTGTAGCAACCTGACCTATGGTTAACTACACTGAAAACAGCCCCGGCATCTCTTCTAAAAGCTCTCAGCATCACCTCTAGCCTTTTCTGACATGTTTTAAAACAACTTAGAAATAGAAGCAGGATTTTAGCCATGCCAGAATTATGATTATTCTGTCAATCTGTCTTGTGCTGCTAATGTAATGGATTGAGCCTAGCAATAAGTCACAATTTCTCCCTTCTGAGAAATGGCAGGAAGAGTTTTTGCAGAACATTATGGAGTCTCAGTAAAGTTGACTCTCAAACACATGGATATATAGTGTCACTTCCTGTGAAAGTACTTCAACTTAACCTGTATCATAATAAACATATGGCAAAAAAAGTGTTTTGTGAGGTCATGTTTGACCTTTGACCATCACATTCAAATCAGTTCATTTCTGAGCCCAAGTGAATGAAGAAATTCCCTGAAGGCACATTGTGTTCATGAGAATATAACATACAGATGGACAACACAATGCCTCTAGCCCCAGCTATTAAGGAGGCAGTGGGTGGCAAGTGGATTTAGTTGTGACAAGGTCCCGCTCATGGATTTGGAGTCAAATGAGCCAAAATCATTGTTGCAGAATGAGAGAGAATACAAGACTTTTTTGATTCAGTGCATTTGTCCTCCTCCTTGTCCTGCCAAAACAAGTTGCGTAAATTGCAAACAATGCAACTAAACCAGTGTTATGCAGCCTGAGGTTGTTAGCCTCAAGCAGAGATGAAGAGCGAGTTACAGACATATGGTAAACTCAGTAACTCCACACTGCCAGATTTTAACATTCAGACTTTTGCAACTTGTGGTTTTCAGCCACAACAGATGCTCAGACTTCACACAGCTCCCCCTGGTGCCAATGCAAGGCTTTGTACAATGTACACAGCACTTCCTAAAACATGTAAATGAACTTTGATTTGTAAAATCAGTGTAATTTATATGTATCTCTCATAAACTTGGCCAACCACTCCTGGTCTGTGGACGAACAGACAAGTTGCTGTTCCAAGCATTAACATCCAACAGTGCGCGGGAACACAGACGATTTAGGACAGGAAGTGCTTCGGATAGAACCAGAGACTGACAGCTGATCTGTTATGTCAGCCATTACGTCACGGCACAGCTTACATTGGCAGGGTAACAGAAGTCTAAAGCTCAGTGGACACAAGCGATCTAATAACACATAGACAAGAAATAGCTACAGATGAGCATATACAATCAACCAAATGGATGCCCTCTGAACTGGACCCCAAATTACAAAGCTGGAACTGGTGTTGATCAGGAAAGATGATGATATAGATATAAATATGCAAAGGAGAATAGGGGGAGGAGTGAGGCACAAATAAAGCCATCTTGCAGGTGTAGTAGAAAAAACAGCAAACGTCACCTCCAACACAAAACACAGACTAAGCATTTTGAGTGCTCTCTCATTCCAGCAGCTTTATGACTATATTATTATCACATGATGTAGTGGCCTTTGCTCTTGCACTATCAGCACTACTGAGCACAATAAACTGTTGAGACATTTTCCCATGCACGTCAGTCATTTTCTTTCCATCTTTACAATTCAAGGTAATAATTAATTTATTTGCTCACATCACTGATGAGGAGTTAAGTGTTTTCCATTTTGTACTCTTAACAAGCACACATAGTGGCCAGCACATAGGAAAAGATGCACACACAAGCAGTTAATTGAAAGGCGAAATGAAGAGAGGAGTATTGTTCTCACTGTCTGTCACTGCACATTACATGTATATTAGTATATTATATTATTATTATGTATGTGATGCCTCTATAATGAAGCAGGAAGCTGAATAGACTATTCTGCATCAAAGTCTGGGAAGCTGGAGTTGTTTGTAAATGTGCAAAGAAGTATTGATTGCATTGGCAATAGCAGAGGCTGTACACCACTGCAGCCGATATGCAGGCACTCCACTGTGTGTATACTTAGTTACTGACAAGAAGTCAGAAAGGTTTCACACACCACAATCAAACCATCAGATGAATAAATATAATGAATCTGTAACGATCTAGCTTCATTTGTGCATATCTTTTCAGTTGTATGCAAAATCTGGGAGAGTAGATGAGGCAGTCCCAAATGAGGACAGTAAAGCAGTACTAGGAGTGCAAACTGAGGCTGCATTAATTATGGACGATGTCGTACAAAGTAGCTAATAGAGGGAAGAATCAAAGCTGGTATGCTTTCCTATGTATACAGTACACAAAAAGCACATACATAGATCCACATGCTTGCACACAAGCGTACAGAAATAATGGGGTCAACAAACTGCCAGGTTACTGCAGACCATCCATTAACAAAGCAGTGTGCAAAAGCCAGCCAATGAGACAGTGAATTTTAGAGAGCGAAGCCAATCAGAATTGAACTGACGGCATCCCTCCCTTTCTGCATCACCTTATTCCACACACACAGACATACTGAAGCGCCAGTACTGATGCTGAGCTGTATGCTGCGCGTTGCTCTCCATAGCAACAGAGCCCAACATCAGCAAACCATCTGCATGCATACTAAGGTGCCAGTGAGGACAACCATCCTACATGCACCTCCCCACACACACACACACACACACACACACACACACACACACACACTCACAATGTCATTGTAAACTGATAGTCACATCAACCTTTCTAATGCATGTAACACAAAGCAAGCTATCCTGTGATGTGATGCAGGAACACTTAACACTGCATCTGGTCAGGATGATGTGGATGCGTACAAGGGATGACTTGAGGATGTTTGGCATGCTGGACGAGGGGAATAGGTTTCACTGTGACAGGAATCCCTAATGATGCCTGGATCTGTCCTCTCTGACACACACAGACACTCCTTTCATGAGGTCGAACGGCTACTCTGCCCTGCAGGAGGACCAATGTGATGGTGCCTGCACACCCAGGATCTTGGTGGCCGACCCCCTGGCCATAGCAGCAAAACAGGGGATGATGATGCTCACATGTCCTGCTTGCAGTGGTTTTCTGTGACAACAACCATTTCCAAATGAACCAGTCGTTTGTAGCTTGCTATGCTTTCAGTTAAGCTACGACAGTAGCTACTTACACCTCAAGGATCCGGTCCCCCTTAGAAATGCCGGCTCGGTCGGCGGCACCTCCCGGTAGAACAGCACTCACATGCTGCAGTGGAGCGTACAGTTCCCCGTTAATGCTTCGAAGTTGCCCTCCTTCGCTAACTTGTCCCCGGACGTTGAAACCATAGCCAGAGTCAGACTTCACTATCCGGACAAGCCGTGGGCCTGAAGTAACGGTGGTTGCCGTCTGGCAGCTGCCGCCGGTGCCCGGTGTAACGTTACCGCTACCGGAGCCGTTACGAGAGGAAGGGTGAGGCAACGGAGGGACCGTTGAACAAATTCCTTGTCCCTCGACGTCCGCCATTTTTCTATACTATCTGTATCATCCACCCCAATTCAGCTCTCATTAAATATCCTCCAAACATTAGCTGGTGGTAGCAGGCTAATCGGCTTGGCTAGCCCCGCGACCGATGTGCGCCGGAAAAAGCCGAAAGAGTGCGATGATATGCGGGACCGCCCCGGGACGCATTCCATGTGGATCACTCCAGACCCCTTCTAGAGAGTGGACAGGTGAGGTCCTAGATGTTTTCCTGGGAAGGCTACAGAAGTGAATAAAGTGGAGCTCCGCTGGGGTCAGCAGAGGAGTCAAAGAGAGGAGTTACTCTGCTCTTTATTTACAAATCCTGTTCGGATCTGTATATTTGTGGACACTGATTGCAAAAGTGAAATGCCAAAACCAGACCAGAGCACACTGTGCTCATATATTTTAAACTGAGCCTACCAATAGAAACATGGCTCTCTCTTCAAAATGAACCAAACAAGTTGAGTCTCGGCTACTTTTGTTCTAAAACCACATTTGACTGTGGAGCAGTGGTTTCAAACCTGTGGATCAGAAGTCTCAGAGGCCACTGGGGATGAGACAGATGTGACAGGATATGTTATACAATCGTTTCTTTCATTTAGATATTTTTAAATAGGCCTCAACAAACAACAAAATCATTTCACCCATAAGATCATTAAAATAAAATAGAGAAGAAAAAAAAATCACACCCCAAGTCAAAACTGAGACTATAACCTGTCATTGTGGGTTTAAGAGCAGGTGGTTTTCTCTTGTTTGCATATCATGTATGTTTTCTACAATTCAACAAATTCAGCTTTACACATCAGATATAAATGGACAGGATCTGAAAGATTAGAAGATGAGAAATGAATTATTTATGTTTGAGCAAATGCATAAAGTTACCTTGAGAATAGTTTTCTAGAGACACAACTGTGAGTTAAGAGACTTATTTTATGCTTCATTTAAGCCACAGTACTTTAAAAGTCTTACTCAGTGTTTTAAGGATCGCACAGAGACATGAAGCCATTTGCTTCTTCTATCTGTGTTATTCCCTTTATTTATTTGTCACATGACAATCACAGTGATAAACACATCACATTTCAATTCTCTGAAGCCCACTGTATGTATGCAGTGAGGCCAAAGTATTTATTCAGGACATGTATGACAGAGAACAGTGAGGGCTGCCACGAAAGTGACAAACTCTTTGAAATCAACAACGCCATCCTTGTCATTATCTAGCATGCTGAACAAACTCTCCACTTCAGGTTTGTTGTTGTCCTGAAGAAAGAAAGACGGAGAATTGTTAGGAAATAGCAAGACTTTAGATATATTGCAAAGACAGATTCACAGCTCTGTGTACCAATGGCACTAGATCTGTTTGTCTTACTATTCCAGGAATCTCTGCACGTAGCAATGCAATCAGCTCTGTCTTGGTCAAAGTGTCACTGTTTCCCTCTTTTTCGGCGTATTTGTGGAAAGTAAACAAGAGTATTTTCATTGCATGTGGGATCCCAGCCATGTTGCCTGCAATGAAAAAATACCATCCATGGTGTTGATTTGAGTGTTCATACATTTATGAATTCATTTTACAGCGATGTAGGCTCGTAATATTGTTCCCATACTCATGCATTATTGTCCAGTTGGTCATTCCTTCTAATTTGTAGTTCCTTCCAGTTTCCACCCTAGTTTCTCATGATAGTGTATAATATACATTGGTATCATCTTTCACAGACCCAGCAGTCCACATTATATACAAAGTAAATCCTAGATTTTACAACTTATGCTACATAATACTACACATGTTAAATACAAAAAATGGGTTTGTCTTTCAAAAAGGTTTTAAAATATATTGTCACTTACTGATGCTGTGTGGAGTTTTGTGTAGATCAAGAGCGTTGAAGAGAGGAATATGAGTAGAGCACAGATGCAGCCCCTTTTAAACAGTGATCAACACACCTGCAGGCTCAGATTCTTCAAATGTTTCTTTCCACCCCCCTCCAGTAACACTTACACATGTCAAAATATCATTGTGGGAATGAACTCTTTCTTGTCTTTCTTGTCCCATTTGTGTGACATTGTACATTGCAATGAAATGAGTGTGGAAAAACTACATCGCTGTATGCAGTGAGGCCAAAGTATTTATGTATGACAGACAACAGTGAGGGCTGTCACGAAAGTAACAAACTCTTTGAAATCATCAATGCCATCCTTGTCGTCATCTAGCATGCTGGAGAAACTGTCCACTTGAGCTTTGTTGTTGTCCTAAAGCAGCCCCTCCAGGCCTTTTTCTCAAATGTTTCTTTCTGCCCCCTCCCACAATAACACTTACACATGTCAAAATGTCATTGCAGGAATGAACTCTTTCTAGTCTTTCCTGTCTCATTTGCATTCCATTCTACATTCCAATGAAATTAGTGTGGAAAAACAGTACATGTCATTTTTGTGTATGGTGACAATAAGAAAACATGAAAATATTTGATTATCATTTGGTGATCATGTAGTACATAATGGTGGCCATTATAATCTCATTTAAGTCATTTTCCAGAGACATATATAACCATATGGAGATCAGGGCTTTCAGACCTAAAATCTTTGGATGCATCAGGGGCTCATGTTGGAATATATCACAATATGAAGAAGTGGTAAATTACTAAATAAATGCATTTCTAATATTTCCCACTGTGTTTGTAACTAGGGCGGAGAAAACGCTTAAATACAATGCACCCCACTGCAATGGCATAATAAAGTACTTAATGTAATGAAAACTTCTATAATTATCAAACTTCAATAAAATTATGAAGTTTGCTGAGGTAGAGAGAGGTCATTGGGTTCCATGAGTCTGACCAAACAATGAAACCATATGCCATATAGTACTGGTGCATGGATGGGAAGTAGTGGCAGGTGTCATTAATGCTTGCCTAACAGGTTATTTCAGCCATGTAGCTGTGTTGTCCCTCAGCTTGGCTGCAAAACGACAGCTGTAAGAGGATGTGGTAGGTAGCTGCTGTACATCCCCCTTATTTAATAGGCTGATTGATTTCATTGGCAAACATTTGCATGGATGCATCCGAGTGAAAAATCTAAACACAGGGTGGTAGTGGAGAGACTACGGGTGCAGACATTTGTTTTATTTGAGCCATTCTTTGTGTAAGAAATCAACCACAGAGGTTGCCTTACCGTACCACTGGCATTAAGAGAAACACCCCAAATGCAACCACTTCCTCCTTTCAAGGGGCTGTATGTGTGGCTGTGAGTGTGAATATCCTGTGAGGTCTATTTTTTGCCACAGTGTTTTTAGTATGAGCGTTTAAGTTAAGTTATTTTTCCTATTCGGTTGCTACATTGATCCAAAAAGTTATTCAGTCTCCTATTCTATCTAAATCTTTAATATAATCAATGAAGGCCTCCATATATTCCAAAGAACATGTTGTTTAGCCTCTAATATCAAGTTATCCTGTATATTTATATGTTGTATTGACTTTTGTTTGTGAATGTTTTTCCATAACAATGTGAACACGTCTTTTTTGTATATATATATTGTATATATACTACATTAATCAAATACCACATCTTGATCATGTGTTTTACAATTGAGTTTTTACTATGAAGTGAATACAGATCATACATTTCCATTTCAGTCCAGTGGGGGGAGTCATTTGTTGAAAAACAAAACACAGTAATAGAGCTCAGCTGCACTGCTCAGTGGTACCACACATATAGGTGCCCTCAGTCAAAAGGCAGGAACAGTAAAGACAAGCAAAGTCTTGCCTTTCTCTTCACCCATACATACCCCTGGAGAATAAACCTGGAGCAGCAGAGAGGTGTTTTGAAATTGTTTTGTTACTTTTCTGACAAGGTTTTGTTGATCATTCTTAGAAACGCTGCAGACTGCAGATCTTTTCTGTGTGCGTGTGTGTGCATGTGTGAATGTATGTGTATGTGTGTGCATTTTATTCTCTATTTATGGAGCTTTGCGCAAATTCATGCAGGACACGGAAGTCATAAGCCCCAGCTGTAGTCAGCTGACAGCCAGCTGATTAGTCTCTACCCAATTGCATTCATTCTCCCACAACAGGCAGTCTATTTAAATCTAGTCTGTCACACTGATCACACTGAAGCGGCTGCTGTCAAAGCTTGCCTCCGCCATCCCAGCCTCCACCTTCTCAGTCTAAAATGGCTCCCATGTCATGAATATTCCTTATCATGTCATGTGCTGCTGTGGCAAGTGAATTTCCCCCACGTGGGATTAATAAAGTTCATCTTATCTTACCATCAATTTTTCCAAAGGTAATAACATCCATCTTTCAACAGACTCAACAAGTCCTGTCATTAACGGTTCATATGATTGAAAACCTGTTCAATTCTCAGCCTAATATCAACTCCCCAACTTTTCCACGACATTAAAATGGGTAACCTCAGAGCAGGTGGGACTTCTTCTTTCATTTGACTCCAGTAGTAAAATACATGATTTGGTTCAATTTATACATCCATTAATGGTGAACATCCAAGAATTTTACAAGAAGGGACAGAGCAGAGTCTACCTGCTCAGGAAACTGAGGTCTTTTGGGGTAACAGGAGGCACTCCTCAAGACCTTCTATGCCACTGTGGTGGCATTCGCCATGGTGGTCTACTAGAGCAGCAGCATCTTGGCTGCAGACAAGAGGAAACTGGACAAACTGGTCAAGAAGGTCAGATCTGTCTTGGGATGTCAACTCAACCTGGTGGAAGTTGGAGAGAACAGAATGATGGCCAAGCTGTCATCTCTGATGGAGAATAACTCCCACCTCATGAGGTACAGTCTATTGAATACCAATATATATCTGTACAAAAACTTCTTTGTATGTCACTACTGGACTGTACATATTTCTGTACATGTTTTTTTTCTTCTTACAAAACATGCTTTTATTATTACTTTGTATTATTTGTGCTTTTTATTCCTTTCATTGACATCAATTGCAATATTGTGGTTTTTAAACCAAAAAAGTGGAAGTGCTGCTGCTGGGTCTTCTTGGTGATGATCCACAGGTGCTCTTTGTTAATATAAAAGATACCTCTATCCATTAAGCTTATTAACAAGCAAACATGAAAAGCATAAGCACATGAATGTATGGCTCATTTTTGCACAGCCTTCTTATAAGCTAGCATTCTTTTTGCACATTGATTTTATCTATTTTGGTTTACACTGTTTCTTATTGTCTCAATGTTTTACCGTCTCCCTTTTTCACCAAGCAAAACATGGGATAAATTGTGGCTTGTGGAGGTAAGTTACTGTGAAAATGGGATACGTGTAGGTGTGTATATCAAGATGGGGCAGGTTATATAAGAATATGCACTTGGTATGATAACCTTTTGAGTGAACTGCATGAACATGTTTAAATGACACGTTTATAGAAGTAGGGCTTAAAGAGGTGTTCTGATGCCAAACTGAAGAGAAAAAACAAAATGATCTCAAAGGAAATGGGACTGAGTGATGTTAGTATATATTTTCTGTGAGGAAGGACCTGCACTTTGAGAAATCACAATAAACCAATAACTGACTTGTAACTTGTTACAGGGAGAATGGAGGCTCCCTGCCTTAATAAATAAATAACATTATCCACTGCTCCATGGATTGCTTTCTCGCTGGCTTTGTTGAAAACAAATGCACATGGCTGAGAGGAAGGTTACCAAAACAGTGAAAAAGCAACCAGACTTGCATAGTTCCTCTGTAATCTGTTCCACCCATGCATGAATGTGCATGGATAAAGATACAGATATCTAGGGGGAGGTGGACGATTACTTCATCTACATTCCTTAATGTTGCTTTTCTGAACATTTAAGAGCAGTGAAGAGTAAATTGGCTGACAACAAGAAAAACAATCAATGATGAAGTCTTTCTTTTAATCTTTCATTCTGTCTTGATTTATAAAACAGTTGAAATCAGTGTTTCCTAATGTAATGAAGCTACTCCCTCTATGACATCCTCTGCTTAGTGTAAAAAAAAAACAACAACTGTATTTACACACACATACACAAGCAACCCACTGAACTGTAGTGGAACATTTTCTTTTTGTATGTTTTTTGTCACAGACTGGCAGAGAACTCACATTACACAACAGCTGCTTCCTTTTCCATAAGCAAAGTGTCCTGAACAAACACCAGTAGTGGTGTGTTACAGTACGTTGTCAAGTTTGCGCACAAAAAAGTAGACTTGAGAAGATGGCCAGTGTCGTCAGGTACCTAGAGATCTGCATGTAGAACTGAAGCTTGAATTACATTTAATCAGTGAATCTCTGCATATACTTTAGTGGCAATCCGTGCATTTCATGTGTGTCTGATTTCAGTCTCAAGCAACTTGCTGAAAAACATCAAATCACTACGCTCTTGAAGGAAAATTCCAGGCAAATTCAGCCTGGGGCGATAGTTTCCTAATACCTTAGGTCTAAAAGTATGAATCTGAAGATTTTCTTTTTAATTGCTCCTGTTATGCAGTAGTTCTGTCTGTCCCTGCATCACCACAGCAGCGTGTAATGAGAGCAGACAGATTTTAGGCTGTCTAGGCTATTTACATCCCACAAAACCACTTTTTTTTTTTTCACAGACAACGTCAGATGGCTATTCAAACATAGCACACTGAGGGGTTGGTTTACTTCAAGAAAGCTTAAAAAATGTTTGGAAACGTAGCTGTAATAGAAGGTCCCATTCGAGAGTGAAGTTGACGCACTCAGTATGTTTAGCCTCAGGTGGTCTGAAGTGCTCCCATTTGCTTTATCAACAAAGGAATATCAACAAGGAGGCACAACGTTTTATATAGACGTTTATATATTCACAAAAGGCACAACAACGACTCTTTACTGAGGAAACTGAGGTGTTTTAATGTGAGCAAAGACTTGTTTACAGATCACTCACTGAGTCAGTCCTCGCGTACAATATCTCATCCTGGTACACTTTTCTTTCTGTCAAAGATAAATCCAAACTGTCACGCGTCATCAAGCACACAAGTAAAATAACAGGCACCACACAGTCCCCCCTCTCAGACCTCCACACAGGCAGTCAGACGTAAAGCCACTATTATCATACATGACCCCGCACATCCACTCCACAACTCATTCCATCTCCTTCCTGCAGGCTGTCGCCACAGGGTCCCTCAAGCAAGGACAAACCTGGTGAAAAAATCATTCATCTCATCTGTCATCAGCGTCATCAACAAATCGCTATGAAATCTTTTAACTCTGTATTCTGTGTTGCACTGTACTTGCTTTGTGCAGCTGTATTTATTTTGTGTTTGTGCTATTTTATGTTTTACTGTGTTTTTTCCACTGCTTTTTGCAGGGGACAATAAAGGTTTGATTGAATAGCCATCTGATGTGGTTTGTGAAAAAAAGTGGTTTTGTGGGATGTAAATAGCCTAAACATGATTATGAGAACTTATATTACTCCAGATAGACTGAATAAATGAATCCAAATATTCCTGATATCTGTGTTAAGCCGATTTGCTCTGGATAAAATTAAATTAAAATAAAATTAAATTAAATTAAAAATTTAATTAAAATTAAAAAGGTATATTAACAGTAAGCAACAGTAAGGTAGAAGCACTCAGGTGCTGTGCTGTCTGACGTGACATTTCAACGAGAGGAGCATTACTGACAATTTGGAAGTTTTCCAGGAGAGACAAAAGAAAAATTGGGGGTAGGAGGGACAGGTGGAGACTTGGACAGAAGGTGTGTCAAACTCTCATATAAAGGTTTGTGTGTGTGTGTGCTCTTCTCTCACTGCGTCTCCTCCACACTCTCAAGCTCCAAGTCAAGTCTTCATACAACTTTGGTAAGTGAAAATAAAGTGTCTCTATAAAATACCTTATTATTAGTTTCAGACAAATCATTTTTATTTGAAATATCAAAATAGTTGATACCTAATATGTAACACTATGTGGCATGAGATGAATGAATAGGCCTCTAGGTGTGGTTTGTATGTTTGCCAGATTTGAACAGGATAACATCATTTGAGGGATGTTAACTTATGAATGTGCAAATATTATTAAAACCGTTATGATTTTATTATCTTTATTGTGGTGCATGTAGAGGGAATAAACTAAATGGAGTTCACCTAGGTTTCCACTGAACACTAGAGCTGGGGAGCAGGGTCGGGCTTCCATGGTGGCACGGGGGGACATGCCCCCCCCACGAACTGATGTGCTGTGAGCTCATACTCGTCTTCCTCACAAGGTGAAAGATTTAATGTGGCTAATAAAAAGCAAGATGGAGACATACTGTAAGCAGTGTGTACATGTAGCTGTACAATCTAAATATTGAAGAGAGCAATCAGTGACAGCAGCCTTCATTTCTGTTACTTTTGGGTGGACCTATCAGATTCACTGTTGTTACCCCCTGTGCCCCCCACCAGAAAATACTCTGACTCCTGTTCAACCACCTCTAGTGTGTAGATTCAGAGAACCAGAGTGGTGGATTCAAATCCATATTTGAATGTTACCACATTATCACACTCATGTAAAATGACTAATGAACAAAAAAGAAATCAACACAGAGATACACCATCAACAATATTTTCTCTTTCCAGCAACCATGTCAGGGCTCAAAGAGATCATGGACAAAATGAAGGCCATTTTTGAGAAGTACGCTGGACAAGAAGGCTCAAAAGACACTTTGTCCAAGAAAGAGCTCCGTGCACTGCTCTCAAAGGAGATTTTTGGGGAAGTAAGTAAAAATGTGTTAAACTATTGAAACATGTAGCTGTGAATGTGTCTCTGCCATGTCTCTGAAGTTTTATGATTTCCTTACAACTGCCCATCTGTCTTTCCTTAGCGCTTAACAAAGGAGGAGGCAACAATGTACTTGGCGATACTGGACGATGACGGGGATGGTGCTGTTGATTTCAAGGAGTTTATGACATTTGTGGCAGGCCTCATGATGATCATTTATGGTTCCCTTGATTAAAATCTATTTTGGCCTCTTTGCCTCATGACCTTTTTGCCTCATTTGATTTTACTAAATAAAAAGTCTGAGCGCTCCACCTTTCACCTGTATCACAGTCACATATATAAAATATACTTGTCATTATGAGAAACAAACACTGGTTACATGCACCCACTGTTGATGTTATCACATAGATTTTGCAGTTTTGGGGAGTGAGGGGTAAGATAGAGGATGAGGATGGTCTCCAACAGGATCCCTGCTCACAGGAACTATGACAGATCATTTGGACTTCAACAAACAAATAAAGGAATCATATCTATACGTCTTTACAGATTTTATTGAGAGCAATAATTACAACCAGCAAGAAAAAAATCAGCCATTCTCACACTGAGCAGGAGAAAACTCTCGGTTACTGGTTAAAAGCCTTTATTCAAACATGGCTGCTCACTCAATACTGACTGGTTTCAAACTAGAGGGTCTTCATCATGACAAAAGAGGTGGACTAACTTTAAAAAAAATAAGAATAAACTTGGAAGGGGTGTCATCCAATCTTATTTAAACAATAAAATAATTAAGTTTTTCCTCATCAGAAAAGGCGCTACAGTTAGAAAACTGTGCCTCAGTCATAGAGTAGTACTGCATGATTTTTAGCTCCAAAAACTTTGTAGTTGTCTTTTACAGATGTCAAGAAAAATTCAGATTTCAACTGCTACGCAGCCACTTCCTGAAACACTTTGTTTTGGCTGCTGCCCATCTGACCAGAGGCAGATCGAGGTTTCCCAGGCCCGCCAGCATGTCTTCTTGTTTACCTTGCATCAGTAAATACATACCGTTGCAACCGAAAAAACACTGACGGAGTGCTTGGCGAGACATACTTCTCTTCTTTGGTGTGGGAGAAGGGGAGGTTTGGGCATTTGTCCTAATTAGACAGTAAAACCTGACATCAAGTTTTGCACAAATCTCATGGAGATCTTATTAACGAGTGTTCAGAGAGACTGGAAACCATGTGAAATCTCATTGGTGGATTACAACAGGACCCCTATAGGTCATGTTGTGCAAATTTGCTGAGGTTCAGCACGGACATATGACATTATAACATTGTAAAGATGTTCTAAAATATAGAACAGCATAATATGTCTCCTTTAAACTTATGACCATAAATTGTGGCTTGTGGAGGGAAGTTGCTGTGAGAGTCCAGTGGTGGACTGGCTCTTTAGAAGCACCGGGACATTTCTGGGCGGCCTGGCCCACTTAGTGATCAATCACTGAGAGTCAGGACCAACTGGCTCGGTTTGGGTCGTGCTTGATTTTTAATTAAACAATCTGTCATGCAGCTCATTTGGCTATCCGCCTCTCTGAAGCTCATATAGACTGAGCAGAAAAAATGGGGAAAAGACAGACACACCCCCTCCTCTGTCATTCTGAGGTTGTCTGTCACAGCACTGCAGGCAGAGACACACACACCACATTCACCTGCATAATGCAGGTAAACATAATTTCAGTTTATGTGATTTGAGTACAGATTATTGCAGCACAACAGAAACCTTTATTCTGTAGGGAAAAGACACTGAAAAATGTTTCTGTGGGCGCATGTTATTCAGTTGACCTGTCAACAAAGTGAGGACGCCATGCATTAAAAGTGAAGCCTTTGCTTTATTATTTTGCACTCTAAAATCAGTAGGTGCCCAACCTAGCTCAGTCTTGGTGATTTGCATGAATCGGGTGGTGGTGGCCTGGGATGGTATCAAATTACCGGCCTGAATTTTTTGTCCCAGTCCACCCTGGGGGGGGTGTAGGTGTGTATCAAGATGGGGCAGGTTATAACAATATGGGACTGGTATGCTAATCTTTTGAGTGAGCTGCATGAACAGGTTTAAATGACAAGTTAGTATTAAGTTTGTAAGAGCAACTACCAGCCTGGACCATAAACAGGTATTCTGAGGCCAACCTGCATAGAGAAAAGAAAATTGTGACAAAGGAAATGGGATTGAGTAATGTTATATTTTTTCAGTGGGAAAGGACCTGCAGACTTTCCTGATCTCAACATTCAGCATTCATCTTCATGCCTGGCAGGAGGGGCAGAGTATCTGACAAAAAAATCCCTTTGAGCCTCAATGTCAAGTCAGCACAAATCAGTTTTTATTGATAGAGTGCCAGTTCACAACAGAAGTTACCTCAAGATGCTGAACAAATTGACCTTCTTTCATAATAGTATGCACAAGGGCCCAAATGTTCTCACCAAGAGCGAGCACATATGGAAACAGGACAACACCATTAAATTCCCTTGTGAGGTTTCTAATATTTGATCAAGATGAATACAGTTGCAGAACTGATAAATCATCATAGATGGATTTGATGTGACACAAATGAACAGAAGGCTTGTTTCTACACCATTCTGTCACAGTGTTTTCCATGGGAAAATAATTACAAATGCATATGCATAGCCTATATATCCACTTGTAATTAACATCCACAAACTGGCACTGAGGTGTGGTACAACTTAAAGCTCCTAAAACACTCAAACACAACAGCTGCAGAGACAACAGAGTGCTGGCATCTGAGGTTACGAGTGCTACTTTGTTGGAGGTGGACTTCTTGCTGTGGTGCATGGAGTTTTTGAATATGCAAGGAGGACATCACTGTACCTGCACACATAAAAGCAAGGTTATTTTAACACCAGACTCAGCATAAGCAGAAATAACTCAAACTGATAAAACAATGTGTTTGAACCCAGAGATATGTAGTTAAAAAACAAATGGAAGGGGAGAGAAAGGAGAGTCATTGTGTTGTTCTCTTAGAGTTTCATATTTCCTGGTGCCATTTAGTAACTCTCTGTAAACTAAAAAGCTCCCAAGAAAACCCTTGAACAAAAATAAAAAACACAGAGATACACCATCAACAATATTTCCTCCTTCCAGCAACCATGTCAGGGCTCAAAGAGATCACGGACAAAATGAAGGCCATTTTTGAGAAGTACGCTGGACAACAAGGCTCAAAAGACACTTTGTCCAAGAAAGAGCTCCATGCACTGCTCTCAAAGGAGATTCTTGGGGAAGTAAGTAAAAATGTGTTATACTATTGTAACATGGAGCTGTGAATTTGTCTCCTAAGTTTTATGATTTTACATACACAATGAATTTCACATACACAAATCATTATAAGCTGTGAGATGAAGTGTCAAAAAAAAGCAGCATTTCCCATCAAAGTTAAAAGGTGTATCAACAGTAACAAGGTAAAAGCACTCAGGTGCTGTCTTATGTGACATAAACAACAAAATTAAAAAGATAAATTGACTAAAGAAACTGGCTTGGAGAGAAGGTGTGTCAAACTCTGCCTCTTACGTGACATTTCAACGAGAGAGAGGAGCATTACTGACAGTTTGGAAGCTTTCAGCAGAGACAAAAGAAAAACTGGGCGGGGGTGGAGACTTGGACAGAAGGTGTGTCAAACTCTCATATAAAGGTTTGTGTGTGTGTGTGCTCTCCTCTCACTGCGTCTCTTCCACACTCTCAAGCTCCAAGTCAAGTCTTCATACAACTTTGGTAAGTGAAAATAAAGTGTCTCTATAAAATACCTTATTATTAGTTTCAGACAAATCATTTTTATTTGAAATATCAAAATAGTTGATACCTAATATGTAACACTATGTGGCATGAGATGAATGAATAGGCCTCTAGGTGTGGTTTGTATGTTTGCCAGATTTGAACGGGATAACATCATTTGAGGGATGTTAACTTATGAATGTGCAAATATTATTAAAACAGTTATGATTTTATTATCTTTATTATCTTTTTATTATCTTTATTATCTTTTTATTATCTTTATTGTGGTGCATGTAGAGGGAATAAACTAAACCCCCTAAACTAAACCCCCCCCCCCCCCCACGAACTGATGTGCTGTGAGCTCATACTCGTCTTCCTCACAAGATGAAAGATTTAATGTGGCTAATAAAAAGCAAGATGAAGACATACTGTAAGCAGTGTGTACATGTAACTGTACAATCTAAATATTGAAGAGAGCAATCAGTGACAGCAGCCTTCATTTCTGTTACTTTTGGGTGGACCTCTCACATTCACTGTTGTTACCCCCTGTGCCCCCCCACCAGAAAATACTCTGAGCCCACTCCTGCTGGGGAGAGACATTCCCAACTGCACTCCTGTTCAACCACCTCTAGTGTGTAGATTCAGAGAACCAGAGTGGTGGATTCAAATCCATATTTGAATGTTACCACATTATCACACTCAAGTAAAATGACCAATGAACAAAAAAGAAATCAACACAGAGATACACCATCAACAATATTTTCTCTTTCCAGCAACCATGTCAGGGCTCCAAGAAGTCATGATGGACCTCATGACACTTTTCCACAAATTCTCTGAAAGAGAAGGCTCAAAAGACACTTTATCCAAGAAAGAGCTCCATGAATTGCTTGCTAAGGAGGATCTTGGGGAGGTAAGTAAATATAAGTTGTACTGTATTGTTACACAGAGCTGTGAATGTGTCTCTGCCATGTCTCTGAAGTTTTACTATTTCCTTATAATTCCCCATCCGTCTTTCCTTAGATGGGAAATGTAAGCGCAGGGGAAATGCTCCAAGGCCTGGATGACGATGGGGATGGTGTTGTTGATTTCAAGGAGTTTGTCACTTTTGTGGCAGGCTACTTTGTCATGATGGCTTCCAAATAAAATACTTTGGCCTCTTTGCCTCATAATGTTTTTTGCCTTATTTAATTTTGACTAAATAAATAGTCTGAGTGCTCCACCTTTCACCAGTATCACAGTCAGGTATATTAAACATACTTCTCATTATGAGAAATGAACACTGTTTACATGCACCCACTATTGATGGTATCTGAATCTCTGGTGCAAATACATAATTATAGTAACATGTATGAACTATAAGTGTACTGTAAGTGAGCGTAGTGCAACAGTGTTGTTGACAGGTTGACGATGAGCCACTGTGGCTGTCCATCAGTGGTGGAGGTGAGGTGCATGAAGTCCAGGAGTCATTACTCATCAATAATCTTAGTGACACACCTTATATGTAGCAACTTCACAGCTTGAGGCAGGATCTGAAATCACTGTGTTCTGTACAGCCACTTAAAACACAATGTCAGAATAGATTTTTCTCTCGTACATGCTAACCTCTACAGTAGTAATAGAGAACACACAAATACATTTCATAAAATATATCCACTCCGAACATTAAAGACAAAATGTCAAACTGGTTCCACAAGGATGAACATGCCCAGATTACCTCTGACATTCAAACATGCAATTAACTATACCATAATTTAATATAAACCTATAATTTTATATAAACCTTCAGGATGAATGGAACCCCTCTGGTTTGCATCTGGGTTCCACTCATCCTGTCGGGGTTTATTTCTTCATAATGGTGGTGGGAGGGAGTGTGTTTTATAACCTACTTCTACATGGGTTGGCAACCTTTGGCACTCGTGCTACAGTTGGCACATCATGGCATAATCATTGGCACGCTCTCGGCGTTATTTAAATCCATCCATTAATGACACTCCCAGCTTTCTGTGTGGCCTGGTTTCTTGTGTTTGAGTGACAGCGAGATCTCCCGCCCATGTTCCCCACAGCGCTGTGTAGCTGCTGTCCTCCCGCCGACATTCACGCTTCAGATGCATATATATGTGTATATATATATGTGTATGTGTGTGTGTGTGTGTGTGTGTGTGTGTGTGTGTAAGACACTGTTTCAAAATAAAATAATGTATTTATTAAAATTTCATGAACTATACTATCAGAACATCAAAACCAAAATACCATAACAGAACATGGCCATTTCTAAAATCAAAATATGTCTGGTCATTTTGTCGAGCTCTAGGTAAAGGTCTCTCCTGTTCTGCTTATGTCACGTCTCTTTCACGCTCTCTCTCCCTCTCTCATTGACCAAACCTTCACTTCCCTGCCTACCACTTTGTACTGTCAACTGTTTTTTTTAGATAAGTTTCTGAAAAACAGTGTTTTGAAATGGGATCCAGGCCTCTGTTGTGAATAACAGGAAAATATCTTCAAAGTATGATTGAATGTGCCCTAAACAGATAGAATAAAATCCCAGGTATGTTGGAAATGTTTTTTGTATTTTGTGTCATAAGTTAACATTGTTATTGTAGATGATGGCACACCCATTGACAAGAAAATTTCAAACTGACACTCCATGTCACGAAGGTTCCCGACCTTTTGTTTGTATATGTGGGAAAGTTCATATGAATGTAAATAAATAGTAATTGATTTGATTGGATAATAAGTTAATTATAAATAGCCAAACGGTCAGTTCAATTCATTTGATCTAATTCATGTTTAGTTAAAAGGGGTGTTTTGTAACTTTCTGTTAGGAGTCATTTTTTATTTTAATGAAGGACTGAGGCACAGTTTTCTAACCGTAGTGGCTCTTCTGATGAGAAAAACTTAATCATTGAAATACTCCTGTAACAAGATGCACAAAAAACTTTAAAGTTAGTCCACCTCTTTTGTTATGATGAAGACCCTCTAGTTTGAAACCAGTCAGTATTGAGTGAGCAGCCATATTTGAATAAAGGCTTTTAACCAGTAACCGAGAGTTTTCTCCTGCTCAGTGTGAGAACGGCTGATTTTTTTCTTGCTGGTTGTAATTATTGTTCTCAATAAAATCTGTAAAGACGTATAGATATGATTCCTTTATTTGTTTGTTGAAGTCCAAATGATCTGTCATAGTTCCTGTGAGCAGGGATCCTGTTGGAGACCATCCTCATCCTCTATCTTACCCCTCACTCCCCAAAACTGCAAAATCTATGTAATAACATCAACAGTGGGTGCATGTAACCAGTGTTTGTTTCTCATAATGACAAGTATATTTTATATATGTGACTGTGATACAGGTGAAAGGTGGAGCGCTCAGACTTTTTATTTAGTAAAATCAAATGAGGCAAAAAGGTCATGAGGCAAAGAGGCCAAAATAGATTTTAATCAAGGGAACCATAAATGATCATCATGAGGCCTGCCACAAATGTCATAAACTCCTTGAAATCAACAGCACCATCCCCGTCATCGTCCAGTATCGCCAAGTACATTGTTGCCTCCTCCTTTGTTAAGCACTAAGGAAAGACAGATGGGCAGTTGTAAGGAAATCATAAAACTTCAGAGACATGGCAGAGACACATTCACAGCTACATGTTTCAATAGTTTAACACATTTTTACTTACTTCCCCAAAAATCTCCTTTGAGAGCAGTGCACGGAGCTCTTTCTTGGACAAAGTGTCTTTTGAGCCTTCTTGTCCAGCGTACTCTCAAAAATGGCCTTCATTTTGTCCATGATCTCTTTGAGCCCTGACATGGTTGCTGGAAAGAGAAAATATTGTTGATGGTGTATCTCTGTGTTGATTTCTTTTTTGTTCATTAGTCATTTTACATGAGTGTGATAATGTGGTAACATTCAAATATGGATTTGAATCCACCACTCTGGTTCGGGGGGGGGGGGTCCCCCCATGCCACCATGGAAGCCCGACCCTGCTCCCCAGCTCTAGTGTTTAATGGAAACCTAGGTGAACTCCATTTAGTTTATTCCCTCTACATGCACCACAATAAAGATAATAAAAAGATAATAAAGATAATAAAATCTAACGGTTTTAATAATATTTGCACATTAATAAGTTAACATCCCACAAATGATGTTATCCCGATGTTATGTTACATATTAGGTATCAACTATTTTGATATTTCAAATAAAAATGATTTGTCTGAAACTAATAATAAGGTATATTATAGAGACACTTTATTTTCACTTACCAAAGTTGTATGAAGACTTGACTTGGAGCTTGAGAGTGTGGAAGAGACGCAGTGAGAGGAGAGCACACACACACACAAACCTTTATATGAGAGTTTGACACACCTTCTGTCCAAGTCTCCACCCCCGCCCAGTTTTTCTTTTGTCTCTGCTGAAAGCTTCAAAACTGTGAGTAATGCTCCTCTCTCTCGTTGTTGTTTAAATGTCACATAAGATAGCACACAGAGTTTGACACACCTTCTCTCCAAGCCTGTTTCTTTAGTCAATTTATCTTTTTAATTTTGTTGTTTATGTCACATAAAACAGCACCTGAGTGCTTTTACCTTGTTACTGTTGATACACCTTTTAACTTTGATGGGAAATGCAGCTTTTTTTTGACACTTCATCTCACATCTTATAATGATTTGTGTATGTGAAATTCATTGTGTATGTAAAATCATAAAACTTAGGAGACAAATTCACAGCTCCATGTTACAATAGTATAACACATTTTTACTTACTTCCCCAAGAATCTCCTTTGAGAGCAGTGCATGGAGCTCTTTCTTGGACAAAGTGTCTTTTGAGCCTTGTTGTCCAGCGTACTCTCAAAAATGGCCTTCATTTTGTCCGTGATCTCTTTGAGCCCTGACATGGTTGCTGGAAGGAGGAAATATTGTTGATGGTGTATCTCTGTGTTTTTTTTTATTTTTGTTCAAGGGTTTTCTTGGGAGCTTTTTAGTTTACAGAGAGTTACTAAATGGCACCAGGAAATATGAAACTCTAAGAGAACAACACAATGACTCTCCTTTCTCTCCCCTTCCATTTGTTTTTTAACTACATATCTCTGGGTTCAAACACATTGTTTTATCAGTTTGAGTTATTTCTGCTTATGCTGAGTCTGGTGTTAATTAATAACCTTGCTTTTATGTGTGCAGGTACAGTGATGTCCTCCTTGCATATTCAAAAACTCCATGCACCACAGCAAGAAGTCCACCTCCAACAAAGTAGCACTCGTAACCTCAGATGCCAGCACTCTGCTGTCTCTGCAGCTGTTGTGTTTGAGTGTTTTAGGAGCTTTAAGTTGTACCACACCTCAGTGCCAGTTTGTGGATGTTAATTACAAGTGGATATATAGGCTGCATGTATTTGTAATTATTTTCCCATGGAGAACACTGTGACAGAATGGTGTAGAAACAAGCCTTCTGTTCATTTGTGTCACATCAAATCCATCTATGATGATTTATCAGTTCTGCAACTGTATTCATCTTGATCAAATATTAGAAACCTCACAAGGGAATTTAATGGTGTTGTCCTGTTTCCATATGTGCTCGCTCTTGGTGAGAACATTTGGGCCCTTGTACACACTATTATGAAAGAAGGTCAATTTGTTCAGCATCTTGAGGTAACTCTGTTGTGAACTGGCACTCTATCAATAAAAACTGATTTGTGCTGACTTGAATACCTCTTTATGTTCCAGGTTGGCACTTACAAACTTAAAGGGATAGTTTGAAGGGAGAGAAAATAGCGCAGAGCGATTGTGAGGTCTGACATTTTCATGGACAACGGTTCTGTGATGCAAACGTATTACTCTTTTGAACACATATTGTTTTGAGAAGCAAAACGCTTTATTTTTGTGACCCCAGCAATTAGCTGGAACTACTTTCTTCAACATCAAAACCTGGCCAGAACTCTGCTCACGGGACGCAGTAGGGGAAAAGTCACAGTTGATGTACAACACTGCTCAATAATTACATACAACTTCATGACATACAACTTCCAAACTAAAAATCCAAACTATCCCTTTAATACTAATACATTCAAACTTGTTTATGCAGCTCACTCAAAAGGTTAACATAATCTGTCCCATTCTGATACACAATACACACCTACATGTTTGTTACTCACACAGCAACTTGCCTCCACAAGCCCTGTTAATGCTTTGCAAAAGTTTATTTGAAATCTTACAAGGAAATAAATTTCATTGTGTTGGTGTTGTGTTATGACCCAGCTAGGGAAACCTAGAGCATAGCACAAATAAGTGGACACCATACCCATCGCCACAGACTGTACGTATCCTGGTGACCATCTGTTCCACCTGCTGACCTGAGGCACTACAGGTCACTCAAAACCCAGACAACCAGATTCAACCACATCTTTTTTCCAACAGCAATATGCACCCTGAATGGACTCAATTAACACGCACCACTAAATGCTCCTCTTGTGCAATACAGTGTGCAATATATTCTTCTCCATGTCCAATATTCTTGCTCTCACTGACTGATTAAGCTTTTATTCATTTTTATTTATTATTGAGTAGTGTGATTGTAGTCATTCGTGGATCTGTTATTTGTGGCACCTAACAGAGCAGCACTTTTAATTTCATTGTATTGTGCACAATATAATGACAATAAAGGCAATTTGACTTTGACTGTCAAAGTGCCTTCCCTCACTCCCAATCCCAACCAGAGAAAACAGGTTTGAATGATAATCAACAATTTTTTTGGTTTATTTACAAAAGAATGTGAAAGAATAATGCACAGAAATCAGGGCTAACTCATCATGGTCGTCAGGGTGGGCCAAGGCCAAAATAACAAACATAACATCATCTCACTCAGGAACTGAGGCTGAACTGCAAAGGAAATGTAAACCAAAACACAGCGTCTAACCTCCCTACTTACTTAAACACATGGGAAAATGAGAACAAAGGAAACTGCAGCCCAAAACAAACAGGGTTGGGAGTGGAGGGAAGATGACAGTGGTCCGGCCCAGATGCTGCTCCGTATATGGACTGCCCTCCCACTGGTTGGTTCAGCCCCTTAAATTGGGGATAAAATTATTACTGATACAAGTGATGCGATTACGCTACATCTCTTTTCATTCCCTTCTTGTCATTTTAGTTCCGTCTAGTTTGGCTTTGAAGTTTACATCAGTTTACATCATCATCATCAAACGAATGGCAAAGCTACAGATGTTTTAATTTGGTAGACCTCACAGGACATTCACACTCAAGAGATTACATTTGGTGGTGTGTCTATTTTCTTCTGCTATGCTGCGGTAAGGTGACCTCTCTAGGGTGACTTCTGACATTATGAGGAGCTGAACTGAATAAAACAACTAGTACATGACAAATTTCAAACTTTTTTCAACCGCAACATACCTTCGCTCTTCAAGAAATGAAGAATTTTGGATAGTTGGGGCGCAGTGGGTTAAGCAGGCACCCCATATGCAGAGGCTACAGTCCTCACTGCAGCTGGCCCCGGTTCGAATCCCTCATCGGGGGGCCTTTTACTGCATGTCATTCCCTCTCTCTCTGCCTCCCCATTTCCTGTCTCTCTCCACTACACTATGAAATGAAGGCAAAAAATATACTTTAAAAAAAAGAAAAGATTTTGGATAGTCTTATCAATCCTTAGAGGAGAGGATCAGCATAATTTTCATCTACGTCTTCAGTGGAGACATAACTCCACGGCCTTTTCCAGCAGAACAAAGACAGGAAGCACTTCAATAAAACATGCATTTTCTTCATTTACTAATGCATTGTCTTCTCTGGTCTCAAGGATTAATTATGTGTCGTTGTGGAATACAATAGATGTTACAGTGAATTTATGCTTTTGGCACAGTTTTTCCAGTCAGTAATTTGGGTCCTTCGCAGAGCACTTATTAACTTAATTGTACACAACGATTTTACGTAGAATATATTAAATGTTTTATTGAACCTAGATGTGCAACTGTGAACCACCTTTGAGTGATCTGTGATCATCTATTATTTTATTAGCATTTTTGGTTTTGGTCTTTTTTTCATTTCTTATGGCCTCTCTCTCTCCCTGTCTTGGCTAAATACTGTTATAAAGAGAAGGTCTAGACCTTCACTTTCCAACAGTATATAGACAATAACTAGAGTCTAGATGTTCTTTGGCTGTGACTGATTTTTGAAGTGTTGAGATCAAGAAAATCTGAAGGTACTTTCCCAGAGAAAAAAATACAGCAGGAACGTTACTCCGTCCCATTTCCCCTGTGATAATTTACTTTTTTCTACTTATCAAGGGTGGCCGCCATATTCTCTTACTAATTTGATATTACCCTGTCATTTAAACCTGTTCGTGCAGCGCACTCAAAAGGTCATCATACCAAGCTGTTGTTACAGCCTGACTCTTGCTACAAGACATGCATTAGATCAGACAACATTCATTCATAATCTTAACGCCTACAGATGTCCCTCACAAAACTCACAAAAAAACTCTGTTAAAATCATAAGACACCACCCTGCCTGCATCAGACCTTTGACCCTTTCCCCCAAACATCTGCCTGAACAAAGAGTGTACTGACTTTATTTCCTTTGTATATTAATTTAAATTGCATACGTTGTTTGAACATTATTATGTAGATTTTTATATATTTATTTTTATCTTATATTATATTCCTGAGTTTGACCTTAAAAGTGAATTACCATCCTTTTTATCATCCCAAATTAACGATAAGTCCTTAACCTGTGTCAAAATCCTTAACCTGTGTCAAAAAATGATGTATTGAGTAAGTTTAAGTGAATTGACCTGATTTAATATTATTAGTTGTTTAATGTCAAAATTTGTAATGTTTCTTTTATTTATTATTATTTCCTTTATTATTTCATTGTACAGAAAAAAGTCATCCACTACCCTTGTCAA
This sequence comes from Caranx ignobilis, assembly GCA_021432705.1. Classification (NCBI taxonomy): domain Eukaryota; kingdom Metazoa; phylum Chordata; class Actinopteri; order Carangiformes; family Carangidae; genus Caranx; species Caranx ignobilis. The sequence goes on along the minus strand of MU270012.1, from coordinate 7,565,624 downwards.
TAATCATCTAAATTGCTATCTCCAAACAATAAAATATAGGAACAGATCCAGTGTCTTAATGTGCACACCACCTCATGGCCAGTGGTATGCTGGCAGATGGTTACCTCTACTGAAGTAAATTGCTACTTTGGTAGACTAGCTCCACCCAGCATTCGTTTGTGGTAATGCAGTTATGAAGTTGCTTCTGCTCGCGGTCAACATGGCAACTCTATAAAAGCAGAGTGAAATTCAGGAAGTGGTGAGGTCACAAACTGAAAACGATTCAAGTCCAGAGAAAGCACAGAGCAGCACTGAATCACTGTTACAAGACAGTATGTGATTATTCAAAGCTTTTGGACACAGGTTAAGGACTTATCATTAATACACAGGATTGTGTAAAATGATAGATTAGATGTAAAACATATTGATTTCATTTATCATTATATATAATTAGAAACAAACGAACATGCAGTCATTAACACTTTGTTGTCAGCCAGTTAGACTGTTTCAAAAAGACAACATGCTCATATGCTTTATGACCACAAACAGGACAGACTGGACAAGTCCCGCAAAGACAGTCTTAAAAGTCTATATGCTGTTATCTACTATCAGTAGATGTTATCTACTGCTGTTGGCCTTTATGATCTTATATAGGATTAAATGATATGTCCTGTGAAATATACAGCTGCAGACTGTAGAGCAGGCATGGGAAACCTATTCCACAGAGGGCCAGTGTGGCTGCAGGTTTTCTTTCCAACCAAGCAGCAGCACACCATATTTGACTCATTCAATCAACTGATCTCAGTCTTCAGACAGCCGATTGGTCAAACTGTGTGCTCTTGGTTGGTTGGAACAAAAACCTGCAGCCACACCAGCTCTCTGTGTAATAGGTTCCCCATGCCTGCTCTACAGTCTGCAGCTGTATACTTCACTCAACAAACTACTAATTACAGAGAGCTTTAAGACCGATTGTAGGAAGATTAAAGCAACCAGTGTAACTACTCGTGTCTATAGGGGCTAGAATGAATCAACACGCAGAGTTGAGCAAATGAAAATCCAGTTAAAAGGATGGAACATTTTATATAAAATGACATTAAGGACAATTTTATGTAAACAGAAAAGTTGCATAGATGCTGGTCCTGTTGTTCACCTTTCATTTTCAGATTATTTCCTATAAATAAATGGAGAGTCAGAAGAATACAGGGGGACATAAAGTTGTAATATCCTTAGTGGCATGAAAAAAAAGATAATGGTCAAGGTTTCAATGTATGGGGGAACTTCAGTGAGTAAGACTAGGAAGTTACAGACCAAACATTTCCTTTCATAAAGCACAAACAGTGACAAGGCCACTGGACACCATTGTGAGTAATGTATGTTTAATGTTTGATGAGTGAGTGCTTATTTCCTTCCGCAGCAATGACACCAGATACTTAACAACAAAACTGTGATTGAACAACGCAAAAACAAAGGAGGCCATCAACAAATTAAATGCTCTTGTATTCATTTATTTTCAGTTGCTACAGAAAGGAAACTTTCTTTCATCTGTCAGTGTGATATATTATCTATGTTGTATATATGCCATATGTATAACACTTTTTATACACTATGGTGTGGTGCTATAAGCAGCTTGAAGTAAACATTCAATCCTCTTGTTCCCCTTCTTTTCCTTTGCCCTTGCCTCTCTTTCCTCCCTTGCCTGTCTTCTCCCGGTAGTAGCATCTGGCCAGGACAGACACACACCGGGAAAACTCTCGGAAGTTGACCTCACCATCATGGTTTTTATCCAGCATCTCCATGGCTTCCTCAATGTCAGCTGCGTTGATTTTATCCTGGAAGATACATTCATACAGCAAAGTGCTGATTATGACATGCACATGAAAAAGGTGTGCAAGAAGTTGGGCAACCTGAGTGTGTTGTATTGTATACCTTCAACTCTGGGCTTTGTATCTCTTGTTCAAACATTTTCTTCAGCTCCAACTTGTTCAGCTGTTTTTTCCTGCCTTCATCATCAGCATACTCCAGAAATATATCTACAATGTTTGTAATGACCTGTTCCAGACGAGCCATAGCTGAAGCTGGAAACAAAGATATTCATTGATTTTTATCAATGAAGAAACAGAGACACAGGAGAAACATAATACCTCTACACAGAAAACACAGACACTGTTTGTCAGACCTTTATAACCTCTCTAGATAAGACACATGACATGAATCAGAGACATGTAAACATATGTTTGTAGGTACAATCATGGGATGAGATCAAAATGAAAGGTACAGGGCTACCTACTCTGCACTAGCACAAGAAGAAGTTTTTGTAAATGCCATAAAGTAGTTTTAAGTTTTATCAAGTTAAAAATATTGTCAATTTATACACTGTCACACACTTCACTTCGCTATCTGGATTTAAAGCTGCTATCTTCTCTCCTGCCACAGAACTGCCTCACCCCACATCCTCCTATCCATCACGACTCACCTCAGAGTTCACGTTACCCAGAACACAAGTGAAGAGAGGTCTGTGTCAGCAGCTTAGGTGCAGATGAGACTGTTGTTGGACAGAGGGGAAAGCCTCCTCTTAAAGGCTAACCAGCCGCTGCCTTACACACACAGGCACACACAAACACACTCACCCTCAGTGATTCATGCCTGGGTAATGCACTCCACTCCGCCCAACAACTGAACCATGGTCTGTCTCAAAGTTGCACAACACATCACAGAAAAAATAGTTTTTTTTATATTGTGTACAGGTTTGTTAACAACCTGCATGCAGGTGTGTGTATATATTTGTATATGCGTATATATGAGCGCACTGGTGCATGACCTATTTGGTTTCAGACGAAGTAGGGTGGGGTTAATTTTTTTTCATTGAGGAGCTGCTTGATTTGGCCTTTCAGAGAAAATATGCCAGAGTAAATGGAAAGTTACAGTCACAGCCATGAAAGGGTATGTGTGTGTGTGTGTGTGTGTGTGTGTAACTCTCTGCTCCATCCTGTTTATACGAAAGTTTTGCTGATGTTCCATATAAATAAGGCTACCAGTTATTTCCTATTAATGAGGTTTTAGAAGTTTTGCGAATTTAGTTAGTGATGGAGACTTTAGTTTGAAAACTCTGGTGTTAAGGTGGTTTAGATGTTTTATTGCATGTGTTCCAAAAAGCAAATTGCCCTGCACAGCTCAGGTTAGATCTTCACACTGGGGCTGATGGTGTCAGGAAAGGAGTCCATGGTGAACAGAAAAAAGCAGTTCCTCCACACACAATGTGGTCACTTTAATATTATTTATTGTTAAAAGTTTTGCAACATGTTTCGCCACATGAGCTTCTTCACAGGCTCATATCTGCTGCAGTCTCCATCTGTTGGTTCGCTGCTCCTGTGATCAGTGGGATCAGCGGCATTATATTTATATTTGTAGTTATTGATCCCAGTGATATTTTGTACTTGTGAGATTTCACTGTCAGTGATGTGTTGTGTGATGATATATTTGCTGACTGGCTCCTACCAGCCCCTGGCCAGCTGCTGCTGATCCCACTGATCACAGGAGTGTAAGACAGTTCAACATCACCCTGAACTCTCATCCCCGAAACAATGGAAGTTTCCCCCAGACTGGAAGAAACTACTTCGTGTATTATGCCTTTTGATTAGTGTCTCCCTAACACCTCCTATCTACCTGACTTCCCCTTGAAATGTTACATGTCTGATGGTCTCAGTGTGAAGTTATTGTCCTGTGACATACACCCTGATGATCAAAGGTCTCCAGATGTGAGTGGTGTCTCTATGCAAATTCCTATTGATTGATGTGATTTAAAAGTGTCTTTGTTCTGGTTGGATATTTAAGGGAAAGAGCAAGGACCCAATCTTTGAGTTGATCTGCTTACCAGAGCTCCCACACATCAGGTGTGCTACAATACTTGTTGGCTGTATTTTACTTTGGACATCACAATAAACTGGTATGTTAACCATTCATTTCTAATATTGCCTTGCTGAGATTTTTATTCTGAGTAGTGAATGATCTGTTATCAGATATTCACCAAGTCTTTAGTTATATGGTAAGTTTCACTGGGTAATACTCATACCCTTAACCTCTGAGTCGAATAGAAAAGATTGAGTATCATGTTTTGTAAATTATTTAGATGTGTTCTATAACCTCTGAATATCTCAACCCAGGTGTCAGGGCTGTTCCTCTATGTTAAGAAGGTCACTGAATAGTTTGAGTCTATATCTGCCATCCCTGAACTAAGATAGGGACTAGTTAAATACTGTATCCCAAAGACCTTAGTTATATGGTAAGTTTCACTGGACGTTGTTCATACCCTTAACCTCTGAGTTGGACAGACAAGATTGAGTATCATGTTCTAATACCTCTGAATACTTCAACCCAGGCATCGGGGCTATTCTTCCATGTTAAGAAGGTCACTGAGTGGTTTGTTAACCTATATCTGCCATCCCTGAACTAAGACTGATGTCAGATCTCTTAACAATAGAGTTCCATTCTTAAAAGGCTTATATTCGTAATTACTGGTTAACTATTGACATTAAATAATATTTAATGGTAAAGTATCTTTAATCAAATGGAGTCAGATTGAATAAATTAAATTACTTTACTTTAATAAAACCTCATCTTAACACCGGAAAGACAGAATGCGTACTGGGGAGATATTAGATAAATGTCTCTAAATATTTCCTCCCCTACAATTTGGTGACCCCGACGTGATCTCGCGATTGCGGCAAGCAGACAGGCGAGAGAAGTCAATTCCGGCCGTCAAGCAATGAGGTTTGAATTCTTGTGTGTCTACCTACAGCTTCTGTGGTAAGTACAAATTCATAGCTGTGATAAAAGATTCAGGGAAAGTTTAACTTCACATCACATATAGACGCATAATATAGAACGGATCGACATATCCACTGATAGATCGGAGACCGTAGAAATCCGATGGGGGGAAAAGCTTCAACTCGCAACTCACTAGCACAGGGATGTTCGAGTGTAGAGATCGATGAGCGGGTAATGGATGCAGCTGGTTTACAGGTATACGAGACTTTAGTTCGTCTGCGCGATCTCGGCGTAAGTTTAAAATGGGACAACAGTGAAATTCTTCACTGGTATTCAACAAAAGGCGTCGCATTAAAATCGAAAACTAAATTTCGTGATCTCCCTGCTGCGATTGTCTATTTGCTAAGGCGCAACGATTTAGAAACTATAACAGAGGGAGAACGTACTTTGGAGAACATCCAAGATTTGGAAAAACTACGATCAGAAGAAATAAAAAACCTAAGAGCCCAAATCGACGCATTCAATTTTGAAAAAGTGAATTGGGTGAGACAATGCAAAGCAATGGAGGCAGAAATTAAACGACTAAAACGAAAACTGAACTTAGACAAGCGCTACACTTCCCAACTGGAAGACTACTGTGGTGATGCTGGGTTTCCAGTAGCAGCTATTAAAGAGGCTGTTATTAGAAAAGGCATAGGGGACTATGATCAGGACGACAGTGAAGATGAGGACATCACTCTCATTACCAGGTGCCCTGTAACTCAGGATGACACCGAGTATGAGGTAAGGCCTTCAACCTCCATGCCCATGGCAGAGAGGCACTCTGCGTTTTCACCTCGTCAAGACGATGACGCTCACTGCAGTTCTCGGTTAAAACGCTGTAGTTTCACTCAAAGCCAGATGAAAACTCGTCTAAAAACAGGCACAACTCCAAAAAAATCTGTCAAAATATCTGTCGTAAAAACAGTGAGAGATGCAAACAATGACGTCACGACCATTACCCGAGCATTATCATGTGAAGAATGCTCCAAACATAGAGAAGTAGTCGGCATCATGCCTCGCCGCGGCCCGTTTCAAAGTTATTGGGACAAACTAATGCTTCAGGCTTCTGTTTACAATCTGGAGCCCCGAGATGTGTGGCAAATAGTCCTGCTCACTATTCCAGACGAGCTACACTCTAAAATCCCTCAAGAACTCAGATCTGGAACAATTCTCGATAGGCGGCTCGGAGAAACCAATAACGACGTTTACAACCGTATAAAAGAAGTCTTGCTTCAGATGAGAGGACCACCACAGGCCGAGTGGCACAGAATCCTCGAACTTAAACAGACAAGTAAAGAGACATTTGAGACATTTGCAGAGCGTATGTGGGTAACCTTTAGAGAATACAGTGGGGTAGGAGACTGCAACCGTGACCACGAAATCCTCTTACAAATGCTGCGCAATAATGCTGGAGCACACGTTCAGAACGCGTCAGCTCTGGGTGGAGACCCACCACACAACACATTCAGCGCACTCGTTGAATGGGCCACAAAAATAGAGGAAAGATCAAAGGCTACAAAATCATGCTCCATAGCTGCAAATCAATGGGTAACTGATGATGATAACGCTATCATAATTTGTGGCTATTGCCGGAGAATAGGTCATTTAAAAGAACGCTGTTTCAAACTGAACGGTGTCCCACAGCCAAAACCAAAGACTAAAATGTCTACTTTCAGGAAAATAGTTGGTAAATCTTCAAAAAACCATTCGAAGACAGCCGACATAAGACAAACGGAGGTGGACAGCCCTTATGCAGAACTCCAAGCCACTTTAGAACAATTTAGTCAACAACCATAGGGATGCGTGGCCTCCATTGGGAGCATAATTCCCAGCAGCAACCGTGTAAAAGTAAAATCTAATCTTGGAGGCCGATTAGTTGACATTTTGATTGATACCGGTGCTGCTTGCTCCTGCACAGACATCCCACTACCTCTGACAAACGAAACCATTCAAATCAAGGGAATAGGTGACACTGTGATAACAGCGACTCTCACAAAACCAGTTCGACTTGATTTAGGCTCAGCAGTGATAACAGAGCCGTTCTGGTATTTACCTGGTAACAGCGAAGGCACGGTCTTAGGCATGGACATAATGGAAAAACATGGCTTCACTATTCACTGTTTTGAAAAAAAGATTGAGGTTTTCACAGAGAAAACTGCAAAGAACAAACCAGTCAGAAACTGTGCCAGTGTTTTGTCCATCTCCAGCCCTGACCCAGTAAAACAGCTGATCACAAAACACAGTGATGCCTGGGCCAATCATGAACGTGACTGTAACCTTACTGACTTTGAAGGGAGTACTGAAGGAAATCCACCACCCCAAGTTTTGACTGAAGATTGGCACAAATGTATTACAGAACTGCCAAGATCACACACACTGAACTCATTTCAAGAAGTGCTGGGAACTTGGTTAATTACTGGTTAACTATTGACATTAAATAACATTTAATGGTAAAGTATCTTTAATCAAATGGAGTCAGATTGAATAAATTAAATTACTTTACTTTAATAAAACCTCATCTTAACACCGGAAAGACAGAATACGTATTGGGGAGATATTAGATAAATGTCTCTAAATATTTCCTCCCCTACAGGAGCAGCCTAAACAAAACAGCAGATGGAGACTGACTAATTATGAGCCTGATGAAACCCGTGTGGCAAAACATGTTTGCAAAACTTTTAAAAATAAACAATATTAAAGCAACCACATTGTGTGCAGAGGAACTTCTTTTATATCTTTTATATATAATGTATTGTATTACATACTATTGGAATAATGTTCATAGACTTTTGAATGGATGTTTGTAACTTAGATTAATGCGTGACTGCTCGATAGTTGAACACCATTATCAAGCTTCATGGGAGCAAACTGAGTAGGTTTTCTATTCATTACAGTTTAACTTAAATGTTTGAATGTCTACTATAATTCAGCTGAACTGAAGAAAATCAGCAGCAGTTAAAAGTATGCTGGATATGAAGTGAGTAGGAACGTATGGTTTGTTTGAACATGTCTGATTCTGGCCCAGGCCATTCCCATTCATCCTGCTCAGCTGTTATGTAACTTGACCTTCATTTTCCATTTCTCTGTTCCAAGGCAGCAGAGAGGTAGCTTTTTCCTCCTCCCCTCTCCCCCTCTTCCCCTCTCTTGTCCCCTGCCAAGTCCCTTTAATAAGTCAGTTCTCTTTTTACTTAGACCATATTACTTTCACTTATTGAATACTATCAGATTCTCCTCGCAGGGGAGAGAAAGAAAATAGAGACGGAGGATCATGTGGTGTTAATGACAAAAAAGTTCATCTTTCCACACTCTGCTAGTTGGGGTATGAGTTACACTTTCACCACTGGAGAGGTTCCTATCTCTGCAGTGATAAGCCCACACCATGGATATACACAGTGCATTGGGAAAGGTTATCGATTAAACAGAAATAGCTTTAAACTCTCCCATCAGTATTTACAGTTTCAAGAATCAATTTTAGATATAAACATATAAAGATGTAAAAGAAGGTAGGAAGTCATCCCTATCTGAGTGCAAAAACAACAGCACAAAAAAAAAGTTGTAAAACGAGTTCTTACTACAACAGTACCATGGGTCACAGAGCAATGACAGTTTGTTGAAACAACGCCTGTGAGGTACACATATTCCTACATAAAGCAACTGGAAACAATGTAAGTTATTCTGAACGTTGTTGTTGGGTGCAATGTATAATTTGTCTTTTGTCTCTTTTGTATTTCAAGGTAGTGTGAGAAAAGAGCAACCCAGAAAATTTACATTGCTCACATAGTTTGTGGGCAGCCACAGGCTGTGACAGCTGCAGCTCAGGACGTATAGCAGCTCCTGCAGTCTACATGTGACTGAACCCATCATTGCCCCGGTGCATCATCAATGTATGAATGTGTGTGTAAGTGGTTACATAAAACTGCGCTATAAAGTAGGTAGGTACAGGAGTATGAATGTGTGTGTAAATGGGTGACCAGTAGTGTAAGGCTCTTTGAGTGGTCATAGAGACTAGAAAAGTGCTAAACAAATGCAAATCCATTTACACTGAAAGATGTACAACATACAGTTTATCTTGAATATGGACAGTGTTTCATTAAAATAACAAAATTGACACAATAAACTTGGAAAAATGAATTTGAATTAAAATGAAAAATAATTTCTTTAGTATACACAACAAAAGAGACTTTAAGACCAACAAGTGTAAAATACTCACAAAGAAAGGGCACATCTTTAGATGTGACTGATTGCCCTGTTCAGCAACAACAATCAGCATCTGAATTAGCAGAGGAACTGTTCATGTGTTTTAAAACCTGGGCTGATGCCCTGAAATATTAAGTGTTATTAAATAGTGTGTTTACTCAGTCGGGGATGGAAGTGAGAGAGAAACAAGATGAGATACTGCCGGAACCACCAGACTGTGTTGGATGGCGTTTTCTGGACATCTAGTGGTGAACTGGAGACAATACACAACCTCCTGTTTAAAAGCCAGTTACATAACATCATGGGCTGACCTGTTAACCAAGCAATGACCCCAAAACTCTCACTGTTATTTGGTGAAGAATGATCAGAAATGAGTATGACTGCCATCTTGTGGTAGTTGCTGTTGGAGAGAATCAATGGTCCCGTCAGTTGGACTTAGAAGGTCCAGGCTGTTTTTGGTTTGTTTGTTTGTTTAAGACTACTCAATTAGACTACCTAATTGTTTCAAATTTTTTACTGTACCGGTCAAAAGTTGGGACACACCCTCTCGTTCAGTGGTTTTTCTTTATTGTCATAACTTTCTACATTGTAGATTCAAACTGAAGACACCATGAATGAACACATATGGAATTATGTAGTAAACACAAAAGTGTTAAAAACAAAGCAGAACATGTTTTATATTTTAGATTTTTCGAAGTAGCCACCTTTTGATTTGGTGATTCTGTCATCAGCTGCATGAGGTCGTCACCTGCAGTGGTTTTCCAACAGTCTTTAAAGGGGTTCTCAGAGGTGCTGAGCTGTTTTGCCTTCACTCTGCAGTCCCACTCATCCCACACCACCTCAAGTGGATTTAGGTCAGGTGACAGATCGGACTTTTGTTTTGATTAATATTTCTTATTTACAACATAACTCCATATGTACTCCTTCATAGTTTTGATGGATGTCTTCAGTATGAATCTACAATGTTGAAAATAATACAAATAAAGAGAAACCATTAAATGAGAAGATGTGTCCAGACTTTTGACTGGTAACTGTAGGTTAAATTAAATATCTTTATTTACAAGGGTCAGTTTATTTTCAACTACAATCCTCTGGCAAGATGTCATAAAATACTTAAGTAGGGGCCCTGGTAGCTCAGTGGGTTGAGCAGGCGCCACATATGCAGAGGCTACAGTCCTCGCAGCAGCCCCTGTTTGCCTTTTGGCTAAATCCATGATGCTAATGTCAATAGATGCTCATTGAATATTAGAAATTAAGCTTTGAGTTTTTGGTGCTCCATTTATGTGTCATTAAACTGCACAAGAACTGGGCACAACACAATGATGTCATTAAAAGAGGACCATTCAAACGACAAGGAAATAGTGATGGAAATATGACATTTCTGTCAGTTTCATCCAGCTGCTTAATACAGATGATTGGAAAAGAGTTTAAGAATAATGCAAAATAACTGCCGTCAGCTCAAATCATATCAATCAGGCAATTGTGTAATAACTGTGACAGGCCTAGATGTAATACTACTGAGGTGACACATCCACTATTCAGTACATTTATCATACAAAATAGTACAGAACATAAGCAATGCAGAGCACAGAAATGACCAAAAGTTGGTATTCAGCTCACTGTTGACAGCCCTAAGTGGTTTGTCAAGTAGGAAATAGTCTGAGCAGCAAACTGTATCAGGTTCATGGTTGTAGCTGAGTCACTCAAGATAAAAGCACTAACATTTTAATGGTGTTGTTACCCAATATGTGGCAAACAGTGAATGCATTTCGGCTTCACTCTGATGGCTTACGGTTGAAAAGCGTTGTTTGCCCCATATCAAATTATGTGATGACTACTAAAATGTGAGCGCTGCACGAGCAATGTTTACTTAGCATTGGCAATTTATCTTTGTTGCCCTGGCCTGAACTGAGAAGGCCGAAGCCATGCCCGGCCTTAGCATGTTTGACTCTCAATCACAGTCCAAAGTTTTGAATTATTTGTTGTCAGCAGATGTTACTATCTTTTGGGACTACCTGTGCCTTGTGCATGATTTACACCAACAAGCTACAGCACCACCTGAAGGACAATATCACCCAAAGAGGGAAGAACAACAAAATGTATGATTATAAATAATGCTTTCCTGGGCCAGCAGCCACATTTTCAACATACACTTGTACATAGCATATGAACAATGTGAGGCTGAATGGCCTCCTCAGCCCACAAATACACCTCTATAACAAACACACACACACACACACACAGATGGATTCATACTGCTCTGTTTAGGGTAAACATAGCAAAACTATGAGTGTATAGGTTTCTCAGTTTAAACAGGATTTGTGCACCTGCAACGAGGAATGTGAGAAGTGTGCAATTCCTTGAGTAAGTACCTAATATTTACCAATTTGCTTGTGTGACTACAACCAGTTATATACTTCATCATCATCATTCAATATCTTTGAGGCAGGCATATAGCTACCGATAGCTACAGGATAAATAGCAGTCCAAGGCAGGAACAATAATGAGAGAGAGCCTACCTCATGGGAGGGTCCTCTTTCTGGGCTTCCTCCACCACATCATGAAATTCAAAGTATAAGTGGAAGAGGTTATTGCTACATGGTTGTTATCAGCTCATCCAACAACATGGGGAAATTGGTATAAGGTGATAAATTGAGGGACTGCAACACTGGGGTCCTACTCAACCTTCTCAGTGGGAGATGAGGGTGGACAGTGGAGTGGTACCTGAAGCAGGGCTGTGACTCTGTCTGTGTCATGCTAAAGCTAATATAGCTAAAGGCTACTGCCGTAACAGCTGCCGCTTCGCCGGCCTCCTCTTCTTCTATTTTCTTCTTAGCTGAGCCTACTCCTCTCTGGGCTCAGGGCTAATGCTACTGCTAACATGTGGCGTTAGGAACTTTTGAAAATAAAAAAAAAGGTCGATATGTATATTTGTCTGAAGTTCTGTTTATCTGGTAGGTTTTTCTTTTCTCACCCTATTTTTCCTGCTCTAAACGACTCAAAAGTTTGTTTTCCATGATTCTCTGAAACATCTTTCTTCACCTGCTGGCCTCGTCTCTGTGGCCTGACCTCTGACCTCTTTATCATTCAGGCAGGCACAGTCAGCAGGAAAAAAATTGTAATTTTGAGAAAAACAAAAGAATGAAAAAAAGTTACTCTCTACTGGTTGGTTTCTATTTCAGTATATACACACTACTTTTTTTCATATGATTTATTTAAAAAAAAAAAAAAAAAGAAACTACCTCCCCTGCCCAGCTGGTGGTGCTCCATGGCGCTGTTTCATGTCTCTCTCTTGATTCTACTCGCTGATTCATGATATCTGATATGTATATGACAAGATAAAGGTGTTTGATTTAGTCACCATTTTCAGTCCTGCAACTGCATCTTTTCTGAAGCATCCATGTACACAGTCTCCATTTTAAACTTGATAGTGATTACTGACTGCATATTACAGTTCCTTGATCTTACTGCTGCCACCTGCAAGACAAACACATAAAACCTGTAGACTTATTCTACTATGACACATCATATCCAGATTGAAAGCATCTGTGTTACACATGTGTAGACTTCTGGATAAATCAGTTGCCTGCTGATTTATTTAGATTTTCCATTTTACAACCTCTGCATGATTATTATAGTGGTGACTGCCAAATATCTCCAGAATCAAGCAGGAAGGACTGACAACACCTTTGAGAAAACACATTCATTAGTTGTTTGTAAATGATTCCCCTGTACATAGGTATAGATAATGAAATTTTCCATCATCCATTGCAGTGTAGCACTTCTTTTGACTGAACAAATCTCAATTCAATTATTATGTAGAGTACTTTCTTACAACTTCGAAATGTTGGCTGATGTATTTACAGTAAAGTTCCTTTGGGTAAGTTTCAACTCAGGATAAAGTCAACCCAAGCCTACCAGTGCCACGTGTGTGAGATAGGAGAAGAAGGTACATGTGAGCTAAAACCCAGAGGAGAGCACTGGTATCAGAAATGGAGGAGAACCACGAGACAGACACCACCACCCCAGAAAACATGAATCTTCCAACCACACAAAATTTTGGGGTACTCATAATCATAACCCAAACTCCCACAAGAGTTCATGGCACAGATGTAAAAACTCAGGATACACCCATTTCATACCAGCACATTCCCATATTGAACCGTTTACATACTGTGTAAAGAACTGCTGCCTGTGCTGAATGATCGTGGAGGATTTATGAGTGAAAGGGTGTGCATCAGATGTGAACCCATCAAAACTCTTAGTACATTCTGTGATTTTTCTTGCTTTGGCAGAAAGCTTCTGGACCAAAATGGTTCCAGGTGTTCATGGAATAGGTGGCACAAAAGTGTAGCAACACTGGATATGTATATTAAAGAGGAACTATGCAGGATTTCCTGGTGGCTATGTTACATTTTTACCTTAATTAAACAGCTTCAGAGTAATTGTGATGGTTACATACATGACTTGTAACGTGTTATGAGGGAGACTGGAGGCTCGCTGCCCTCCACCTGGTGTCTCTGGGCTGAAAACCAACCTTGCAACATCAGTGCAGCACTTGGCCTCCACCCTGTGTCCCCACTCTCGTCTCTGCGCACCGTGACACAACCACGCTCCGTAGCCCATAATCTTATGTTTATGACAGTAAAGACTACACAAATATGATACTGTGTACACTACACAAATGCACATGGCGCAGAGGAGGGTTAGCAAAATAGCAGAAAATGGACCAGACTTGCATAGTTATTTCCCCTTTAATGTACAAGATGCCAAAGACGAACACTTTAATTGTTGTTGTAAGGAGTTTTACTTGTGAATCTGTGCTACAATATTCTTTATCTCTAAAAACAAAAAATAAACAAAAAGACAAAATGTCATATTTCCTGTATTGTTTGCTAATCACTTCTTGCCCTTCATTGCATGGAGCTCATAACATTTCTCACAGGCCATTGAGAGGCCGACGATGAGGGACATGAATTCTTCAAAGTCCACCTTGTCATCTTTGTTTTGGTCCAGATCTTTCATGATTTTGTCCACGACTTTGGGATTTTTCTGGGCCTGAAACAGAGTTGACGAGAGGCAGGTTCATGGCAGAGTCAAAGTCAGAGCAATAAATTACACTGATGGGTGCTGAGGACAGTGCTCATACTTACTTTCAGGAAGCCGGGTAACTCACTCTCCATGAGTTTTTTCAGCTCTTTCTTGCTTAAGGTTTTGCAGTCGCTGTCCTCATCAGCGTAGCGGTGGAAAATCACAATGAGGGACTCCATGCATTTCTCCAAGTCAGTCATGGCTCCAGAAGTGGCTGCCGAAAGGAGAAAGGACAAGTTTGAAATGACACTGCACAAGAAACACTCTTTTACTTCACTGCAGTTGCAGCAAGTTACTTTGCCTTATTACATGTTTTTATATAGCTAAGCATATGGATTCTCTGATATAGTTTCAACTATACCAATACTTTATGGATGACTAACATGCATTCCTGCAGAGGTCTGACTGTAGAGAAGCAGTAGGTTTGAGTACTTCATCTAAAAACTAAGTGGGGGTGTCAGTGTTGCCTTTAATGGCGCTCAAAGCAAATTCTTTGTGTATTACACATGCTTTCTGGCACAGAAACTGAAAGCCTTATCTGTAACATCCCACTCAGCCTCTCCCACTGCCTCCTTTCACTTCACCCTTTATTTGGTTGGGGCTTAGGGAAGCGATGCAGGCCATGGGGACGGTCAAGACAATGGAGTGAAATAACTTAGTGCCTGAGTAACAGAAGGCCAGCCGCTACTTGTCGGAGCAGGAACACTACGTAATGCGCAAAAAACGTCCAAGTCAAGAAAACATGTCGACGTTATATTGACTTGAAACTGCGATAAAAAAAAATGTTTGTGTTAAACTATAATTTCAACGCGACATTTGGAAACTGAGGTTTACAACATTTGTAGTCCTCCTAAGAAATGATCACTCCTCAGAATGAACTCCTGCAACTTTGAAAAGAACGTGAAGACGATAAATAAACAAAATACAACAAAAGCAGAGAAGACACATGTGTTGAAATAATAAAAAAAAAGAACTTACCAGGATACGATGAGGCAGAATCTGTGGTTTAAGGTTTGGGGAAGCGAGCAGGGCTCAGTTTGTTCCAAGTACTTATAGTCAGCTGGCAACGCCCAGTGATGGGAGGGATACAGGGGCAGAGAGAGAGAGAGAGAGAGAGGGCAGGAAAATGCAGCCATGTGCGTGTATAACTGCGGTCAGGCCAGCCGCCTCGTCTTCACGTAGTCAGGCCAGCCGCTCCAACATTTCAAGTGCGCCCTTATTGCAGACGGCAAATCCACTGAGACAACTGGGAAAACCAGCGCTAGCTCACCGCATGCCAAGAGCAACACAGAAATGAACTGATTGACATCAGTTAGGTTACACACGTAAATACACTGCTTCTTCTGCTTCAGGTCGAAATTTCAGCAGGTAAGAAGTCTCCAAGCACTGTTTCAGGTTCATGCCCAACGTGCACTGCAGCTGCAGACTCTACTGCCTCCTGCTAGGGAGCACTGCAACATTACTAACAGAAAATACCACAAGCAGATAGTATGAGTGTCAAGTCATGTTCAGATTCAGTCACAAACAGGTCTTTTTCTCACAGCATCACAAATGAATATGACTTTTGTTGACTTTGCTAGAATGAAGACATTTAAGATTTCAAGATTCCAACATGCAGACATGAAAGTATGAAATCTGAACTCGATGCCTGAAGAAACACAATAAATAGAAATAGAAAATAGAATAAATACGCGTCTAAAAAGAAAAATCTAAAACCTAGCTAAAAACTGTTCTTAGGGCTGAGGAGCGAACGGTCCATATGAAGGGTGGGGTGGGGTCACTCATAATCCTGGAGGCCCTGCTCCTGCAGCAGCCAGTGTAAATGTCAGTGATGGGTGTGAAGCTACACCCAGTGATCTTAACAGCTGTGATGAACTGGCCCAGAACACTCTCCGCCCACCCCACATCTACAGAAGGAGATGAGGGCTGGAAGGCCAAGTCCAGCAGCCTTGAGTTTCCTCAGGAAGCAGAGGCATTGGTGGGCCTTCTTCACCACATTGGTTGTGTTGGTGGACCAGGTGAAAGTGTTGCTGGTGTGTAGACTCAGGTACTTGAAGCTGGACACCACCTGAACCCCTATGCCTGCATTGTAAATTGGAGGAGGGAGGGGCCTGTTCTTCCTGAAATCCACAATCAGCTCCTTTGTCTTCACCACATTCGCAGAGGTTGTTTGAAGTGCAAATCATGGTCAAACCCTTTCCTCTAACCAGTCCCTTAAATTAAAGTGCTCAGAAATACACTCGTCCATTATTCTTTTAGAGGTAAACAAAAAAAAACATAATCCTGTGTCTCACTTACCTTACAAAACCACCATGGTCTTGTAAGTTAGGAGGGAAAGGAAAGGAACATATCATCTCTTAAAACACCTGTCAAAATTCTTGTTGCAAAATGATCTTTTCAGGAGTTGTTAGTTTGCCATCTACATCACAACTAACACACCTCAGGACACATTTGACACTTCGGACCAAAGAGTTGCATCTTTCCTTTGTCTTCATTACTAACTATCATGAGCGACCTTTGGCTGAGTTCATTTCCCTAAGGCAGTTTGATGAGAGCTTGTCAGAGATGAATCCCAGCAAGTCATGGTTTGTCCCTGCCTTCCTACACGGTTGTGCATGAGCTCACAGCTCTCACACCTAGCTAATCTAGCAGCGCCTGCCAGAAAAAACAATACATTCAATGTCTTTCACAGAGTTTAATTACAAAATGAATTAAACAAAAAAAGCAACTTGAAGTGCTGATGAATATACAAATGACATGATGAATCTCTTTGCAACCAGTAGAAAACAGTGCTAAGGACATGGTTATTAAAGGAATGTAGAGTGCTGATTTTATGGCCTATCAAATAGTAACCCAAGATTTTATACATACACACATTTCTTCATAATTCAGATTTCATATCACTGTAAAAACACTATGTCATGGTTCCAAGATTGTAATAATTAAAATGATCAATACTTGTAATATTATTGAAACAAAGCCTGGAGATACACTAAAGGTCAAGGACCTCAAATCCATGAACCGTAATGTATCTAATATATGTATTATTGAGACATAATATGCAAATGTTGTGTTGCAATGGCCATCAGCACCTGGACAATATTGACTGGTTCAAATGTAATTCAATAGATTCATCAGTTCTTCCTCTTGCCCTTGCTGGCGGCCTTGGCTGGTGTAACTGCAGGAACAGCTGCCTGGTAGAGGGCGGCAGATACTTTGTTGATGTAGTACAAGGCGAAGAGGGAGAAAATGAGGCTGCACAAAAAGAGAGAAAAAGCAAGGGAATATATATTTTTTATTATAAATTGAGAGATTAGTCTCAACTGTGCAGCATGAAACAGAAAGAGGCATTTGTAATCTGCTATTACTTACCATGTGGTGACACAGACACGATGCACCAGGCCAGAGGCGAACAGTGACAAGCACAGGCAGAGCAGAACTGGAAGATAAGAGAGTGAGTGATACTAGTGAGGAGCACGACCTGAATGAATACACCACAGGACTTATATTGTGGGATTCTTACAGACAAAGTGTACTGTTCAAATGGTATTAAAATCACTGGCTAAATGATTATCAAAATGGTTATCTTCTTTCAACTAAGTGATGTTTGGGATATGCCTAAGTGATCGAGAATGCTGATGTTTCAGTGTAATCTGAAAATAACACTACTGACTGCATGAGGTTACACTTACTCTCTGGGAATATCTTAGCTTGGAAGCCCTTCCCGAAAATCAGGTTTTCCAGATTATTAAATGCCTGGAAGAAATGCAGTTAAGGCAGCATACAACATAACGGTACTTCTAGGTATGTTAAAAATTGACTCAATAATACCCTGTGCTAGAGCTTAGTACACAAATGAAAACAAAAATAGGACATGTTTAACAGCAAACAGCTGTGTTGCTTAGTGAAGTCTTGTGACATGAGTTAAAACAGTTTAGTCCTTAAGGCGAAAGGATACAGTGAGGGAGCAGATGAAGAGGACTGAGCCCAGGAAACCTCCCAGGATGGTGAGCCACTCAGTAGATCCAAGCTGCTTACTGAACATCTGCATCCCCGCAAACACCAGCACTGACAGCAGACTTGACAGCACTAGTGAGGTTCCTGTGTTCACTGCTGAAGAAACATGTCCAGAAATACAGCATCATCAGGATCATCAGCCATTTGTCAGTTTGTTAGGAACAGCTAGCTAAACCTGCTGCAGTCTCTCCTGTCCACTCAGTCCTGTGATGCATCCTACCTGAGTCTATTGGTTTTTGTTGAAATTGTGTGTTAATTCAACAGCAGGAGGATTTTAAAGGGTGTAGTTCACACTGCTGATGAAATGAAACTACAACATACAAATAGGTGTGCCACCTGTTTAGACTCCACTGACTGGTTTGAAACAAGCTGATAATATATCTAATATATCTTATCACCATGTCAAATAAAATTCAACAACATCGTTAAAATGCTAATGCAGTTGAATCAACACCTCTCTAACGCAGTTACAATAAAAAAACTGCACAATGAAATTTTAATGACGGAGGATTAACATCAGGTCTAGTGTAGACCTGTAGCTTTAGCTTGTTTCTCAGGAAAACTGATCTGATTCAGTAACTAAACTACAATGACGAATCAAAAACAACGTCCCAGAGTACGTAGACCTGTACCAGTTTATGAATTAAACCCACTGGGCTGCTGACCTAACTCTTTCTACGTAACGCCACGTCAGTGTTCGCACTTATTGGTTTCCGACACCTAGCTATTAGCTCACGCTAAACAATCCCTGTTCACAGTAACAGTCCCCAACAAGTACACTTTACACAGAAAATAAATAAACAAAGACGGGTCTTTCTGCTGTTTAAGAAAACTTAGAAGGGGCGAACATTTCTGCAGCTATAAACCAGTCACATAGCGTACTAGCGTACTTCTCAACGTTAGCTTGACCGCAGAACTGGACGCTAACAACTTAAATAGCTGTGCAAATGTAAACGCCTTCTGTAAGATAAATTGACCGATACATTAATTGTGCAGCACATACCCATTATTCAGTGTTAAATTAGAGTCCTTGAAATGAAAAAGAGGTGAATTAGGGTTAATTTCGTTGAGCCAACGAAATGTCCAGGATGCAGGAACTGAAAAGCTCACCACCCGGTCCCAATAACAGGTGGGACCAGTGGGCGGGGTTACAGGACTCCGTGTCATCAGTAGGGAAAATACAACGTGTTCTTTGTGCTTACGGGGTCGTCTGCCCACCACTGCACACAGGACACCACTAAAATACTTACAAAAAAAAAACTTTCTTAATGCACAATATTTATTTTTTATTATTGTTTCCATATGTCTTTTTTATATTTTATTTTTGACCACTTCATTATTCATATATTTATTAATATATTAATCATAGCCCATTATAATTCCCTGTGCTGTTCTGTAAAGTCGTTGTTATAATCCACCATTCAAATGAATGGACAATGGTCGTGGTAAGGTATTGATAAACCAAAATAATAATAATAAAAACAGCCAGAAACAGTTTTCAGTAAGAATTTCTACATCTATTTGGAATTACAGTAGCATTGTAAGACTTTCTAAAGATATTACAAAAATGTCAAAGACCTCTAAAAAAACCCCACAATGTTTAATGAAAAAACACTAACTCTCTTCAAACTTCCTTTCAAGGGTAACCGACCAACAACCTATACATATAAAAACATAACACATTTTCTGCATCCATTTCTTTCAATATATAGGAAACAACCACTGCAGACACAGAGTGGCTTGTATATTCCCTTGATGTTTGCTGGCTCTGCTGGTGATGCACTGAGGAAGGTGTCAATATCCTCACTTTTTGTAGCACTTCACAATAGGACTGTCTTTCATAATGGCTTCTTCTTAAGGCCCAACACAGCTATAAACAGAAGAATCTCCACAAAAGCAGGTAACACACTAGAGGGAGACAGAGACAGAGACAGCCACATTACATACCATCATGTGTGTTCATGCTTAATACTTGCTGGTACTTATCTGTTTACATTTGGTCTCTCTGCCTTGCTCTCTTTACTTAAGCAAGTATCAGCACACACACACACACACACACACACACCTGCAGACTGCAAATATAACCCAATACGTCCAGCATTCCCACTTCTCAAACACAAAGAAAGACAGGGAGACGGATGCACTGCAGTGAACAGCCAGCGCTGGTTGTAATATCTGTCATGGAAAAAACACTTTGGGAATAATCAACACACATTACCAAGTTCATCCACACTAACCTGCAAATGGCAAGGATCCACCAGTAGATGTCACATTCCCACTGCTCAAACAGAAAGAAAAGCAGAGCCACTGAGGCACTGGCATGGACTCCTGTTGCTATTGTAGACAAAGCAGCAAATCAGAGGAGTTGGAGTCATGGAATTGTAACTGATGACTAGACTGACTGTTTTAATATCATTTATTCCATTATCTATCTTTACACTGTGATATTTTTGAGGGCTTTAGGGTGAGTTTTCAATTTGACTTCAAATTTCAAATGGATGGTATTATGGTATTATCATTTGTATTTAGTAGCTGATAGTGAGGAGTCATACAGGTAACAAAGGGGGTGAGAGGAGTATGACCAGCAACAAAGGTCCCCACTTAGATTTGGATTGTTTGTGTTGATCTGGATTTAAATCAAAGACACCACTGCCATCATTTATCAGTTATCAAAACTGAGTTTTTCATAATGTCACAGTGAAGGATACACAGGAGTCCTTGGCTGGAGTTGAACATGGACACTCCTGAGAGGAACCCAGCCAACTCTATAGCAAACAGGCAGAGAGTGACTGCCAATCCCACCACCAACCTGAAACAAAGAGACAGCTATTAGAGGGTGTGTTTTTCTGACTTTGAGTCATATTTCTCAAACATTACTTACTTTCTGTCCTCATAGTCATATTGGTCCCGTGTGAAATCCAAAGGCAAACTAGCCTTTACATTGTATTCCTGTAAAACAAACATTACCAACATTTCAGCAAGAAAATCAGAAGAATAGATAATATCCCAAGACATAAGATGATAGTTACTCTGGCACATACAACCCGCAAAGTGTTAAAAAATAAATAAATGAAAATAAAAAAATAGAAACAAATAAATCCGTCCTTCTCACTTACCCTTGACCAAAAGATGGAGATAACGATGACAAAGTGAGCTATGATGGTAAGAAACCGTGCAGGGACGAGACTGCTGGCAGCCGACATGCTGAGGTTACACAACGACAAGCAAAAAGTACTTTTATTGTTATTTACCGCAGTTTCTGTCCTGAATTCCCGTCTTTTCTAGTTTAGCATCTTAGCTGCAGCCACATACTTTAGCTCTATTTCACTGAAAATAAGCGCCTACTCTTTTTTAAATGTGAACTGAAAGTAGAAAAACTGTTTTTAGCCAACCTGTCGCTGCCTCAACCAGAATCGATGTTCACCTGCGACAAAACACACGACCTTCACGCCGTTGTCGTCAACGCTTAAGATGGTTGCTACAACAACCGCCGAATCAGTACGTTCTTGTTAACTCACCGGGTTGACAACCAATATTAGAAAGGTTCCGTACCGGAAAGGGACGACAATAGAGAGGGACTTGTCACGTTTTCCTTCACAACACTGCCATCTAACGGTAACACGAAGAACTAGGCCACAAACAATTAACCAGTGGAAATATTAAGGTTACGAAGGCACACGAAGAATCCCCGAAAATGCAACGATAAAAAGGCTGTTGGCAGGAAATCAGGGTGGAAGTCATTCGTTTGTAAAAAAAAAAAAAAAAAAAAGAAAGAAAGGAAAAAGGAAAGAAAAATTACTAGAGAAAAAACGTTTGTAGGCCTAAATGTATAAAAGTGTGATAATTGAACCAGATTTTATGATGTTTACATCTTCGAACATAGTACAAATCACCCATTTTTGCAAAAATGTAACATATGATAATTCCTTTGCCAATGCGGCTGATCTCTCCTGCAACCCCGGAGCCCCCACCCCCCCCACACCCCTCTCCTCCCCCAGCAAGTCTAATTCTACGACGGCTCGTAGCTAGACAGCGTGTCGTGTGCGCAACAGCACACACCGAGCAACGGGAAAGCACCGAGAGCAAATCTGTAGTCACGGTTCCCTAGCCCGGGCCTATACATTTGTCCTAACGTCGGTGCGAGGGAGACAACCCGTCCCCGGCTTTTCCACCAAGAACGAGGTCTACAGTCGTTGCACCGTACAGGCGGTGGCATCGTGGAAGCATGGCAGATGCGGAGTTACAAACCTTTACCTCTATCATGGACGCGCTGGTTCGCATTAGTGTAAGTATGACGATCTTTTTTTTTTTTTTTTTTTTTTTTCCACCTCCTTTTTTAATATCAACCATGTGAGCGGATTTCTATGGATAGAGATCACACGTAGCCTACACGTTGCCCGTTTTTAATCACATAATATTTATATTACCCCTCGGTAACCTCTGAATGCTCATGTAGCATGTGTGTTGAAGGGATGTGATAGTACCTTTTGAAATATTTTTGGCACCTAATCAAAGAGAGGGTTGCTCAAAGATCTACCATGGGGGCTGGGATTAAGATCACAAATGTCATACCTACAAAATCCAAACGTTGCAGCAGGTATGAGTGCATATGTTGGATGCTTGCAGTCAACAGCATCTGCTAACAGTAGCTGAAAATGCTTGCTTACGGGCCGCACACGATGAGCAGGCAGAGATGATGCGCGTTGTCATAGAAACGGGATGCTGCGTTCAGCAGCTGCAACACCGGAAAAGAGGCTGTGTGTAAAACCGAGGCCACAAAAAACTGAAAGCTTGATTTATTTTTATTGATTAGAAAATCTCCCTGCTTGGATAAAGGCCTCATACTCTGTCACCAATATGGTATCTGCAAAGCTGATTCTACAAATGAATTTTTCAGAAGTTAGATGAGGCTGGGCAACAACTGAAGTGGGAGGTATTTTTCCACTACATTTGCCCTTCCTTTGTTTCTTTTTTCCAACACCAGCTTACACAACCAGTATCTGCATCAGCTCCCCCTCTCGCTTTTAACTCCTACACATTTCATAAGCCTATACATTTTTTCAGGTTATAGGAGGTGCATATAAAGAGCAACTGCTTTTTTTTTGTTTGTTTGTTTACTTAAAACCAGTGACTCAGCCTTTCTCTGTTCTGACTCCTTCTTCAATTCTCTACTTCCCAGTCCAACATGAAGAGTATGGAACAGGAGCTGCATTGCCCCGTGTGTGATGAGATGGTGAAGCAGCCCATCCTTTTGCCATGCCAGCACAGCGTGTGTCTGCTGTGTGCGGCCGAGGTATTGGTACAAAGGGGCTATCCTCCTCCAGACCTCCCTCCAGAGCCGAATTCACCGGCTTCCACCCCCAACACCCGCTCCCCAAGACAAACACGTAAACCCATGCCAAGGACCCCTGACCGCCTGGAACGGGTCCTAAAAACAGGTAGAGGAAGGGCTTGGAGATGATGTGTGTGGATAAGAGTGTTTGGTACAACTGACTGGGGATGTTAGATGTGCTTGCAATAAGTGTTGCTCATGTTTTAATAGGAAAAAAAACACTGAATGATCTCAACATCCAAGTGACTAAAGAGTGACATCATGGTTTGAAAATGCAGACATTACGGTGTGGTGTGACGCTACTGTCTTCTGAGTTTTATAGATGATCTATAGCTGACACATCAATACCCTGCTGTACACCCAGAGCCTTATGCATTCATCTCATGATTTATTTAACTGCATGTAGAACAAGGTCCACAGAGGTAAAGGGAGTCAAGGAGGTAGAAGAGGGAGTAAGCATCTATAGAGCAGGTGTTTTTCTACAATACATTGTGTAGGCACATAGCATCTCCTCTGCTGTATCCTGACCTTTATTTACCCTTCTCTTCTATTTAGATATATAATGTCTTTTTCTCTTAGTTCACTTAACAGCTGCCTCATCCTCCATATCAATATTACATCCTACTAATGCTAATTTTTCTTACATTTTCTTCATCTCCACTACATCTGTGTGCTATTCCCAGTGTGTGGGACATACCCAGGGCGAAGGCGGAAGGACGTAAACACTCCCCCCATGTTGTTCCCATGTCCTTCCTGCCAGCAGGACGTGGAGCTTGGAGAAAGAGGCCTGTCCGAGTGCTTCCGTAACCTCACTCTGGAGCGCATTGTGGAGAGGTGCGCACCTGCACATACACCATAACTACAGTGCATAGCAGATAGAGTCACAGGCACAGTCAGGCATAGCTTGTGATGCTGTCTGGAACGTGATGTGTGGGGTGTTTTTGATCATCATGAGCTTATTAATAGAAATCAAAAACAATCAAAGTGATCACTGTTTCGGAAAAAAATGCCTTTCACCACTCACTGCAGGCAATGAAGTAAGCCAGCAAATGAAGGGCCTAGTCAATACTACTTTATAAATGAGACAGGAAATCATTTGCTGGAAGGAGTTTCAATAATGAATCTTTCCTGTTCCCCTGAGCGGACTGCAGGGACAGCTAAAAACTGCAGTGTTTGACAGCAACAACTCTCGCAAAATGGTTACATTGACAAAAGTTAAGTCAGGGCAACTTTAGAGTGAATTACCTTACAGCCCCCACCCCCCCACCCCTTAAATGTTAATCATTTTCTCGTCTCTTATCAGTTCAAAAAGTGAAGATCAAAGAGAGAGGAGCTGCTTTTGAAATAGAAGTGTTCTGAGGTGGGGGAGTGAGTTATGGGGATAGGCAGTTTCTCAGTTTCACACACAGCAGTATGATGAGTGCAGCTGCTCCCTCCCCAGGCAGTGGTTGTTTTGGTCAGAAGAGTGTGACGATGCATGTTTTACTGCACAGAATGCACTAATAAGACAGCTGCTGGTGGTGTATCCAGGTCAGGGCAGTTGAATAGCCGGACTCCTAACTACTGGATAGAGAGCAGGGCAAACCCATATCAGCTGAAATTTATCCTTCTCTACTTGATTTCTTTCTTTACTGCAGAATTACACCAACACCTCCCTTATCTCCCTGTGCCCCTGTCTACCCTCTAGGTACAGGCACACAGTAAGTCTGGGCAGCATCGCCATCATGTGTGGTTTCTGTAAGCCACCTCAGTCGCTGGAGGCTACTAAAGGCTGCGCTGACTGCAAGTCCAACTTCTGCAATGAGTGTTTCAAACTCTATCACCCGTGGGGAACACCAAGAGCTCAGCATGAACACATTCTTCCCACCAACAACTTTAGGCCAAAGGTCTGGCTGTTTTTGTGTTTTTTTGCATGACGTGCAAGAGCTTTTCTTCTGTTGTCACAGTGTGTTAATCCTTGTTTGTGCTCTAGGTCCTAGTGTGCACAGAGCATGAGCAGGAGAGACTGCAGTGGTACTGCCGTAACTGCCAGAGGCTCCTGTGTGCAGTGTGCAAACTTCGACGTGTCCACCATGGGCACAAAGTGTTACCTATAGCACAGGCCTACCAGGCCCTCAAGGTACATTCATGCAAAGTCTGTCACTCTGTCAGGACAGTGATCGGGATCCAGCTTTGTAATATTTACTTATATTTCGGTCCTACAGGAAAAGGTCACCAAGGAAGTCAACTTCATCCTGGCCAATCAGGACATCATTCAGAGCCAGATCACTCAACTGGAAGCTGCCATCAAACAGATGGAGGTGATTTAGCTTTACACTGCTTCTCTATTCATTCTGCTTCGTCAAAATACCTGTTTCATCTTTGTACTAGTGAGTCATCATACGCAGCCAATCATTATTGTTTGTCAGGTTAAAAGCAGTGTTGTTTTTGAATTGAATTCATGTTTTCCCTGTTTAGAGGAAAAAGCTTTTTACAATAGGATAAAATATGATACAATAGGAGGCACTTTACTGTAATTTCAACTGCAGGTAGGTAATATTAGTGTGCCCTCTAGAGGCAATATGGCACTCCTGTATCAGGAACAGCTAAACCATTGTCTCTGTGTCTCACTCTCTGTCTGTCTGTAGGCTAACAGTGCAGCAGCTCTGCAGCAGCTGACCCACTGTATCCGGGAGCTGGGAGCGGCTGTGGTCGAGCGTCAGGGGGCTTTGGTTCTGGCCCTGGAGGGATCTCGCAGTAGAAGGCAGGAGCTCCTGTCTGCTCAGGTCTCTGAGAGGCGTGGACTGCTGGAACATGCGGGGCTGATGGCCTACACACAGGAGCTGCTCAAAGAGACCGATGCACCCTGCTTTGTTCAGGCTGCCAGAATCACCCACAACAGGTACCTGCAGGCTGTCAGGTGAATTCACTGGTCAGGTTTGACTTGTCGACATTTCTCTATTTACCGTGTGTGTTTCTCTCCCTCCAGGCTCGTGAAGGCCATAGAAAACCTTCAGTGCTTCTCTCTCGCTGCCGATCCCTCCTTCAGACATTTTCACTTGGATGCATCCAAGGAGGTGAAACTCATCAACAGCTTGGAGTTCATACACGGTGAGCTTATTTGTTTTTCTATTATGAACCATTCAACCATTCTTTTGCAGATCAGTAAATATAACCTGTATTTGTCCATCACTTTTCTCATCCGCAGCTCCACTGGCTCCAGTCATTGACACTCAGAAGACATTAGCTTACGACCAGCTGTTTTTGTGCTGGCGCCTCCCTCAGGATTCGGCACCAGCTTGGCATTTCTCTGTTGAATACCAGCGACGAGCCGGGGGAGCTGGAGCTGCGTGGGGCGGCACCAGATCCCCCAACTCTTCAACGGCATGGCTGCGTCTGGATGAAGTGAGGGGGGTCAGTGCTGTGATAGATCGACTGCAGATGGACAGTGTGTATGTGCTCAGGGTGAGGGGATGCAACAAAGCCGGGTTTGGAGAGTACAGTGAGGAGGTGTACCTCCACACTCCACCTGCGCCTGGTGAGCTATGGAGACCTATTATGTTACATCATACTTCTTTTTTGTTTTACATTTCATTCATTGCAAAACGTAAACACACACTATATCGATTTGAATTTTTTCCAGTGTTGTCATTTTCTCACTTGATTGACTAACATTATCTTTTTTCTCTCCATCCCTTTATTTCATCCATTCCCAAACTATTATTATTATTTTATTTTAGCATCTTTACCAAAACTTCTTTTTTTGTTCTGCATCCCAGTTTCATCCCAGTCAGGCTCTTTCTGCCTCTGTCTCTCTTGCTGCAGGTCTGTCTTTCAAAAATTCTTCACTTTTCATTCATAGTGTCCGTTGTATCTCTTGCTATTATTCCACCTAGTCGTCCTATTGCAGAATTACATTAAATCAGTCATTATCTGAATCACTGAAACAACATGTTCCCTCTTCTTCCTTGTGTTTGTGTTAAAGCCACTTCCTGTATTCCTGAGTACACCTTTTCTTCTTGATCTGCCTCTTATCCAGAGCCTCTTCCCACTCGTCTTTAGTTCTTTTCTTCACGATGTGTTCAGACTTGTTGTAGTCTGACTCTGTTTCAGCTTCAGGATCTAATCCTTCCTTCCTTTCTCTTTTAACCTGCATCGCCATCCCTCCCTCTTTATTCCTCCTTTCCTTGTCATTATGCCTCCTTTTTCCTCCTCCTCTCAGTGTTGAGTTTCTCCTTGGACTCTCGCTGGGGTTTGCATGCTGACAGGCTAGCACTGGGTAAAGGCCAAACTTACGCCCGCAGTGTGCCAGGCCTCGCCCTCCTGCAGGCTGCTGATCGCACGCTCACCTCATGCCACTTGACCTCTGACCTCCTGGTGGCTGACCTGGCTGTCAGTCAAGGCAGACACTACTGGGCATGCACTGTGGAGCCTGGGTCCTACTTGGTAAAGGTGAGAAGAAGTCAGTTGTTTTGATAGTTCTTCCAGCATATATAAGGCAAGGCAATTTTTTTTGTATAGCCCGTTTTTACAGTTTGTCTCAAAGGGCTTTACACAGCATTATGACAACATCCTCTGCCCTTACACCCTCACATCGACTGAGGAAAAACTCCCAATATAACAAACTGTTATACACATTTATTACACAAAACACAACTGACAATGCAAAATGAATTGCTGGGTGGAGTGGCACTTTTTTACTAAAGCTGAATGACACTTTATCAGTGGGAATCACTATCTGCTTATCTCTGATGTATGTCCTCAGTAAATCACAATCTGTAGATTTTGTTCACTCTGTTTAATGGAGTCCAGCGATTCCACAGCATATACTTCACAGAAAACTTGATGACCAAAAAAACAACCAAAAAAGTACAACTTGCTGTGTGAGTACTGATTGAATATTTGCTACTCTCTTTCCCATCAGGCAAATTAAAGGGCATTTGGGTAGTTTTAGATCTAAAATTGAATCAAATTGCATAATGACATCTTTCCAGAACTCCTCACTTGGGGGCAATACCACAGCATGTGAGAGATTGTCCCTGCCTCTCCACAACAATGCCAGCACAAGTTTTAAAGGGAAGACTTTGTTTAATCTGTGTGTGATGTAAGCTCTGTACAAGACTTTAACTGGAGCCAGTTGTTTTAGAGTTATAATAGGTTGTATATATGCAACCAGCTTCACCTTCCATGCTGACTCAGAGTGGATGTGACTAAAGCTTCCTGTCTGTCTGTTTCTTTCTCTCGCAGGTGGGAGTAGGGCAGGAGGCGAAGCTGCAAGAGTGGTTCCATCTCCCTCAGGACATGGCCAGTCCGCGGTAACTACATCTTGCTATACTAAATATACAACACCATGTAGAACCCACACATCTCTTTCCAAGACTAAACTTTGTTTCCTGCGACAACAAAATATACTGCACCGAACAAGAAAAGGAGATATGAATAGCATTGGTAGATGCTCTTGTTAATATATACAGACATGGACAAAATTGTCGGTTAAAGAAAGAGAAACCCAAACTGTCACTGAACTAACTGACAAAAGTAAAGGACCAATGGACATCCTCCCGGAAGCTTTGTGGACAGATGAGAAAAAAATGGAGCTTTTTCATCCAAAACTGAAGCTCCTTGGCAAGTCACATCAGCTCATCCTACACAGAGGCAAAAATGAAGCATACAAAGAAAAGAGCACTGTTCCTACTGTGAAACATAGATCAGGCTTGGTTATGGTCTGGGGCTGCTTTACTGCACCTGGCACAAGGGGTCTTGAGTCAGTGCAGGGTACAGTGAAATCTCAAGACAAGGGAACAACCTTTAAATGCAACACTGACATAATACCACCTGCTGCTGTAAAGGACATAGTGAGACTTAAACAAAACAATAAAGGTGTAGGTTGTGAAAGTGAAACAGTGAGGTGAGGATGATGAAATGCTCTGTAGAGCTGAAAACTGTAGAGTCAGGTGATGATTCCTAAGAGGGTTCACAAGTGAAAGCAACACTTGGAAAACACCAGGAGAGAACTTGTTCGTTTTTGTGATTCAGTTTTTTTTATACACAGTTGAAACAGAGACAGATTATTTATAGTTTTATCACTAAATTGTTGGCATTTGCTTTGTTTTTTAAAATTGTGCTTATGGCTTATGCCACTGTGGTTGGACCTACTTTGTTGTTCATTGTTTAAACACGCATATTTAATTTCCATAACTGTACAAATAATTTGCAAGCCTACAGTTTTGTAAGAAGAAAGAGGACATGTCTTTGAATAGACACACTCAGACCATCTTCTGATTATAATTTAGCATTGTGAGTGGAGTGTTTCACATCTTTAGGTATTAATGTACTTAAGTGCGTAGTTTAGTTGTGTTTTTATCCTTCATGTAGCTTCTCTCTTGTTAAGCCTGATTTTCTTTTCCTCCTCTGCCTTCCTGCCAGTTGTGACCCAGACAGTGGCCATGACAGTGGGGCAGAGGATGGCCAGGACTCCCCTCCCTTCTGCTTTCTCACCATCGGCATGGGCAAAATCCTGCTCCCTCAAGGACATGGTCAAAGTCAGAGCCAGGGGGACAGCCAAAGCCACGGAGGAGTCCACTCCCACAGCAGCAGCCACAGTAACATGCCTCACCCTCACACTGCTCCTCTGCCTCCCCGACTAGGAGTGTGTCTGGACTGTGATAAAGGACGGGTCACCTTCTATGATGCCCACTCCTTGCGGATCCTGTGGGAGGGACACGTGGATTGCTCGGCTCCGGTGTGTCCGGCCTTCTGCTTCATCGGCGGAGGAGCCCTGCAGCTGCAGGATCTTGTGGCCAATCGGAGCATCGAGGAGCCGCCACCACGGAGGGTAACCATCCAAACACGAGCAACAAACCTCAGTAAATAAATAAGGAGACAGTTCACTCACAGATCTGAGTTTGTCTCATGTCTGTAGAGTAATGGTGGTTTATATTCATCACTTAATGTGAGATGATGATTAACTGCCTTTGATGCTCTATTGAACTGTCACTGCTGGATATGTTTACGTTTTTCCTTGCTATAGATATCTGATGTTCTTTTGCA
This sequence comes from Caranx ignobilis, assembly GCA_021432705.1. Lineage (NCBI taxonomy): Eukaryota > Metazoa > Chordata > Actinopteri > Carangiformes > Carangidae > Caranx > Caranx ignobilis. The sequence continues at coordinate 7,535,173 of MU270012.1, read as the reverse complement.
TTTGCACTTGAAAATATCAAATCTCTCCTTTGGCTTGATTTATTACATGTTTTTATGCTTTCTTTCTCCTCGACTATGGACATTGTGGCTGAAGTGATTTTAGACTATGCAGAAATCTGTTGACAGGGTGAGTCAAACACCTTTATATTGGGTAAAAAAAAAAAAAAATCAGTTTGCAATGTAAGAAAAAACTCAGCTTTCCCTTTACACTTGTGTTACTTTGTCCCAGAATGTGTGGACACACAGAAGTTGCATGCAAGTGTGACTAGGATTCATAACTGGCATATATGCAGATAACTGACTGACACCTTGTAAAAGCACCTGAGATGTACTGTACGTCTAATTTTTTATCTTAATTTTTAATGTAGCTTCAACAAGTGTGAACAATGTGTAAATAATGCAGAATTAGAGAAGGTGAATATTCTTCAGTTGTCGAGTTGTGGAGGTTTGCCAGCTCTAGTCAGGATCACGTGTCTCTGTGTCTCAACAGTCCTACTTGGAATTTTATATAGTCACTGTTTTGCATTTCAAAAGGAAGCGTGTGGCATTTCAGCTGGATAAACGTGCTCACAGTTGCCTCACTGTTTCCAGATTACAATAGTAATGACAGTAAAAAAATGTTTCCGAAGAACAATATTCTCATCATGCTGGTTGGCTTATTAACAAGCGAATACATTTCAGTGTTTTACATCCTTACAAAAGTTAAAAATATAGATGGCCTACTTGTTCGGTATTAAACTGTGGTGTTTGAGTGATTTGCACATACATATTAATGATCGGCTGGAGGAAGTGGACAGAAGTAGGTCTTTTTGAAGAGCTCTGGTTGACTTTAGGTTTGACTTTTTTTTATCTATACCTTTTGGTTTTCCCTACTGCAGCTGACAGTAGCTTGTTTACTGACTAAGCTAAAACACAGTCATGTTTGGGGAATGTAAGAGCCCAGTTATCTATCATTTCAGTTCAAGAGATTGTCTATATTCTAATATTTTCAAATCAACTGACTCTGACTGTATTTTGATATATGATATGATCTTCTGGCGTCTGTGTGTGTGCGGGTGAGAGTGAGAGAGAGAGAGAAGATAGATCTCTGGCTGTGACTTTCATGCTTTCTGATGTGTGTCTGTGTGTGTATCCTGTCTTTAAGAACCTGTCTAGACTCCTCTACGTGTGTTACAGCACAGCACTTGAATGACTTTAGACTGTAGCATCTCAGAAATCAGAATCTACAAATTTAGACTTTGCCTTGCTGGCAGAATGTTTCTATCATGTCATGAGAAACACAATAAATGACTGATAACCGCAGCATGGAGTCACTTTGTGTCCGATAATGACCACAGTTGAAGCTTATAAAGTCAAGTGTAGAGAATTTGTTTTCACAGTATTATCAGTAAAGGATGTGATGTTGCCTTTTTCCTGCAGCTATAAACAGGAGAGGCTGTTTACTGTCTCAACACTTGTTCCCCTGATACAGTCCATGTCTACCTGTATTTTAGTACTGACACCAACTTTTAAACACCAACCTCATGGAGAACTCTCTTGGTTGTAAATCTCTGTTATTTTCACCATAACACCCTACAGCCAAGATTACAAACATGTCAAATGCAACTGGCGTGTTTAATTGTCACACGCTATTAAGTTGTCACATTTTGACTGACTGTAAACAGCAGGACCGTACTCCATCAGGGATCATAAAAACAGACTCTCTTTGTTTAAGTGTCACGGGAAAACTGATGTCTGTGAGTACGTGGTGTCAGCCTGCAAGTGTGGGCAAGTGCTCCCTCAATCCCGCCAGTCTGCCAGACCTGCTTCAGCAGGTAAAGTGGATCCTCTTGTGCCACGAGGTTAAATATAAAATATATATTTAAAAAAAAAAAATCTTAGGACTGATACAGAACAAGGCAAGACTGAGGAGCCAGTAAATGAGCCAGTTTACTGGTAGTCAAAAGCTATTATGACCCAGACAGTGACAAATGGGGAAATTCCACAAAGGTAAAAATAAAAGTCAAGTACAGATGATGTGTAACACCAGAGGGGTTGCTCATTTGTCATTATCATTTTACATTAACGAGGAGCTGTTGCAATCTGTCTGGGGTCAGTCTGTGCAACATTAAAGATTTGCCTTTAGGGGGCGACATTGTTTGCGCTTTGATTTTTCCTCTGTCTTTTGTTTAAAAAAAAAAAAAAAAAAAAGAAAGAAAGAAAAAAAAGGATCTAGTCAGCAACAGGTGCAAAGTCTGTCAACACTGACTTGACCACAAATCTGTGATGACATGTTAGACACTGCAAGTTAAGAGCTTTTAGTCTGTATAGTTCCTCAGAGCCAAACTTAGTGCTATTCACACCTGGAGGCAAAATATCCCCCACCTCTCTTGTTCTTTCCCTTTATTTCATTCTTTTTGTACCACACACACCAAGTGACACAATACAACAGGAAAAGAAAGCAAACCTCCAACATGCAAAGCTACAAAATCAACATCGATTCAAGTTGGAGCTCATTATTATTCCAGACAGGGTTCAACTTCAGTGCAAGATGTGTCATAGAGACACAACAACTTAAGTGTTTTCTCCCTCACCCTAACACCGTCTCCGCAGGGCTCTGTCTCAGTGTGGTTGCATAATTTCTTAGCTACAGTTAACGTTAGTTTACATGTGTTTACCTGACACAGCTCCTACCAACAGAGGTGAAGCTGGTGTTTTTCAGTGTGTTTGCACGCAAGCATGTGGGCGTGAAATTCACCTGAATTAGTGCTATTGTCCTTGTAAGATGATTTAATGATGGGTCTTTTTGATAAAGTTACTCAAAAGATGAAAAAGCAACTCATCTACAGTATGTACCCTAACAATAACTGGGGAAAGTGTGTAGTTTTAGATGAATACAGATGATGGTGGACTTAAGAGGTGTATCATCTATTTTATTTCTCTTTAATGGTTTTACATTGGAGTTATTAACAGTGATGAAAGTACAGTATTTGAATAGCTAATTAAATTGTGTCTTATCTGTTGGCTTTGACTGCCAAAAATGCTGAGTGCCATGCAGAATAAGTTCCACATGCAATGAGATGTAGCAAACTTTTAAATGTGCACACAGTGCAGGAAGCTGCAGAAATGTTTGCTAATGCAAGCACAGACTCCCAGTCCCCTGAACAGCTGTGTCTCCTGTCTTTCCTCAGCACCTCTGCATATCACAACGGACGTGTATGTTCTGCCTGCAGTACACACACACACACAGTTCTATCTGCCGTTGCTTTTTTTCCAAAATCATCCAACAAGATGGCGGAATGGCAGAAATTTGTGAAGATCATCACTGAATCCCCCACACATACACTCAATCAAATCCAAATCCACTTCATATGGTTGCAAATGAAAAATACATCCAAATACACATTTCCACACACACAAATCTGCCGCATGTGTGCTCTGGATGGATGCCAAAGTGAACAAGCACGCTCAGACAGGACCAAAGCCCTACAGGCTCTTTGAGTATTTATGTGCAAGTGTCTGTGTCATTTTTAGACTGGAAAACATTAGCTCTCCATATAAAGCCCTTAACTGTCCTGTAACACCTGCGTGGCTTGATTTTAAGTTGTATTCTTTGCTTCTGTGACCTGCTGTCTGCTCATTATATAAGTATAAGTAAAAAAAAAATCTTAATCATAATGAGTAGAATAAGAAGCTTGTTTGATCCACATGTACTGTTGAAACCAGCACAGTGACCTACATTGATATGAGCTGAATTAAGTATTGTTCCTGTAATGCTGCTGTTGTCAAATCCAGGGATGTCAAATACAGCTTAAATCTCTGATGTGTTCTGCTAGTAAAAAAAAAAAAAACCCAAAACAAAACAAACAAAAACAAAAGGATACCTGACAAATGATTTATATCAAAGGTGAAATGTGTATGTTCATCCTTGCTGACAGTGTTTTGGTCCGTAGGCTGTCCCCTGACAGCTTAATGACTGGCTGTCCACATATCACTTCACTCACTGTTCCCATTCTGAACGACGGCAGAGGCAGGAGGAGGAAGAGGAGGTAGGAGGAGGAGGTAGGAGGAGGGGAGAAAAACAATTTGGAAGACTGAGACAGGACATACTGAACCACACTGGTTCACACCCTCAGGACACACTGGAGGTTCTGCCTGTTTATCTATTTCCGTGGCACAAGTACAGAGCAAAGGTCTTTTAGCACCAACTGGCACCAGCGAAAGAGCTGAAGAGTCACATTTTTGCATTTGTGATTGTGTTTGTGTCAGAAAAAGGAAGGTGGTCTTTGTGTGTACCCACGATGTATGCATTTGAGTTTGTGTGTGAGCCCCTCAGCTGTGCAGCCTCCAGGCCCTGAGGAGAAAAATGCTGATTATAAAATCAAAACAAAGGCGGAGGACTTGGTAAAACTGGGGATAGAAAGTCACTTGCTGCTCCCTGCACATGGTTCTCCTATAAATACCTACAGCACCAAATGCATTTACAAACAAGGGATTGCATATGCAAGTACACCAATAAAAAGCTATGACAGCAAGCTTGTGTATGAATGTTAATAGGGTGACTTTCACATGCGTTTCTTTGTCAATCAATGAAATCTCCTGCATATCAAAAATACATGAAGTGAGACGGCTCCTGTGCTTATAGATCTATAAATCTTAGACCGGCTGACAGTTTCACAAGGCAGGCCTGATTATCACTGTAGATGATCGGAGTGTACAAAACATGGCAGTCAACTGTATGACTAACATCAATGCGTGTGCAGGACTGTGGAACGACCAAATCAGTTTTCCAAGGAGTGAGAGGTGGAGGAGACTGATAAATTGAGCAAGAAAATGAGTAAGGTGACACAAGTAAGAGGTATGATTTGAGAAAAGATAAAGAATGGAAACAGGAACAGTGAGAAGTAGATACATGAAATGACAGAGTGGAGGAACAATAGCTGTCCTTGGGAATAATTAGATAAATAAGCCAAGAGAGGACTGTGACAGAGACGACTGTGGTGGGTGAGAGGTTGTCAGGAAAACTGAGAGAAGCGCATTCCTCCTTTCTCTCTTGTTCCCTTCAAAACAGCAGCTGGGACAGGTGTGCTTTTACTGGTGGCAGAAAGTGCACAGGCTGCTGACTGCCTCCCAGTGTGCTGTGGGTGTGTGTGTTTATGTGCTGAGCATGCACACTTTCTGGCTGCAGATCGCATGAAAGCAGAGACTTTGTTGTGTGTAATTACTGGGGAAACAAACCCCATAGATCAGAAGTCGCCCATAATGACAAAAATAGACATCTGAATGCTCACATGGTGTTTGTTGGGGAGAGATTGTGAGAGTGTCTGTGGAAGAGACAACACGAGTGCACGTGCAGTGTGTGTGGACACCTAAAGGATGTGTGTGTAAAAGTACAAGAGTCAGCTTGTGTGTGTGTTGTTTAAGGAGACAGTCTCTACTTCAGGAAACAGAGGCATCCTGTTTGTGAGTTGTATTCATTGTTCAGCTGATTATCCCCCGCCCTGCTGCCCCCCCCTCCCCACTCCCACTACAACATCTACTCATACACAAAACATAGGCCTCATGTTACGATTTGGCCGTCGACCAAAGACGTGTACACACAACAGCATAAAGGCCTTGCTTTGATTTCCTGCCTAACACTTCACATGTTGTCTCTTCACAATAAAGCTACAGTTTCTAATGAGGGGTGTGCCCGGCCAGTCTATCTGTCTCCATGCATTGTCTCTCCAACCTTATCGATGTCTGTCTCTTTTCACTTCAAGAATGGACAATACCTAACACGACCCTGTCTTCTCCTGGACGCATCATTTACTCATTTTTCTTTCAGCTGAACTGCCCCCGCTTCCCTTTTCCTCTGAAAATGACTAATTTCTGCTCACAAAGCCCACACCTTATCACTGCCTCCATCTTGGCTTATCAAAGCACGCTGGCTTAGATTTCAAGTCAAGAGCAGACCTGATGACTATGACGCACTTTTTTACACAATCCTGTCCATTTTTTTTCTGATAAACATGTTTTTTTTTTAATAAATCGTACTGACTTTGGTGTGTTTCCTTTAGAGGCGCTATGAAGCTAACACACACACACACATAGAGAGAGAGAAGAATAAAAAATTGTCAAATTTTATTTGTCCACTACTTTTGTTGATGACTATACCTCAAAAACTGAATGGTAGTTATTTTATGCTAACTAAATAAATATAAGAGTGCTACAATGGATTAACATCACAAACATGCAGAACATTAGCTGTGTCCTTGTTAGCATGTTAGCAAGCTGACTTTTGCATTTAAGAGACACCATTAGTGTTGTACTCCAGACCTGTCTTGGCCTGAAGATGTCACAGCTGCAGTGACATCTTTTGTAACCGCAAATGTCTCTCTTTCACTCACTCACTTTGGTTTCTGTAATGTAATTCAGTAACTTTAAGATACAAATCGTTCTACTAAAGAGTATGCTTGTGTAACCATCTGAAAAACTTGGTCCAATCCAAAGTTTGTTTCAATTAAATATAGTTTAGCTTTTATGTAAAATGATCTTTTCTTTTTAGCTGAGGAATCATGTAAATATCAGGCCACATGATTAGTATGAGTTCTGGCTGAAAATGGTCTAGCATTGGTTTGGTTTTGGTCTTGGACTTGTGCACCCCCAGTCAAAGTCTTGGTCTTGGTGTGCTCTGTTAGATAGTCTTCACTACAACACTAGGCACCATTCAACTTAACAGCTAGCTGTTAAACATGACTGTGGAACAAAACCAAACTTGCAACTCTTCATGAACTTTTTATTCCTGTCCCTGGCTTCAGTGTTTCCCACCTCTATCTCATGTACACATTCTTCTTCTCGGCCTTCTCATCTTCTGCTCAGAGTTTCCCCCTTTCTTTCTTGTTTTCTCTTTCAACTGTAGTTCACTTATCTTGCACTCCCACTCTCCTCAGCTTAGCTTTTCTCCTACATAACACTCAGCTACAGCACAATGCTGTGTTGTGTCTGTGTGTGCTCTTTCAGGGCTCTTTGAGCGCAGGAAGAGAGTCCAATGTCACACATACACACACACACACACACACACACACTCACAAGATGAGAACCTCTGGCGTGGCCTTTCCCACCGCTGCACTCTCTGTATCAACATACTCACACAAACAAGCTCATTCGCGCTGCTGCACCATCAAACAGGCTTTCCTCTCTGTCTCTCTCTCTCTCTCTCTCTCTCACACACACACACACACACAGTTATCTCCACAAATCTGCATGTAAGCTCATTACTGCATCCAAAACAAAAACCTTCAAACTACGGCACAAATCCTCCTTATTCAAGAGCCATGTGCGACCCTCACGCTTTGTTGAGCAGCTGATCATTTCATCTTCACTTTGTTCACAACTTAATATTCAATCAACAAAGAAAAGCCACGGATGGTTAAGATAAAAATTTATTTACATGGCACCTTTAAAGATCTTAGATCCCTTTAGAAGTGAGTGAATTAGCAATGACACTCAGCTGTTTAATTTGCATAACATATGTCCTTATTACAGATAATAAGGGAAAAAGCACACTTTCATCACTCATGACAAGCCACGAGAGAAATCACCATAATCTATTTCTGTAAACAAATGCTGTGCACTAATCTCATCTAGCATTTTATTTGATCCCACAAGAATGTACAAAATTGAATTAACAATATAAGTTAACAATATATGGATTTGGACATAAGTCACACATATACATCCCATATCAAAAAGATTAAGCCACAATATATATAGAAATCATTTACGAACAAATAAAACTTACTGCCACTGATGTGACCCAATATTTTGTCTATATGATGATACAGAAGTACCAACTCTGAAGAGACATGACATCTTCATTGCTTCACCAGGATGTAAGTAAAAATATAAAACTTTATAGGACAGCCTTCCATAACCTACAACACAGGTACCAGGGAACAGAGAAACTATATGTAATATTAAAATAGCAGCCCACAAGTTATAATTCCATAAAATCTTTGGCTCAGGTGAGGAAGATTCAGTCCAACTCACTGGATTGTGAGACTGGTTAAGTCCATTGCCATTGATTGTTAATGGCAAACATGGGCTAACAGAAGGCACTTGAAAGACATGGAGAGGAGACACAGGTTTGACACATAGCTGCAGGAAAAAAAACATTTGAATTGACAAAACTGAATTTTCGGTTCACCTTTATATACTTCTCCTAGAAGCACAAGACATCATCTCCACTTCATAAGCAGAGTCACCCTATTGTTTGTTCCCTGTCATGTGACTGTCTCGCCCCATTAAAAGTACATGATGAGTGATAGGAGAGCTGCAGGCAACAAATCTGTCATCTCTTTCCATTTTTATAACCATCGCCCTCATGTCCTCATATCTGCAAAGACTTATAGGAAGGCGAGCTTTGATTGGCAGGTGCAAATCTCCAAAACAGGTAAAATCTGATGAGGCTGGTAAGGATCCCAGGTGTGTTCGGGACCTGGAATTCAATAAAAAACACAAAAGATGGTAGTTTTTATTTCAATCAAGAATTCAACCAATCAAGGTTAAAAACAGTGATCACTTGTGTCTTACCACAATATAGTTATCCATTAGCTGCAGGCCGTAGAGAACCCATGAGGTTGAAGTGAAGAAGGTGGCTACAGTCAGGGGAAATGACAAGCACTGCACATTACGACTACGTATTATCTCTACCTAAAAGAGAAGAGAGCAGGAGGTTCACAACAATTAGGTCACAAATAAGCCCCAAAGCTGCACTTATCAATGTTTTATTATTACAATACATCAAATTACAATAAAGAAATAAATAAAAAATACTATCTCACAACTGCAGTTCCCCTTTTGATAAAACACCTGTACATGGCCTTGAGTGGACTCAGGGTGTGTTGTTTTAAAAGGGTGTTTCTTCCCAGTGTTGCCAAGTTCTGCTTGTGGAGGAAGCTGTCAAGTTTCTCTATATAATAGTTAAAGTTTATTATGTGTATTCTGTGTCTGTGAACTGCATTGAGATAATGTATGTTGAGATTTGGCACTCTAGTAATAAAACTGAGTTAAATAATCCAAAGTCACAGCATAAACTAAAGGCAAAACTCCTGTGTGCCAGTCAAGTCAAGTTAGTAGTACTGTATGTGACCACGCCACAATAAACAATCCGGTTTTAGACTGAGGTAGGGCCACCTACCTAATTAACATACAGACACATGAATGAATGTAAAAATATAGTAATAAAAGTTGGCATCAAAAGCTTGTATATGAATTTAATTAGATATTCTTATCCATGTTATTTATATACACTTATGACATTTGTGTCCTTCATACCAAACAGGTCTGGCTATAAATTTGTTTTAAGCTCGAAACTTAACTTGATCATCTGTCTGTTTCCATTTTTCCTCTTCCATCTGATTTCCTTTAGCAACATCACCACATGCCCAGTTCTCAGTAATTGATCTTGTGAGTACTATTGTATTTTTACAAACAGGAATGATGACTACAAGTGTTGCATTGACCTGGAATTTCCCTTCAAATACCAGAACCACATCTGGAATGTGCTGCAGTAAATGCCTCAATAAGGATGGCTTCAGGTTTACATTCTGTGTAGTGCCAGTTTTGATTTTCTTGTTTTATCATCGGCCAGATTTGATATATGAAATGTCAGGTTGATGTTTATCAATTCCATGTACTGTACAGCAGAGTACATGAAACATGGAATCAGAGTATTTGCTAAAAGTTAGTGAACGCCAGCTGCATTGGTGAAGTCAAATAGGTAATAGACTCAGGTGAAACACATGCTGGTGTTCAAGCAATTCATTAAGCAGACCATAATTTGTAAGATCTGTATTTCTAAGTCAAGTCATTTAGACATGGAGGGCACTCAGCATCGCCGCAACTCTGCCTCAGAAGTGGACTGCCATCAAAACTTTCACCAAGAAGCACCAGAAGAATAATAAATCAGGTAACCCACACATCATTTCCAGAGAGCTGCAGGCCTCTCTGGCAGCATCTGGGATAAATGTACATGTGTCAACAATCAAGTGAAAAATGAACAGACATGTTATTCATTGGAGAGTTGCTTTAAGGAAGCCTCTGCTCTCAAGAAAGAACAAAGTTGCCCAAACAAGGGGCCTTCTTCATTCCATCCATTCTCTGGACAGAAGAGTCCAAAATTGATTTGGCCACAATCACAGGCACCATGTTTGGAGGGTTCACAAACTTTCAAGCAGCACTGTACTGTATACATAAAACAGTAAAGAGAAAACAAAATGTAACCAAGGGGATGGGGCGCAAACAGACAGAGACTGAGAATAACAGGAAAACACAGATGAGGGAAAGAAAGGCAGGAAACTGACCGGGGGTCATTTGGAGCTGTGGGGCAGATGGGGAGAAGGAGACAAACAGGATAGTAGATGGAACCAAAGGATGATATGAAGACACAAAAGGAAAGAGAGAGGGCAGGGGATTCATTCCTTCACTGATAAATAGGTGCACATGCAGAACTGACATTAAAAGGGAGGCATACTGTGTATACTGAAGTTGCTGCTTATTTGAGTATTATATTGATGTTTGTATAAAACAGCTAAATGTTTAGAACAAGAGCTTCCTCCTGACTGACCATGATCTCCAGACTGTACTATTCTATTAACTCTTTATTCATACATTATTTATAAAAAGGTCATTGTTTTTGCCTTTTTTAATAATCAGCTCTGTCATGCACATTTCCTAATTTTATCTTTAGTGCTTTAGAGCATGAATGGTGCCTTTCAGAGATCTTACAATGATGAGTTGATGATGTTGCAACCGTCACTTGACTTGTTTTTCTACATTGTTCCGCAGCAGAAAAGCAGACACATTTAGTTAACACGACTGACAGCGGACAATTGGGGCTAAGCAATGACTCCCTCACCTCAGCTTATATCTGCTTTCAAAAATGTGACAAGTTTGTTCTTTACCACACTTACTACTATTATCTTACAGAACCAGGAATTAACTGTGACGTAAGCAGAGGAACACATAAACTCCTAATATTTGAGTGCCTGATAGCAACAAATGTTCTGCATTTTCGCTTTATAACAGACTTTAAAGATATTTCTTTTATCACAAGTAGAGCAACGACACATACACACACACACACACATGCATGCATGCGCACACACACACACGCAGATAGAAACTGGTAAAACAGACCAGTTTCATCTCATCCCACGTTCTGGCTCTTTTAAGTTGAAGCATCCATGTCAGATGCTTCAATCAGTGATTGTGTGTTTTCAAAACAAGTTTCAGGGCAGTTGCAGCTCACACTTGCTTCCCCAAGTGCATTTTAGCTGAAGTGTTTCAGGTTTGACAGCAGGTGACAAGCATGTTTACAGTTTCTGTGCTCTGAAAGATGACACAACAGGAAAAGATTTGCAGCTCATGACTCTGCCATCCCCAGCAACAGCCTGATGTTGGTGGATCTGGGTTTTTGACCTGTCTGAAAGAGGCTCTATGCCTAGTAATTTGATTTTGTGCATGTGAGCAGATATTATTTGATAATTTAGTCACTGTTTTACTATTACAGTTTCTAGTTTGTTTTGATTTGTCTCAGAGTGCAGTGAAAGAAACATGTTCAAGGGACTTTGTGTGACTCTGTATTTGTGTGTAGTGTAAAACTGTGAGCTGTACCAGGTCAGTGAGCGGGGACAGGTACATGCTGACGGTGACCACGCTGCAGGTGAGGCCCAGCTGGTTGAGCCGAGTCGGTCCCTCAGGAAGAAACGTGGTGAAGTAAAACCAGCAGCAGGTCAGCACCATCCCTGCTGCAATAGTTTGAGACATCACCAGCCTCTGAAACAAAACACACGGGGAGATGCTGAGCTGCTCTCACATTGAAAATAAGCTGGATGTAGCCTCAGTGGTGTGCTCTCTGCAGATGCATGCTGACCTTTTGTTTTGTGTACTGGAAATACATGATGATATAAAGGAACTGGAGGAGGGCTCCGATAATGTTGACCAGGATAATTGTCTGATCCACTTTTAGCATCCCATAATACAACCAACCAAGGTTACTATAAAAACAAGAACAAACATCAGATGCACTGAGTGGGATGACAGCGGTACTAAAAGATCAAGAATAATGGACAAACACAAAAACACACACTCACTTAAGACATGTGGTGAGGAAAGGGAGAAACTGGATGTTGTCAGCACTTTTGGATTCTCTCATCTTCTTCAGGTCGGTCCTAGCAAATCACACACACAAACACACACACACACACACAAATAACTTTATCAAATGAATTCACACTGTCAGTACTGGCAGCTTTTTTCAAACTCGACTGTACTGCCATGGCATCTGCATAAAAGTAACAGGAGGAAATGTGACTGTAGAGCTGCCATGTTGCATGTCATTAATCACCATAACAACTTACAGCCCAGTCGAGAACATCCCGACTGTGAACACGATGCAGGCCCATGACAGAAGGTGCAACAAATCCATAGAGCGAAAGAAAAGTCCACTACAGCAGCCTGTTTGCAATTTTTACGAGTAGCGTCTGTTTTTAATTTCGAAATCTTCGGTTACATGCAATAAAACACAAACTATAACTACGCTGACGTGCTCCTTCCCTACTGTATTTCCGTGTTTGCAAACAGTCCTCGCGAGGTTTCTGCGCTGTGATTGGTCAGCTGGGGAAGACTTGTTCCAATGGGATGCTGAGAAACGAAGGCGTCGATTGCGCGTTACGTCATCACGCTACATACGTCGGTCGTGGAGAGCCTGGTGGGTGTGGGGCAGTAATTAAAGCCGCAGATTTAGGTCGTGTTCGTTTGGTTATTTGGTAGACATAAAAAAAATCTCTGTTATTCTCTGTGTCAGACAAGAGTCATACTCATTATCAGCACTTCCAGCAAATGTTCAGTGGAGATGCTTCTCAGTAAATTAGATTATCATGGAAAAGTCCATTTCAAGTAAAATAGCCCCATCCAAGTGTTGAGTGCATAGATGGACATACTTTTCAGAAGGCCAATATTTCCATGTTAAATTACATTTTAAAGACATGAAATGTTTCATTCTGTGTAATGGATCAATATAATGTATTAGTTTCACTTTTTGCATTGAACTGACAAATAAACTTTTCCATGATATTCTAGTTTATTGAGATGCACCTGTATATAAAATAGCCGAAAATGCACTTACATGTTCACTGAATTAAGTTTTATTTATTATCATTTAACAGTTTTTTTTTTTTTTTTTTTTTTTTTTTCTCCGACCAGCATTTAAGAAACTGGGACATTTTCATATTTAATATTTCATGTCATATTCACATTTGAGAAGCTGGTAGCAGAGATTTTATTTTGTTCATTTCTGTATATAATTTTTAATTGATCCATTATCAGTTATTTTTCTTCCAATCTGCCACATGATTAATGCACTAATCTTTTCTGCTCCGCTCTGGTATAGGCCTACTGGTTGGTTTCTGGTGCCTGAGGAAACAATGAAATTGAGCTCATTAGTGGGGATGAGGGGCTGATAAAGGCTGCTATACTGAGTTGCAAAATTTGATCTTGACCGTTTTTGTTTTTATTTGTCCTCTCTGAATTCCTCGTGCTCACGAAAGTGTGACACTAAATTTGCTCCTTTAGAGTAGTTTGAGGAGACAAAATGTGTCTGTGCTACGCTGAGTTACACAAGTGATCACAAGCAGACTAAGTTTTGTTTTAGAAGGTCACAATCCATAAAAGTTTGCAACCACTTCACATAATTACAGACATATACTAGGCTGCCTAGTTTTGTAAATTTCAAAATACAATGTTTTTAGTGTTTAAAATGACAATTAAAACATACTTGGCTGCAGGGCACCAATGTAATTAAATGTTTAATTTCATTCCATATCTATAATTTTTCAGCCAGTGAACTATTCAGGTGACAGAGTGTCATTTCACGGATGTTACATCCAGACATTAAGAAGATTCATTTTCAAAGTTGTGAATTAAAACATTAAACTTCCCATTCAGCAAAGTTCGGGTGAATTTAATGCTAATCACCTAAAATGTTGGCTGGATGAGACTTTTGGAGCCATCGCTGCAAATCTCTCGCCACAGGCTCTTTTTTCATTCACTTCTCTCAAAACATCTCTGAGACTTGACCTTTAACAACTGTCTCTGGTGGATAATCTTCTCACTTCTTCTTCAGTTTCTTTTAGGTTTGCATCTGTCTGACATTTAATTTTTTATGTGATTATTTTTAATGTCAGTTCTGTATAGTTGCCGAACAATATTAGAGTTCTGGTTTATACTGGACCTGGGAATTACATTTTCTAAGAGCATGATTCTTATGTAAAGCTCTTTCACTTTCTTTATGCGAGTTACAAACCAAATGTCTCTCTTTGTCTCGCCCTGGTATGTCATCATAAACCCTCATCTAACCTAACACAGTTTTTCAGTTTTATCAGTGATAAACCTGCTTTATATGTTGCTTTAGAATCAATAAGTTGACACTGCAGGAACTATTTTCTATAGCCAGTGGACCTTGGGTACTTGGGTTCTGTTAATTCCCTTTTTATTATGCAAACATGAAGGAGCTGTACTTGTACTTTTGCCAACATATGCAAGAAACGGATTTTAAAAAATGAGCTTTGACAGTACTGTGAATACTGCCTTATTTGGTCTATTTTTTCGGTAGTTGAAATTTGCCCTGCATTATGCCATTCCACAAATACATGGGTGCTACATTGCAAGAGGATTTCTGAGCTGTGTGATCATCTGCAGTGAATTTAAACCATGACGTGATCATGGAAAAACAAACAGGTCTGTTTCATGTTCTGGTTTTGAATGTGTATGTTGCATGGTTTTACAGGGGATGGCGATTTTTGACAGTTTTCAGTCAGCTCTGAAATTTTCAGGAATGAAAGTTTGTGCACTCTTCATTCTAACATACCACTGTGCAGGCGGATGTTCGGCTCTCCCTCCAAAGTAGATGTACAGAGTAGTAAACGAAAGGGCAAAAAAGGAGAAAAAGAGTGTGAGTGAGGAGGCGAGAGTGGCACCTTCACACCCAGCTGTCAGTTTTCTTGTGGGCCTCTCTCCCCACACTATCCCGCGCTATAGCTCCTTCATCGTCCCCCCTCTTCGGTTCTTGTGTTTGGTTTTCAGACTGTGAAATCTAAGCCAGGCTGTGTCACCAGGGATGAAAGACAGCAGAGGCAGTGAAGAGGGGATGAGAAAATAGAGGTTGGGAAAGACCTGGGGGTGGAAATCTGAAGGGGGCTGGAGAGATTTCATCAGGTATACAGGAGATGGATAGGTTTGCTAAAATATTTGTCATCCACCAAAATCTCAACATCGTCAGTGGGATTTCAAGACATTAAGTAGGTTAATGCAAAAATAAACGTCACTAGATCTAATAAAACCCAGAGAGATGCTTTTTATTACATCACAAGTTTTTTTTATTTCACTAAAGATTTTTCACATTTTTAAACAACTTCTTATATTTTTTCTCTATGTACAAATTTACATAAACATGTACAAAATGAGACAAGTAAGTTTAACAAAAACAAAAAGAAAAACAACTGTAAATATCATGTGGGAAGTCCCTTTAGTTTGAGGTTTGACAATGTGCAAGTGAGATCACAAACATTGCAAACATTGGCCAGTGTACCATCATACCATGATACTGTCAAGACAGCAGAGGTGAGTGAGGAACCATTAGTCGTGGAGAGGCTCAGTTCAGTAACACTGCTGCCAGTGTTACGTTCTCCAAACCACCTAAATGAGAACTTATAATAGCAATGGCAAGATTGTGATTTATGACTTGAATGAGAATCCAAATGAATTATTTTGTGGTTTTAATGGTTCTTTACTTCGTGAATGCATCAGGAAGTATTACTTTATGGAGTCAAAACAACTTTGGATTAGTCAATTTGTTTACTTGTGTTGTCTTACAACTGAAAAAAACATGAAGTCAGATACTTTCTGTCTTTTCTAAACAGCAACACCTGACGCAAAGTGACTTCAACAGATATTTAAAGAGACATAACAGAGTGCTACATGACAAAAAAATCCTACATACTGTATATCATTGTGGCAGTGAACGACAACATTTCCAATACACAATCAATACTTTCACTACATGAAAAGGAAGAAAGATGACATTGACGACTTATGATCAGTAGTACAATGCCCATCTGTACCAATGACATGAAAATCTGAAAAAACACATAATGAGGAGAGGGTGTAGTTTGTTCTTCTTGTCGTTTTCCATCTGATGTGAATCCATAAGCTGCGTTGATCAGTTTGCTTCCAGTTTTGCTCATCATGGCTGAAAAAGGTGTGCATCTTAAATGGTCAAAAATGAGAAATCCATCCTTGTAATAAAGTAAGAAAAAACGTCTTTGAGGTCTTCTTCTTTGGAGCGATCCACGCTCCACATTCACACAAACAAACACATCACACACACACACACACACACACATGCTGACAGTATTGAACATGCTTGTATAAAAAAATCTGTATAAAAAAATCTCTGAGTGTTCATGGTCCCAATGACCAGCATTGGATTTGCATTGTCTCTGTTATGGTCGACAGTCTTAGTGTAGCATCAGGGATAGTAAGACTGGGATCATGGTAAAGACAAGTGAGAGGGAAGCCAGCGGTGCTCCAGAGCTGCCGATACTCCTCTGGACGTTTGGCTCCATCACAGCAGGGTCATCTAAGGAAAGAGAAGGGAGGGTGAGTCAGTTTCACATTTCATCATTCAGGCAGGGTAAACACACCCAGCTGAGCTTGTCTTAGACATGACACTGCTGGGACTATTTTCTATCTGTCTGGTATTTTGTAGAGGAATCCTCACCTGCTGGGAGCCGGTTCGAGGGGTTGTGCACTCCTCCAGCAGCAGGAAACTTCACTTTTCCTCCGTCTACGGTTTTCCCTGTTTCCTCTGCCTTGGATTTCTCTAGGTGAGTTTTCCCAGAGCCTTTATGCCCGACTACATCCACTTTGAGCCTCAGACAGTCCTGGCCATGGTGATGCATTGGCTTGGCTGGAGAGGGTCAGAAAGAGAGAAAGAGTTAATACAAGAAACCTTCTCATGGTCGCAGTAGCCTGATGAAAAAAACCCAGGGATTGATACTTACAGATATAATAATAGCTCTCTCCTTGTCTAAACTCCTTGCCCAAGGTGAAGGGGGTGAAGCGCTGGAACTTCTCGGAGAATTTTTCAGGGGCGTGGGGGGCGAATGGCCGCGAGCACTCCCAACGCAGCTGGTCAAAGGAGTGAGGTTTACACACCTCGTAGTCCTCCCTCTCCACCATGTACAGCACATAGCGCTCAGCTTCATGTGACGGCACCTCGCCATGGGTGTAGTGGGGGCAGATGATGTCCAGGTAGTCATTGATGCGGACTTGGACTGTGTACTCATCCCACAGAAAGCTGCAGGAAGACAGGAAGAGAGGGCAGGGGTTACTCACAAATGCTCAGAAAAGTTTTTATTTCACAAAAAGAAAAGTGAATTAGAGAGGGAAATACCCTGTTTTCCACACACACCCAGGCTTGTACATAGACATGAACTGTTCACGCCAATAAAAAATAATGAGGGCTAATCACGAATAGACACGTGCAGCAACTGAAACCGGGCTAACTCACACAAACAACACGTGTCAAAAACACGCACACACACACACACACACACACACACACACTGGTGAAGCTAACCAGTGGGATGTGTTGGTGCGTTCCGGTGTTGCCTGCATGTGCAAACCTGTCACTGACTGACTTAGAGGGAGCCTGATCAGGTTGGGCTTGTTCACTTTGTTTTTGAATGAACACACACCTAGGATCTCCTTAAGCCCTAAACCATCATCCCTCTCACACACCTTTCTTCCACTCTACCCGCCCTGTTACCCTCAGCACAGACTTCTCACTTGCTCACATGTGGACAAGATTTTAAATGACAGCCACCCCCCACCCCCCTAATCTGTATCTGTCACTCATTTTCACTCTGATTCCACCAAAGACAGAGGCACAGTGGGTGGAGACAGTCAGACTGTCGCTCTCTCCTTCTCCCTTTTCATCTTTACCCTTCATTTAGTTTTATGGCTCTTTTCTAAGCCTTCCTGTCTCCTCTTTGCTCACCTCCTGTCCTTGTTTCTCCCGGTGCCCTAATGAAGTATGAAGAGATGGTGAAAAGTAACTACAAATCCTGTTCAGTCGTACTGCACATTTGTGATAATGGGGCTGTCAGAATACAGAAGATGGATTCAGGATGTTGTATGAATTCTCTTTTACTCATTAAAATAAAAAGCCGCCAAGAATGGTTTTGTTGAGGCAATGTATGAACTCTAACTCGCCATCTTCATCTTTAGTTTCATACCAATACGTCTTCCCTCTAAAGTAATCACAATGCAGGTGAGGCTGTGTTATGCTGGTATGTGTTGTACGGATGGCTGCCTTATGCTGTGAGATCAGCCAAAAGCCAGCGGGTGAGGAAAGATGGATATTTGCGTACGACTCTGATTTCATCCTCAGGGGTGAAAAACTCAAAACTAATCTGCATAAACTTGATATCTGCGTGTGTGTACATGCGCTTGTGTGTGAGCATGTTGTAGTGAGTGAAAATGGCAGGAAAACAGCTCCTGTGTGCCATTGTTTATGTGTGCCCCTGCATCAAAGCATGTTGTGGCTCCTGTAAGGACCCCCCCCCACCACCACACACATACACACCCCCTGGCCAAGTCAACAGACACACTGGCTCCAAATGTGGGCCTCTAACCCCTCCTCCCTGGACTCTGCATGTGTGTGTGTGTGTTGGTTAGTGCGAAACTACCTGTCAAAACATGCTTTGTTAGCTGAGCGCGGCTCTACACTTGTTATCCAGGGCTAACAGGCTGATCACCACCCTCCACTTACAATCACTGCTCTCTCAGAAAAGCCTCTTTGTGCGTGCATACACTCCCACATAGGTGTGTGTGCACCTTGGCTTCTGTGTATATGTCTGTTTGCCAGGGCCGGTGTTTTTGGTGAAAGGGAAAAAAGAAACATCTGTTGCGACCTAATTGGCCAAATAATCTCCGCTCTGATCTTGTTCCTCACTTCTTTGTTTTCTTTGAATAAAACCAGTAATAACAGACTCAGAGAAAACAAGCTGCTTGAAGATCTGTGGTGGTTCAATTTGAAGGAAAGAATCATTTCAAATTGAAAGGGCTACACCCTTTTTCCCCACACTGTGTCCTTGTTAGTGCCCTGGCTGCACTCTGTATGGAAACACCGGCTTGTCAAAAGCCACTAAAAACAGATTCTGTTGCTAATTTCATTCATGGATCACGCTTTTAAGAAAACTCTCCTTTTATGCTTCTCCTCACCTCCTCATTCTCCCCCCTCCTCCTCCTCTCCTCCATTGGTCTGGCTAATTAAAAGCTGTTAGGGGTCTGGGGCCAGTGTGTTTTCTAGAAAAGGAGGGGAGGGGGAATGAATAGGGTGTAATTATACCCTTTCCCTCCCCAAAGACAGAATGCCTGAAGGCTACAGGGCCCCTTCGACCCCTGTACCTTACCCCTTGTGGAGCTTTCACTGCCCTGATTGCTGTGGATGTGTGTAATATGTGTGCTCATATGACTGTCCAGATTTTTTTTATGCTTGAATTAGTTTTTTGTGGCTTTTGGTAACATTCAAGACTCTAGCCCTGGTCGAACAGGGCCAAAGTCTTACTGAGCCGACTCCATGTCTTTCGCTGGTCTTTTCCCTCTCTTCACCCCGCGTCTCCTCCTCTCCTTGGACTGGCAGTTCTCGGGAGAGTGAGAGTCGCATTAATGTGATAGCTATGTTGTATGTGAGAGGGAGAGCCAGGTGTCTATGTTGTTACAAACCTACTTTCCACACAGCTTCTTCTTCCTGTGTGTTGGTTTGTTTCTCTGTGAGTGTGCATGTTTTCAAGGGAGAGGGATTCTCTGAAGACCCTTATCCAGGGCGTCTCATGCTCCAGGCTGATGAGCACATCTGTTTATCAAGGCCCTACTGGAGCCTCTTGTGTGACTGTGTGTGTCTGTGTGTGCGCGTGTGAGAGTATGTGTGTGTGTGTGTGACTGAGGTGTGGGTAAACAGCGAAGGTTGAAGGTGGTTGTTTCTCACTATGGAGCTACTCCAGCTTTTGCGTCAGCAGGTAAGCAGTGTGTGTTTGCATGTGTGTGTGTAAGTATGTGTGTGTATCACTGTGTGGGAAGGGCATTAAATAGTAAAATAGCTGATGACAGTAGGTGACTTGTTTAACACTTGGCTCTGATCACCAGAGCTTTGAAGTCTTGCCATTGTCCTTGTGCTACTCTTCTTCTTCTCTTTTCTCCTGCCATCCGTCTTCCCTTTCCCCGTCCTCCCTGACAACCCTGCCGTTCCTCCATTTGTCCCCTGAGCTCACACTGGTTTCGGTCAAACAACTGACACAGGAACTCTGTCCTTCACCGTCTCCCTGGGGAACTGGCAGCCGGGTCAGGGGGTTAGAGTTCAGAGTCGCAAACTTCTCACACACACTACTGTCTGAGTCAGCGATGCAGATATTCACTTCACACATACACACACACACACACACACATACAGCACATTCATGGAGCGAGTCAGCAGCACTGAAACACTAAACAGATGCACCCCCCCCACCATTTGCTCTGCAGGTAATCAGTAGTAAGTGTGCACACACTGGAATGTCACAACGGGGGCCTGTGGTTTGGATGGTTTACTGTGTTCTCACAAGGCGCACTCATCAAATTTCCACTCGCACTCTCACACACTTTTACTTCGACATGCACACTTAATACCCTATTAATTTGCTGTGGTATGGCAGATGCACACCTCCTTTCACACGGGCTGAGGAGCTGTCAGTAGTTCTAATGGATTTAACTGCTCACCGGTGGGATCCTCCATGAAAGCCAATCTAATATGCACTGAAAAGTCTTTATATATTAGTCTCCAACCTCAGTTCTTCCTCTATCTCATTTTCCAAGAAAATGAAAATTCGTCCTCCACTATTTTGCAAATGTGGGTGTACACATCTGTATGTGCATGTCCCTGAGTGATACTTAAGATCCTGAGAGTCTCTTTGGCCCTAGCAGGATGTGAACTTTTATAATCGTCACTTTATTCAATTCCAAACTTCTCCCCTCCCTTCATCCATCACTGTCCACTCTCTCCTCCCTCTGTCTGCCTCTCTTTTATTTCCCCAAAATTAGCCCATCCCCCCTTCCCCCAGTCCTCTATTTTGTCCTGTCTCTTAATGCTGACATAATATACCAGAGCTCTTCATCCAGGCTAATTTCTCAACACAAATCCCTTTCTCTAGTTCACCCTTCTCTCACCCTGCACCAACGCCCCTCCTCCTCTCTACGCCCAAACTCTTTTCACCCTGTCCCCCATTTTGTAGGCTCCCATTCTGTCTGCGATGAATAGAAGAGGGCCAAATGGTATCATGCTTGGTTTAATATGTTGGGGGGGGGGGGGGGGGGTCAGGCTGAGTTAATCTGTGTGCCTGTGTCTGTCTGTCTAGCTGAGAGAGAGGGGGAAAATTAGCAACTTCTTAGAATATATGGAAGATGTTTAACTTTTTTGTTTGAAATAAATGTAATATTAACTGTTGCAAAAGAAAGTTTCCTCTAGTACTTGGTCAGAAGTCCATTTGTTGTCAGTTCTGCCCTTTAGGGGGCGATGGTGGGCTTTTAGTGGACAGCAATGCCAAGGTATGTCTGAAATGCTATGAATGAGCAATGTACGCACACGCATGCTTGCCCACACATACTACGATAACGTAGGGCCTCTGTAATGTTAGCAAAGTCAGGGCTGAGAGGTGCTCTGTCCTCCTCCGGTGGAAAACTACTGGGGGCCAAAACAGAGGAAGGTCTGTGAGTAAGAGGGGGATTGATGGAGAGAGAGGGGGGGCGAGGGGCTGTGGAGGAAGTCTGGACCACAGATAAGGAAGTGAGAGGAAGAGCAGGGAGAAAACAGAGGTACATGTAGGTATGCTGATGCGGCAGAAGGACGTTTAAAGCCCTGAAACACAGATATCAAGTATGTTCTGCAGTTTGGTCATTAAAACTCCCAGATGCTGCTGTGTGCTATGATGCGTGAAGGTATGTGTGTATATTTATAAGTGTGTTAGGTAAGAGGGCAGTCATACCAGCAGGGAATAAACACAAAGCCGTTTTGATAATGAATGGGCAGGATTCATAGGAAGCTAAATGGAGATATCCTGTGGTGCCTGTAATTGATTGTTCTGATGTAAGATGGATCCCATCTGAGAGATTATAGAACGAATGATCCACTGTGACAGCCACAGGTTTATTAGATGTATGTTGTAACAATTACACAATAACCCAGATACGTGCACACATACACACATGTAGGCTATAGAGGACATAACATAATGAAACAGACTGAAGTTACGTCACACGGTCACAGAAGCATAAATAAATATAGAATAAAGTCAGATGGGTGATGGTTTTGTGTCTACAGGTCAGATGGTCAGATTACAAACCGTCTGTAATCTATGTAGTGTGTGTGTGTTCTCATTCTGGTGAGATTAGAGACCAACAACCAGACGGGACATGAGCTGGGGAGGGGTAAATAATGAGTGGAGAAAAAATAGAGAGGGAACAAAATGTATAAAATGTGTGAAGAGTGGGGTGTATAAGTGTCAGTGTGTGTGTATGTGTGTGTGTTTGGGAGCGGGTGGGGGTAACTTCACCGATAAACCTATCCTTTAGACTGCATGTACGTGTCAAGGCAGGCCCGGCCGCCTCAATAACAGCAAAAAGCCAGACGGAGCCAGACACAGACAGAGATAAACAGAATATTACATTACACCAAAACCCTGATAAAGATATTTGCACAGATTCTGGCAGCATGAGAAATAAACCCAAGCTACTAGAGATGGATGAAGGCAGATAAATAAGACAGAGATAACAGAATGAAAAGAGGCAGTGGAGTAGAGTGTTAATAGCATCCATATCTATGCAGAGGAGAAGAGATCTACTCGAATCAGTTGGTGTGGAGATGGAGGGCTGAGGGCCTACAGAGGCCAGTCTGGGAGGAGACCCAGCTGTTAAAGAGAGGAAAAGAAGTGAAGATGGAGAGAGGAGCAGTCAGGTTCAGACACACACACACACACACACACACACACACAGCTGACAGAGTTGAGTATAGTAACAGCGGGATGGAATGCTATGCTGCCTGTAACTAATATTAACATCCAAGTCCTCCCCCTCGCCCCCCTAATGTGTGTAAGTGTGACTCACACATTCATCACATCTTGATACGACTGCCTACGGTAATGGCCACTCCCTATTTGACTCTGACGCTGCTGACGGGCAACACAAACACACTCACACACACGTACTCTCAGTCCACAACAAAAATAAAATCCCTTTCTGTTAAAAGCTAGTTAAGGGCAACACAAGTTCAAACTCCTCCTCCAACACACACACACACACACACACACACACACACACACATAAAGTCGACAGGCAGAGACACGTAGTCAAAACAAGGTGAGACCAGACTGAGAATAACACGTCTCTCCACCTGTCACAAACACACCTGGAGTATTTGAAGCACACCTTTAAGCCATAATCATTACCTGACTAATTAGGGAATACACATATACATACATACATAACCGTATTTAGAGAAACACACATGTCTAAAGTCCTGCCAGTGCTTCACACCTCCACACTCCCCACCATGAATGGGCAGACTGCTGCCATCTGGTCGCTGTCCTCAACCTAAGACAAATCACTGCTACTCACAATCAGACCAAGAATCAATTAGCATCAATTATCCATGGACCTCTGCCATCAAAGGCCGCTGATGGATCTCGGTAATCCCCTGAACAGGTGACTGATTGATCGCTGGGCTCGGTTTGGGGCAGGTGGGTTTTTTAAGTCAAGCTGGAGGAAACCCAAAGACAAGAGAGATGATGGAGAAGTAGATGAAAGGGTGGGGGTAAAACGGGGACTCGGGGAGCATGAGGAATTATTGACTGTAAAATGTGGCAATGTGTGTGTCCTAATTGAAACCTTCTGCGAAACTCTTCTTCCTTTTGTGTGGGTATTTGAATGACAGAGAATGAGAAAGCGAGAGGCCTTGAAGATATAAGATGTTCTGCAGATGTCAGAGATGTGGAGGCAGAGGAGATACTAATGAATAAAATGATTCACACGTTTGCGATGTGTGACTTGATGATGTGTGAAGTTTGTGCCTCTCTGTGTCAGGGTCTATGTTTAGCCATCTAGCAACAAGGATTAGTGTTAATATTATGTTTTTTTTCTCATCTGGTTATGCAACTCCCATTTGACAGCAGAAATAGTCCGGGGCCGGATTAGAGACAGCAGACATAAGATCAGACTTGGTATTAGACCACCCCCATTCTCTCTATGTATCTCTCCATCTCATTCTTTTTAGTGTTTATCAGCTTTTCAAAGTGGAACTGAACCTTTGAGCTCATGTTCCCTGTTTTCATCCAGCCTTGACCAGGGAGACTCAGGGTTTCACATTTCCTCCTGTGAAGTTACCTTTCCCCTCTGCCTCACCTGGCCTGGAAGCTCGCGCCCTCTGCAGTGCGTGCAGTGAGTCAGGTGTAAAACTCAGGTGAAATGAACCCGGGCTGCTGAGTCACACGCGGACAAACCCGCATGACACAAGCACCGCTCATGACTGCAAATACTTTCCATCAGGCTCCTCATCCAATTATCAGGACAATTGTTTTCCTTGTAGCGTGGCTCTTTTTTAGCCCTCCGCCTATTGTCATTGTTAAAGGGCAATTAGAGAGCCAGTAATGTAATCAAGACAAGGACTAAAAGGCTATAATGGCCTGTGCCCTTTTTCCCCCGTCTCGGTGCTGGGTTATTATAATCGACCTATCTCTGCAGCGGAGAAGCGGGACGCTCCTTCTCTTATAAAAGAATACTGCTGCCTTTCACTCGCTAAAAGCTCAATAAATCGCGCTGCGATATTGCGCGTCTGTCAAGCTCCATCGATCCCACTGAGTGGTCGGATAGCATTACATTTGTGACCTCACAACAAAGACACACACATATGTGGCCCCTCTTCTCTGTGACACACACACACACACACACACACACGATGCATAGTCTCAGCTGTTTATAACTTATGATGAAGTGACTCTCTCATTTTCATTAATAATAGACTTTCAGTGACACACGCTATACAGCCCTACACACACACACACACTCACACACACACACAGGTGCAGACCCTACAGACAGCGTCTCTGGCCAAGTTCATACTCGTCAGTCTATTTTCTACTGTTAGTGCGTCTGTGTCTATGTGTTGCGGTTAAATATAGTGGTGAATCTATCCATCTGTCTGGGCATCCGCTCCCGATCTCCCTGCGTTTACACCCGGCTGCCGCTCCACGCTCTAATGCTCTGTAATCACAATCCTGTTAGGGCGAGTTTAAAGGTAGCCCACACAAGCCTGACTTTAAGCGTCACATGAACCCTTTAATTGTCACATGAATGAAAACAAGAAGCTTAGCTGTAGCGGCTCAAGAACGTGAGCAGCCTCGGGGCCACGCAGGGCCAGTGTGTGGAGTCAACGGTGACACTCTGAAGGAAACAGTAGCAAAGTGACAAAGTTGCAACCGGTCGCTTCTGGACGCGTCAGGAAGCGCGCGCGATTGATCACTCTCAACAAGCCCACACATCAGACAATCTGTCCTGTCACAAACACACACACACACACACACACACACACACACAGACAAGGTAGACAGCCTCCATCCATGCACACACGCAGCACTTACTTTTCATTGGAGCTGTTCCAGTAGACGCTGTGTCTCTCCGCAGAGGCGAACCAAACGCCGAGGTTCAGCGCCAAACACAACAGATACACCAAATCCATAGCTTCTCTTCTCCGACAGGAACCTCAACAAGTTCAGCTGATGATCGGTAATCGATAACAGTCTCTCTTTGTGAAGATCTGGGTGCGTAAATAAGCAGCGGCGACTACAAGTGGACTACACGCTCCTTCTTCAGTGATGATTGCAAATTTGCACTGATGATAGACACCTATCGCTGTTCAACTCCTGACTGGTTCACAGACGCGCAACTTGGCTGTTTTGTCTCGTAATGGCAACACCCCCAAAGTGCCACGAGCCAATAGCGAGGAAGTCATTTTGAACGCCCCGCCCACCTCTGGAGACGCTCCCCAGCTGCCCGCACTTCACACCAAGAGCACAGAAAAACAAGCTCACCTAGACCTACGGAGCATTGTAGAGGGGTAATAAACACAAGTTCAACTGGAATATTAAATGGATAAGATAAGAAACGTTTAAACAGCAAGAAGTGAAATCATGAAGAAAATATACAGCACTCACAAACATGATCTCATCTGGTTAATGTTTAATAGTGACATAATATAAACCCAAGTCAACTGTCAGCACTTTTTATATCAGATATAAAGTAAACAAAATAAAAATCAGTTAAGGGAAGACAAACACTGGATATGCTACACGAGAGAAATGAAAATAACAAGGAGGGGCGACTACAAGTCTCAGACCACTTCCCTAACAATAACTAAAGGGTTCAGACTGCACAGGTTGATCATAACCATGTGTCATTTTATGAACAAATCACGTGTTTTCTGTGTAAAATCAAAGTCTGATCTTAGAGTAGATTATAGTTTCCACTTGAAGTGCAGCAGAGTATTATACAAAGTAAACAAACAAATATTCAAAATAATACAGATCAGTATTTACAGTGTGAATATTAGTATAGTATGACTTGTTATTCTCCTACACGAGAAAGACTAAACAATTCAAACTCATTCCTGCTGTCGTCGTCCTGGGTTCTGTTGTTGTTTGTTTTGTGTATCAAGTTGTTGTTTTGCAACATTGTAATGCATTGTTGCTGGCTTGTTTTGCATTGTTGAGTGACGCAGTATATGTTGCAATTCACTGCATTGTTACTCGTTGTTGTGTGTTGTAATGCATTTGTTAACTTGTATTCTTTTTGTACTGTGCTACATGCACATTGCTTTTTTGTTGTGCGCTTTGAAAGTGAGCCGTAAACATCTTGATGCTCTAGATTTCTTTTATATGTTGTATAAAGTGAAGATCTTAGTCCCACTCATTCAATCGCTTGAGATGTTCTTGCAGGCTGTAGTTGTCTCGGCACGCCGATGCACTGACTACATTTTGTCAGATAATAAAGAATTATTACCTTCTTATCAGTCTGTCTAATCTTGTGGTCTCTGCTTAGCCGCATCCCCAGACAGTTAACTTTACAGAACAACCTCACAGATGGAGTGGATAAAGTCCAGGCCATGGGGTGTCAGCAGGATTGTGGCCCCAGCAGGAGAGGGCTTCCCTCAGGCAGGGATGGAACCCAGCCTGGGTTAGATGGTTCAGAGCTTCAGAGCTGCGGGGAGACGGGAGGGGGCATTGTGTGCACGTGTGTGTGTGTGTGTGTGTGTGTGTGTGTGCAGACAAACTGTGTGTCTGACCGTCCCTAGGCAAGGCTAGGCAAGCATACACATGTCCTGGCATTCTGTGGGGATCACACACACTGATTATGGATCCTGTAGGCAGTGGGAGGGGGAGTTAATCATGACTAAGGGTGCTTTTCCATTTTATAATGTCTTCCTAAAAATTGAGGAAAAACTGAGGGGGAAGAAGAGCGGGAAGTGACACAGTGTCTGATGAAAACTAATGGGGGAAACAATCAATTTTACTGGCAACATATACAATAAAAAATAGAAGGCCATGGTTTTCAACTAGAAACAGTAAAGCCCAGGTATCACCCACTGTATCTGTACTGTATTGTATTGATATGTATGTATTGTATGTATTGATTTCCGCTAAGGAATGACTGAAATGCAAATACTGTTCAGCTCTCAAACAAGTGGGCGGTTCAGATTACCATCAACAGGATCCACCACCTCTCGCTCATACACAAGACCAGGCTGACTGTCAAAGTGTCCCTGGTTGCCAGCTGACTTCCGCTGCTCATACATGGGATCTCCTCATGATGCATTCATCTAACACATAACCAACCGCGTGGCAAGACCAAAACACAAATTTAGAAAATCACAGCCCACAAACACACCTCCTCTCTGTGGCTGCGGCCAAGAGTCAGATGTCCGGGATCTCCTGTTGCACACTCGCACATACAGTATATGTATACCATACATGTGTACACAAACACATGGATGTAGACGAGTGGGCAAATAAACATAGATCCTCTCCACAAGCGCTTTTGATGGTGTTGTTGCCAGTGGAAACCACAGACGACTCTCAGAGTGAGACTAAATCCTCCCACAGCCCGAACAGACACACACAGATAACACACAGACAGGGAAGACCGAGGTTTCTGTGAATCACAGTGAAGCAGAGAGAACTGGGTGGCTCAAAAAAAAAAAAGAAAGAAAGAAAAAACTCACAGAAAAACTGTCTGAGACGATGGAAAGCTCTATAGTTCTAAAAGTGGATTAAAGGAAGTTGGGGGAAGACCTGACAGCCGTACAAACCTTTCAGCAAACTGAAACCGGCTTGTTTATTCTCTAGGATCTTGTCTCCAGGCGTCACAGTATCTGCTACAGGTTGTTCAACATGCTATGGAAATCCCACAATTACACAACATGCGTAATCAAGTCAAAGTAAACACAGAGAGCATGTGCTACTGTCTTTACCTGGCAATGCCTGATTTTCCTTCTTGTGTCTCGCCAAATTCAAATGCATTTTTTTCATTGGAGGGTAACATGTTGGAGAGTTTCGGGGAATGAAGAGATATATAAAACAAAAACAGATGGCGAGATAAAGAGCAAGCTAGAGAGAGCTTCAGTCCAGCTAGAATAAATGTTTTGATAAGAGGGGTTAAGGATATGTGGGAGACAGCTATTAAAAAAAAGACTTGAATCCCCTCAGCCTATTAAATTTTCAGTCTTGCGTCTTTCTTCAGCTTCTTCCTCTTCATCCTGTCTGCCTGAGGCAGGGATCAGTGCTGGTCAGGGATCTCTGTCTCAAGATTTGGAGACACACGCACACACGCGCACACAAATAGACATATGAAACGGGAGTGTTTAATAGAGAGAGGAGAGAATAAATCAAAATGAGGTGGAGTGAAACTAAGAGGAAAAATGCAGTGACAGAAGGGTGTTACAGATAAAAGACAGATGGAAAGACTGGGTGTGAGCCACACTGAAGCATAACAAGAACCAAACAGGGCTGGTGGTGAAAGTTTAAGGTGAACATATGAGCACATCTGCCCAAACACAGCAGGCAGGAGCTTGCACGGATTTTTATTGGAGTTTAAAGACATGTAGGAGGGCTCCGCTCCCTGCTGCTGTCTCTCTCTCTCTCTCTGTCCCTCTCTCTATCTCTGTATCTTTCTCTCTCTCTCTCTCTCTCTATTGTTTCTACATTAGGAGAGGCGAGACGTTATCCTGTTGATCTGCCTCTTGTTTTTGCCCTTTATCACGTCATCATGCCCATGCCCTGGAGCCTCGGCTCCAGCTGCCTCTACCCCCTATAACCTTTCCCACAGAGAATGAGCATAACTGGCATTGCGGAAAAAAGGTCATTTGTAAGATCAACATTATGATACAATACAATAGGTGATAAAGGGGCTTAAGGGGCTAAATCACTGGAATATGCTCCTTATTGACTCCAGTTGATCATGGATTGCATTTCAAATAGTTTCCTTTTGTTCACCTAACCTCTGTCATTACCGCTAGCTTAGGCTTGTTAACACTTGGCATTGTTTCACCTACACATGGACAGCTTGTCACCCTGCTGCCCTCTGTCCTTTTATCCCCAGCCTCCTGTGGGTCCTTGGCCCTCCGGCTCATAGCGGCACACTCCAACAAGCTGCTCCCTCTCTGGGGGGACGTACCACAAAGGCATGTCTCCTTGCCCCTATTCACACCCATTCATCTGCATACAGGTGGTCCCCCATTCAAACGCAGGGAGCCACACTTCTGCTTAATAGCGCTCCATGTGTCGAGATTTAGCCCAGTGGGGGGGGGGGGGGGGCAGTGGTCCTTGCGATGACAAGCTCGCAATAAGGTAGTGTTTTCTTCACTGAGCATCCTCTGGAAAGCCGCCATGGAGGCTGAGCTGTTTCCAAGTGTGCAACGCATAAACTAACAGGGTGTCAAAACAAGCCACAGACACACACGCAAACAAAATAAAACAATGCTGCGTGTGTGTGTGTGTCGGTAGGGGGTAAATGAGCCACGTCCCTCACTCCTGGACTAACACTGTGTCACTATTCAGACCACAGAAATCATTAACTTGCCCAGTCAACAGGCACACTTCACTCATTCGTTCTCTCCCCCCGCTGCTCTGTCCTCCTTTCTGTCTCCCAGGGACTCTCACTCACATGCCCACGTGCACACACGCACACACGCACTGAGCAGCACACAAAAGCACAAACAAGTCCCAGTGAAATATTTAACCACGCTACTCAGCTTGCATCGCCCCTGCCATCAATTGTTATACTGTATCTGCTTGTCTGTGTCCCTGGCTGTTCTTTCAGCTCATCTGTTGTCTTCGCTGTCCTCCCTTCCTTCTCTTGCTTCTGTTCATCTGTTCAGTTATTTCCACCGAGCCCTGGTCAGCCCTTGACCAGAACGTACCAGGCCCATCTCTCCCTCACCAGTTTACTTTTTCCTGTTTTGTGCTCACTTTGAGCATCTCCCCCTCACTGTGCTCTCTTTCATATTGTATTGCTCTTTTTCAGTTTCCAGCTTTCTTCATCTCGGTGTGGTCCAGTTTTTCGTCTTGCCCCCCCCCCCCCCATAACTACCTCAGGCAGTGCATTTGTTAGAAGAGAATCCATTATCCTCCTCCATCCTCCCACCCTCTGTCCTCTTTATCTCTCTCTCTCCGTTTCTTTCTGCATCCTCACTCTCTCCTCTCCTCACATGCTCCTGGCCCCAGCCCTATATTCATTAACATAGTGTTAATGATCCCAGATGGACTGACATGTACTCTATGGGGGCGAAGTGTGAGTGGCTTCTTCCAAGGGTGTAAGTGGGCGGTTGTGTGTGTATGTGTGTGCGGGCGCATTGCTGTTGGGTACGTGTGTGCATAATTGTGTATACAAGTGTGCATGGCTGTCTACATGTGTGCATGTGTGGGTACATGTGTTCATAATCACATTTGAGAGAGGAAGATTGCTTGTTTTTCTCCTGGCAGGAGAATGCTCTGTTATGATGATCTGCATCTCTGCTGCCCTTCTTTTGGAGCCAGCAACAGAGCTGATCAGACTGTGGCTGTGAGAGGATGTATGAAGAGCATGATGAGGATGATGAGGAATTTGTTCTGCCGTTGAATAGAAAGACGGTGAATAGAGTTTGATTCTGTTCACTAAAATTAAGTGTTTTTATTTTCCCTACAGACCAGAAGAATGCGGACACAGCTGTGTCCTTGCGTTACTGTACTTTTTGTCTGGGGCTCTTTGGAAAGGAATAGTTGGACGTGGCCACAGCATGCAATGATATTAGACAATCATATGTTTCTAACTTTGTGGAAACTATCTGAGGAAGGTTGTAAACATGTTTGGTATGTAGATACTTGACTTGTCTCCAAACACCCTTGACCCTAACCCCACCTGACTCCTTTGGGTTGACCTGAATGGCATCACTATTCATGTGGGACAGTGGGAGAAAATCCTTAAAGGATCCTTATAAGTCTAAAATCCACGGCCCACATTTTGCTGTGTAGCTGTGCTCACATACTTTTGTGAGCTACATGTGTTGTGGCACATGCATACAAGTACTGTCCATCAGTGATTATGCAAAACCCTTTTTTAACCCTAAGTCTCATAAACATGTATGCTATGCTAAATGTGTCTATGGATAGGCCCAGAGGATCGACAAGTTAGAGAGGCTACAACCCTGTGGCTAACCAAGTTTAAGTCTCGTGGTGCACAGGCACACATAGACACAAATGTACAGAAACACACATAAACACGCACACACTGCTAAGGTTACAATGTTACAGGTGCAAGGGCAAAGTGCATGTATGTGTGTCATGGATACGTTAGCATTCTCTGAATGCATACACACATTGCTTGACCCTCTCCAAATATAGTTTACTGCATGCTCACTAGTCGCATAAATCCCAGCTAACACGCCATAAAACCAGGTTTTCATTTAAGATTCAGACAAACAGCAAAACATACCAAACAACTTAACTTTATCCTTAAGTCCTTCTCCACAGTGTATCGTCTTCCCTTTGTTCCTTCTCTTTTCTTTTCTCTGTAATTCATCCAACCCCCTGTCTTCTCTGCCTCCTGTTCTATGTCTCTGTTTTTTCTTTCTCTATCATTGGCATGGTCGCGCTCATTGCATAATCGCACAGTGGCTTAATTATCAAGAACTCTCAGAGTCTAGCACTTTCCATGTCAGGGGGCTGTCCCTCTTTCCTTCCGCACACAAGCAGACTCAACAAAGACACAAATGCAAACAAAATCTATCAATGTCTTTAACCTTCATCTCTGTGCCTTTTACTTTGTCCTGTTGAGCAGAGGTGTGGCATAAATCTAATGTGCCACCAGAAAAAAACACCTGTAGAGGCAATTATAGAATGCAACTTCCAATTTACACAGCCAGATCCACCCACGCACAGTCACACACTTTGAGTTATTATGCTCCTCTGTGCTAGATTTCATGTGGCAGCTTTTGTGTAGTCTCACTTTTTTTTTCTGGCAAAAGATCCCCAGGATCTCATTGTGCAAACGCTGATAAACATCACAGAATGGGAGTACAGATGTGGCTCTTGAAGAGATTCTGGCTAATGAGAGACTGGAAACTAATTTAGAGACCACAGCCCATTAATAATTGATGCACTCAAAGTCAAACAGGAGATGTGCATTTGTTTGTGTGCACACCTCCTGACAGAGTGGTCACCATGGTGATCTCCTCAACTAGGGTCTCCTAAATCACTCAAGTGGGCGGCAGCAACATCTAGTCCAGCTATCACACAAAGACAAACACATGTAGGCACACATGTTGGCCTTTCTTTCCAGGTAAGGGCTTTATATTAACAAGATAGTAGAGTTTCATTAGCTGAACATTGTTAGATATCAATCTCTGTGGTTATGATGGAGGTGTACATGCCAAGTTTGTGGCCTAGATTTTGGGAATGTGGCAACATCCCAATAGCAGGATGAGGGACTCAAGTGCTCTGACTGGAGCTGCTACTTCCACTGATGACACCAAGCTCATGTCCTTTCTGAAACTTATGCAGAGCTAATGACACCCAGAGAAGCTGGCAATCGGCAGCTCTATACATATTACATGAATCAGGCTTTTGAAGCTAATTTTGAGATTAAATTGGATATGTGCAGACAAAAAATCCAAACAAATTATGAAATTAATCCAGGTTTGGGTTCAACGTTAGCGCGAAAACAGAAGAATTTACCTTAAAAAACAACAACACTACTACTGGCAACTGAATCTGGCCACACCCATAATCCCTACCTAAGGCCTTCTCACAGATAGTAACCCCTAAATCAAAATGAGGACTCACCAAAATGTCCTCACAAACCAAAATGTCCTCATTAGTTCAGTCAAATAGATTAGATAGTCAGTCCTCACAAGTGCACAGAAGTTAAGCCAATCCACACACAAACACAAACACACAGTAGCTTGGAGGTTTGGATGGTTTATCCTTGGCAGATGGATACATGCACAACATGTTCCTGTGGGATTTTCCACAGTACTGCCAAACCTGATCAGCAGAGAGCCGTCCACACACACAGACTGGCATGTTTCACTCTGGTGATTTATTGGCTCACAGGCACCAAAATTATCCAAGTTACCTACGTGTGGACAGGTTGCGCGTCCAGTTTTTTGGTTGACAGCAGGTGATGGGTTAAGGGAAGGTCGGGTCAGATTTTAGAGGTTATTGGGTGAGTTAAAACAGGCAATGAGGGAAAGTTCATTTGGGGCGGTGGTCTCCTCCCAAGCTTTTAACAGCTAACAGATGGTGTCCTCTACCGGAATGGACTAATGGAATAAAATACCCTGATTCAGTTAGACACACGCACAAACGCACATTGATCCTGACGAAAGAGGCTCGTGGGGATCTGGGGAATGTTTTCGGGATCACTCGCTTGCAAAAGAAAGGGAGGTTCTTTTGGAGCAGTCAATTCATCAGGGACTTAAATCATTCATCTAATATGTTACTTTCTGATGTGGGCTTTATTTGGACCGTCAGAGACAGAATGTGCTCACAACCAAGACATCTTAGTTACTCACTGTGGCATGATGCACGATCAGCACAGCCTCAAAAATGAACATGATGCATTGTAATAAATTTTGCATAATGCATGTCCCTTGATCATCATTGACTTTGACAAAGACAGAAGTAAAAACAAAATCAAAATTGGATGAGCAAGTGTGTGCACACAAAATTAACACTTTGTGATCATATCTGGCTTTGATCAGTGCCATCTGCATACAAATGCCGGCCAAACCTGTCGAAATGTTTGAATAGTTTTCACACATGGAATCAGCTTCTGACAAATCTCAGATGTGAACGTAAGACTGACTGAGAAACTGAGATACTGAATTATTATCCACTAATGGAGTTCACGTTCTCATATCCTGTATTCGTTTACAGTATCATACGGTATCGTTATTCAGTATAGTACTCTTGAAGTTGTAAGGACAAAGACTTTATAAATCTTCCATCTGAGACCTTCATCTACCTCCTTCACCTGGTCAACAGTGTCTGCACAACCGAGACATGTGATCTAATACACTTCTAGCCAGAGGTTAGGTTAGGATGGGATACACTGAAAGGGCAAGTCAGGAGGTTACACAATGAGCAGTACTGGCCAGGATTGCTTTGTTCCTGAAAGTCTCTATTGTTACTCATATGATTAAAACCAATCGCATTACTGTGTCCACGTCTTCAACTAGGGATAAGGTAAGAAGAGGAGGCGTAGTAAGTCTGGTTATAACAGGCTTACAGTTAAACACTGTGAGCTTCAAAGCACGATGGATCATCACCAAACTCTCAGTATTTGCCATCTAATCTGTACAGCGCCTCAACTTTGAAATCACACATTTGTTACTGGTTTGACTTAAACTGGAGAGGATATAGAGAAGGTGAGGAGGAATATTAGAATAAATCCTGTAGCGTTGCTGAGGACTGATTTTATGGTCGTCTCGGCATGTGGGACCACTTTCCACTTTTTAGTCCTCTCCATCAATGGAATAAAAGAGCTAATCCCATTATTGGATATTATACTTAAGTGGGTTAACGTCAGAGTGTACATCTATCACAGGGTGTGTGCGTGTAGTGTGTGTGTGTTTGTATTCAGCTCACGCTACAGTATGATGTGGTATGAAAACACTGTGGAGTATGTCAGTGCATTGGCCTAAATCAGTCAAAGAAAAGTGTCAGATTTGGAAATGATTATGCCAAACAAAAAAAAAATGGCTTATGCTCTTATCAACATCAGAGCAGAAATATTGTCTGGAGGCCTGTCTGTGTATGTAAGTATGTTTGCACTAACATCATGTGCATGTGCAATTTATAAACACAAACTCAAACTGTTTTTTTCCCCCTTATCCTTTTTATGTCTCTGAACTTGTGTATAAATATGTGGTTCTGCATCTGCCAGGGGGGGCGTGGAAGCTTGTGGAGTAGCACAACTAATTTGATAAAAGCAGAATTACATTTTGATAAACATCATGTGACCAAAAGTGGATTAAATCTATTAGCGCAGGTGTCGAAGCACTTAGTAGGGAGTGTATTGTGAAACTGCTGAAATAGGTAGAATACAATGGATAAATGGTTGAAAAGAAAAATGATATTCACAGATGTAGTTGACAGAGTAAAAAAACAGAATAGCTGAAATAGCTAAAATGAATAGAATGGCTTTAAATGGAGCACTTCCAGTAAGTGTTTGTACATTTGACAGAAAGACTGGGAACAATATGTTCTTTCCTTCAAAGGTCTTGGATGTTTGAACTCTTAAACTGGAAAAAAAAAACACCTCACAGTTTTATGTCTACTATGTCCCATCATCCTCTATTTGCATAAAAGAAAAAGATCACTCTCCACTGCAAAATATTAGAGTATTTAATGTTACCCTATTTGACTTTGGAGCCACAAGTGAATTTAGTATTCATATAATCTGCCAAACAACAACACAATGACATCTTTTGAAACTGATTTTTTGTTGGACTCTTCACTACACTGTGTGTTTGGGGAGTATCAAGAAATGAAAGTTTGAGTATTTATTAAATGAAGTATGGTGGATGATACAAATGCCAAATTAATCAGAGAACCTTGACAACCTGGAGAAGCACTTAAGTCAAACACTCTCAAGGTTGTCATATTCTGCGGGGTGTGTGTTTGCTGATAAGCAAACCGACATTAAACTGCCTTTGCAGTTACAGTTTTGCAGAGGTGTTTGATGTAGATTTGTTTCATGTTAAAAAAGACAGCAGGCGCGGAGTTTGGCAGGTCCAGCACACGCTAATGTGTGTTTGTGTAAGCTGTATGGTCAGTATAGACGTTGACTGTTTTCTCTGCTTGTTTTCTCACTATTCTCGGAAAAATCTTAATTGTAGTCCTTCACTGTGGTTAGCTCACTGTGGTTCAGGGCTGTACTCATGTACTCCCAACACTGCTCTGATACACACACATGCACACACACTTGGTCACTGGGCCGGTCCCTGTAGTTTTACATCACCTCTTTGCTGGCCTCCACTCCATCATGACGGCACTGGAAATTATTCCCTGAATGCAAATGGATGCCAACGGGGTTGTCGGTACGATTCCCACTCCAGCTGTTTATCCTGAATGTCTCTGCAGAAGCAGGGTGGAGAAATGGTCAAAGATACATCATAGGTCAGCTCTGACATTTCTAATTACAGAACAGGACGTAGCAGGGAGAAGGCTGCTAATGTACTGTGGTCCATTCAGACTGACTGCTATAATTACAATCAGGCTGGATTCAGCCTGGCATGGCCAGGCCCCATCTATAGGGCTGAGGTGTTAAACCACCCGTGGCTCTCATTAGAGGACACAAGCTAATGAGTGCACTCCACACACATACATGGGAAACACACACAAACACACACACCGTGTCCAGAGTTCACTGTGCTTTTAGTGGATTCTGGCAAGCTTAATTTCACAGTTTTGCCTCCAGTGGCACACACCCGGAGAGGGGTGTGATTTTAAATAGAGTTATTATGAATGGAGCTGGGAAAGAGCCAATTAAGAGTGTGTGATTCTAATTATGCCATTCATTTTACTGCGCACCAGTCCACAAGGGAACCAGAGAGCACAGGAAATGAGCGTGAGGCAGAAATTTAAGGAGAAAATAAAATGGTGGAAATAGGTAAGAGACGAAATGTTTCCAAGGATACAAGAAAATGGGGGGACATAAAAACCGAGTCACTCAGAAACAGGGCAAAAGAGGGAGGGGAAAAGAGAGAGAAGGAATGAGGGATAGGGTGAGGGCAAGGGGAGTAACCTGATCTCCACCCTGATAAAGCCAAATTTATTTTTGAGGGTAACAGAAACAGCTCCGTGTCACCACGCAGATCTACAGGGCTTGAGGGGGATGAGGAATGGCTGAGCCACGCACTGTCAATGAGAGTAAATGAGGAAAACCTGGAGAGTGGGTAGCAGCAGGAGGTGCGCTGTCAAGTATCACGTCGGCTTAGAAGTGAGTGATGGAGTAGTAGTGATAAGAGGAAGGAAAAGATATGAGATGGGGACAAAGGAGTGAATGACTGACTAAGACATATACTTCTACCAGCATGACTAATGTGACATAACAGAAAGCTGAAGTCACACAGTCTACATCACACTCAAGCCAACAATCATTATTACATGGACAAATTGGCTTTGTCAACAGAAAAATGTCAAGTCAATGAAATCATGTTTTTTTTGAGGCGTTCACCAAGTGCATTCAGTCATCAGACTTATTGGTCTCTGGGGTCTGGGTGGTTTCTAAGTAAGTGTTTGGGTGGGGTGAAATCTGCCTTGGGGCTGAGCCATGGGGTGTTTGACTTGTTGATCTAGTCCATGTTGTTGGCGCTGTTGATGTTTTACTAGGATTGATGTTGACTTTTCTGTGGAGAATGACTTCATGTGCAGAGACAGCAGTCTAAACAAGAGCAGCATCACTCAGATTGTCTGCCTGACCCAATAAAGAAGTGACTGGATGATAAAAGCTTGCACACACATACAGTAAGTTCAACTTGGCTGTGTCCATCCGAAGGGACTGCCCTGACCTACATCTTACTGTCCATAGTTTCAGACAGCTAACAGTAGGCTAAGCTCTACTTATGCACAACATTACAGACACCTACTGCAGCTTAAAGCTGATGCTGGTCCAGAGCCATCAGCACAGTGTTAATACAGCGGTTGGAGGAAATTAAAGCTGTGCATTTGCTTGTGTGAACTAAACAGAATGGTTAGAGGACAAACTGTATTTAGGGCAGTTTTTCCAGACATTCAGCCCTGTTCCTGGTGTCCTTAATGCACTGTCCAGCCCACCCCAGTCTTCACAAATGAATAACTAGTTTTTACAGTCAAACCTGGATCAGACTGCTTGGCCTCTGCGGGTCAGGAGGATCAGACAGATTCAGACGGCTGAATTTAATTGACATATGCTAGGGATGTAAAGAGAACAGACCGTAAGCACTGTATCCCTTGTATCTGTCAAAAAGCCACGTTTTCTTGTTTCTGTCAAGCCTGAGCTGTGGAGAGATGAAAAGATGGAGGAGGTTTATGCAGACAGAGAAGAATAGATGTAGGGGTGGAAAGAGGGGGATAGGATGAGCGTGTGGAGGTTGGCAGATTGTAATTAGGTCCTGCTTCTGACTGGTCAGTCAGTCTGTGTTACCTTGGCAACAACAGAAACAGCTGGGTGGTATTAGGGGATGTATGGGATGTAGAAGTGTTGATTTCTTTGCATAGTGCAACCTGTCAACACAACAACACAACCATTCATGAGAATACACTGAAAAAGATGCTGCAATATATAGACCCTGCACGTCGGCTTTGTTAACAGAAGGGATGATGTTCGTGAATATTCGCCCGCTGCATGTGCATGTTAACGTGACGTATGTGCCACTGTTGCTCAGTCACATGAGTAAGTCTACGTGCGTTAGGTCATGGTGAAGGCTGCTTTCGAACTGTTACCTGGGTGTGTGTGTGCGGACCTTGCTCGAGAACAGATAAGAAGCTCTTGCAGAGAAAGATATAAAACAAGAGAGGGAGAGTCCGTGTGGTTGTACTCGCTATCATAATTCAATAAAACTTTAATCTTACAACTGCAAGTGCAAAGTTCACCTCTGTTTCTCAAGAGCAGACTTTGAAAGTTGGTTGTTTTCCCCCCGAACAGACAATGTGTATTGTAAACTGGGCTCTGAAATCTTTCCCTCTGTGTGTCTGGCTGAAGAGGAATCCATTTAACTCCCACAGAGACAGGCACTGCAAAGCTCACAAGGCTTACACAGGCACTATTGTTCCGCCATCAGACCGCCATTGTCTCCATGTGTGCATGCATGTGCATAGTTATCGAATCGTGCACCAGAGTGTGCGAGATCTCTGTTAGTGTACATAAGCATAAGAGTTTATGTACGCATGCATGATGGCATGCCGGTATGTCTTAGGAGAGGGAGATCACAGAGTTCAGGGTCAGTAGACTCACAAAAATAACAGCCATTGATGTTAAAATGTGTGTGTTTTAACAGTGAGACACGGCTGGAGAAATAACAGCACCAGAGTCAAAGAGAGAAAGCAAACATGTACAGATTGGATAAATGTTGATACGGCCTCCAAAAATGTTAAAAATCCATGTAAAAACAGTGGAATCAATCCGAGCAGTCTGTCTAAATATTGCTGCCACAATACTAACGAAAGAAAGAGAAAAAGAAATACAACAGGCTTTTATCTTATCACGCATCAAACAAGGTGACATCATGCCTGCTTGTAAGGCGGGTCACTGTTACTACACTATTTACATCATCCAAAAACATTACTCCTGTCCACCTCACCACCTGCTCTGTGCTCCTTCATGAGTCAACCATCGATGTGCTACAGTATCCACTCCTGTGTGATGCCATGGTGCGGTCAGCATTATTCCAGGCACTGAAACCTGAAACCTCCTATTTAGCACCACAGCCTATGATACAGGATTTGTATTACCGCCCCTTTATACCTGCTAATTACAGCTTGCCTGTTCTTGTTGGTTTTGACTTTGTTATTGGGGGTTTGATTTGGTTTCAGGAGACAAGCAGACTGAGCTGTGCAAACAGTGAACTGCAGTAAATTTAGGAAGCAATAGCTGCTGAGAACTGTGGAGTGCAAATTTCTTGTCATTATACTCTATCCTTCTGCCATAATACCCAGAGCCACAGTAACTGTCTCGGTGCTTTCGCAGCATAGAAATACTCTCATCATTATGAAACTACTGATGGCACTTTGCAGTGAAAAACGATGCCATGTTCTGTGTTTCTCACATCATATAAAAGATCAGTTTTCATCATCATCATCTCTGTGCTAATTATGAGGTTACCAGCAGCAGTGGTGGTTCCATGAAGACTGGCAACACGGAAATAATTTAAGTAGGTCTGTTAGAGAAAACACCAAAATCTGCTCACCAGTATCTTTAACGCCCACTAATTAGCTTCCAGGCTAACAACTGTCTTGTTCCAGTCTTGCTTGGCTGAACTCAGTTTCATATTTAATATACAGGCATGAAAGTGGAGCATCTATCTCTAATATACGATTTCGTGAATTTCCTAAAATGAGAATCTCAAAATGCCAGTTTCTTTAAATTTAAATTAGTCTTTTGTTTGTTGGTTATTTAAAGGTTACAGAGATGTAGCACATGTGTCCTGGAACAGATTCAGATTCAGATTCAGAACTTTATTGTCATTGTACAACAGTGCAACGAAATTGGAGGCAAAACCTTAAAGTGCATATAAAAAACATAATAATGTGAGACAAACATGGGCAGCTGTTTCACACCACTCATTCATACAAGGAGATGTTTGTACATACTATAAAATAACCTGTGTGGTCCAGCTCTTGATTCTTGCTAAGAGAGGATGAAAGGCTCTGCTCATCTTGTCCCTGCCCTCCCCATCATTTTACTCTGCAATCAGTCACCCAATCTCTGTTTGGCTCTGTTTCCATTTCCTCATGCCACCGAGCCCACAGTGTCTGTCAAATCTCTGTTTGTTCCTGCTCAGTGATGGATCTGAACAGAATTCTGTTTGTGTCCAAAGGGAAACAATTAGATCAGTGTATGTGTGTTTGTGTGCATGGGTTGTTGGGTTCTGTGTACCAACGTGTGAAGAGCAGGCGTTCAAGGCCATCGCAGAACAAACTCATTAACTGTCCATTTGTCAGGCCTGAGCCAGAACCAAACAAGATATAAATAAAGGAGAATAGAAGCAGATCTGAGATTATTGTGGGAGAAAGACAAAGAGAAAGGGACTCAAAACAAAGAGAGAAAGAAAGTTTGAGTTGGGCTTAATAATTACTGAACCTTTGCTGATCAGTTTGTCTGGAGATTTTTGTGTCATGAGTCGGCAGTGACAGCATGTGCAGGTACGCGGACCACATGCTCATGTAATGTTTAAAATAATATGGATATGATGCTATACACGATGGAACTGACTGTATTAAGATCCTCTCACTCTATATGAAGTGTGACAACTGCTTTTTTTTTTATGATGGCTTCCTGGACACTCAGAGGAGCTATGTGTCAGTTTTGCAAATTCTACACAGCCAACATTAGCATTAGCATTAGCATTAGCATCAGCAGCTGTTTACTTACCAGTTTAGAAGAAACATCGAGTTCAGCATCACATTTCACCCCTCCTCTGACCAAAGAGCTCTAGCAGAAGCAAAGCAGTACCAATGTTAACTTGTGTTATGTACTCTATTTCTACGACTTCTTTCATATAGCATGATAGCCAGCTGGCCCCAGTGGGGCTAAAACATCTCCTTGCTGAGTTCAAGCTGAGCTGAAGAGCTGCTCAGAGAACGACTTGTAACCTATACTGAAACTGGAGCTTTTGGCAAGACTGCTAAGTAACCTGCTGCTACAGTAATGCCAACACTTGCTTTGTTGCAATAGCAAAACTGACAAATAGCTTCTTTTGTCAATGTTATTAGGCCTAACACCTGTGCTTCTCTTACGATGCCAAGTCCTAATGTCTGCTGTCAAAGGAAAAAGAAGAAGTGAAGCAGAAAGGAAAAAGCAGACGTTGTCCTGGATAGTTGTACTGTGTTTTGTTTCTGTGTTAGCTGTATAACAAAAAAATCAGC
The DNA here is from genome assembly GCA_021432705.1 of Caranx ignobilis. Classification (NCBI taxonomy): domain Eukaryota; kingdom Metazoa; phylum Chordata; class Actinopteri; order Carangiformes; family Carangidae; genus Caranx; species Caranx ignobilis. Next base: position 7,492,907 of record MU270012.1, on the reverse strand, counting down.
AGCTGTGGCTATATGACCAATACATGCTTAGCTGCAGTGATGATTAATGTGAAAAAACCCACAACAGCATCAGCTGGTTTTATCAGCCTTATAGAGCAGAGCAGAAGTGAAGATCAAGGCCACTCACCCACCACTTTGCACTGACTTTCAATGGAGCAATCCTTTGTGGAGAAAACACAGCTAATTCCTCACAGGCAGTGGCCTCGCGAGACCATGATACAATACAGAGATCGGGCATGTTGTGTTGTCAATAATGGGCACAACATTTCTCTCTTTGTCCCACCAGGGAGCTCTCGCTGTTGCTATCATTATCACCTTGACTATCACCATTGCGGTCTGCACCTACATATAAACAATGGCTAGATATGTCCAGGCATGTTTGCTGAGGAGTGGTGCAAGTGGTTCTGGGAAATGTAGGAAATGACAGGTGCTGAAGGAGGAAATTGATAAAGGTAAAAAAAAAAAAAAAGACATTACAACACTGTGTGTTGACAAAGGGTGGAGAATAAAAGATATGTTTATCAGAGGAAGACGTCACTTCTGTGCCAGCATGTCCAGATGTTTGCAGATTATTTTCCTCTCTCTATCCCTCAATTGCTCTATCAGGCCTCATCCTCCGCCCTTCTGTCCTGCCCCACTGACTTACTGCTGTTGATATGTGTAATCCCCACCTTTTATCTCCTTTCCCCCTCTGACATGTCTTCATTATGTATTTGTCTGTCCATCACTCTTCACTTTTAATCTTCTCTCTGATTCAAGTGTTATTTTTGGACTTATCAAGTACAGTCTTCTGGAGGGTGCGAGTGTATTTATAGCCTGTAAACTAGAATGGTATAAACCCCTGTTAGACATGTGTGTTAATATGATGTTGATGCCAAATTGAATCAAGGACAGCCTGCAGGATGTGTGTTAATGAGGTGTATGGATTCATTCTACTGTACTTTATGTGTCATGGAGTGCATGTGTGTGTATCTTGGCTCTGTGTTGTTTTATGTGGGTCTGTCTATGGCAGTGTGTTACACAAACTATTATGCTCGTCCTTAGTGAAGACCTGAGGGAGAACATGGGATCAAGATTTTCTGTTTAATCACACTATTCTCTATGCACTGCCTAAAATAGATGTATTTTAAATGACTATTATGTGTGTACTAGATAAAACTTGTAAGTTTTGAGACCTATTTTCATGAAGCAGTCCAGTTTATTTAATCTACTGAAACTGAGTTGTGGCACTAATTTACACCACACTAATGAAATTTGATTCATCAGCTAATTGGCTCTAAACATATTTTATTTCATTTTTTTTTCAAGTTATTTTGACCTGATGATGATGACTTAAAGGTTAGCGCTGTTGCAATGCATTTGTGGGAAAACTGTGTGTCTATCCATCTTGTCAAAACAAAGAACAATCAGATCAGCACTGTGGCTTTGGGGAAAAGTCAGATCTGGTGGACAGTTTGGTAAATTGTTTGACAGGCTGACCATCATTTTCGTTGCCATCCCTAGAGTGTCATCACTTAAGTGGCTAAAAATAACAATAGTGTACCAACAAAACAATATCAGCAAACCCATTACATGCCTCACTAATGTGATCTATTGCTGAGCTGTTGTACTTTATTGTACATGACTGTGTGGGTATGAAAAATATGAACATACAGAACCCAAAACACAAATACACATGCTTTCAGACAACACCCCCAAAGGGCAGATCCTAACCCCCAATGAGCTGAAATTACATTTCTGGAAACACTGAAATATTTATCCCCATGCTGTGTAATGATGCACATCATCAGGCTTTTGGCAAAGATAATGATTGACAGAATACCCAGATGTGTAGCTCCATTTGAAGTGACAGCACCATAAAATATGATGTGTGAGCTTTATGTAACATGAATGAAGATACTGGATATGGTTGATGTTTCTTAATGTGCACAGTAACATCAATACTGACAAAACAAAGGTAATGAGGTCATTAAACACTGTTTACTCTATATGCTGACTGTTGTTCATAATAATCACAGTTCCCTGATTATATTCCCAATAATAAAGGTATTTTGCATTGCGTGAGGCTGAGGAGATGTTTGTTGAACTCATGTAACTCCAGCAACCCAGCATTTTTGCACAAGGATGGACTAAGGATTGATGGAAACAAACGAATGTGTCCAGAGTAACACCAAGATCTTTTTGGCTGAGACCATCTCTCTTCAAAACCACTGAAAACCCTGAGGCGATGTAGAACTACAGACTTTTTGTATGCAGAAAAACTCTGAAAGACTTTTTTGTCAGTATTTTTGCAGTAGCCTAGTGCAAGGCTTACATGACTAACATTGGATGAGGCAAGTATAACTTCACATTGCAAATCAGAGGTTACAGATTAGAAGTGAATACCTGTCCTTCAGCCGTTGCCTTCTGGTTGGATATGAAAGGGAATATTCTCAGATATCCTGTCAGCAGCTGGAGATAAGAAATATCAGTCAGAATTACCTCATATTCTGCAGTACACATGGAACTGCTGATGAAAGGGTGTCTGTAAAACAGACAAACATAAAACAAACAAAAGAGATTATGTGATTTTGAAGGGTCTTTGTTTCCCTGTGCCATACGGTGCTGGTGTCGGCACCAAATCCAAGGAGGATTCGAGAAGCATCGTTTTAGATATTTGATGATGAAATTGCTGTGGTGATGAAAGTAGCATTTACAATATGGCATATGTGCAGGCAGAACACGGGTACCACTTCACTTGCGTATATATATTACATTTAATATGCCAGAAAGCCCAGGATAAAAATGAAGCATCAGCAGAAGTGTGCCTTTTGATAGGACACACTACAGTATGATCCAGATGGGGAAAAAAAACATGAATGAGTGTTTTTGTGACTGTTGCAAGTTAGGAAGCTGCTCACTTGTAAAAACAAGAACTACACCTGATGATGCCATTCAAAACTTGCATTTACAGTGATGAATCTGGAGAGCATCTCACTGAAATTTCATGTTCCGTTAGAATAAAATGTGCTGCAAGCTGAGCATCAGGGGGCTGGATGCAAAAGATCACATTAGGGGTTACGTTTGAGTGATTGTGAAATGGCATAATATTAGATAGCGTTCCCATACACTGGATAATGCATGTCACGTAGTTCATTACTAATGCATATTTGCTGAAAATAATGTTTATTATAAGTTCAACCTCTGGGTCAGTGACACCATACAGTTGCACATTCTTTTAATGAGACAGTACTGACAAGATAAAGACAGACTCAATCTATATTATGAAACGCCGTGACCTGAATGCACGCTTTGGCTCTAGAGGTCACATCGACTGTACCAGCAGAGATTTATCACAATAATAACTGTGTTATACAATTGTCATCATAATGCTTTACTTTGCGTTGTCATGATCATAACAGTTGGTGTATTTCTGGCATCTGACCGATGCAAAGGGTCAAGGGTCAGGGCAGATCAGGGCACGGCAGCGAAAAAGCCTACAGGCTCAGTTATGAAACCTCTGGATCATAACAAGCCATAGGCTTGAATGAAATCCCATTATAAAGAAACAACTTGCATAACACTTTTATTGGATTAATGTAGATTTAGAAAAATGTATCTAAGGGTGAGGCATATCTGTAAGTCATTTTTTCCCAATAAATGAAAACCCTAAATCTCCATTTTGTAAATTTTAGGTTTCTAACATTTGGCATTTATTCTCACATGCCAAAATCTTTACCCCAATAACACATCTTTATTACAGAAAGTACAGAGGGCATGGATTATGTGTGATTCAGGTCCAGATAATCCCGAGGAGATTTTCAGATTCAGATCTTGAGGGTTGATTTGAGGTAACTTACCCCCTTAAAATGAAATGCTGGTCTGGGACAGAAGAAGAACAGCTTTGAGAAACTCAACATTAAAGCTCCCGCAACATTAAGCCAATGTTGATTTGTAATTACATGAGATAAGAAGATGAGTGGAGGTTTAGTGCATGTCTTGACTAAATGAGAGAGGTTATTTGTGTTCCAAGGGGACACGGGGATGATACACTCATTCTTAGGCTTAGGCCACTGCACTGTCTGCTCTGAGCATCAGGGCCATCAGATGACGCGTCCCTCGTTCTCTCTAGTACCATGTGCCAACAAATGCACGTGTAATTAAGCATATATACATGAGCAGGCGAATGCACATGTGCAATGACATATTGACAGAATTTTATTTTATTTCTCTTTTGCACCTCAGTTCCTGTTTGTCACCTAAAATGCGCACTAACCTACATTGTCATGATGCAGGTTACAGCCGGGGAGATGTTTAGTAATCAGCGTGCGTTAATGTGCGAAACCGAGAGAGATTCTGGCAGATGAGTGTATCATGTGTCAACCAGAATGCTTTGATTTTAGATCCGATTTTCCTGCAGCTTATCCAGCTGCGACACTAGAACAACAGGAAATGATGCAGTAAAATTTAGATTTGAAAAGACACTTAGAGACTAGTGAAGAATAAAAGACAAAGATGGAGGAGAGCTGAAGTGAAAATGACAAATGGTCTGGCAAAATGACAGTGCTGTCCTCAGAAATCAACTGACAAACAAGCATCTCCATGAATTTAAGAGCTGATGGATTGAATTAAAAATGAATGAAAGAAGGCGACAGAGTAGTATGCATGTGCTGCTGAAACCACTTTGTGCCCTGAAATCGCTCCTTGCTGCAGAAACTGATAAGGTTTTTTAATTAACTCCGGAGACCTGGGGTTCATTTAAAGCATATTGCAGCAGCAAGCAGATTGATTATGTGGGGGAAAACATGAATGCTAAATGACTAATTTTCAGTTTAGTTGCATATGTAGCCCACATTTATACACATAATTTCCATCTAGACATGCGGCATGATGTCATTCCACCTCTGATAAGCATCACTCCAACTAGACTATCAATTCAAAGTTCAAAGTTTCATGCGATTTCATCTCTATGAAATAAGGCCAACAAAGGACACAAGATCAGAATCTGAACTTAGAGTTGCTGCAAATTAAAAGCACTATTACACAGTAATTAAACAAATGTGGGATAGAAAAAACATGACAGAAAGTAAAGATACGGGTCAGGACACAGTCCACATTGGTCAGTGTATCACAGGCTTCCCGAAAGCTGATTCAGTAACACACATAAACACACATTGTGTCCCACTAGGACAGCCTGTTACTTTTTTCCCCATTAATTCCTCTATTTTTGCCAAAGGAGGACTCAGCAAGTTGCAATGTGCTCACTGCCTCAGTCACGTTCATCAGCTTGTGCGATGGCCAGACATTTGTTTCGCTGGGTATTTGAGAGACTTGTGTGGTTAAAAGAAGAAATTGAACCCTTGAAGTTAAAAAAAAAAAACTCCTGCCTTTTATGCTCGACAGAAAAGTCGACAAGTCAAAATGAGACACATAAGAGATTAAGAGGAAATCTAGGGACAAAACAGCAGCTAGACGACGCGCCATATGCCCCATGGGCCATTATCCACCACTTCAGTCTAGCTTGCACTTATTTGCACCCTGTGGATTTTCAAAGCTCAACTTTGGCCAAACAACGAGTTGAACATTAAGCCTTTTATTCTGTTCCTGATATCCAGTTGAAAAAATGGGACATGAACAACTGAATTCTTTAGAGGTTTATGTGGATTGACACTGATTCATTGAGAGAAAATGTTTTTTATACTAGCTTAAAGTGTTGCATCACCTAAAATGACTTTTTAGTGCCAACCACTAACCTCAATGCTTTAAAAGCAGATAATTTACTGGAATCATTTTGGGAGACATGCTGGACCAGGACTTAAATTAGGTTAGAATATAAGCAGTGGTAAACATCCTGGCTGTCTCTCCCTGCACCCCTGATATTTCTTCAGTTAACAGTAACATCTGGTTTGTTGAAATGCAAAAATGACAAGTGACAAACAAGCCATACTGCGTTCAATAGTGAGCTCTAGTGGTACTGCTTGCCATGTTAAGTTGTTTCAGTTTCTTTTCTAATTGGATTTCCCCAAAATGTTCAACCTTTCCTTCTAGGCAACAAGAACAATGATGTGATGTAATGCAAAAATGATTAATGAAGTTTCAATTGATACACTACTACATTTGATACTACATTTATATATATATATATACATATATATATATATATATATATATAAACATATATATTTTAATCCACAATCACATCACATTACATTCAAATCTATTGTGACAGAATCCAAGCTGGTGAGAGATGCTACTCTCTGCAGATGAGAAATTAAAAACATATTAGAGCCTCTGTTCAGAGTTTACAGAGATGTAGTTTTGTTTAGAATAATCTAATTCACTTCAGTGGAAACTGAAGCAACACTCGAGTACAATACACTGCAAGAAAACTGTCCCATTTAAACAAGCAAAGAGATTTGTAAAACCCGACGATGCTGCTGAGCATCTGCATCTAGTTATTCACCAGAGAATCATTTCTGTCACCCTGGCCTGACATTTGGGCTGTGAGGTAAACATGTTTTGCTCCTCACGTGTGGCATGAATGAATGAATAAATACATGCATTATGGAACACTGGTCATATGCTGCAGGTGGTTGTACTGTATGCGTGCACATGTGTGAAGTCTGAGGTCCTCACATGAGAACAAATAACACAATATGTCCAGCTTGATTTGATGGCAACGCTGGGTGTGAGAATCAGTCTGTGTGTGTGTTTCAGTGTTTGTGTGATGCATATGTGAACTTATGTGGAGCAGAAGGTTTTGTGAGGGCGTGTACATGTGTGTATGTGCATTTGTGTGTGTCATGTCTTTGACGACAGCAGTGATTCAAACAGGCTCGTCACGTATGTCTCACTTACTGTACCATGTGTGATTTAATGGTGCCAGTGCCATGTGTGGGTTATTTATGTATAGAAATGACAAGAAGAGTGAAACAACATCTCAAGAATTCAGAATAATCTGTTTCTCATATAGTCCCTCTAGATACTACTTAACAACAATAACACAAATATACATGACAATCTTTCAGCAGAAAACAATTATGTTCATTTGACCTTGAAAGTTTCTTCTGGTCGCATGATCATCATCAGCAGATGGAGTTTGCTCAGTTGTCATGGAGATCTATCTGATATAGGTGTTTTAATTGCACTGATAGAGCTTCTGTGTTTGTGGGCCTCTGGGTTTTTAAAAAAAAAAGAAAAGAAAAAGAAATTAGATTAATTTAGATTTCAGTTAAGAGGACAGGTGGGTGGCTCTTTACATCTGAAGCACAGATTATACCTTTAAAGAGATGAGAGGTATTTTCCGTTCACTGGTGACAGTACCAAGAAACAGTGGGGACAGACGTCATAATGTAACAGATAGTAGAGAATTGTGTGGACTCCTCCCTGCCCGTGTCACCTAAACAGGCAAAACAAGTTGTTGTTGTTGCCTGTGATACCCAAACTCCAGAATAAAGACTAGAAGCCGTCACTCCGGAAATCTGATAATCTGGTGATTATAGGATAAGAGGGGAGGACGTGCCTGGTTAAACCACACAGCTTTACCGCACTGATTAATCAATTAGATCTAAATCCATTAAGTCTATCTGATACCTTGTCTGACCTTAAGATCAGGTCCAAGATACAGTTTGATACACACACAGAGACAAGAGCAAACACTGTTTAACAGTAATGCACAAAATCACTTTAATATGCACAGTCACACACAACACAGACATCTCTAATGAAGGGGTAATGATGCACTAACCTTGGGCTGACACACTATATCTATAAACAGCGCTTGTGTGAAAACACTGTCACATGTGTCATGGTGCATCATATTTAAACTGTTAGCTTTTCTATAAGCTGACAAACCACACAGAGATGAGTTGAAGGGTCAAATAACACTTTCAGTTAATATATTTACTCTGTAGTCTCACAAGTTTTATTAATGAGTCCTTCTTCTCTATTTAAATTCTACACAGTGTTAAAGTACATATGTACTGAATGGATGTGTATGTCAGACAGAGAGACAGAGTAAATATAACCCTCCCATCTGTCGGGGCTGTACAGATGCTGTCTCAGAAATAGAGGATTAGTGCTAAACTTAGAGAAGAGGGGGACATGTGATGAGAGGACGAGGGGAAAGCCAGGCGGTGACTAACACCAGAGGCATAAATCTGGGGGCGACTGACAGCGTCAGAGCAGCCGTTCAGAGGGAGGATGAGAAAATGGAGAGATGGTAAAGCGGGCAGTGTAACGCTGTGATGGGGGCCATGCACAGCACATCCACGCGAGGGATAAGAAATTGGGAAGAAGGAAAATGCACAAATAAGGAAGATGGGTTGAAACAGATCAAGAAACTAAACATGCTCTGTCCATGAAGTAGCGTCTTATCAAAGCCTTAAATATGGCTGGTTAAAAATACCCACCGCACCATGAAGTCACAGGGATGTGTTTGTTGGTCTGCAAGGAGTTGATGTGCTCCTACCTCCTATTTTGCTGCAGCAAAATAGTTTCTTCTTTATGTACGTATCATTTTTCATCTCAGAAATGAAACTCCTGAGTTCACACCAACACTGTTTGGTATTTTAGAGAGAGAGAAAAAAAGGAATCTTTCTTCACGAGCAGTTGGTCATAACTTCAAGTGATAACCCACAAGGCTCTTCTAACATTCATTTATTTTAGTGTGATGGTCTCCAGGCAGCACTGAATTCCTATTGTCCTTCAAATAGACCATGTAGGCTAGAAAACTGGGCGCATTTAAGAAGCTATAATCACAGTGTCATTTGTTTTGCACATGTCAGATGGAGACACAACATTACATTGGGAAGCAATGAGGCGGAAAAGGCTGATTGCCTTTTCATGCCTGGTGGCCAAACTCTCTGTGAGCGGCCCATGAGCTTCTCAGTAATGTGACTATAAAGGGATGTGAAGATGTCTGCAGACTGCAATACCTTCAATAAATATATAAATAAGTATAAATATATAGAACCAGTTCGAAGAATGACAGCAAAATACTAAATCTAGGAACATGAATCTGGACAGGAATCGTCTGCAGTAAGTAGAGCTGCAGCTGCAACCCTAACCTGAGCTGTTCTGAGTGGCTCTTTTTTCAGGGCCTTTCACCACTCACATTTCTTAGTTATTTCTTTTTTTTTTTTTTTAATGAATATCTTAGTCCTTCCAATATCTATTCCAAATAAATCCTGCCCTATTGCTTTTCCATAGACAAACACAAAATCCCTACCATTTCCACAGCAAAGCTACACATTTTATCTGAAATGGAAAACATGAATAAATGTTGATTTAATATGGAAAAGAAAAGCAGAAATGCATTTGCCAGATATTATTCCTTCATCCATAAGGCTTTCATCAGAATGATTGGCATCAGTGATCAGTGATGAAATTGCATTTTTAAAAACTGCTGAGGTCCCTGGGAGAAAAAAAAAAACCCAAAAACAAGAAACATGTTTCAAGTTTTTCCTTTTGATTTGAAAGCCAAATAAAAACATGGAAGAGCACGAAACTGGTTATTAAATTCCACCTTTTCTGTACACGACCCTGACAAATCTGCTGGAGGAGCTGCTGAAGTATGGAAGAAGGTTCACCTCCATCAATCACTTGATCAGCCACACCTGAGTGTGACCAGCAGACTTAACAAGGAAGCAGCTGGGCGAGATGGTTTGTCTGAATCTGGCCTCAGGTACCACAACGTGACATGGGTGACACAGCAGAGCCTCCACCTTCTGTGGCTCTGGAGAGATGCTCCATCACTCAGTGCACGCACGCACACAAAAATATGCCGAGGTCACATGCCCACATTACATGCATGAGCATCAAACAGCGCGTGCTTACGTGTTGACGCAGACCGCCCTTATGTTCCTGGATCGAAAAGAACAAAATATTCAAGGCTCATCGGTTGACTTAATGTGCAGGCAGAAAGGCGTGTTCACGTGGCAAGGAGCATGTTTTGTGAGCAGGAGCCATAAGGCTGAGTAGGTGGGCTTCCCCTGCCTCGCCACACCAGTCACAGGACTCATCACCACGCAGACGTGACCAAGGGAATGGAACATGGGGAGCAGGGTATGTGTCCACACCGGGGGGAGGATCATCTGTTTTGTATGTAACGTGGTCTTTCTGCTTACGTGCATGTCTTTGGATGTGTTGGAGATGGATGAGTGTAAGGAGGTCCAGGGAGGGGTGGGCTCCCAAAATATGAAGACCATATGGCATAATAAAACCACAGTTGCACAGGCCACTGATTGCATAGGCTCCAAAAACATGGTGCTCACTCAAGTTATTTCTGAACATTGCAACGTCACAAGCATGAGCTGTCAGAAAGTTGTCCACAAAACTTCAAGTTAGAAGAATATTGGAACATGCAGTGCAGCTCAGACTCACTTCCTGGTTCCACCTTGACATATCATACTCACTCTTGTTGCACAAACTGTGTGATGAGCCCTTATCACTATCATCATTACAGGCTTGCTCCTCTCCATTTGTGAAATACTTTCCTGGGAACAAAACTATAATAATGACATAATCAATCAAATAAGCATAAATTAAAGCTGCTTTGCAGCAGTGGTCAGGGCCAGGCAATTTTGGACAAACTTAGGCAATTTGAGTGACGAGACAAAACAGGGAGACAACAAGAAGATTGGCATTACAAAGTCCATTTCTGCCTTAGGTGAGGCTTCAACTCACAACCTCTGATACCAAGAACCATCCTCTAACTCAGGGGTCTCAAACTCATTCCGCAAAGGGCCAAGTGGCTGCAGGTTTTTGTTCCAACCAAGCAGCAGCACACCAGACTTGACTCATTTAATCAACTGATCTCAGTCTTCAGACAGTTGATTGGTCAAACTGTGTGCTCTTGTTAGGTTGGAAAAAAAAACCTGCAGCCACACCGGCCCTTTGTGGAATAGTTGCCCACCCCTGCTCTAACTCATTGAGCTAATTGGCTGGAAGTGAGACCTGGTGTGTGGCTTCACAAATGGACTCAGGCAGTCTCCAGCCAGGCAGCAGCTGTCAAGGCAGATTTCAAAAGTTGTCAAAATGTCAAAAATTCTGTTATCAAGACAAAAATCTGATAATACATAAATTGTATCTTGACAGCATGAAAATGTTGGTGAGTGTTTTTCTTCACAAGAGAAACTCTGATGTTATAAAACACCTTTCTTATATTGACTGCAGTCGTTCCCATGAGAGCAGAATTCAACGTGTTTTCAAAAATTCAGCTTTTGAGATAAAATTCTGGTATTTGCCAAACTTCATCAGCCACGACTCCAAAAATAATGTCAATGTTTTTCAGGAAGATTGAAAATGTATTTAGCAAGAATTGGCTGGAATATGTTTACAGTCCTGTTTACAGTCAAACGTTTTCATGCACTGGAGGCTCAATTTTTCAGATATCAAAACACAGAGTGGTATTTTTGTGGAAGATGGTCTGAAGATGCAGTCGCAGCAAATTTGAGCAATTGAGCAAAAATTGTGGGACAAGAAAGGTTTTATAAGTTTTACAGTTTTTGGAAAAAAACAGAGTGATGGACTTTACAATTTGCACTGAGTTTGAATGTACAAAAGTTTCTGCAGTATTGGGGCTACATTTTGGTGAAAGTTGCAAAACTCTGGTAGGGGCTTGGAGTTGAATAAATCTGACATGGGACTCGACCTTTGTGCAAAGTTTGGTAATTTTTCATGTATGGGAAGAAGAAGAAGAAGAAGAAGACTGGCAATATCAATAGGTTCCCAGCAGCTTATGCTGCCTGGCCCCTAATGAGTCTACCTGCTCTCTATAAACCAAAGTGTTCTTTGCTTCCTGATGAGGGTGGCTGTGGGAAACTACACACCAAAATTCATAATACTTTTAGTTCAAGATGAGACTGGAGATGAACTTTGCAGTGCAGACAACTGGAGTTAATTGTAACACCAGTGGTCCATACAAAAGGATTAAAAAAAAGTGTGTGTGTGCTGCAGATATTGGTAGAGCAAGCCAATTGTAAACAGCTTCATATTTACAAGCCTGCCCATGCATAACATTGGTTTCTTGGTAAAACAAACACAATCAGAGAAAGAGTTTTTTTTCCCTCTTCAGCCTGGCTCATTGTGATAAATGAATGCTGATAGAAAAGCTGCCTTTATGATTGGAAGACCTTGAGTTTCAGCAGTCAACAGAATTTGCTGAATAGATAGTCACTGCAAAATTTCTTATGTTTTCCTGTTCAGTATGTGAGAGTACAGTTGGGTGTCCACAGGCACTTTCCCACCGTTGGGGAATGAAAACTGTCCCTCCCCACAAATTCTCCTCTTTTCACTTGCTGCAAATAAACAGTTATATCACAGCTCAGTGAAATAAATCGGCATGTTTAATCTCAACGACTCCAGTTACACAATGGCCATTGTGGCCTTAATGGAGTTATGTATTCAGATGAGGGATTACATGACAGGGGCACTAGGGAGCAGCACCTCTACTCACCGAAGCTGTGACTGAACAGCGCCACCCAGTGGTCAACCCTGGCTGCTGCAGCGTGGATTTGTAGGCAGGTCTAGGATTTCTTTAGAGGCTTCCCACAATTCACCAGTGGTCTCACAGATGTGTGTTATGTGTATGCTGGCTCTTTACCCCAATGTGATTCTTATACATTACGCTTAAGTCATCAATCCGTTCCATTGAACAGAAAGTGAAATTAAAATGTACCAGCAATGAATTCCAACTAATATTATTTCCTTGTATGAGCCCAGTGGCAGCAGGAAGCTTGATGAAGACCAGGGATCTGAGAGTAATAAGGACAGGAATGTCTGGACTATTTCAAATTTCAGCAAAAATGCCTGGGAGCTTGATGTCAGTCTCAAGTGAGTCAGGCTGATTCTCAGAAAACAGACAGGGCAGAATATGTTTTGTTGGGTGGTGTCACTCATGTTATTCATCCCTCAGGTTCACTTTTCACTTTTCAAATACTGTCCAAAGTCTGAATCACTGGCTGGATCTTCTTCCCCTGAGCTGGTGATGCACCAGTTTCCAGATGGAAATGATAATGTTTATTGGAAACATTAGATCAGCAAGATGATTAAAAACCTGCGTGTTTCACAATACAAGCCAAAAGTTCAGAGACAGGGTTGAAACCTTTGACAGGTACTCAGTCAGTTCATTATATTTTTAGTGAAAAGCCGATTGTAATAAAACCAAAAAAGAAAGACATCAGAGAGCACAGTTCAGCTTTTGGACTGGACAAGAAAGATAAATAGCTAATCATGAACAATCACAGCATTTCATCATTTCTTTCGTACTGTAGCCTACAGCTGGTTTACTCATCTCTCCATCTCTCTGCTGACCTCTATCTATCCACCTTCTTCCTCGTGATGTCCTGTCACAGAGTGACTCCACCTGTATGACAAAGACCTGTTGCATAAGATCACAGACAGTGAGCCTGACTGCGCTCATCCACCAGCAGCAGCGTTATCCCACCATCAGCCAGTCCAGACACACAGGTACACACTGCCGACATGTCCCATTGTCATTCAAATGTTGGGCTGGTGATTGAAGTGCTTATCTCTCCTAATCGGAGCGTGTAAAGGTATTACTGCTGAGGGAGAGCGTCGCCACACCAACTTTGATATGGAAAATCACATCTGTGAGCTCCCAAACAACATTATCTACAGAGAACTGAATATACCAGGTAAAACCTTTCCTGCATCTGTTGTCTTGGATTAGCTCCATGCTTATTCCCCCCCTTTTTCACATTCTCAAAGACGGCGAGAGCAGGGAAGGTGAGGAGGGGGCTGGAAAAGGGAGGCAAATAAAGAGCCGAACACACATCTTTTTAAAAGTAAGATTTGTAAGCTTATTATTTTGTTATCATGATCATTGTTATAACCTCTGTTATGGTTTGTTCAGTTTACAGTTTATTTTCAAGTTCATTTAAAGTCATTCCAGTCGAAGGTAAACATGATTGTAAATTGTTGTTTCCAACACTATTAAATGCTTTTGTTGTTTTGCCAGACAACAATCAAACACACTCACACACGCTCTCACGCACACACACACACGGAAAGAGCAGAAACAAAGAGACTGTTACTCACTCGCCCATTCATTCTCTCATGCACACACACATGTACACACACTGACACCAGTACACACAACGACAGACGGCATCTCATGCTAAAGCTCCTGCACACAGCCATGATGTAATTAACAGAAATGAGCTCTGATTCTTACACCCCCTGACCAACACACACATTCAGATGGGCACACACACACACACACACACAGTCTTGCTCTCGTGTCTAAGTTCTTAAGTGCAACTTCTTGAAGAGTGATTTACCCTCTTGCACAGCTCTTCAACCCTCCCCCTCCACACCAGAACCCAAACCTTTCCCACCTCACCCTCCCACCAAGAGCCATACATACACCTGGACTGGTTCACACACACTGTTATTGTCTCTTGTGTCTATTCATTGATGCTCCAGAGCTGCAGCCTCCTTGTGAGACACTGTTTTTTATTTTGTGTGCTGTTTGGCCATCCTTACTGCACAAAATCATCAGGTTCTTATTAGATAATTTGACCTGCTATAAAAAGTACTGAACTCTCTAAGGGAACAACCTCCCTTTGGTTGAACTGGTCACAGCCTGGACCACATATATATTTATAAATCCTGATATCGATATAGCTTTGTTTTAAAGGACTCCTCAGTAATTTCAGTCTCATACACCCATAAAACAGGGGGAATCAGAAGAAACGGATGAAAAAATAACATTCAAATTGGTAAAGCAGAGGCCAACGTGTTCTTACAATTCCCATGATACAACTTGATAACATCCACTTAGTCCATCTCTGGCTGGTAAATGCCTACATTTTTATTTTCTAAGACACAGGTCAAGTCAGAGCTCTCTGGTGGCATCATCAGGGTTATTTTCTCTGATTTTCCATCCATCCAGAGCCAGAGAGGAGATCTTTAAAGTTCTCACAGGCTGACTTTTCTCCCATTGAATCCCTTTAAGAAAACCAGAATTTCCAAAAGTTACCAACTACGAGATAATTCAGCCATAAATCTGAATAATCGCTTAGCTGGCAGATTCAGAGTGCAGCCCAGGTTTACATATGGCTCAGCCCACCCACTTCTCCATCTTTTAAACCCCCGTCTTCCCCCCTCAAGATAACCAATTATACACCACAACAAACTCAACAAAGTAATAATAAAAAAAAAAAAAGAAAAAAAAAAACAAAAAACAAAAAAACAACCACAAAGAAAACTGAGCTTCAAGTTTGTAAAAATGCATACATCACATTTCACCTCGGCAGATTTCAGAACAATGGAATTCCATTCTTTGTCCATTTTGACGTTTACACAAGTACTTGAACGTCTCACACCGTGCTGTGCGACCTGGTTGGTCAGCGATCAGCTTGCAGTCCATCATCATCATCATTATTCATTATCAATATAATTATCATCACCTTCATCATTGTTATCAGCTACTATGGTAAGCCATGCCCTACTAGAGTCCATTGTTGGCAGGGTAGGGTAACCATGGTGAATAAGGTGCTAGTTGCTATGGAAACGCTATTCTGAAGCAACCGACTGGTACAGTTGTTTGAATTTTGAATTGCCGTACCTCCCCACCAGAGCACTTGGTTTGTATGTATTACTTGTTGCTTTAGTTGTATTTTGATTTTTTTTTTTATTTGTATTTTCAGACTTACAAGATGTACAGTATGTGGATGTATTTCCAGGCTGTTAGTCCCATTTAAAATATACTCACACCCTGTCAAACACTCTAACATGGCACATTCAGACATATATGCTTTTCTCTCTCTCTCTCTCTCTCTCACACACACACACACACACGCACACAGACTCGCACAGTAACAGAAAACCATTTAAATGTTGCATCTGACAAATGAGTTTACAGAGATGAGATTGGTAGAGCAGGCTGCTACACCAACATGGACCAGCAGTGAAATTCTTATTGGACTGGACCTGTCCGTTAGATGCTTGCGTGAGTGACTGTCCTTCCTCCTTCATCCCTCCTTCTCTTCCTCCTTGCTTCTCTTTCTCTCCTCCAAACAGCCTGCAGTCGTTTGAGAGGAGGGCAGTATTGCTGAGTGTATCCATGGCTGCTCTGTAGCCACCGTGTGCTTTAGTTAACCTCGGAGATGACAGAGGACTAACCGAGACGGGACAGAAAAGTAACAAAGCAACTTATAACATCAATAAACCTTTGCAGTTTCGGTGACAATGGCACATCTAAGTTCCTCCCCCAAAACTGATTTTAAGTGAATAATTCATCATTTAAATGCTTTGTATTCCCCCCTGACCCCATCCAGTCCTGTTGCCGTCTGTTTGAGGCTGATGGTGAACACAAGATTACACAGCAGAGTGGAGATGGCAACTAAAACACTGGTATCTGGAGTCCCGGGGTGTGTTTGTGTTTGAACTATCAGCTACTTTGTCCAGTCTCCTACACAGGACCAGCAGAGTTCATCAAGCCGGTTCCTTTTTTTTCTCTACAGACTGGGGAAAGATCCCAGCATCAAGATAACATCAACAACAACATCAACAAAAAAAGGCAATTTCAGTTCAATTCTGCTGAAATCTATTTGATTCAGTTCATCTGAGTTCATTTTAAGTCTTGTTGCAAGAAACTATGGCAACTAGCCCTAAGGAAGTGTTTTAGCCAATCAGATCCAGGGAAAAGTCTTCAAATGGTTTTCAATTGGGTGGGTGGATTTGATGCCTTTTCTTCTTTTATTTTGATTTCAGCCCCGTCCCTTTCCTGCTGTATAAATGTTTTGTGTGGTGTGCATGATTCAACAAGCTCAACCTATGGCCTGTTCAGACACACACGCACAAACATATACACACAAATGCACACTCACACAGTCTACCACACCTGCATCTGTGTGCACAGGCTGACTTGAATGCAATATACAGTTCAGTCTGTGTCACGAAGCGCCTGAAGGTCTTTAAACTCCACCAAAACCACACTCCCTCAAACACACAGCTGTACACACAAACACCCACATACATACACACACACACACACACACATTCACACACTGTGTGATGCTTGACAACTCCTCATTTCAAAGTCTTGCTCCTTTTGCCTTCTGCTCTATTTGTGGTATCTTAACTCTGCTCTCCTCCTCTCCTATCCTCTCCTCTCCTGACTTCCCCACTTCTCTCCCACCCTCTGATACTGTACACCCTCCCAAGGCTAGTTGGCATGGTGACGCTGATGGGACGGCCGTTGCTAGGAGATGAAGTGAACGGCCAGAAGTAGCATCGTCACGGTGAGGAGAAGGCGATCCCTGGATGGGCTGCTTCCGCTGACACTCTTCTCCAGCTTGGGAACAAAGGGGTTAAAGTCATCTGAAAATACAGAGACAGAGAAGAAGAGAGGAAAACAAAGAGAAAGAATGATGTCGTTAGTATTGTTTATGACAATGCTAGCAAAGCGTTTCTCTAGACAGGGAAATCTTGAAAGGAGAATTGAAGAGATAAGTTTTTCTGGGCTTCTAAATGTGCTGTAATCTCGTTACACAGCATCACCGTAACTAAAACATGACCAACTGCGTTTCAATGAAACAGCCTGACTGAACAAAAGGCGGCACACACTGTCTCACTCCCACTGAGATGTGGTTAGTGTGCTACAAAGACAACACAACAGCAGAGCTACAGCAGACTGCAGCTGTTATTAAAAAGCTCTCATTGTTCTGATTCAGTGACACATTCCCAGTCACACAACACTACTATTACATACAGACAACACTGTATATACTGTATTGTAACCACAACCCCCCCCAATCTATCCACGGATGCACCTGGCGATGTACTAAAAATAATTTGTGGTTTTTTTTTTTGTTCGGCTGGTGTCTAGTCGATGTACAAAAACAAGTCAGCAGACAGTTCACTGCATGCCAACACTTATGAGACACACGTGTGGCCAGACACACCCTCTGCAGTCACATGATTAATGAGACTGGAGTCCAGACAGAAGCACAATCTCATGTCTGTACAAAAGTCACGTTGACGTTGATTAGAAGCTCCGGTGTTTATGGTCCAGTCGGGATGGAAGTGAAGTGAGGATGTTGTCAGTGTTTCCACTAGGCACCGTATCTAGTCCCAGAATATTTCCAGCTGGTCTGTGGGTCAGACAGCAGAGTAATGACTGGCTGACACCTGGTTTAGAGATGGCCTCCTCTGGTATGCTCCGCTGGCCAATCTAATGAGGTCTACGCAGCAGTGGAGCTCAGGTTAAATGCTTTGACCGCTCTGTAACTGAGCATGCGGCTGAGGGGTCAGGACACAGTGTAACTTTGGCGCTGACAGACAGAGGAATGTAGATTTGAAGACACAAACAGCAGACTGTGGAGAATCTTGCACAACTGGTTCAGGAGTGTGGCTCAACTAATCACCTCATTACACACCCACACACCCATGCATGTACCCCCTCGTCTCTCACTGACTGTCACAGATAAACACATAATCATTAGCGTGCAATTTTATGGTGCTATGTTTGTGCAGGACTGTGCGTGACGTACGTCGTGGCCCTCATGTGTTCTGAGCCAAACATCAGGTTGCACAAGGAAGCTGTGGGTGCACAACATTGTGTACGTGTAGCTATGTGTGTGTGAATGCACGTAACTTTTGGGAACAGAAGAGTAAGCATCATCTGCCTGATAATGAGGAAGCTCAGACACCTGGAGGCATCAATGAATAAGAACAAGGAGACTTTCAGTGTCTTACTGTGGTCTGTCTGAGAGCAGTGTACTTGTGTTTGTTTGTCAGTAGCCATCAGCTTTAGTGGCTTCTGTCTGAGCTAAAATGTAAAAGTACAATGTCATACAATGACCTAAAAACAGAAATGCCTTATTCACTGTTCAGTTCAATACATTCCAATACAAAAGTCCCATAATAAATACTT
Source organism: Caranx ignobilis (assembly GCA_021432705.1). NCBI lineage: Eukaryota > Metazoa > Chordata > Actinopteri > Carangiformes > Carangidae > Caranx > Caranx ignobilis. The sequence goes on along the minus strand of MU270012.1, from coordinate 7,474,024 downwards.
TAATAATTATCTTTTATTCTTGCTGACCACTCTGTCAGATTAGTGTCGATTAAGTTACGTATTTGTCTTAGTCTTTGAAGTAATAATTTGCGGTGTTCCCCGACAAGAGCGCCCTCATTAGAAGGTCATTCCTGTGAGTAGTAGTCTGAGTGCTTCTCTTTGTGGCTTGGTAAATTGAGTCACATATAAAATAAGCACGAGTCATCATAAGGTAAAAAGCAATTGCCTAAACTTGGTTAGAGAAAGACTGATTGCCCGGCCACGTACAACTAAATATAAACTGGTGGAACATTTCTGACTTCATTTCTGAGAAAACCTGCACATTTTCTAGCATCAGCCGAGGCAGTTCATGGTGTAATTTTAGTTACAGCCTCTGGCAGAACCTCTCGAAGTAAACAAACCAACACAGAAGTACTATTTGGAAGGTACAATTCATACAATGAGTTGTTGTATTGTTATATCGCTAATAGACATCTGATTTAATAAAGATTTATCAATGAACAATCCATAGCATGAAAACATAAAAGGCAATAACCACTGACAGATATAAACATTCAGTCATTAAGCAGCTTCTATGAGCAGGCGGTATCACATATATACTGAATGATGTATTGATTCATAACATTGCAAGAAAACATTTATATGGGAGTCTCAATTATTCATTATCATTCACAGGCCTTCATTTGGTCCCTTTTGAATTGTTTGAATTAAGAAATACAACAGATGTTCCCACAAGTGTGATAAAAACAGAGATGAGACAGTCCTTAACAGCTTGTGTGTGTGTGTGTGTGTGTGTGTGTGTGTGGTGTGTGTGTTCTGCCACTGACATTCAACCTGATGTTGCTGGCAAAGCACACCAAGCACACTATCCTTTAAAGGAGTGGTAATTGCTACAATAAACCCCATTAAAGAAAAAGCTTCTGATTTCTCCACTAATGGCCAGACCTGATCGTCAGATGCGGTAACCTGAGCCAACAGGGTTGGTAAATGAGTATCCTCCCACTGAAAGCCATCAGTAATCACATGGCTGCATGGGGAGCCGCTAGCACCATTCCATCTGTGTTGTAAATGAGATCTAAATGAAATCTAATACTAGACGCCGTATTCAGGAGGGAACCACTGTTGAGCTGTAGACACTGATTGAAAGGGGCAGTGTCCAGGAAATAAACTGTGAGCAGTGAAGGAGAGAGAGAGAGAGAGACAGAGAGAGAGAGAGAGGGAGAGAGAAAGAGCGTGGTTTACAATATGAGTCTGCAACATTCAGCTTTGTTTAACATTTTCAGACATGACAATCACGCAGACTGGAACTGAGCAGTTTGTGCGCGTCGCCTTGTGTTTGTGTGAATGTGCTGATGTGAACTTTGAATAAGGAGTAATTAAAACTATGATGTGATGGGTCTAATCGGCAGTCAGGAGGACTGAGAATGAGGGAGGGGAATAGGAAACTGTACTGCTTCTTTGTTTTCAGTTCATTTCACAGCTCCCTGCTGATTTCCTCACTTCCTCTCGCACCACTAGGGTTATCCAATTAATTTAATTGGCAACACAGCACTACAGGTGAAAATGACCCATAGGAGCTGAGGTAATTTGTGCTCTGCTATTGTGTCAGCCATTCACTAAATATTAACAGTATTGTCATGTACTCCATTTTCCTTGGGAGGCTTCTGTGGAAATCTTTGCTTTTCTTTGTCCTCATGCATGAACTGTACCTTGTAAATAGCTGTGTACTGCGTGTGATTTGTGTGTCTTTTCCAAGTTGATCTTTTATGTTACCAGGATGAGCATCTTTTGAATTTACTATGTGTTTACAAGTATGCGCTGGAGAGGCGAGAGGGAGTAAGTGCTGAGGATACGTGATGGGAATATGAATCACTCGATATAGTGGCAAACAAAAGGACTGGTGAAATCTGTTACCATGAAGTAAAAAACCATGTGAACCCAGAGACACAATAACATTTTAAAATAAATAATTTATTTTATTGTGTGTGGTCTACATCAGTGTGATAGCATTAACATGTAGAATGAAAGTCTAAAATTAATATAATTTTGAAAAAAATAGACATTAAAATAAGGAAAAACTCAATTTCACACATCAAAAGGTGAATAAACTGAGTGTGAGTGGCTTTCCCCTCCACTGCATTCCTACTTGTGCTTTGGGAGGAAAAATGGAGGATGGGAATTAAAGGGCAGGAGGGGGTGGGGGGTGGGGGGCATGGAGAAAGGAGATGGAGTGAGAGAAAAACGAGATGAAAGAATGATGAAGTGAGGAGAAAAAAAAAGTGAGGGAGAGGTATCTCAACAAACTCACATGGCCTGCAGCTATTTGCCGCAGCCAGTGATGAGTTTTCTTATGACAGTTGTGAGAACAGACTGATTTATGACACAAGCACACACATCCAGTCATGCACATGCACACATATTAACAACAACACCGCAGCACATTGTACAGGCTACCTCGGTGAAGAGCGTGATAACTGGACGGGATGATGATTGATACACATGTCTGGCTGTTTAATGGGTAGAAGCTAGCTAGGCCAGGCCTGATGTACGTGTTGCTGTTGTGCTGCTGCACCGTCGTTGCCATAACAATGACAAGCAGCCACATGATGAGCTGAGATATTATCCTAAAGCCTCACTTTTTGATTTACTGCTCAGCTTCTCCGTTGAATTGCTGCCAAATTTTACGGAGTTCCAGCCGTAACAGATTTAGCATGATTTAGCATGATTCCCATGATTCCTGTGAACGCACTAGTTGTGTAATTCTGACGAGAACAACATAAGGACAAACGGTGAGCACTTGCCAAGATCAAGAACTACAGAAATACAGGAAATCCAAACAGGCCTTCTTCCCCTTTTCTGAATGAATTTTGAGTTTGTTTTTTTTTTTCTTTTTTTTTGGTAAATCACCATGAAACTCTGTGTTCTTTGCTTATCCGGGTGAAAACAGCGAGTGTGAAATGAATATGCATGTAGTTGTTCAGCAGGATCAGCAGCTTGCCAAGCCAGCTGGTGCTGTGAAGTTAACTGTGTTGGAGGTTTCTTTTGAGAATGGCACATTTCAGTTTGTGCGATTACTTTTGATGCTGTGCAGCCAATGAACTGATTGCTCTGCCATCACACACACATCACATATGATACTACTTACATCTAAATTTTTGTCACTATCAAAAAATACTATGAAAAAACAAGGGAGAAGGTAGGCTACACCTTTACTTCTCTAAATCCAGTTTTTGTCCCCTAAAGTTTAACAGTCAGAATTAATTAAATGTCTCTAATCTCAGGGCTTTAAACTGTTACAGCTGTGTCTGAATTACTAAAATGTCAGAGCAATACAAAGCGGTTTGGGGACTTTTTTCTGCCTGAGTTTTGCCTGTCAGGATAAATACAGGTTGTCCAGACTATATGATTGGTGGAGATAGTCAGGGCTGGATGCAGCCATACAGGATGCTCTGCAGAAACTACCAGCAAATATAAAGCTCATCAATCAAAGACGAGACAGGAGACGACAACGCTACTGATGTTTGGTTAAAGATCTATATACTTCTAGAGTTAAGCCATTAATATTGTAGAATGGACTGTTCCTAGTTGATATGTTATGCTACCATAATAATGAATCGATGAATAATGAATGGCAAGAAGACCAATTTTATCACACTGTGTCTTTTATTAAGTTCATGTCTAGAAATGTTGAAAATATTAATGTGCCACAAGCGCCGGGAGACATTTACATTACAATGACCACAAGCACTGTAGGTTAATTTGAGTCAATCCTGCAGATATCCTCCTGTAGCTGTAAATACTCATGAGTGCTCCAAATGAATATTTATCTGCAGCTGAAAACAAATGCACCATCCACTTCAAAAATGAAACTTTATACAGTATTTATGACCACTTTTAAAAGTTTCATTTTTCTTTTGTTTTCTTTTTTCCTCTGTACTCTGTGCTTTTTATTTGATAATCATTCAGAAAACAACACCACCAACAATAAAAGAGCAGCAACAAACATTTAATTTCAATGTGGAAACTTAAGAATTGTGACTCATGATTTCATGATTTTATAGGCTGTGATGCAAATACAAGCCTGGGTCTGTTTTTTGTGAATCCAGATGGGCCTAAGAAGATGTGATCCACTTACTCAACTTCATGTGTGTGTAGACTTAAGTGACTGTGCGTATGACTCACCGATATCGTCAATTTTTAGGCCTGGTCTAAGCGTGTAGTCTGGTTCTGTAGGCTCCGGCTCATCGTCCACATCAGAGACTGAGGGGGGTGGAGAAATCGGATGAGACAGGAAAAAGAGGGAGAGAGAGTGAGGGAGCAGGGGTTAAACCATTTCTCCAACCAAAAGGATTTTAATTACATCCCACTTGACATACTGAGAGAAATGCGTAAAAGAGCAGCAACGCAGGGGTGTAGGGGTTAAAAAAGAAAAATCCCCCCGAGCAGACAGACTGACAAGCCATAACATCACCAGCAGCTCTGAGAGAGAGAGAGAGAGAGAGTGAGAGAGAGAGAGAGAGAGAGAGGAAAGACGAGGGCAGGAAGATCAAACTGAAGAAGGCAGTGTGTGAAAAGGAATGGAGAGCTATGGAGTCTGGGGGGTGGGGGTGAAAGAGGGAGGAGAGGTTAATACTACAGGGCTGTGGAAGTTAAAAGGACCGGACAGGCCAGGGATCAAAGTCTGTGTGTATATGAGTGTGAGTGTGTGTGTGTGTGTGTGTGTGTGTGTGTGTGTGTGTGTGTATGAGAGAGAGTGGGTGAGAGAGTGGGTGAGAGAGGGTCGAGAGATTGAAGGACAGCAGGAGCACGAGTGAGAGAGGTTAACACTATATATACATAGCCACCCACTGACCGCACACAGCAATAAATGGATTCTGACAGGGAGAGAGGGAGCGAGGGAGGAGGGGTGAACGGGGATGAAGGAGGAAGCAGAGGAGAGGAAGAAGGAGGAGGGATGAGGGCCTTGAAAGCTGGAGCTGCTCCTCTCGCGAAGAAGCGCGAAGAAGAGGGCAGAAAAAGAGAGAGAGAGGGGAAGAAAAAGGGGAGCAAAGGGGGGATCTGTGCTGTGAGTGAAAATGCTGCAGGGGAGTATTAATAGCTCTGCCTTCTTTAGACTGTATTTAGACTGTATATGCATCTGTATGCAGCCGGTGAATATGTGTGTGTGTGTGTGTGAATGTGTGTGAGCAGCTTTCGTATAGGAGCCTGGTGCCTGCAGAACAGGTAGAGAGGCCAGATGGGTGCAGGTACAGGTACAGTCTGCAAAGCATTGATTACAGGTCACACACACGCACGCACAGAGTGAGAGACTTACCCGTGGAGCAGCAGACGTACACTCGTAGTCTCAGACAGCTGCGGCCGTGGTGATGGGTGGGCGTGGCTATGAAACATAAAGTGCACAACTGATTAACATCGTGCCAGCATGAACGCATGTGCTCATATTACTTGTGTCCAGAATTGGACACAACAAAGTGAAACTGTTGATCTACAATTCCCCAAACGCTGTGGACAGTTTAAAGCACAGTGTGGGCTGTAAAAGCAGTGGGTTAAAAATGTCAGATGACACTCATCTCAACAGCATATCACAAATGTTATTTGGTTCGTACAGTGATACGGGAAACAACTGTTTAACTTGACCAACTGCTTTCTAAGTTAGCAAAATAGACACTATTTTAAATCTCCATACCAAGTCTGAATATCACATTACATACCATCCTGAACATATAGTTAATTTGAGGTGTTGGTTTTGACATTATGGAGCTTAAAAATCTGATATATTGTCTACATAATAATGTTACACAAGCAATAAATATAAAACCTCCTTGATTTGCATCCTTTACTGAGCAGGAAATTTTAGAGTTGGGAAATCAGCTCGTCAGAAATATTATTTTATTCACACACTCTTTCTTATTGACCTCAGACCTAGTTTGACATTTCTGTATTCCAATTATTTTTTTTGCTATTTATCATCCACCGTATGCACAGACATATGTGCAATAGGCTTCTACAGGCCTGGCTGACTTTCTTATCAGTCCAGCTCTTATATATAATCACGTGAGGAGAATATTTCTCTGGCTGTATGAACATAACAGAATTTCAAAGGCCGCTAAAGAACCAAATGACACATGTCTTTGTCGGCGCAGCTTCCTGATTTTGAAGCTGCAAAGCAAACAAACTTTCTCGAGACATCTTCCATCAAGTAATGTAGGTTAAATAAGCACAGCGCTCATTATGCAGCCATTTAAAGTATGAGACATTTATCTTGAGTCTGAAATATTTGTTTAAAAATTGTTTTATGACAAGCTTAAAGTTCATTATTTACACAGTGTCATATTAGCACAAGGTGTTGTGAGTTAATTTGAATAGCAATCAACAGAATGGATGAGGCTGCCTGACTGCTGGGTGATATGATTAGATGTGAAGCAGCAATTTATTATGCAGAAATCACCTGAGGACCAACTCTGACTAATCTGAACGGAGGATTCATCAAATCCCTTTAACAATAAAAAATTTACTTTTAATCTATGAGAGTGTTTGTCAGATCACAGCTCTGGTCTCAGTGACCACCTCCTGCAAGAATAAGATGTATTTATCCACCTATTGAATTTATATTCTGGGGACAAACAGCACAGTAGCGCATTATACCGGTGTGTGTTGTGATGTCGGGTGCTGGTTTGATTCCACTCACAGATGTAGTAGTACTCCTGTCCAACGTGGAACTCGTAGCCCAGTGAGAAGGCGCTGTAGCGCTGGAACTTCTCAGAGAACTTGATGGGCGCGTGGGGGGCGTGAGGCCGGTTGCACTCCCACCTCTTGAAGCCCAGCTGTGGGTCGCAGCTCCTGTAACCACGGTAACTGACCATGTAGAGGACGTACTGCTCTCCGGTGCCAACCATGCGCTGGCTGTCGTTGTAATGGGGGCAGTAGATGTCCAGGTAGTCGTTGACGTTCACCTGCATTGTGTAGCCTTCCCTGCGCAGACTGGACAACACACACACACACACACACAGGTGGTTGGGTTTGATACAACTACTAACAGATTACATTGACCAGGTACATTTACTCTGCACTCCAAATCAAATGGTTTCATTACAACACAACACACTACTTTTCTGTTCAAATAAAACTGCACATATGGAATTCACATTGATTTTCCCTTAATCCCTATAGCACTACAGTTTACACAGAAATCTCCCCACACATGCACAGACACACACACACACACACACACACACACACACACACACACACACACACACACACACACACTTTTACTGCATTTTTGTTCTGTTTTGCCTGAGTTTATATAAAGTTAACTGTGACTAATTCCAATTAACCATGCACCAGTTTTAGACACAGACACAAAGACAAACACACACACCCACACAGACACACACACACACACACACACACACACACACATTTCTGGCATTATCACCCCCCCTGTCACATAAATCACTGCAGAGAGGGAGACAACTAAACACCTCACATTGTTGTATGGTATGCTGTGCTTGGGATGCTTTCAGCTTGAGTGTTCACCTGAGGGTCAAACAGATCTTTGTTTGAGAGTTGTCCAGTTATTAATAACACAAAGCAGGTGAGTCTGTGTATATTTGAGGCTGCAGGGCTGCTGCATGCAGAGAATGCGGAGCTGGCTCTTAGTATGGACTCAAGGCCCCAGGGCCACAGCCCCTTCTCCTAGTGTCAGCGTAGCGTTGTCCCCTAACCCCAGTGCTCGTACATCAACCTGAGCGCAACGTTGCGCTCACGTCAGCCGTCAATGTCGTGACCACGTTTCTCCCCCCCCAAAGCTCATATATCAGCGTCAACCCTAAAAAAGACTCAGCTTGACAGGAAGATAAGGTCTGATTCTATGTGTGTGTGTGTGTATACACAGATGTGTGTGTAGTTTGTGTGACAAAGTGAAATAGATTCTTTCCTGACATCCAAAAGCCCTCTTTTTCTCCCCATCACAGACACAGGCCCATATCTGTGTGACAGAGACAGGTTGCAGTTGTAAATCATACACACGTCGATGAGCATGTGCACACTCACACACAAACACACACCCACACACACATGCACACACAGCTTCTCTGTTTCTCAGATGTAGTGGTGACACCATAAAATCACAAGGGGGCAGCAGTGTGTCATCCTCAGCCTGATACTTCCTCTCTCCCTCTTTGCCAGTTCTAGGTCATG